>OY720431.1:80207633-81407633 GCA_963082735.1 Pocota personata
TAAATGAAGCACTCGACACGATAAAGCAAAAGATCAGCTTATATGCCAACCGACTCAGACGATACACAAAATCGAAGCAACGAAAGGATGACAACAATTTGTTCACATGCTCACAAAAAGGGATTTTCAAAATTTGTAGAGGAAATAATATTAACATTGAGCTACTCCCAGAGAAAGACGAGTTGGAAAATTTCTGGTGTAAGATCTGGTCCACCAATAGCGAACATAATCAATCCTCACAACTGCTACAACAAAACGAGGCATCAACTTCCAATATCACCCCTATGACAGACGACTACATCTCGTCGGAGGATTTCCTTGCAGTCATTAAAAGGCTGCACAACTGGAAGACCACAGGAAGTGATGGAATACACAACTATTGGCTGAAAGCAATTTCCGTCCTCCATGACGTGATGCTTCGTGAAGTCAATAGATTTATACAGAACCCAAACATGATGCCTAGTTACCTGTGTGAAGGACTTACATACCTGATAGCAAAGGACAGCAACACTCAAGACCCATCAAAATACCGGCCTATCACCTGCTTAAATACATTCTATAAGCTGACCACATCTTGTATTGCCGAGTTGATCAGCAAGCACTGCAATGAAAACCAGATTCTTGCCGAACAACAAAAGGGATGTAGGAAAGGGTCACGAGGTTGTAAGGAACAATTGATTATCGATTCTGTAGTCACAAGTCAAGCAACCTTTTTGCGGCTTATATTGACTATAAGAAGGCTTTCGACATGGTTCCACATAGCTGGCTGATTTCAGTACTAAAAATCTACAAAATCAGCCCGCAGATAACATCGTTCTGTGAAACAGTAATGTCGAAGTGGTGTACAAGGTTAAGACTCGCATCAGTCACATCGTGCAAAATAAAAATCAAAAGGGGAATATTTCAAGGAGATAGTCTGAGCCTACTTTGGTTCTGCCTTACGCTTAATCCATTGTCCTCTTTGTTAAACAAGAGTAAACACGGGTTCGAAGTGAGGAACAGTGTCCAAAGTGCCAGAATAACTCACCTTATGTATATGGACGACATCAAATTATATGCCAGCACCGCCAATAGCTTAATACAGCTCCTACGTATTGTTGAACTTTTTTCGACTGATATAAGAATGGAGTTTGGTATTCAAAAATGCAAAACAATTAGCATTATAAGAGGCAAGATGTCACAAGGACTTGAATATACAACTGCTAACCACACCGAAATCATTGAGTCTTTGGAAGAAGGAGAAGTGTACAAGTATTTGGGAATTGAGCAAGCGAAGATGATAAGTCACACAACCATCAAGGACTGTATGAGGACATTATTCTACAACCGCGTTGAAAGATTATTGAGGACCTCACTCAACTCTAAAAATATGATAATGGCCATAAACATGTTTGCCGTGCCTTTAATAATATACTCAGCAGGTATCATCAAGTGGAGCGCAACCGACTTAGATAGTCTTGACAGAAAAGTTCGAACGCTGATGACGAAATATCGCCAACACCACCCGCAAGCTGCCACTGAAAGGCTGTATCTCCCTAGGCATAAGGGGGGGCAGAAGCTTAGTCAATGTAAAAGATTCAGTGAATAAACAAAAGGACAGCCTCTATAGCTATTTCTGCGGAAAAGCTGCAACGTCATCCCTACACAATGCCATTCTCAATGCTGACGATAATTTCACCCCCACAAATATGAAAAACAGGACCCAGTTAAACACCCCAGCGCACGTACAACAAGATCTGACTGTTGATGCGAAATGGAAGTCCAAGGCCTTACATGGCAGACACCCCAACGAGCTAGACGAACCTAATGTTAACGTCGAAATGTCGAACTCTTGGCTCCGATCCGGAAATTTATATCCAGAAACGGAAGGATTTATGACAGCTATCCAGGACCAAGTCATTCCTACAAGGAACTATCTGAAGTTTATTGCCATGGACCAGTCAATCCAAAATGATAACTGTCGCTGCTGCGGAGCTGTACACGAAACAATCCAGCACGTACTTGCAGGATGTACTACTCTCGCCAATAATGCATACAAGCGTAGACATGACAATATCGGAAAGATAGTACTTCAGGAGCTATGTAGAAAGTATGGACTAACAATACCATCGACAACACAAACGCCATACTATAAATACATCCCGGAGGCAGTAATAGACACGCCGGAGTATGTCGTCTATTGGGACAGAACAGTCTTGACGGATAGAAGCGTAATGGCCAATAGACCTGATATTGTAATTCATAATAAAAGACATAAGTATATTATTCTTGTGGACTTTTCAGTTGTGAATAACAATAATATGGATTCGACGTACATGACCAAAATTCAGAAATACACGCCTCTATGTTACGAGCTAAGAGAATTATGGAGATGCAACAGCGCTATAACTGTACCGGTAATAATATCCACTACAGGACTAGTTCCGAAATTAACAGTTTCAGGCCTGGGGAAGCTGAACCTATCAGACAAACTTGTCTATGTTTTGCAAAAGGCTGTAATTCTTGACAGCTGCAGAATTGTCAGGGAATTTCTGGCCATATAGATCTAAGCTCAAGAACTTGTGATATGTTTGGTTATTCCCGCATAATAATAATAATATTAATAATAATAATAAAACATTAAGAGCACGGTTGTTTCGGAAAAGAAGAGGATTATTAATACACATACCGAGAATTACAAGTCTTTCCATTTTAGCGATGCATGAATGGTACATGGATAATGGTTGAGGGTTTTGGTTTCGCACAAAATAGGTTGAAGTTGGCGTTGTAATAATAAAGTATGAACCCTACATTATGATTCTTGCATTTCAAACTTGTCATTGGTACGTTTTTCGTATCGCATAAAAACTTGTACATTTTTTTTTCTCCTATTTAAATTTGCTTTTGTGGAAAAGGAATAGGAAAACTTAAAAAACAAAAATTCTCTTCCGAAATATTTGAATATTTGTTCTTGGTGAAACAGTTATATTCTGTTTAATTTTAAAAAAAAGTTGCAAAATAACTATTAAAATAGAACTTTTGAAAAAGTTTCATACCTGCTACGATCCCTGGTAGGTACTGTTATGACTTACACATTGTAGAAAATATGACAAATATTTGAATTTTAGGTAATTGAAAATAGCCGTTTCAAGGAAGGATTAAATGTTTAAAGGAAATCGTTCAGGTTTCTGTGCCTTTTTAGGGATCTTGATGGGCCCATTATATCGCCTAGTATTTTATGGAAGCCTAGATTCATAATTCCACCTAACCTAACCTAACCTAAACTGTCTGAATTGATTTCAATTTTTAGGATCAAATTTCTTTCCTATAATTTTAGTGATATTATAAATTTATTACATGGTTTAGTATTGCTTTTTTAGCTTTCTTCTTTATTTTCATATTACAATCACCAAATGGAAGCAAAATTAGATATCAGCCAGTGGCTATAATTTTATCCTATTAATACTTTTAGATATACACCACGATAGTGTCACAACTTAGCCACAGAATACAATTTTAAACCTATTCGGACACTGCCCTAATTCACTATAACAACTCGGCAGTTCTTGAAATAAATTAGTGGTGTGAAAAGGAACAAAAGGACAGACACGCTGACAGTCTGAACCAACAATTATTCTGCCTTCACATGTGACCTATTCTCCCATTTGTTTGAAAATACTATTGTATTTGAACTTAACGAATCTTAACACTTCTTTCGGTGTTTAGAAAATCATCTTCCTATCTCGGTAATGTAGAGCGCATGTTATAATAATTACCAGAGCAGTGGATCCGCATTATTGACATATCACTATTGTGAATTTGTCCATATTAGCAAGCGGCTGTCAGAACCTTAGAAATTAAAAACAATTTCAAGCTGAGTTGCGTTTTTCTTTGCGGAACTTCGTCTCTTACATTTTTCATTATTATATTGACGAAAATTATATAGCACCGTGTGTAATATCAGTTTAAAGTTAGTCATTTGAAATCATACTAGTATTTTTTCAGCGTAAGTACATAACCTGCAACTATGGCTGGAGTTCTCTTTGAAGATATCTTTAACGTCAAAGACATGGATCCGGAGGGCAAGAAATTTGATCGTGTCAGCCGACTTCACTGTGAGTCTGAATCTTTCAAAATGGACCTTATACTCGACATAAACTCCTGGTTGTATCCCATGGAACTTGGAGACAAGTTTCGATTGGTCTTAGCCACAACTCTTCGTGAAGATGGCTGCCCAGACAGTGGTGAATTCAATCCGCTAGAGCAGGAGGGAACTCGCGCTGATAGCTTCGAATATGTTATGTTTGGTAAAATTTACAGAATAGAAGGTGACGAAGCACATAATGAAGCGTCGAGTAGATTATCAGCTTACGTGTCGTTCGGTGGATTACTTATGAGACTCCAAGGAGATGCGAATAACTTGCACGGATTCGAAGTGGACCAACACATGTATCTGTTGATGAAGAAGTTGGCGTTTTAAATTAAAGTGGTTGTATAATTTGTATGAAGTCGTTTTTTATTACTTTGTAGTATCAGTTTTAGGAAGGTGGTCATTATCATCTCGAGTTCGTTTCGTTAAGATGGTGAGATTTATTGGGCATGTACGAGGGTGGATTGTAATGTTTACGAAATGACTAAGGAAACACACTCGGAAGTTTGCTTTAGATTGCTGTTTGGTCTCAGTGGAATATGGGGTGTAGCCAGGTCTCATCCGTCGTCTCAAATATGGCCAAAAATCCTCTGGATTGCTTTGAATCAGCTTCAAACACTCGTGAGACGTCGTCGGTCGATTGCGATTTTGTTCAATTGAAGGCAGTTTCGGAACCCATCTTGAAAGCTTGAAGAATCCAAATTCGTTTTGAATGATGTTTTGGGTCCCTTTATACGAGATGCGGACGATCTCTCTTATCTTCAGTCTGCGGTCTCCTATGATGAGATCATAAATTTCTCCATGGTTAATGGTATTCCTCAGCATGGGTCGTCTTCAACTCTCTTGTTCACGTTTGAATTCGGATGCCCACTTTTCAACTATTGTTTTCGATGGGGCAGATTCCCCTAGGCTAGGTTAGGTTAAAGTGGCTGTCAGCAAAAGAAGCCAACACACTTAGACCAATAATAGGTCCATTGTGATACCACATTTGTTTGAGACGCGGCCTCTAGCCTACTCGTTGAACCATTTAGAGCTTCTGATGAAGCATAGAATGTGCCTAACGTCAATATTATTCAGATCATCTAGGTCATTGAAACAGAAGGCTCCTAAGTGGAGTTTCCTTCTTTGGGAGAGAGCTGGACAGATGCAAAGAAGGTGAAGAATAGTCTCTTCGTGCTCCTCGTCCATGCAGCTTCTGCAGAAATCTTTAGAGAATACACCAAGCCTTGTTGCATGCTTGCCTATTAGACAGTGTCCAGTAATGACACCTATAACAGCACTAATATGAAGCATATTTAGAGAAATCAAATTCCTAGAGCGTTTCAGGTCCAGCATGGGCCAAATCTGTTTTGTCGCTAGACAAGTTGTACTCCTTGTCCACGTAGAATTTGTCTTTACGGTATCATCCAGCTTTAATTTAAGTTTGCATCTAGCGATAAGCATACCCAGTAAACTTTTGCTAGAAGGATGGGTATTGTCGTTCCATGTTTGACAAGTTCGTCAGCCTTACAATTCCCTGGAATATCGTTATGCCCCGGCACCCAAATTAGGTGAATATTAAACTGCTCTGCCATCTCTATAAGAGACGATCGGCAGTCTAGAGCTGTTAAAGAATATGTTGAGGAAGATTCCAGGGATTTGATTGCGGCTGGCTGTCTGAAAAGATGCGGATATCAATGGCCGATATCACGTTTTTCTTTAGCCATACAAGACCTCTCATATTGCCATTATCTCCGCCTGGAACACGCTACAATGGTTTGGGAGACGAAAAAAGAGGTTTAAATTAAGCCTATCAGAGAAGACACCACCACCCACCCCGTCGTTAGTTTTTGAACCGTTGGTATAAAAATGTACCACTTACCTTCCGTAAAACCACATTCTTCCCAGAATGATCTGGAAGGGTTGGTAACTTGGAAATTTTTGTCAAAATTTAATTTGGGGATGGTGTAGTCAATGTCTTCAGGAAAGATGTTAAATTTATTTAATCGGTCTAATGACCGAGATATAGAGGCGATGAGTTAGTCTGGGTTGTAAGCCCCATTTGCACCCGATGGCTTTTTTGCAAGAGAAGAGTGCGACAGTGGCTTTCTTAACTCTTTCCTGTATATTAGATTTCCAACTTAGTTTCCTATCCAAAATAAGACCCAGGTATTTTGGATAGGAAAGGAAGGCCAATAGGTGGGATTTTGTATTTCCTTGAGAAGAGGACTAGTTCGTTTTTGTGGGGTTCACTCCTAGACCACACCGAGCTGTCCATCTAGATAGCTTATTCAAAGCGTTTTGTGGGAGCTCTTTTAAGGTAGTGAGTAGTGAGTCTCCGTTTACCGGAGACTGCTATAGCAACATCGTCCGCATAAGCGATAATTTTGCAATCCTCAGCTTCCAGGATTAACAGTAGTTCATTGGCCCCCAGATTCCAAAGTAGTGGTGATAGGACGCCCCCTTGGGGGGTAGCCCTACTGATATATCCACCCAGCTTTGAGTTGATAATCCGACCATTAAGCAGTAAATTAATCAGCTCGCCAAGTGAACTATCTATTTTCAGATTTGACAGTGCTTTGATTATCACAGATGAGTAGACGTTCTTAAAAGCGCCTTCAATATCTAGAAAAGCTACCATAGTGTACTCCTTATGATACATAGAGTATTCGATTTTATTGGCTAACGTATGCAATGCTGTTTCGACTGATTTGCCCTTACAGTATGCATGTTCAGCCGTGGACAGTAGTCGTGTGTCAATTCTACCACGTAAGTGGATATCAATCCTCACACAATTCACCTAAACAAAAAACTGTACACAGATAATTTCCCACCACCACACATCGATGACGTAATAGACAAATTAGTAACCACAAACTCAAGGATATTCAATGTAATGGACATTAAAACAGCTTTCATGACCGTCAAAGTCAAACAGCAGGACATTCACTAAACATCATTTGTGACACAGGACGGACTACACGAATTCATGCGAATGCCATTTGGGCTGACGAATGCTCCTAAAACAATGGAACGAATCATGAGACAAACATTTGCCGGGACAAAAAACACAATTACTTACATGGACGATGTCGGTCAATCGGCTCCTAATATTGACATAGCATTGGACAACTTCGAAAATGCCCTACATCAACTAATCTGAAGCGGATTACGCATTTCACTAAAGAATTGTCAACTATTTCAAAGTGAAATATTCTTTTTTGGGTACGGTATTTCAGCAGAAGGTATACGTCCCGATCCAGCTCGTATAAACTCAATCGATAGATACAATAGGGTATTCAAAAACAAAACTGATGCCAAATCTTTTCATGCGTTCGCATCACATCATCGAATATTTATAAAGGATTTTTCAGAAATTGCCAATACGCAATGCATATAACAGTACACCATTCGTTTGAACCGATGAAGCAGCAGCAGAAGTCGAAGTTTTAAAGATGAAATTAAAATCGCCACCGATACTCGCACACTTCATGAATGACTGCCATACTGAAGTTCAAATCGACGCATCATTGACGGGATTATCCTATACAAAATCAGAACAATCGTAACGTTGTTGTAGCACAGCGAAAAATCTTCACATAAATCAGATAGAAAGACGAGCCGTATAGCCGTAAAAACAACGTGTGTGCCGACGCTCTATCCAGAATTCCTCAAAACAAAATATCCCAACTAATACTTAAATCTAACGATGAAACAAGAATCTCACTAGCGCAAAACAAAGATCCTGAATGCAACGAACTAATTAAAATTTTAAACAGCGACACAAACACAAAAAGTGACAACAAAATAAAAGAAAAATACTTTATCCAAAACAACATTCTGCTTTACAAAAACAATAAAGGTTTCGGAAGCATCTATGTACCAAATTCATTACACACTTTTATCCTTGAAATGTGGCATGACAACAGTGGACACATGAATTACGACAAGACCTTTTCCAAATTATCAAAACGTTATTTTTGGCCTTCATTTTCAAAAGACTGCAAGCATTACGTCTCTAGCTGCCACAGCTAAAAGGATTGGTCCCTTGAAGCCCAGAACAATTCCGCAAAGACTTTTTGATGTTATCTCCATGGACCACTGCAGTATTCCAAAGGTAACACACATTTTAATTATAATTGATCACACAACCTGATATGTATTAGCAAGAAGCGTTCTTAGAAAAGCACGGTATTTAAAACCTCACAACACCACCTTATTGGCCGGAATCGAATGGATTGATAGAGCGCTCTTCAATATTGAGAAAGTACGTCTCAGAAAGGAATCATCATACGTTCCTGAAATTATACAAGCGATCAACACAAGCAAGCATTCATCTCTTCAGCAATCACCACACTACCTACTCCATAGATTCGAACCCAGAATTCGAGACGAAGTTCTACTTGGCACGGTGGAGTGCGACGTCGATAGAGAGCAGCAACTCCATCAACTCAATTTTGACCGTCAACAATCAGCAATGAAGTTAAGCAAATCACAGGCATAGGACAAGATTCGCATCGATGAACACCGTCGTATTTTCACATTGAAAGTAGGCGACTTGGTGTTAGCACTTAATCCAAAATCAAAAAGAAATCTTCAGGATTGTACACACATCGCAGGTAAAAAAAATACAATAATAGAAATGACAACCAGCTGCTAACTGACACTGAAATCCCGAATAACCATGATGACGTCGCCGGACTATTTCAAAACGATGACATCACAGAAAAAAATTCAAATGTCGACGACGCCTTCTCAGCGATTTCATTCAATACTGAAAGTATTCTCGACGCAGATAAACAAGATATACCAGTAACAACCATTAACAATGAACCAAAAGTAGATAACGCTGAAAAATATCGTACACGAAGACCACCGAAATGGCTTGAGGACTATCACCGTTGAATTGACAGGGGTCAATTTTAGAAGAAGAGGTCATGTGAGCGACATCTATTCTTAAGGTTCACTAACCATTGTATTTTGTCCTTCTGGCAACCCTTTTTTTATTTTTTTAAGTTTGTCATATTTGCTAGATGAATAAAATAATCATTTACGTATTGTTGTGAAATAACCAAGAGCCAACGCAGTGTTTTACTTAAAAAATGATATTGTAATATGCGAGCTACGGCTCGAGTAGATAAAACAATAGTCTGTGAAATTTATTTCTTTATTTTCTAGTCTATAGAACAATTCAGGTTCACACTGTACTATCCTTCGCAATTCTTTTCTTACAATGTCTCTTTCCTCTTAAATCACTTTATCTCCTTTCTATTACTTAATTCACAAATCCAAACTAATTACTCCTTCTTGTTAACTCTCAACTTTCAATTTATCACAAAATTACAACTTCGCCTATTATCACTTTTCTAATCTCTTCGCCACAGTTTAAAAATCACTGTCTTTTCTATTGATCGCCATCTGTCCTTATATAGCAGAAGTTTCAGATAGCCAGAAACTTCTAGCAAATTCTTCGACCACTGGAAATAATTCCAAGATGACAATCATTTCTTCCAGTTATAATTCTCTCTTTATCCGTGGCTTTGTCAGCTATTGCGAACCTCGAATGAAAGTACAGTTTGGAATGGGCTGTAGGAGCGTAGTTATTATTCTACATTATTGTTGCATACTTTTAGACGATGTTACACTGCCCCCCTCTTAGACTTGTTCGTCCCGAACAAGTGCGTCCTCACTTCGACCATTGTATCGACTCAGTCGGTCCACATGAACCACTTTCATTTTGGCCCTTTGTCCTCGCTGGATGCGGTAGACAACATCGTTGATGCGGGTTACTATTCTGTATGGACCCTCCCAGTTCCGCTGCAATTTAGGTGATTTCCCCTTTTGGCGATGGGGATTATACAGCCACACCAGATCTCCTTCCTGGAATCCTGACGTTGTTGCCTTGGCATCATACCTGGTCTTCATGCGGTCGCTCGTTATCTTAATCTGGCTTCTGGTCCTTTGGTGTATGTCCCTAAGCCTTTCCCTAAGGTCCGCCACGTACTCTTCTTCATTTCTGGGCTCATTGGTAGGAGATCCAAATTTCACCTCACTGGGTAAACGAGCTATTCCACCAAATAAGATTTCGAACGGCGTATGTCGAGTAGTGCTATGCACGGCACTTCTATAGGCCATCAAAAACAAGGGAATCTGCCGGTCCCAATCCCGTTGGTAGTCACCTACGACCTTCGAGAGATGTTCGTCCAAAGTCCTATTGAAACGCTCCACCATACCGTCCGACTGTGGATGAAGCGGGGTTGTCCTTGTCTTTTTGATTCCGAGTAGTTGACACATCTCTTGGAAGATTCTTGACTCGAAGTTCCTCCCTTGGTCAGAATGCAATTCCAAGGGCACACCGAATCTGCTAACCCAATTGTAGACGATCTGCTCCGCCACGGTTCTGGCTTCCTGGTTAGGGATCGGAAACGCTTCCGGCCACTTACTGAAGTAGTCCATCACTACGAGTATATACCGATTACCATTGTCGGTTTCCGGAAAGGGCCCTGCGATGTCAATGGCGATTCGTTCGAAAGGTGCTCCCACGTTGTATTGGTGCATCTTACCTCGAGTTTTGATTCTCGGACCCTGGCTAGCTGCACATACGTCGCATTTTCTGCACCAGTCTTCGATGTCTTCCTTCGCTTTTAACCAATAAAAACGTTCTCGTACCTTTTCTAACGTCTTATTCACTCCCAAGTGGCCTCCGGTCGCCCCGCCATGCATTTCCTGTAACACCTCCTTGACCCTCGTCCGCGGTACGACAAGCTGCATTACAAACGACTTTCCGTCGGAGGATTCCCATTTTCTTCTCAGAACACCTTCTTGGACATGGAGGGAGTCCCACTGCGCAAAATATGCCTTTAAGGTCGGGCTTCTGTGAGAGATGTCCTGATGATCCGGTTTCTCCATGTTCTCCTTCCAGGCCAGAATCGGCTCGATATCCGGGTCTTCCTTCTGAGCGTTCCGGATCTCATCTACGCTCCAGCCGGCGATAAGTTCGGCTCTCATTCTTTGGATGGAAACCAGCTCCCGTTCTTCCTGACGCGCACAATGTTTACAATCCGTTCTGCATGGTCTCCGGGACAGTGCATCCGCATTAGAGTGGAGCCTTCCTGTACGATGTTGTATTTCGTAGTCGTATATTTGCAGCCTTTCGATCCATCTTGCGACCTGACCCTCAGGACTCTTGAACTGTAATAGCCATTTCAAGGCTGCATGGTCTGTGCGAAGAACGAACTTCCTCCCGTAGAGGTATTTGTGAAAATGCTTCGTACCCAAGATCAAAGCTAGAAGTTCCCGCCTTGTCACGCAGTAGTTCCTTTCTGGCTTAGAGAGCACCTTGCTGAAGTACGCAACCACCTTCTCTTGCCCCTCATGCACCTGGGAGAGTACGGCTCCTACCCCGACATTACTAGCATCTGTATCCACAATGAACGTTTCCCCGGGAGTGGGGTAAGCTAGTATCGGGGCATCGCATAGCCGTTGTTTAAGTGCCTTGAAGCTCTTCTCGCACTCAATTGTCCATTTGAATTGTTTTCCCTTTTCCGTCAACTGGTGCAGGTTCTTTGCGATCCCGGCAAAATCCTTCACGAACCGTCTGTAGTAGGTGGCTAGGCCCAGGAAGCTCCTTAGTTGGTGTTTATCCTTGGGGACTGGCCAGTTTTTCACCGCTTCGACCTTCTCTGGATCGGTTCTCACTCCTTTCGCTGAAATTATGTGCCCCAAGTACTTGACTTCCGCTCTAAACAGGGCGCACTTCTTGGGGTTGAGCTTCAGGTGGGCACTTCGAAGCCTTTGAAACACATCCCTTAGATTGTCTCGGTGTTGCGCAAACGATTTTCCTACGACGATGACATCATCCAAGTATACCAAACAGGTTTTCCATGTTAACCCTTGCAGGACACATTCCATCAATCGCTCGAAAGTCGCCGGAGCATTGCACAGCCCGAATGGCATTACCGTGAATTGCCATAGCCCATTTCCTGCGGTGAAGGCGGTTTTCTCCCGGTCTTCTGGATGGATCTGTACCTGCCAGTAGCCACTCTTCAAGTCGAGAGTGGAAAACCATCGGGCTCCTGATAGTGTGTCTAGCGTGTCGTCAATCCGTGGCAGAGGGTAGCTGTCTTTCTTGGTGACGTAATTGAGCTGCCGATAGTCCACGCAGAACCGCGTGCTGCCATCTTTTTTCTTAACCAGTACAACCGGTGATGCCCACGGACTTTTGGAACTTTCAATCAGACCTTCTTTCTCCATTGCCGACACCATCTCTGCAACTTCTGTCTGCTTTGCCAATGGAAGGCGCCTAGCAGGCTGACGAATTGGTCTAGTATCACCAGTGTCTATTCGATGTTGTACCAGGTGTGTTCGGCCGTATTCTCCGTCCTGTGAGGCAAATACATCAGCGTACTCATTGATAAGATTCTCTGCCATAGTTCGCTGCTCCTGATTCAGCTCACTGGACTGGAGAATCGTCTCTCTCGTTTCCGCTGTCCAAGGTGATGGGAGAGGTTTTGGAGCATCACGTTCAGATATTGTTGCGACGGCGGTAATCGGCGTGCATTTTCCAGTCACATCCCCTCGCCTTAGTTTTACAGTGTGTGGTCTTGCGTTCAAAACCCTCACTGGAACCATGGTGTTCTTTGGTTCGACTAACGTCTTTCCCACGATGTAGTCTTGAGAATTCTTCTCTGGGTCTGGTTCTACTATGTAGAATCGGTGGCTCCCAAGATCACCTTCCAGCTTTGTCCAAATGATTGTCTCTGAAGACGGCGGCAAAACTTCGTCTTTGCTGATGACTGTCCTGAGAGTTACGGCATTCTCATTTCCGTACACCATCGGAATCTCCACATTTCGATACCTCAGTACTTGCATCCCGATGTCCAAGATTACTTCATTTGCTTTCATGAAGTCTACTCCGATGATGCACTCGTCGCATATATCTGCCACCAGAAACGCATGGGAGAACGTCAGTCCTGCCAGAGTAATCGTAAGACGAACTTCTCCAAATACCTTCGCCATTTCCCCTGTTGCAGTCTTCAGGCAGTAGCTGTTGGTGTTGTGCAGCCAGGAGCTTTTGACGATATCTCTTCTTACAATGGAGGCAGTGGCACCTGTGTCGATGGTGGCTACGCACTTCTTCTCGTTGATTAGTGCCTCCACTGTCAGGCTCTTGTTACCCCGTTTGGTTTGCGAAACTTGAATGGTGGTCCTGGGGGCCTCGATTCCAGTAACCAACTTCTGCCCCGCGAAGTTGGTCCTTACGCATCTCCCGACTGCTGGTTTTGGGAAGTCTGACCGACAGGATGCTTCCTCTCTGCTTCTCCTACTTCCGCAATGTGGACAATTTCCTCGTCTAGGTGCACTTCTGCACTGCCGTTGTAGGTGTCCGGTTTGGTTGCAATTCCAGCAACGGATTTGACTTCCGCGAGCTTTGACGGCTGTTCTCTGGCATGAGCATTCCACGACGGACATTTCCCTGACACGGTGTATTCCCTGGTATGCTTGGTCCGCAGCCTTCATTGACAAAGCGAATGCCAATGCCTCGGGGAGTGTTCGCTTTTCAGCCATCCTTACAGCCATTTGCAGTTGTCTGTCCTCTATGGCCTGAATAAAAGCTTCCACCGCCATTTCGTTGATAAGCTCCTCACCGGCTTTAGGGTATGAAAGATGGGCTAGTCGCTCTATATCCGCTTGCAACTGTTGGAGCGTTTCCCCCCTTTTCTGGACTCGACTACGCAGCTGAACCCTGTACACCTGCTGCATGTGTTCATCCCCAAACCGCATCTCGATAGCCTGAACCAGAGAGTCGTAGTTCTGCTGTTTATCTTCCGGGATGGTCTGCAAGAGCTCCGCAGCTGGACCCCTCAGTGCAAGTGTGAGTGCAATGGACTTCTCTTCATCGTCCCAGCTATTGGTCATTGCGGCCGCTTCGAATTGCCTTTTATAAATTGGCCATGATGTTTGACCATCGAAGATAGGAGGCTGCATCTCCTTTCTTCTCAGACCGTCGGTGGAATATTCCCGTGCTTTCTGTCTCTTCACGTTGCTGAGTTCCTTAGTAAGATTTTCGACTTGTTTTTCTACTTTTTCGAACTGAGTCTCTATTTTCCCGAACTGAGTTTCATGCTTCTCAAAGTTTTCATCGAATCTAGTTTCGACTTTTTCGAGTTGCGTCTCTACCTTCTCGATTTTCTCTTCGATCACTTCGAATTTGGATTCCAAGTTCTTGTTTTGCTCATCAAGTTTACTTTCCAGAGCATCTAGAGAATTCTTTTGTTCGTCCAGCTTAAGTTCTAGAGAATTTCTTTGATCTTCTATTGCTTTCTTTTGTTCGTCCATGACTAACTTAAGTTGCAGGAGCAGACTTGTTATACCCGGGTCGGCTGCTGTACTTGCTGGTTCCTCTTCCACGTCAAACTCGACGTCGTGCGGATTTTCACCTTCCTGCGTTACTGCTTCTTCCAGACGAATCAGTAGGGCATCTTTTCCCCCAGTTGTGTCGAGGTTCCGCTTACTGAGTTCTGCCTTTAGTGGAGTTATAGTTAGTTTTCCCAATTTGCGACCCATTTTGCGCAACTAATTAACTCAACACAGAAATCGTTTTTTTTTTTTTTTTTGCTTGTGCAATTTCACACCACGGAAATAGTTATTCACAGAATAAGTTTTATCCCGCTTCTGACACCAATGTAATATGCGAGCTACGGCTCGAGTAGATAAAACAATAGTCTGTGAAATTTATTTCTTTATTTTCTAGTCTATAGAACAATTCAGGTTCACACTGTACTATCCTTCGCAATTCTTTTCTTACAATGTCTCTTTGCTCTTAAATCACTTTATCTCCTTTCTATTACTTAATTCACAAATCCAAACTAATTACTCCTTCTTGTTAACTCTCAACTTTCAATTTATCACAAAATTACAACTTCGCCTATTATCACTTTTCTAATCTCTTCGCCACAGTTTAAAAATCACTGTCTTTTCTATTGATCGCCATCTGTCCTTATATAGCAGAAGTTTCAGATAGCCAGAAACTTCTAGCAAATTCTTCGACCACTGGAAATAATTCCAAGATGACAATCATTTCTTCCAGTTATAATTCTCTCTTTATCCGTGGCTTTGTCAGCTATTGCGAACCTCGAATGAAAGTACAGTTTGGAATGGGCTGTAGGAGCGTAGTTATTATTCTACATTATTGTTGCATACTTTTAGACGATGTTACAATATCAACTTCCACCATCATCGGTTACAGAGTCCCAGTCAGATGTACATATTTTCTGCAAGTATTCCTGAGTGGTCCAAGATTAGAGGTCCACTAGTGTGGTTTTTTCTTGTCCCTAACCCTAACCGAAGGACAAGAGGAAGACAACACTTTATTGAGGGCCAAGGTAAGGTCTTTAACCATGCAATCAAGCTCTTGAGTATTGTTCGGGGACTTTAGAGTGTCGGAATTAACCAATTTTTTTTTTAAAGTTTCCCTATATTTGAGCCAGTTAGTAGTACGGATATTTCTGTAAACCAATGGGCCTGGAGGATCGTCGTTAAGACTAAATTGAAGGTATCTGTGGTCAGAAAAAGAGTGTTCACCAGATATCTTCCAGTTCTTGATCATTTGATTAATGTTGTCGGAGACAAGGATTATATCTAGCACCTCCTGATAGTTTCAAGTTATAAATGTAGGTTCGTTACCGATGTTGCACAAAATGAGGTTAGTTTTTAAATTATAGTCAAAAAGCAACTCACCTCTTTCGTTAATGTCAGAGCTACCCTACGCGGAGTGGTGAGCATTAGCATCACAGCCAACTACGATTCCCGTTTTACTTTTTTCAGCGTCTGCGACCAGTCTTACCATATTGGGTCCAGGAAGGTCTATGATGTTGTGGGCGAGAAAAGCCGATGCTGGATAATAGGAGCGTTTGCTTGTTTCTAGCAATGCTACGGTTATATCCTGATCACTGTAATTAGGAAGTAAAATTACTTTAATGTTACTTTTAACCAATAGGCACGATCTAGGTTTACCTTTATCCTTGACATATAGGGAATAGTATCCAGCAGTTCTGAGTCCACAAACCAGGTTGTTTACAACCCAAGGTTCTTGGATCAAGACAATATCTTCCCTATCCTTTGAGAGGCGGAGAAGAAGGCCGGCCGAAGCCGTTTTGGAGTGATGGAGGTTAAACTGAACTAACTGCAGCATTGTTGCTACAATCAGGCAGAGAAACCTCCACCACAGTGGTATTCAAGCCCTCCGAGTCTGAGGATAAGCCAAGAAGTCCATCCTCACTCAAAGGAGCTTTGTCTGAGATATCAACCATCTCCAAGTCTGATAGCTAACTGTTATCGACTAAAGATGGTTGTAGGGAAGGATATTGATAGAAGGGAAGGAGATTGATTTCTCAGTGTCTATAATACCTTCAGTAGGGTCTGAAGGATGAAGGGGAAGTTTTTCAACATCCACCTCATCCTTTTTGTAGACTTTTAAAGTTATGGCACCGAACACATAGCTAATCACACCTTTAGTCTTCGCCAAATGAGGTTCCTTATTGATCACAATTAACGCGCATCTGTAAAGTCCTCTCTGCTCCTCCAGCTTGGCGACCTTCCAGTTGTGAGTAGGAAGCGACGGGTTGCTGATTTGGAGGATCCGGATAATGTCCTCCGTGTTAGAGGGTTCGGCTGAGATCCAGGTGCGAGTTCTTGGTCTGCATGGGATATCCTCCCTAGCTATAACCTGAAGCTTAGCACCAGGCCAAACCTCCCCTAGTTTGCTAATCGTTAGCTTATAGAGATCAAAGGATTTCTTGTCAGCACAAGCGATCAGCTTGACATGGCTTTGATGCCAACCGCCGTCACGACAGTTGGGAGGAGGGTCGGGATTTTCCTTCATGATACTCGTATCAAGGAAGCAAGTCGCCATTTTGGCTGAGATCATCCTCCATATATCTGGAGTGATTGTACCATCAATATCGTTCTTATCGATGACAGCCAGTATAAACCTGTCCTTGAGTACACTACTGTATGACTTCGATGTGACGTTGGATGACCTGGAGGAGGTGCTGGTGTTGTGTAGGTCTTTTTGAATCCGACCCGGATTCTTCCAACGATTTCTGTCTTTTAGACGTGAAGTCTCTGCTGGTCTTGTCAGGTTGAGTGCTGACTATCTTTTTGGCCCAATCGACTAGGGTTTTCACCCTATCATTCATTTTATTCTCCGGAATTTTGCCGAATTTTTGGACAATACGGCCAGCTGAGCGACGATCTTTGTACCTCTGTTTTGAGGGAGCGACTTGTCGTGAGCCGGAGCTACAACCCGCTCCTGAAGAGTCTTTATTAGTTTGCAGAGTACCTTTGCTAGGCTCGGTGTGGCTTTTGGCAGCAGAAGTACCATGTGAATCCACAATCCTTTTGCTGTCCAAAGCCTTTGGAGTTTTACCGGTAAACAGCTTGATCGCCGTGCTACCGTCCGGTTTTAAAGGAGGACCGGTCTCATCTTTTTAATTTTTGTATTGGTTTTTGTTTGTTTACTTTTATACATACTCCCGCGAGTAAGCCGGTATGGAAACTGTCCATCGCAACATAGCCGGTTCTGCTGCGATAAGGCAACTTACGACAGGTCCTTGCCAGGGCACCTGAGAGAGTTCGTTAGCGTCTGATTTGACCCTCAGCCTTGCATCCTTGGATACAGTTTACTATTTGCTCACACCGCCACTGGAATCAGGTTGATTACTCTTTAGTTTCGGACCTTCCTCTGGAGACCTTACAGCTTGGGTAATCCTGCTGCAATCGCCCTCCAGCATCACTAGATCCTACTGAGCATCCCCACCACGACGAGGTAAGTAATCGAAGAGGATGCAGATTCCCCTAAAGTTGTTTCATTTCTTCAAGAATCTGCTTCGAATTCAAAAAAAATCTTAGAATCAGGTACCTTAACTTCATAAAGTTACTCTTACAATGTAGGGAAGAAAAGGTGGGAAGTACCAATTTAGAATTAAAACTATTTCTATGGTAGTTGGAGAACTTTTCTATCCACCCTTTTAGGTTTATGATCGGGTAAGGACGTGAAAGCATACATAAGATTAGGTAATTAGGTTGACGAAAAAGAAATATTTTTCCTTAATATCCCACTCAGGTAAAGTCATACCCATTTTGGGGAGATGGAAACCCCATGCTCCTTTAGGTTCCAAACCATCCATCCACCATCTACACCATGAAAGAAATTCTTTCTCAGGAATCTAAATCTTATGTGACAGGGGAAGTGAGAAGTTAACTTATATGACGACGCAGCCTAGGAGTCTTATAGTACTGGCTTTCATACATTGGTTAAAGTTTCCTGGTTATTATGCAAGTGTCGCCACGGTAGGTGTTTGCTTGTGACCCGAACTGTGCAGGTTCGTTGCCCGAACTGGGAACTGTAACCAAGAGCCACCCGAGCATAAAAGAGAAACGAATAAAATCGAAGTTTCTCCACCCACTATACCAAAAAGGGTTTCTGCTTATTAGTACAACGGACGTAAAAACGCTCCCTTCCGGGATTTCTAAATTTTGTCCTTAAAAAAAAAACATGCAAGTGTCTAGTGAATTCTACTTCTCGTTGGGTGTTGAGTCTTGAGAACCTTAAGCTCCTAGCGGAGCCATTTCTAGCTAACTAGCTAGCTTCGATTCTCTATCTATTGCACTCAATTAAGAGGTGATATTAAGTGGTAATGGCCCATATTCACAGTTCAGCAAACCCCACAACACGAAAGGAGAGAGCACACCAGTAACGGTTCCCGATTTGGGATGTCACAGAATCATCAAGATGCTCAAACACACCCTGAAACTACCCAGACGCTCAGGATGCCAGCCCAACCCACGTATACATTTGTTCAAGGACATGGGTTCGTTTTGATTAACCCCGAGGGGGGGGGGTACACCAAGGATACAACATCAGTCCCCCACAGCAGCCACAGGAGCCCCAGTTAATTCAACAGGACAACAAAAACCCAACCGAAGCACTACTACACGCGATAGCCAAACTCACGCTAGAGCGAGAGAACGTATCACATACCACAAGGGCGGAAGGAAGTGGTATCAAAATCCCAGAAGTGAACTTAAGAGAATGTAGTGGTGATATCACGAAGTACCGTGAATTCAAGGAGGAGTTCGATTCACTGGTACAAAGGAGCCGAACGTCCAACATCGATCGCTTCGCTCTACTCAAGTCGAAGCTAACTGGGAAAGCATTGGAAACAATTAGTGACTTAGATTTAACTAGAGACAACTATCCAATTGCCTGGTCAACATTGGACCGAACGTTTGACAATCCAAGGCATCTAGTTAAATTAGAACTAGAGGCTATGTTAGCTCTACCTCAATGACCTACAATCCCAGGAAATGCAGAGTCTATAATAGCATACATGCATTATACTAAAGGACGGGTCTCCAATCTCAAAAGAAACAAGATAAATGGAGAACAGATCGTAGCCTATTTAATACTTCGAGGCTTTGATCCTATCACACTGGGAAGAATGGACGATTTTGTAAACTGTAAGACCAGACTCCCCACCTTAGAGGAGATTTCCCGTTCACGGAATATCAGCACCATCTAGATCAAGACGACAACCATCGATTTACTCAGAGAGTATCCAAAAAAGAATCCAGCATCCCGCAGACCAGAGTACATGTTACTCTCCAACCCAATAAGGCAGGAGCAAAAGTGACAAAGAAGTGTTTCATTTGCACAGAACAACATCCAATAATAGACTGTCCAAAGTTCTTGAGGGCCCCGAATCGAGAAGCCTTGCCACGTGATCACAAGATCTGTATCTCTTGCGTAAAGCATCGATTCGACTATCGTTCCCCTTGCAGATCAATGCAGTATCTTATATGCAAAACCTGTCAAGGACCTCACCTTACAGAAATGCATCCTGATTCCACTCCGATCATGACTCCTTCATCAACTAGCAGCACTTACCTATGCCAAAATGAGTCCGATGCGTCTTCTGGCGTGCTTCTGCCTATGGCCATTGCTACGCTCGTAGTTAATAATGACAACGTTCCAGTCCGCTGTTTACTAGATCAGGGCAGCCAAGCTAACTATATATCCGAAAATGCTAAAAAAACGGACACTTGTCAAAATCATCGGAGTAGGAGGAGAAATTGGAACAGTCCGTTCCATTGCCAACACAAAACTGAAGCTGGACAACCCAGACCTACCAATCGTGAATATAAAAGCACTTGTAGTCAAACGAGTTACCGGATCACTCCCAAATATGCCCAGTCACATTGCCTGGAAATCCTCCTTTGATAAACCACTTGCAGATCTTCAACAAACCAGTCCACATCCCTCTATTATTAGGTGGCCCAGTATATTCTACAGTGATACGTCCAGGTCTGGAGAAGAAGGATGGTTGTTACTTCAAAATACCTACCTTGGTGGGTGGATCGTGTCTGGAGACCCAGGAAACGGAACAATTGGAAAACTAACCTCAACCTTTACAACACTGTCAGAGTTCGAGACGAACCTAGTAAATTTCTGGGACCCGCCTGTTACCGGAGAAGACATCAGTGAAGTCGAGAGTTCATACTGCGAAAACTTATTCATCGAAAAACACTCTCGAACCAAAGACGGCCGCTACATCGTCCCAATCCCTTGCAAAGTTGACGTACTAGCATTAGGAAATTCCTATCGGAATGCAATCAAATTCTATATCGGACAGGAAAGACGTTGGGAGCAAAACGAGATCCATAAGAAAATGTCAAACGATTTCATGAAGGACTATCTCGCGTCAAATCACATGTCTCCAGTACCTGCTGAAAGGCAGCGAGACGAGACCGGAAACGCTTATTATATCCTATATATCAGCATCATCCGAAAAGATGCTGTCACAACCAAGTTGAGGAACGTATTTAACGCCAGCGCGCCATCAAGCAATGGGATTTCTCTAAATCAACTAATCCACCCAGGCCCGAAATTGCAGTGTCATATCTTCGACATTATCCACCAGAATAGGCAATATGAATTCGCCTACACCAGCGACATGCAACAAATGTTTCGACAATTCCTGATACCTCAAGCAGATCGGGAAAAATTTCGGATCCTCTGGCACCCCAACAAAACACAACCATTGGGTGAGTTTTGGCTAAACACCGTAACATACGGCGTGGACTGTCCACCATGGCAAGCAATTCGAACAATCCACCAGATTGCCGATGATAACGCACTGGATCTGAAGACCAAGGACATTATTAAGAACTCTATTTACAGGGATGATTTGTTTCATGGAGCCGATAGCATTAAAGAATGCCAAGAACAAATCGCTTAGATTACCTCAACCCTAGAGGCCGAAAAGCTGTCTCTGACAAAATGGTCAGCTAATAACCCAGCAGTCCTTCACAATATAGAGGATATGACTATGAAAATCCTGGGTATTAACTACAATCCAGTAGAAGACACATTCCTCATCCGTATCCCAAATCAAGACCAAGTAACATACACTAAAAGAGGTATATTGTCTATGCCTGCATCCGTTTATGATCCCATGGTTTGGATCCCATCAGTTATCATGCTCCTCCGGATACGCATACAAGAGTTGTGGATACTCAGGTACGACTGGGATGACCAAATAGATGAGAAAATACAGCAGAAGTTCCGCAAAATATTTGAAACTTTACCCCAACTTAGTGGCATTAGAATCCCGCGCTGGATCCAAGGAACCCAGAGTACACCAATTCAGCTCATTGGATTTTGTGATGCCTCGGGAGACGGCTACGCAGCAGTGATTTACAGTCGAGTAAAAAATGAAGAAGTCTACACAACCCGATTATTAGCAGCCAGGGGTCAAGTCACACCACTTAAGACAAGAGCAAATAAACACAGTAAACTATTCACGATCCCCAAGATGGAGCTAGAAGGAATTGTGCTATTAACCGAGCTTCTCAACCAAGTCAGAAGTAAGTTCCACCATCCTAATATCGCTGTGATTATATACACAGATAGTGAGGTAGCCCTAAGCTGGGTGCGTAGTAACAACAAGATCGACAACAAATTTGTGACTAGTAGAGTTACCAAAATTCGGAAAGTCATTAGTCCGGCGGACATACATTACGTCAAATCTGCGGAGAATCCTGCTAACCCAGCTTCACGTGGACTCACTCCCGGACTTCTAACTAGCTGTCGGCTTTGGTTTGAGGGTCCAACCTGGTTAAAGCATGACCAGCTTCCACTCACTCCTTTCAAAGATATGGAAATTACCATGACGCATGTCTCTCGAAATATGGTTGCTGAAGAAAACTTTATTGAGAGGTTCTCCTGCTTTAACCGTCTACTACGAGTAACCGCCTATTGTCTTCGGTGGGCCAGAAAGAAGCAAACACGTGAGACCGGCCCAATCTCCGCTGAAGAAATATCCAATGCTAAGGCAAAAATCATTCGGTTTCAGCAGCATCTATCATTTAATAACTTCACTTCAAGAAATCAAAAACCTTTTCGAAGAGAAGCTGGTTGACATCTTTAACTCCAATGTTTGGCCTGGATGACAACATTCTTCGTGTGGGGGAGGATTTCTCTTGCCAATCTCCCGGAAAGTCATAAGCATCCGATATTGTTAACCAAATGCCACTTGGTTGATTTAATAGTACGCCAAACACACTTGGATCACCACGATTGCGGAAATTCTTTAACGGAGCACTTAATAAGGGAAGAATTCTGGATTCCTGCTATAAAATCACGAGTCAAGAAATGTATCCAGAGTTGTCCCACATGCACTCGATGGAAGGCCCAAACTGTCCAGCCGATTATGGGAGATCTACCCACGGAACGAATCACCCCAGCACCAGCATTTAGCAAAATCGGTGTCGATTTGTGCGGTCCTTTCTGCATTAAAGTTAGCACAATAAGGTTCGATAAAATCATAAAAGTTTGGGTGGCAGTCTTTGTCTGTTTAGTTACCAAAGCTGTTCAATTAAAAATTTGCTCGGATCTAAGTACGGAAATGTTCCTGGCAGCCTTCACATGCTTCGCGAACAGACGGTGCTAGCCATCCCTGGTCCTCTCTGATAATGGTACCAATTTTATTGGAGCAAAAAAAAAGATCAACCAAGAATGGAGCAAGGTCACCAATAACTGCAAGGACAGACTAGCGATCCAGGAGATTGTTTGGAAGTGCAATCCGCCACACAGCCCTAACTACGGCGGGCTATGGGAGGCCGCCGTTAAGTCTATGAAACATCTAATGAAGAAAATGTCTAATATAACTAATCTGACCTATGAAGAATTCAACTCCTTATTATGTCGCATCGAAGGTATTTTGAATAGCCGACCATTACATCCAGAATCATCTGAAGCAGAAGACGCACCCGCCCTCACACCATTCCATTTCATCACGCAACGGAGCTTCAGGAACTCCGTAATCGATGCAAGTCCATCAACTGCCGTCCCAATCACAAAACGCTGGTTACAAGTGCAACAAATTCAACAACACTTCTGGGAACGTTTCCACCAAGAGTACCTCCACCAACTGCAGAAGAGGAATAAATGGAGATTCCCAGCTCGAACACTCAGCATCGGGGATCTGGTACTACTACAAGAACCAAGTGTTACTCCTGACGATTGGAAAATGGGTCGAATTATTGAATGCTATCCTGACAGTAAGGGAGATGTTCAGAGAGTCGATGTAAAGACAACCAAACGGGAGGTCGTACATCGAGCAACAAATCGTTTGGTCCCTCTTTTCTCAGAAGATGCTCAGGACGAGCCCGACGTACGCCGAAGAAGTCGGCAGCATGCTCACACCACCTCACTGCTAACTCGAGTACTTTTATGTTGGCTGGCCCTCACTACCCCAACAACTAAAGCCTTAGAAATCCAAACACTCACTCCAGGTATCCATATTCACCGATTGGGAAACGCTTTCATCAAATACTCCGACTTGGAGTTCTCGGTCGAAACCACTTTGAATTTTACCGCCGACCTGATTACCATCGGCAATCATGTGAAGGAATTCTACGATTACTGCCAACAATATCAGAACAGCAGCTACTTAAAGTTATATCAACACTTCTCTAGAAGAAACTGTTAGACGCGAGGCCATGACAGTTAAGGAAGGAATCGCTGTAAGCTATCTCAGTGAACGGACTAAACGTTCTATTGGGCCTATAGTTCTAAAAGGAATTGTCAAATATGGTCCCCAAATACTTATGACTGCCGGCATCGCGCATCAAGCAGTAGAGAATTACCAACTAGAGCATCAAATCGTCAAATTGGAGAATAAAATAAAAAAGGTATTAGAAACATCCCGCCTCATGGCAGACATCAATGACCTAGAATCTAAAGCTGTTGACGTGCATGCCTTGCTTGAACAGCAGCAGCAACTTCGGCTTCAAGAGCAAATGAACGATTACTCAGCCAGCATTCAAATCCTTATCAGCGCTATCCAGGCAAATCATCAGAACATCATCACCATAAGGCCCATTGAAGCTCTACAGACTTATGTCAGCAAACTAAACGGAGGTTTGAACTTTTGCAGGCTGCCAACTATACCAAATGCAGCCGCACTATTCACTTTTAACAGTATAACGAAGACCATCCGCAAAAATATGGTTATCGTGACGTTCAACATTCCTCTGGTCCAAACGAAAAATTTCTCTAAACAGGCCTTTATCAGCGTTTCAACCATCAAGGCTCATGCTACCCTTCTGGACCATGGAGACTTCGTGCAACAAATTGTGCTCAGCAATGACAACAAAACCTCCTTCGATCCAACCAAAGCCATCGATCTAGGCCACGGAATCTACGACAATGTTAAGGCACAACTAAATGACTGAGAGAAAGAAGTATTCAAAAGCCCCTCTTCCCCCTCGCTTTGGAACATATGCACCTAAATACCAGTTAACACGGAATTCGATAAGGTGTACCGATTGCAGAGTGATCTTGCAGTCATATTTAGAACAAGCGCTAACAAAGTTACAATCGTATGCAACGCCACACAGACACCACTCGTTGCAAAATTTAATCTTCATGAAGACACTATGAGGATCGATAGCGCGTGCTCATAGTAGTGTCAGATTTTTACTCACTAAAAAAACCTCCCTTCGTGATAAATTTCTCTGATTACATACTACAACTAAGTTTTGACTTATCCAGCAGTTTTTCTTTCACGTATTGAGATCGTTTGGCAGGTCCCTTTCCATTGAAAGTTCCTGCTTGTTCCGCAAATTAGGCGCGGTTTCTTGCTATCGCGTTAAGTCGAAAGGTTTAGTCCTTTGTAGACGACGCAGTAGATTCCTCTCATCTAGAATTCGAAGGACTTCATTGTTAACGTGTCCTTGTAATCTGTCTTGACTGCCGCAATTCCTAAATCTCTATGGATATCGCTATTTCTAATAAACCACGGTGCATTAACTATTGATCTTAGCACTTTATTTTCAAAAGTTTGTAAAATATTGACATTACTTATTTTGGTACAACCCCAAAGTTGTATTCCATATGTCCATATCGGCTTTAGCACTTGCTTGTATAAAAGCAGTTTGTTCTCTATATTAAGCTTGGAATGTTTTCCAAGTAACCAGTACATTTCTCTGTATTTGGTTTCGAGTTCATTACGTTTTTTCTTAACGTGCGATTTCCACTTCAGCTTAGCATCAAGCGTCATTCCAAGATATTTAGCCTCGTTTGCAAACGGAATTTGAACCGAGTTTGAAAAGATGGGCAAATTATTTATTTCCTTATAAGTAAAATTAACATGAACAGATTTGTTTTCGTTTAAAGCTAGTCGCCAAATCTTTGTCCATTCATTTACTTTATTCAATGCTTCTTGCAATTTTTCAGTCGATTCTTCGATCGTTTTACCCGTTGCCAGGATGGCAGTGTCGTCGGCAAATATAGCTAATATGGTGCCTTCTTCTTGCGGTATGTCGCGAGTATATAATGGGTACAAAAGCGGTCCAAGGACACTTCCCTGCGGCACCCCAGCCCTTATTTCTTTAAATTCCGTATATTCGTTTCCGTGTTTGACTCGGAAAAGTCGATTCGTTAAGTATTTTTCTAGAATATTATATAAGTGTTCCGGCAGAACTTGTCGTAATTTATATTTCAAGCCTTCATGCCAGACCTTGTCAAAAGCTTGAGAAACATCAAGGAATACGCTCGAGCAAATCTTTTTTTCTTCGTAAGCTTTTTCAATTAAATCAGTTATTCTATGCACTTGGTCTATTGTTGAGTGCTTGGTTCTAAACCCAAACTGGTGATTGGGAATAAGAGATCCTTCTTCTATAACCGGCTGTAATCGCTTAAGTACTATTCTTTCGAAAACTTTAGACATAATCGGCAGCAGCGAAATAGGTCTATACGATTTTTTATCATTCGGTGGTTTTCCTGGCTTCAGAATCATTATTACTTCCGCGACTTTCCATTGACTCGGAACATATTCTAATCTTATCGCTGCGTTTATAATGTAAAGGAACTTAACTAACGCTTTTCTAGGTAACGATTTAAGAAGCTCTCCTGTGATTAGGTCGTATCCAGGAGCTTTATTCGGTTTCAGTTTCTTTATTTCTTGTTTTCGGTCAGCCTTGCATTTCTTACTGTGTAATTGTGAAATGCTATATCCGACGCATTATCATTTTCAGCAAGCGCTTGCCCATCAAATGGTTTAAATGTTTCTTCTGAATGGGCGGCAAAGACTTCTGCTTTGTCTTTATCATTCTTGGCCCATTCGTTGTCATTTTTCTTGATTGGGGCCGCTTGTATTTTCGGTTTTTCAATGCCTTTTATAGCTTTCCAGAGCGAATAATTGGAATCTTTGTCCGCTGTTAAGCTTTCAATGCTGGTTTGTATTGTCCGGTTTTTAAAATCAATAATGGCCTTTTTTAGCAAGTTACACAAGCGATTCAAATGCGATTTATGTTGCGGAGCACGAGTTTGTTGCCATTTTTTACGCGCTTTTTTCTTCTCCCTTACCATTTCTTTTATTTCCGGTGGATATTTTTGGGCATGATTGATTGGCGTTTTCCTTTGATAGGGAGTATTTTCCACGCGGCGCGCTGCAGAACTTCAACAAAACGATCAATTTCGATTTCGAGTTCAGAAAACGTCCTAAGTGATACTCTCAGTTCGGTATGTTCTTCAACGTCTTTTTTAAAGCCTTCCCAATCAGTTTTTCTGCTAGTTAGTCTAGCAGGTACATCTTTTTTAATTAGGCGTTCGGTCATCGTTAGAATGATAGGGGAATGATCGGAAGAGAGATCAAAACTTTCATCAATTTTAATACATTTGTCTGGTATTCCTTTTACAACAAAGAAATCGATCAGATCGGGTATTTTGTTGTTATCAGTCGGCCAATATGTTGGTTTACCAGTCGAGTGAAAGTCGCATCTGTGTTGCATGCAGGCGTTGTAAAGTGCTCTGCCTTTTTGTGAGACACATCTTGAACCCCAGAAGGTGTGTTTTGCATTAAAATCACCGCCAATAATAAAATTCGGTCCAAGAGAGTTGAAAATATTTGTAAAATCATTTTTTTCAAGCCTGCAACGCAGTGGACAATAAATAGACGAGACATTGAAAGAGTAATGTCCATTTTTCACGCGTACAGTGCTCACTTGCATTGTTTCAAGCTCTATCATAATCTCTTCAGAGTGTTCGATGCAATCTTTTATGATTAAAGACGATCCGCCTCTGGCTCTTTCCGACGGGTGATAAGCGTGATAGGTACTGTATCCAGTAATGTTTACACGCGATAGTTTCGTCAGGTGAGTTTCACAGATCAAACATATGTCAATGTCATTTTCCCGTAGAAATATTTCTAGCTCTTCTAGTCTTTGTATGAGACCGTTGGCGTTCCATGCAACAATTTTAAAAAGTTTCGTCATGTTCGTTTTGAAATGCTCCTATTGTTAAGCTTATATTCAAGCTTCTCCAACCTTTCGACAATTAGCGTGTTTGTTTTTGTTTGCTCCTCAAGCCTCGCAAGGAAAATAGAAAAGACGTGAGATACGGGGTTTTCCGAATTATCAGTGTTCGTTTTTATTGATGTTGATGCTTGAGCACGCGTCTGCATGTCAGAATCTGATGGCTTTTCTTTAGGCGCTTTTACCTTAACGCGGTGTGGAATTTGATCGGTGTTTGATGTCGCAGCTTGAGCGTACGTAAGCGCGCCAGGGTCGGCTCGGTTGTCTCTAGTCACCTTTCTTGCAGCAGTTTTCGACTTTTCCTTATTTACCGGTTTTGAGGGTGGGTTTTCCGGCTTCATAAGTCGATCTCTTCTTTTTTGTAATTCTTTGGCTACTTCACAGCCTCTGTAATTAGCCGGATGCTTACCATTGCAGTTAATACACGCTGCAGGGGTTTTTTTTGTTTACACCACACTCTTGACTAAGATGTTTACCGGCGCATTTGACACATCGCGGTTCTTTTCGGCAATATGTTTGCGTATGGTTGAATCCTTGGCATCGCTTGCACTGAGGTATCAACCTTGTATTCTTGAGGAAGCTTTAATCTGGTGAGTTTTCCAGGTACAGAATCTCCAGCACCCAGTTTGATGTTATGTCTCCCAAAGAAGGTGTCAAGAAAATCGAAACTGACATCAAAAATTTCTCAACCGAAGACTATATGTCCCCTCCCAAAATCGGCCTAAGCGGAGAGCCCACAGAGGATCCTCGTCTTACCATACTCAGGGCAAGACTCTCAGCTGAACTGGATGACAATGACTGGGACTCCTGGGAACATCAGTACTGGTACTTAGGAGCTATGTGTACCATCCTCTGCATCGCTCTATTTGTAAACGCCGCCGAAGAGAAAGGTCAGAGATTCCTACTATCAGTTACCTAAACAAAGAAGACAAAATACCCGGAAGTTGGGTACGGGCATACATGATTCACCGCGATACAGTACCCCACATAAACACGGACGCAGTATAGATTTATAATTCCTTCAATAATGAAACATAAGCACTTTTTCCGACGGGAGTTTGTTTATGAGAATTCCCGATATTTTGCCCAATAAGCAACTTCAATAATTACTGACCTCAACAGTGAATTTGCGTATTTGATTATTTTACGATATTCTGCCCAATCAGCAACTTCCATAGTGTTATTGATTTGCTTATTGGAATAATTTATTGACCTGAAAAGTTGCAAACAATTCATATTTTGCCAACTTGCTGATTGTTAACTTCAGTAATTTTAAGTATAAATAGAGTTAAGAAATTAAATAAAGGGCCCAGTTGTTATACCAAGTACGAAGTGTACATATCTTTTTAATATGTTAAACGCTAGTGTATCTGGAATCTAATGTTAACACACAGATTAGGCACGGCTGGAATTAATAGAGAATATGGCAGCTCTGTTTAATTAAATATGAGTCTAACGTATAATCTACTACAACTTTGCTACAATTTATATTCAATCTATTACGAAAACACTTTCTGAAAGCGAAATTTCAAAAATACGTAAACTTATTTTTGAGGTTTTGCTGTTGTAAACAAAAATAAGGTAAGAACTGTAATTATACATGTTTTGAAATAAACAAAAAATTATAAAATTACAGATGAGTGGGAAGGAATATAAAAGAGTAAGGGAGAGAGAGAAAGAAATGCTGCGTGAATTGATCAGAAGGCATCTTAAAGTCGTGGACGATAAAAGAAACGATGTTAAGATGATTTCACAAAAAAAGGCAGCATGAAAAGACATCGAAATAAATATGCAAATATGCAAATATCCACCTAGATACCAAAATCTTGATCAATGTTGTAATCGACCGACATTTTTCTTTATTTTATGTAGTTCGTTACCTACGTGGTACACTATTTTTATTACTGTAAAACTAAAATCAAATTACAAATCACTCGTGCAAAATTCTTAATATAATTGATTTTCGTTCACAAATTTCTGACGTTTAACAGAGTTAAATACAACTTAAACATACGTTCTGTCGTGATTAATTTTAGACTAGAGTTTTTCGTTTAGACATGGGTTTAAATTGTTTATGAATTACATAAACACCGGATTAGTTTAACAATAACATAATAAGAACTTATCAAACATCTGCGCCAATTACAATAATTTTGGAAATTATTTTTATATGAAGTGGCTACAAAAAATATAAAGCACACAACAGAATAACCCTTTTACTATGTTTTTTTTAGAAAAAATGCAAAGTGAACCAGAGAGAGAAACAAATGTACAGCTAATTTCCTCCGTATCCGTAAGCGGAACATGCATATTTAAAAAAAAAAAACACAACGTGTCAGAAAAATTCCCGAAACATTTAGAAAAAAAAAAACAAATGTTTCCAAATTTTTTGTTTTGTGTGGACTGTAAATTTTGCTTCCCTTTTGTTTACGAAAAGGTTTTCAAATGCTCCATTTGAAGTGGATGAGCTAACTGCTTTTGTTGTAGTCGAACCTCAGTAAGTTAGGCTTAATTAAAAATGGAAAAACAAGCCTTGATTAAAGATTTGATAAAATTACTTTCTTTAATTTTACAAAATATTACTACTTTCCTACATAAATGGTCTGTAATTTTTGTTTAGTATTTTGTAAAAAATTTCTTTGCCAGCACTTTCTTGATTTTTTTTTTTAATTTCTTATCTAAAAGTAGTTGTTTTCGAGTTTTTGATAGATTTTGTTACTACTATATTTAGTATCTCTATTAAAAAAGTTTGTTTCGCAATTCTGCAGACGATCTGTACTAAAGGTCAGACTGTGATTACGATCACAGCTACTCATCAAAAAGAAAACAGTTGCAATTGTTACTCAGGATAAATGCTCTGCTGCTCAATGCGTTTACAGCTTCGATCCTATACAGACAACGCCAAAAACACACACTGCTAACTTATTGCTTCTCAGTTACATTGTGCAGGGTAGACCTCAGTTCGAAGTCCCCAATCGTAGACCCTCAAAGTACTCACAGTTGTATATGATACTAGGGAGAAAGGAAATTGAATTCTTCGTCGTTCGTTTGTTGCAGATTTATTATTATTATTTTCTTCTTGTTTCTGCTACTACTATATATTTTTTTGTCTAAATAAATATTTCTCACTTTATTATATTTATTTTTATTCTAAAACACTGTCTACTATTTGTTCATACACAAACAATAGCCCTTAAGAGTACAACAGTGATATTGAGCATCGATCAGCAAGTATATGGAAGAGCCCTGAGCAGCAAGCGAGTTTGAGCACTAAAGATAACAAAGCAGTCAAATGAAAACTGTGATCTTAAGAGTGGTTAAACCACTGCTTGACTTAACTGTTCTTTTCCTTAATTGCTCACTACGATCACAGCTCATTGCGCACTTAAGCTCGATTTGCTCAGAAATTGTTCCGAAGATTTTGATAGGAAATCATATGTGAGGTACTACAGACGATCTCAATAAAACTGTTTACCCAGTTTTCAGCTTAAAATTCATATGACGGCGCAACGGTTTCACCTAGAATAGATAAATAGATAAAGAAGATAGATAGTTATTCAATAAAAGTGATTTTAAAACAAGTTTAACAAAGCAAAGACATCACTCAGTACATTTTCTTTATTCAAAATAGTTTTCACAACAAAGCAAGCTAAAAAAAGTTCGAAGACATCTTTTCTCTACACATGAGAAACATTGAAAAACATGAAAATATTGCAGAACACTTGGAAAACGCTTTCAAAACGTTTTATTTGACAGCAAAATTTATGAATAAATGTATTATTTACTTCAATATTTTTTATGAACCAGTACGGTTGCATTTCAGTTTTTTTACATTTCTGAATTGCAATCCGGAATCGAAAAACTCTTCTGAGAACGGTCAGAAGAGGATGCCGTAGTGCCAGTGGAATGTTTTGAGTAGATTTACTGCGGAAGGGAAAAGGCTTTTTCTTGTCCAACGGAAAACGACATTATTCGGGAATGGAGAGAGAATCAAGCGTGCCTAGCAAAATTTATCAAAATAGGTGTGTTAAATATTTACAATAACAGCAATAACCTATATCGACTAAAGATATCCGGAGTAAAATTACAGTATGATGTAGCTGCAATACATTTAATGAATTTATATGATTTTTGTGCTTGCTTTGAGTTTAACATAATATTATTATGCCCAAACAAGTTTTTATGATGATATACATATGTGACACAGTATACCTAATATAACTGCAAATATAATTCTGGTAATGTGTTTACCGCTTTAAGTTGTAATGTCAAAAATTCACCGAATTGACAATTTGACCTATTCACAATAACCATGCATTTGCTTTTGCAGCGCTGAGCCGCACAAGCTGTACAGGGGAAGCGATAAGACTAAATAAACATTTAATCGGATTAAGTTTAAGTATAATAAAGAATTCAATAACATTTTGCATTGTATAGAATTAAGGGAACATCGTTTTTAATCTACTTTACTAACACATCCGGTCCGGTGTATGTGGTATGTGCAATATTTGATGAAATCAACAATTCCAAGGGTACGTCAATTGGTCTGTTTAATTGGTGGCCGTTCACACCCAATTAGAAACGAATGGTAAGAATTTTAATTACAGGAGAAAACAAAAGAAGAAAAAGGTCATCTTTACTACAGCATGAGATATAAAATAATCAATTTGAATGTGTGATGTACTTTTATCAACCTCTCACGCAATGACGAAGGTACGTACCTAGGACCTTTATACAAGAGGCGGCACATATAAGATAAGATAGGGTTCAAGTTTGTTTAATGATAAGTACTCCATATCATTATACATATATTCCAAGTCCAATAGTTCAACAAAGCCAAAAAAAAAAAAAAAAATACCCAACTTCTTTCAGCATTGACTCCCAAAGTAAAATAGAAAACGAAAGACTTGAACAAGAAAACTTTTTTTATTTAAATTTAATCCAAATTGAATACCAAATGAAAACCGCTGACCGATACATAAAAAAAAAAAGAATATCGAAATGTATAATGTAGTCATCAGCAAAGTTCATTTGCTGGTCTATAGTACTGCTTCTATTTTGGCACCAAATTTACATTCCACGGACTGCTCCAAATGAAGTACAACGTCGGGAGTTACATTTTTGTTTTTGTATTTTTCTTTTCACGGTCGATTTCAGCAGAAAACCCATTCGTTTCGCCTAACTTGGGAACGAATTCATTCAAAGTCAGCGTTTTGTAGTGCCTCTGGGTGAGGACTCATCCAACCGTGATTTTCTATTATTATTTTATTATTAAGAATTGATTAGTACATAGTTCGACCACAATAAGGAGTGAGCGAGTTTCTACCGAGAAGGGTAAGTAAACGGGCAAAGTCATAAATAGTCAATTGTTTTTCGTCGAACTCACCCGAAATCGTTTTATTTTTTTGTTCCTGTCTCCCCGTCATGTGTGGGACAAATGTGTCTCTTATTTAAGTGGATAAATAGCATGTGTAGGTATATGCATGATTTCTGCGTAAATAAATTGGGAAACAGTCATTTAGAGTTAAACGGTAAACGAGTGCGGTAGTATATTGTTGGAAATTTCACCATAACTAATCAGTTTTAGAAAGGTATTGCAATTAATGTAAATTAGTGAGTAGTCGTATTATAATTGTTGTAGTGCACTACTATTTAAGGTACTAATTTACGAACTTGGTAAAGCGAGTGAAGTTTTTTGTACAAAAAAATGTATAAATTTATTCTGTTCATCTTGATTTCCATACTTCAACGAGTCTATTAATAAATCTGCTGCGAGTCTCTTAAAAGGGGGCAAGCGACAAGCTGGGAAAAGAAAATGTCTGGTAACTCGCGGGCGAGTTTACTGTAATGTAAGCTTCTCAGTTTGCATACCCCTTTATATTTGTTCCTAAATCGTATGGAATATTCACAAACCCGAAATAGTGAATACTTTATTCTAAATACTTTTAGCTCAATGAAATTATCGTTATATTGTGATAACTATGAAGTTTTGGTTGGTTCAATCGTTAACGCAGATTCGTTCAGATTGCTGCGACGCCTGCATCTAACAACTTGGTTACATGGCATTAAGACATTTTTAGAACATATTGCTGAACTATAGAAACACTGTTCATCCCTTCTTTTCCGAACAGGAACAAACATCGCCGAAAAGTTTATTGGAAACCATTAATAGCAGTTGCAGCTTAAGTTTCCATCTGGGAAAATCTGCGTGCTTGTGCTACACGACTTTTACATATGTCTCCAAGTTCACTATTTCTTACATGTGAACAATGCGAATCCAGTACGTCAAAGACAGCAATGCAAGGGAATCACTTCCTATTTTTGCAGTGATGCGCCGTGCTGAACAGGTTTGCAGATTATTGATAGCGTGCCAATGCAAGCCTATCTTAATTTCACCGTTCGTCGACCGAAATTACGCTTTCTATATAAAGAAAGTAATCAGCAACAACTTGCGGTCCTGCAATGTTACTCCCAATCTTCTTCTCGTTACGGTTGCACCAAAAGCATCACATCACTGGTGTGATTTCGTATTCCGCTTACAGCTCAAAGTCTAACAAGTTACCGCAGTTCAATGCGTGACACTTACCAACCACGTAGAAACACTTAAATAGCTTGCCTCCCCTATTCACTTCTAAAATGAATCACAAGTGCGCAGTTGATCTTTTTTAGACCGCAGTCTGTTACACACCTATTCATTCATTAATTTTTATGTTTTCTTAAAGCCGATGAAGAGAAGTGATCTACATATATTCCTCACGTTACATTATGATGATACACAAGGTGTTTATGTGGTTGATTCCGGGCAATAGCGGCCAGAAACCTTCTTCTTATAGGCATATTCATCAGTTATAGGAAATTAAAAATGAGGAGGACTTAGCCAAGACGAAGTACTCCACGTATTAATTTCACATATAAAATCCGCACTCCTGGAACGACGCCAACAAATTCGTTACTTTGTGACCGCAAGTCGGACATGTACAAGTGCAGCCAGCTTCGGATGTATAGAAGCTTGTGTTACGGCAAAGGTGATGCACCACGCACTTCATTTTATTGCAACCCGATACAAATCGTAATTGAGGAGCGATTTTTCACAAGGCGTTAATTACATTTTTAGCGTAACTTTAATTTAACAACAAAATTCACACACCAAAATGCCTTGACTAAGCCGGATCAATATACATTTTCTTTCAAAAAGCACTTCATACTTATTTCCTTAAGGTTATTTCCAAATTTGTCCGTACAAAAGGTTGTAGTGTAGGTTTCTGTAATTATTCCAATATCTATCAAAAAGTCTTATTTCCAAGTATGAACCCTTAAATTTCCATTTTTCATAGTATGGGACTATTTAATTAGCATTCTAATAATATTGTTTCGAATCTATAGTCAACTTAGAATTATTGTTCTATAAAGTGTGTTTCTTCGTTTTTAGTATGAGCTTGAAGTCAGGAAATAGGGTTAAAAAAATAGTTTAATATCAGGAAACTGACATTAAAAGCTTTATAAATTACATTTTTGAATTGAGTATCCTCTTCTGCGATCAACCTATAACCTAGTTTTTGCGACTATCATGATCTTTCAATTAAAACTTCCAAGACTTTAAGGTCAGAAACATTATTTTTATTAAAGGTAAATAAAAAATATAAAATATTATTTTTTTTTTATATATCTTCCTTTTTAATTTCTTGCATTTTTTGCTTTGAATATATGAGGAGCAATGCAACCTTTCGCTAAATCAATTATATATTTGTTTGTAAAATATGTGTTTGGGCGATTTTGATCGATGTGTACACGATAGAGGTTAAAAAATCGCTCCTCGAACAAACGTAAAACTTGCTTTTATGTATATATTTACTAGCAAAAAGCCCGGTGTGCGTTGCAACACCCTTCAGAGACAGATTCCGGCATGCGCAGCAACGCCTTGTAATAAAAGATTCTATTTTAATTTGTATTTTATTGAATTTGTCATGTCCCTTTAAAGCATAATCATTGATGTTACTCGCACGCCACGTATCATATAAAACTTTGCCGTCAGTTAAATATCAATTTTTCCCAAAATTCATCTCAATCGGATGAACGGTCTTTGTAGTAAGCGGGCACACACATTCATTCACACACCGTTGAGTTTTCCATATACATATATATTAGTATAGATGCAGATTACATAATAATTAAACACAATAAAAAATAATATAAAATTTTCTACTACGTAACCAAGTAATCAAAAGAGTTCAGTAGCGAACTCATTATCAAAATGTTGAGTCGTATGTGCTCACTAATGTTTAACCGATCATTGAGCGTCGTAAGTTTGTACTAACTAATGCTTACTGATTTTTCACATTTTGACGGTTCGGTTTATTGTTCTGTTCGCCAGCCTGTGCGAAGCTTAAGGTACGTTTTTACCTGTTTACATTAGGTTGTTATATCACTATAGTGTAACACAGCTGTTACTGGTCATTCACGCTTGCATGAATCGAAAGAGCTTTCTGTAGATACTTTCGAGATTTTCAATTAAAATTAATACCTTTTTGCTGTAATTCTCAGGATATACACAGAAATATATTTTATATCGAATTTGGATCACTGCTGAGCTGTTCGCTTTCATATACATAATTATTTTATTAACATTTTCTTCGGTAGGCAAGAATAATTTAATAAACTTTTAATCTGCATGCTTCTTATGTTTAACCTTGTATTTATGTACGAATTTTCAATAATATGTGTACATACTCTTATGTTTACTTACACAATTGTAATGTAGGAGTTGCTATATTGTTTGAACAGCTGGTTATTTTGGATATTGGGCTAAATATCACTTTTTTTTGTTTTTTCCAGCTTCTTCACTTTTCTCCTTCCATAATTAAACACAATACAAAATAAATTCCCATTCTCAGTTAACAAAGTAAAACGAAAATGTGTTAAACAAACATTATTAACTAAATCATATTTGGTGCGGGTATCAAAACAATTCAATTGTATTATTAACCCAAACACTTGAAAGCAAAGATGATTTAAATAACATTATCAAAAAGACAAATTATTCTAGACGATTTAAGCTTGCATAGTTAATGTATTTTTGGTGACGGTGGCAATTTAAACTGAAGCTGTGCTTCAGATTATCTTAGTTTATATAAGTAGTATTTATTTTGTTTACATCGTATTTACCAAATAAAATGGGTACAAGAGATTTGAAAAGATCTAACTCTAAAGACGACACAAGTAGTTCTTTACGGGACAGTGGCATATCAATATCTGAAGAACTCTCTGAAAGTGATGAGAGCAGCAATGATTTCGAAAAGAAGAAGAGAAAGCGTGCCAGAAACTACGAATGTGCCGTCTGTGAAAAGACTTTTCAAAGTGGTAACGATTTACGTCGCCACCTTCTTATTCACTCTGATGAGAAACCTCACATATGCGAGATATGTCAGAAAGCTTATAGACAAGAGAATAATTTAAGAATACATATAAAGGTAGCACACAGCTCCCAGAAAGAATTCATCTGCCGGTTCTGCAGCAAGCCATTCGCATTGAAACAGCGGTTAAGACTTCATTTGCGGCTGCACACTGGGGAGAAACCATATATTTGTCCCAACTGCCCGAAAACATTTGCTCGAAGCGGACAAGTAAGTAATTTAAAAACCATCTATAACCTTATAGCATATATTTCGTCTTTCAGCTTCAACAGCATTTAGCTACCCATGATGATCGCCAAAAGAAATCTTGCATAATTTGTCCTTCTACATTTTCTAGTGAGAGAAATTTAAAGTTGCATATGGAACGCCATGAAGAAGAACAAAATCATATTTGTAAAATATGCAAGAAAGTATTCACTGGTGTTAAAATTTTGCAAGCACACATGAATTCTGCTCACGCAAAAGAAAGGCAATTCGAATGTCCGATATGTGAGAAGACTATTAAAGAAGCATTAGAGACTCATATGAAAACCCATACTCCAGCTAAGAGATATGATTGTGAGATATGCAAGGCTGGATTTGCTCATAGAACGCAGTATAAAATTCATAAGAGGACACACACTGGAGAGCGGCCATATCAGTGTAGGGTAAGCATACATTTAGAGATTTTGTTATAAAACCTTTTTGAATTTTATTCTTTAACTTCAACTTTACTTGCGAAAATTGGCTTTTAACTATTTTGTTCTAAATTGATATCTAAGTAATTTCTGACATGTAAGGACATGGCATTCAATTTTCTTTTTAAACTTTTAACACATTTTACGAAAAAACCTATTTTGTTGCTTATCGATTTCCTAATTTTGAAATCTGAACAATTTAAAAACGAAAAGAATATATGGGGCAAGTACGTGCGATCCAGTCATGCCCTTTATTTTTGTATAAACTTCTCTGAAGTTAGGAAAATCTATAGCGCTGTCAGAGTTCCCCGAGATGCCTGTAGTACCTTCCCATTCGCCAAGCACCGAAACGTAATCACGACTACTTCACGGTGGCTATAGCAAGATGTGGGGGTATCTTACCAAACAACATAGGAGAGGGTCTCTGTCTACCGCCTACTTACTTTGATTTTGATAGAACTGCGTATCGGAGAGGAAAATCTCCGGCAATAATGTTGCTTTGAATTTTGCTAGGGCATATATTGTGGAAATTTTGTTGTGCCCGTACTAGGCATTATGACGACAGGCAATAGTGTGTGTTATTTCGTTTGTCATCCTACTAGATCCCAATGAGCATACTAACATCTCACGGTTCGAACCTTGAATGCAGTCCTCACAACATAGAAATTTCAGTTGGATACCATATTCAATATATAAATCTCTTTGGTATAAGCACCCTTCGATACTTATTCAACGGTTGGTCAAACTGATTTTTACAATGAAGTGCATGATTGGATATTACAGTATATCTATATTATATCATCTTATAATCACATTCACACTTTCCATAAATGTATTTAAATTGTAAACAAAACTACAAAAGTCTAAAGTTCTTTTATATAAAGACTTAGGTAATTTATATAGTTTAGCAATAATGTACCGTAGACGTTTTATGAGACTTAATTAGTTGAATTATTGTCTATCGCTTTCCAACCTTTTAGAAATTTTTGAGTGCGTATTGTATATCCTTCCAACTATGCAGGACATGACACATCGTACGCAAAAAAACCAACAATATCACCCAAAGTCTATCTGAAATCTAAAAAACCAACATTGATGACTACCGACCTTCAAGAAAAAAAAAATTTCTTTTAAATGTTATGAATGTAACCACATGTACCAATTTTGAAATATAATGAGTATAGGGTGTTTTATTAAGATTCGTAAGGTGAGCTATAATAATATATAATTAATCCACCTAACAAATTCATTCTGAAAGTGAGTGCACCTCAAGCACTCCTATTCTGTCCAATTTCCAACTATTCTCTATAGACTTTCTTTCTACTCCATCAGCTCTTGTAAACTTCGTATCTGCTTGAGACAGCAGCCTTTTACTCATACCAAGCATGGGTATTTCCCTCCCTTGTAAATGGGGTGAAACATTATTATAAGTTATTCTGTTTTCTCTCTCTATTAAATAAATATTTTTATTGTTTGTAGATTACCTCAAATCAAAATTACTATCTCCAATGGTCTCGCTCGTATAAACCGATGCTCGTAAGACAATGGCGACGTTGCTGTAGGATTATTAAAAATTCATTCACCACAAACTCATTTATTATTTATCTATTTCCATAACTTACAGATTTTTTTTTTTGAGGTCTGAAACTCAGGTGGTATTATGTTTCAGTAAACTTCAAGGGTGGCCGTCCAGATAACTGGGGAGCATTTTTGTTTTGCTGTTATTGTCGTTGCTTATGATTCACAGTATTTACTTCCGGTCTCCTGGTGTCATTATCACGATCAAGTTGCATTTCAGCCATATGACCACCCTACTGCCAGTGTTATGCCTTCGCAGTATAGTTGATATTAGCTTTCGCAATTGATCGACTTTTTTATTCATTTCATGCGAAATAAATAGATAATTTGAAATGAATTACAGAATAATTATACATGTACAATATAACACTAGCTACTAAGGTTATCGGCTAGAATGGCATAAACAAGGGTATGGAGTCTAGGGTGGTCAGTCAAGAGCTTGTGATTCTTATCTAGCGGTCAGTCAATTACTTTCGATTTTTACCTAACCGCCCTGGTCCTCAATGTGCACCACTATAATGCTAGATTGTCTATTATTTTACCTGAGTTACACATATGACAACGTGGTGGATCGCTTTTGGTGAATAAATGGCTATGTGAGATATAGGAATGTCCCATTCGAAGGCGGAGGGAGCATTTTATCATGTAGCTCGTGCAATTTATTGGATAGGTTGCCGTATCTCCTTCCGGATTGAAGATCGAATAGTGGTGGGAGTATATTTTCCAAGAATCTTCTTATACGAGGGTGGGTCAATAAGTCGCTGAAAATTAACACAAATTGTGTCGTCACCTTAAATTTATTTTTTTTTTGTCAAGAATCATCTTTCAAAAGAACGCATCCACATTTTCAGACAGATCTGTCAAATAGTTTTGTTGTGGCAGCCATTTTATATAGACGCCTACTAGCATTTTCGTTAAAATGGAAAAAAAATGAATTTCGAATGCTCATTAAACACTATTTTTTGCGAGAAAACTCTTCACCATCGATTGGAACCATTCACCACTGGTTTACTCAATTTTGGTGCGGTCGTTCAAGCACAAGTGCCGCGTTTGCCCACAATCGACAACAAACGTATTCGTTTGACAACTTCAAAGGTGTGTTTGGCGATGTTCCAGAAAAATTCGGCTTTTTGCGCCGTTTCGTAACCGTGGATGAAACCTTGAAAAGTCAAAACAATGGACTTCTCCTGGTGAATCGAAGCCGAAGAAGGCCAAGGCGCGTCAGCAAACAAGGTCATGGCGACAGTTTTTTGGGATACGCGCGGTGTTATTCACATCGATTACCTTGAAAAGGGTAAATCGATCACCGGCGCATATTACGCTGGATCGATTCCAAGCAGATTTGAAGCAAAAACAGCCGCATTTGGCGAAGAAAAAAGTTCTTTTTCACTAGGACAACGCACCGGCGCACAAGTCCGCAGTCGCAATGGCAAAATTGCATGAGTTAGGCTACGAACTCCTCCCTCATCCAGCATATTCCCCATATTTAGCCCCCTGCGACTATTTCTTGTTTCCAAACATGAAGAAATGGCTCGGAGGTAAAAGATTTGGGTCGAATAAAGAGGTCATCGCTGAAACAAACGCTTATTTTGAGGGCCTCGAGAAATCGTATTATTAGGAGAGCATCAACAAATTGGAGAAACGTTGGATGAAGTGTATAGAGCTAAAAGGAGACTATGTTGAAAAATAAAATGTTTTTATACCGAACAGAGTGTTCCTTATTTATTGTAATTTTTCAGGGACATATTGACCCACCCTCGTATGGTACCAATGCAGTTTAAGCTTATTTTGTATGTCCTTGTTGGGTGCATGAAATATAATTAACGGTTTCTTTACTGCACTCCTCGCGACACAGTTGGCTACCTCATTTGTTTTATACCAGTATGTCCCGGTATCCAGAACAGTTTTAGTCGGTTTTTTTTTTCTATGAGCTTGCCCGTGATGTTTCGGATTATTGGTGTCCTATTATTGATATTCTTGACAGCATTTATGGTTCAAAGGCTATCAGTGCATATAAGAAATTTTGTATCAGTATTTATTTTGGTGGCACTGAGGATAGCAACAGCTTCAGCAGTCAATACAGATGGTGGGAGAATTCAGTTATCCTTTTGTCATACTCGTCAACCACTATCGTTGCTTGTAGAGTTTTTTGCCAGTGCGCTAACATCTGTGATGATTGAATTGCGCGGAAGCAAGGAGTCATTATTGATTTATAAAGAAAGAAGGATCTCAAACTGTTTGGCAAATGATAGAGCTTTGTGAATTGTTGATGGACAGCTGGGACATCTCGTGCGGCTCAGGATTTGTTTGACAACATTTATTATAGGTGAGCTATGCGAAGAAGAAAGCTTAGTTATGACTAGACTAGTAGACCAGATTGTAGTCCTGAAAGCTTTTAAGGCGAGCCTTATTGCTGCATGATATTTCGGCTTAATAACTTGAAGTATTGATTTGGATCATTTGCCATATATTACTAGTCCGTAGTCGATCTTCGATAATACAATAAATTTAATAATTCTGATAACAGTGTTGACATGAGGACAACTGGATTTAGATGATAAATATTTAATAATATTTACCCTGGTAGATATGCTTGTACTGACTTACTTAAGGTGGCGCTACAGCCCGGGGTGGACCTGGCCTCAACCTTTAGCTAGCTGCCTCCAGTTTCGCACGCTAAGTTGGTTGAGGTCCCCTTCCACTTGCGTTCGTCACCTGAGTCGCGGTCTTCCTCTACTGCGCCACCCCTCAGGAATGGATTCGAAGAATTTTTTGGGCCGGAGCATTGGTGTCCTTACGCTCTACATGACCCAGCCACCTTAGTCTTTGGACCTTCACTCTCCTGGCTAAGTTGATATCTTTGTACAGCCCGTACAGTTCGTCGTTGTATCTCCTCCTCCACTCACCATCTATACAGACGGGACCAAAAATCACCCGAAGAATTTTTCTCAAAACATCCAAGAGCAACCTCATCCACTTTTGATAAAGGCCATGCCTCTGCACCATGGAGTAGGGCTGGGATGATTAGGGTTTTATAAAGGGTCACTTTAGTTGCTCGAGAGAGGACTTTGCTATTCAATTGTCTTCTTAGCCCAAAGAAGCAGAGGTTGGCAAGAGTTATTCTTCGTTTGATCTCAGCGCTCGTGTCGTTGTCTGAATTTATAGCGGATCCTAGGTAGACGAAGTTCCTAACTACCTCAAAGTTATATCTGTCTACAGTGACGTTCTGCCCGAGACGTCGATGCTGGGTGTCCTTTCTTGTTGACAGCAAATACTTGGTCTTGCCCTCATTCACTGTTAAACCCATTTTCGCCGCTTCCGCCTCAATACTCCTTTCCTTTTTTGATATCAAAGGTCTCGGAGAGGTCTTTAGCCCCCTTGATGGAGCAGCGTGCATTCTCCATCGTCATCATGCACAAACGGACGAGTTTGGCAGGGATGCCAAAACTAGACATTGCTCTATATAGCTCGTCTCTATAAATGCTGTCATACGCGGCCTTAACCCGTATGTGCTCAACTTTTTTTTTTTCGAAAAAACCTAAGTGTAAGTGGCATAAAAAATAAATTTTTCTGAAAATTTATAATAAGAATTTCACCATTTTGGAAATTTACACCGCCTCAATTTTAGGGCGCTGAGCACCGCTAACCACGCGAAGAATATCTTCCAAAATTGTTCAATTCCGTCCATATTAGAGGGTAATTTCAATAAAATAATTTTTTTAGAGTATTATATTCAACATAACATTATTTATTCAATATTTATCTGCAAGTCTAGGAATACAATGAACATTTTCTTTAGGATTTACGAGTAGAAAGTTTCAAAGCAATTAGCGTGGCAGCCAACATCACATTTTCGGCATTTCTTTGTAGTATTTTTATGGCATTGGCTACAACGTATCTGAGTTGCACTAGAAATAATTATATGACCAGCCCCATCTTGACGAACATTATCCGTCACCCTCCTTTTCCTTGAGATTTGGTTCAGTGGACGGCCTGTAGAGCGAGCCGGTGCGTACCTTCCCAAATACGTAGTTACCTCAGACCTGATGATAGCTATCACGCTTCTTTTTCTTTATTTCTGTTAGTGCATTCACTGGCGCATTTTCTACACGATGAAAGTTGCGCCTCAGGCCGAAGTTGATTGCCTGTCAAATGATTCAAATCCCGCAGAAGCGCATCTTCCTCGTCACTATCACCATCACTCAACATATGGTTGTTGGGTGGGCATGTATAGATGGTACCTTCAATAATGTCATCTTTTGTCTCTAGTATGTCTACAATTTCAGCTAAAGACAACCTAAATCAGAAAATGTTTAAAATTCAATTGTAAATATAACACATTATTGCACAATCGTAAGTTATAGATACTATAATCAATGCAGACAAAATATAAAACCTATGATATGAACTTTGAAATCAACGTGCGAGTTCGCGCACAATGGCTCTAAAAATCTATATCTCAACAGAAACAATCAATTTATGGCAAAAAACTCGTTGCAAATAGATCAATCAATAAAACAAACTGCTTTACATATTCTTTCTAGTAATAAAATAAAAAGATACCTACTTTCCACTGCGCGACATCGTGAACACCACACTTGCACTTTTTCTTTTGTCAAATGTCAGCAAAAATGGAGCCAAAACTTTGACGTTTTTGTTTTTTTAGTGTTGTCAAATTGTAAACAAGGAGAATAGTACCGTTAAAAATGAATACATTGCTTTTGTTCAACACAGATAGTAAATAATTTGCCGTTTTAAAAATGGGGCGGTGAGCACATATGGGTTAAAATCGATGAAAAAGTGGTGGGTATCGATTTGAAGCTCCTGGTTTTTTTTTCCAAGATATTTCTTAATGATGTGGCAAACAATACTGAGGTTCCATTCATCGGGCATACTTTCATCCGACCATATTTTACAGATGTGTTGGTGCAATTCGGCAGTTAGACCGTCAGCTCCAGCAGCTTTATTGGACTTAAGTTTAGATATGGCTATCTTTAATTTGTCTAGATTGGGTGGACGGAATTTTTGATCTACATCGTCCAGGTTGAATGGTTCATTCGTTATACAGTCTGCAGAAATGGTTCTTCCATATCCTCAGCATCGATGTTCCCTTGATCGTCCTTGCAGGCTTCGGTTCGGACTTTGTAGCTTTGGTAAGTTCCTGCAGTAGCATCTCTCTATTTCCTCGATCGCGCGAGTTATATAATTTAACAAAGAAAAACAAACTTATTATTTTTTCAATTATTTTATTTATTCTCCAGAGTGCCGCTGCCTTCAGCTAGGCTGCACACTCTTTCGAATATGAATCAATTTAATATTTTATTAATTCTCAAGAGTGCCGCTGTCTTCAGCTAGGCTGCACACTCTGTCGAATATGAATGACTTATCTTAACCAACCCGATTTTACAGTTACCAATACTTTTTATATTATAATATTGCTTAGCTTAACATTTCTGTTTTACAGTATTTTTGCTAACTTAACAGAAATAACGAAAAGTACATTTATTAATTCTTAACTGCTAAATTGACATTATTGGCAATTCCAGTTCATTAGCATTAATAATTGACTCTTCATTCATTTTCAATATATATGTACCGTCAGCAAGTTTTTTGACTCTGTACTGGGGGTCATATGTAACTTCACCCCCCTTTGATTTGAAATTCTCCTGAATTGAATTGGGAGTAGTTGCACTTATGGTTTCTTGTATATTTTTTTACGACAACTTTAAAGTTTCTTGTTTTTTTCTTAATGATTGTAAGTATGAGAGATGAGACAATTATTAATGCTATTACAATTGTTGAACTTATGGCATAGTGATTGTTTTTGTGGTATTTTAATTCTTTGATGTCTTTAATGTTTTCAAAATTGTTTACTACAATATTTTCGAATGTAATGGGTTTAGTAAAATTATATTGAATGTCTTCGAAATAGTGGTACATAGCCTTAAATTCGTAATTTTTGTTGGACAAAGTCTTATCGGAGATTATAATAGAACAGTTGTTAAAGTTTATTAAAAAATTTCCACTTACGTTAAATTTTCTAAGTCATAGTTTTCTTTAAGCTTAAAATTATTAAAAGTTATACAATTACTCAATAGTTTTAATTCATTAATATACACTGTTTAATTTCACATAGCCGTTAGTTGATTCGATTTTATTTATAACTAACTTAGCGTCTGCTGCTTTGTTGCAGAGGGCCATTAGAAGTATTAAAATCTGTAAATTTACGTATTCTTTTAATATTTGAATTATGTTCATTAGTAATGTTTTTTATTCTATATCTTGGTTCGTACTTATGCCTTAGTCTTTTGTAGTTTTTTATTGGTGCTCTGTTTCTGCTTTTTACATAATCTTCCCTTTTCTTATTAGCATTATTAATGTATTTGTTTTTGTTTTCAATAATAGTTTGCTTTAGTTTATTACTGTCTGTGTGCATTGCCTGATCTGGTGTCATTTTTATAGTACTATGATACCTATTGTTGTAATTTTTAATAACTTTATGTAGTTTTGAAATAAGTGTGAGTGTAGTATCCTTTAGGCTAACAAGTTTTTCTTGAATTGTCGAATGCAATCTTTCTATGTCGGAGTTTCCGGTGTGATTATTGGGTTTGGTTAAGTGTAATTCTACTTCATGGTTATTTAAGTATTCTACTAATTGATGTGCTTTGAATTCATTGTCAGTTATAATTTTCTTTGGCTTTTCAAATTTAGAAAAGTGTTCTTCTAATATTTCTATCCTTTTTACCCAATTTTTGTTTGGTAAATGATAGGCGTAAGCTTTCTTTGTTAATTTGTCAATCATGGTTACAAATGATTGTCCTTGGAATGTAAATACGTCCATATGAATGGTGTGATTTGGGGATTCATGTGTTTCTGTGAGGTTAAATTTAGGCTTGATTGGGTTTCTTTCATACTTAGTTTCTAAACGGGTTTTACAGTTATTTATTATTATTTGTATTTCCTTTATCATGTTAGGGTAATATATTTTATTTTTTAGTGTGTTATAAGTTTCTATTATACCACTATGAATACTTTCATTAGTGTGATACCTCGAAATTTGTCTATGCAGTTCCTCCTGCGTTTTTATTTCCCTTGCCTGCCTTGAGTACATTTAATAAATGAAATATATTTATCATGGCTAAATAGATCTATTAGAATTTGTTGGATTTTATTGTATTCCGGGTATGATAGGTCTGTATATATACCTGTTTTTCCTGGTTTAATGGTTTTTATAAGCAAGTCTTTTCAATATGTCTGATTTTTAGTCATATCAACTTGTATTATTCTCCTCCCATGAACTACTTCTACCTCTGCTGTAACATTGTTGGTTAGAATAAGTTGTGTTTTATATTTATTCACAATTTCTTCGTTATCGTCTAAATTATTTACATTTTCTATTCTACTTAGGAAGTCTGCTATTTTGTTTTCCCTCCCTTTCAGATATTCTATTTCATAATTGAATTCAGATAATTTTAATAGCCATCGCTGATTTCGTTGAGAAAATTCTTTTCCACTATACTTTTTGTTCAAAAACTTTATTGGTTGGTGATCTGTTATTATTTTAAATTTGTTTCCCCATAGGTAGGGTCTGAAATAAGTGACTGACCAAACTATCGCTAAGAATTCTTTATCTGTCACTGAATAATTTTTTTCATGGTCATTGAGAGACCTAGATGCATAGCAAATAGGTTGTCCTTCCTGAGTGAGTACAGCGCCTATTGCATAATTAGAAGCATCGGTAAATAGTGTAAATGATTTATCAAACCTTGGAAATTTTAGTATAGAGTGGTTGATAATATTAAGTTTCAATGTTTCAAATGCTTGAATATACTCCGGATCATTTACGTTGATCTTAGTATCTTTTTTCAAATATTTGATCATTGGATATGCTATTTTAGAATAATCTTTTACAAATTTTCTATAAAACCCAGTGGTGCCAAGAAACCCTTTTAATTGTTTTTCTGTTTAGGGAATTTTGTATTCTACAATACATCTTATTTTATTCGGGTTCGGTTTCATTCCATCCTTCGTTAACACATGACCTAAGAATTCTGTGTCCTTGCTTAAAAATGAACATTTGTCAAATTGAACTTTCAAGTTGTGTCTGGTTAATACGTTGAATATCGTTTTTAGAGCATTTAGGTGTTCCTCTAAACTTGTGGAGAATATGAGGATATCGTCTAGATATACCACACAGATCTTATTGATGTGTTCCCTCAATATTTCATTCATAAGCCTTTGGAATGTAGCTGAGGCATTCTTCAGGCCAAATGGCATCCGAGTATATTCATATAATCCATTTGGTGTAATAAATGCGGTTTTATGAATATCTTTAGGATGCATTTTAATTTGATGATAACCTTTGGCTAAATCCAATGTTGTGAAATATTGGGCTCGCCCTAACTTATCTAATATACTATCTATATTAGGAAGAGGGTATTTGTCATCTAGTGTAATTTCATTTAGTTTCCTGTAGTCTACGCATAGTCTAAACTTCTGTTTTCCTGAGTTATCCAGTTTTTTTGGTACGACTACTATTGGGGAGGCATATCGACTATTGGATTTTCTTACAATCCCTTGTTTTTCCATTTTCTCAATTTGTCTTCTTACTTCTTCTTCATGCTTTGGGGGTAATCTATATAATCTGGTATTTATTTGTTGTTCGGTAGTAGTATTTATTTCGTGCATTATGGTGTTGGTGTTTGTCAACTGATCACCGTCTTTGTACACTAAATGTTGATATTTTTGCAATAGTTTATCAATTTCCTCTTTTTCTTGATTGTTCAAATGAGTAGTGTCTATTGTTTTACTTCCTTGGTTGTCCAATTCGTAACACTCTGTTGTTTCATTTTCTTCGGAGAATAACTTTAATTTAACTGTATTATTAAGTCTCATAAAACGTTTACTTATGTTTATTTCAGTTACAGTTTTACTAATGAAGTCCATTCCAATAAGTAAATCGTATGTTTTGTTTTTTAGTGGCATTTTATGCCATTTAAATTTATATTTATTATCCATTCGAAATTGTTCGGGTGGGTCGGTAACGATGATTTGAATACGTTCCGTCGTTATACTATGTATAGTTTTTAATGAAATGTCTTTCTCTTCTATTAATCTAAACTGCTTACAATCTACTTTAGAACTATTTATCAGACTAATGGTTGATCCTGTATCGATCAAAGCTTTATATATTTTATAAGTTTGTGTAAATTTTACTTCCGAGGCTTAATTGAGAAAATCCGTCGGCTCTATGTTATGAATTTCTTCTGTTATTTAGTTATTGACTACTCTAAGCGGTTTAGTTGTTCTTATGTTATTTATTTCCAAAGGAACTGGATTTTGGATTCTATTTCTAAATTGTCCTGATGGGTTGAACGTATTTTGTTTGGGTCTATCTAAACTACCTTGAAAATTAGTTTTGAGTTGGTTCTGATTTGGGGGAGATCTTGAGTTTCTGCTTTGGGGAATATTATAGGTAGTATGCCTATTAACTTTATACTGTGGTTGAGTATACCTATCATGACTTTGATTAGAACTATTTTTCGGAAATATTCTAAGGTTTCCCTCAGTGTCTGGTATATATGTGTATAATGTAGACTTAATTTTGTTTAAGTCATATTCCTGCCTAATGTCTCTCGATAATTGCCCCATAGTTATTTCTTTAATTTTAATAATTAACATTTGATCTAAGGATTGGACTAATTCGTTCTTATTTGGTTCATAAGCTGCATGCTCATGTATCTGGTTAGTAATATCTTCTAATTTATCAGTTAATTCTAAAATGCTATTTACCTTAATTAGATTAATTTGCCGTACGATTCCATTGAAGTTGGTGGTTGGTCTAAACTGCTGAATTAGTAGACTCTGGGCCTGTTCCCAGATGTTGGTTGCTTTATATAGATGAGACTTTTTGCCTTTCCCGTTATTTTGTTGATGTATACGGATCTATAGACATCCGCCTTCTGCTGGTTAGGTACTTTTGCCATGTGGTTGTCTACAGTGGTGATGAACTGTGTTAATTCCTTCTTGTCTCTCGAAAAAGGTTGGATGTAACGTATTTCTTTCTCGATGTTATTTTTCAAATCTGTTTGTACAGTTTCTATCTGTTTTTTCTGAATCTCTGCCTCTGGTATTCATGGCGGTTACCATAGCTTTCATCAGTTCTTCCATATTGCCAACTTTTCGGTTGTTATCGAAAATCTTGTTTCTCTTTGCCTTTTGATCAAATTTTGTTAAATTTTTTGTTTCACTTTGTTTTCACTGAGTTAGGTTTGCACTTTGCTCTTTGGCTTGGTGATCAATACACTTTTGCAGTTTTTGTATATCACTCTAGCTACTAGCTATGATAGCAATTTCACTGTGTATAATACCGTCACTGCTTCCGAAATAACAATTTGATTTATTATTATTTTTTCTTGTTGCACTTGTAACCGTTGACCGTTTACTTAGTTCGTTCACAATGGATCCCTAGTTCGACGGAATGGGATCCTACCGACTGCGCCAGTTATATAATTTAACAAAGAAAAACAAACTTATTATTTTTTTCAATTATTTTATTTATTCTCCAGAGTGCCGCTGTCTTCAGCTAGGAGACACTCTTTCGAATATGAATCAATTTATTATTTTATTAATTCTCAAGAGTGCCGCTGTCTTCAGCTAGGCTGCACACTCTATCGAATATGAATGACTTATCTTAACCAACCCGATTTTACAGTTACCAATTCTTTTTATATTATAATATTGCTTAGCTTAACATTTCTGTTTTACAGTATTTTTGCTAACTTAACAGAAATAATGAAAAGTACGTTTATTATTTCTTAACTACTAAATTGGCATTATTGGCAATTCCAGTTCATTAGCATTAATAATTGACTCTTCATTCATTTTCAATATATATGTACCGTCAGCAAGTTTTTTGACTCTGTTCTGGGGGTCATATGTAACTCGCGCTTTTTGACAATTTGAATGTCATAGTTAGGGCACTGCTCGTATGTTTTGTTCAAGAGCTCGTAGAACCTGTCTTTGGTGTCGTCGACTTTCTCCTCTGTGGGGCATGCGCGCATATTAGGCTTGTGTTAGTGAATTGAATTTGATGCGAATTGTCGTTTAGGGCCTCCGTTAATTGCCCGGCTGCACGTGGTCTATTAAGGGACCTAACATTCCACGTACAGATCCGAAGTTCGTTGTCATTGTTTCGTTTGCATAGTTCGTCATCAGTAAATCCGTCCGTTTCTGAGGCTTGTTGTTGCTTCGTAACAAGTTGTTTTTTACGTGATCGGGCAGTTACCCCGGCGGCACAACCCCCAACCTGGAGGACCAGTTTCGTTCTAGAAAATGTCATTCTAGAAACCCCCAGGACGAGGGGTTGGTTATACCGATGTCAGTAACCCACTTCGGGGATGTGAGCGCTGTCGTTGGCCCCTTTAGGGCTTATTTTTTTTCCAAGACCCCAACTAATTTTTGGAAATCCTTATCGGCCTAAGCTCCAAATATGTCGAAGAAGCCCGAATAAGGTGCTATCTCCGCTCTGGAGATTTATCACGCCACCGCTGGTTCCATCTGGGGAATTCGTCCGCTGTCGAGTTTATAGTGCTGCTATTTTTGTCTTCTGGTCAACACTCGTGTTTATAAGTTTAGCAAGTTGAGTTCCGGTTAACAACAACCAGAATCCGATGACTACCGCGTGGAGGTAAAATAAACACAATTGATGTGTAGTAACAGTTACAAAACTGGGTATCGCCTGGTTAACACCGGTCAGAGTCTACCCTATTTCTACAACATCTAGCCATCCTTATTTTAATTAGCAAACAATAATCTCTAAAATTAAGTTTACTATCAAAAGTGACACCAAGAATATTGAGGATGTTAACATTACAGATGTTAGTATTATTGAATGTAAGTGGCAAATGTTTCGGACAACTAGTTTTTCTGCAAATGTGTAGAATTTTTATTTTGGTTAGTGATATTTTTGAGCCAGAAACGCTACACCAGATGTTGATATCAGAAAGATTATTTGAGAATGTATGCGATTTAATGAAGGTCTTTACATTTTGACAATACTATCAAATCATCTGCATACAGAAAATGTAGAGCGTATTTGTGTTTAGTTAAGATTACGCTTAGTTCATTAAATGCAATAGGGATAATTACTACTCCGAGTCGTTTTTTAGACCTTTAACACTCGAAAGTATATTACTATTCTTATACGAATTGTTCTGCATGTTAGGAATGACTTAATGTAATTAAACATTTTTGGACCAACCTTCCAATTAGTTAATGTATCAAAGAGCAATAGTACAAAAGAGCATCAGTTGTGCTACGACCGTGTTCGAAAGCAACTTGGCTGCTGTCTATTAGATAAGTTTTTTTTTGAGAAACCCGAGCAAACTTTTGGATATGATTTTTCCAAGATTTTCCCCGTACAAGGCAAAAGGGATATTGACCGGTAGCTACCGACTTCATTGGTACTTTTGTTTGGTTTATGTATAGGATTGACTGTGGCAGTTTTCCGCGTTTGTGGAATAATTTCTTTATCGAATATATTGTTATACAAAGAAAGGATACGATGCTTCAAATTAGGTGGGGTATTTTTAAGCATAGGGTACGATATCCTTTCTATACCGGGAGTATTGCATTTCACTGACAATAGACAGCTTTCCAATTCGATTAGGTAGCTCGATCATACTGGCTGAGGACGATATGTTATAAGCTGTAGTAATCATGTGCATTGTAGTGAGTCTGGCCTGTAAGAAGTCAGGGGAGAAGTTTATATGGTCTGAGTAATTGGACCAAGATTTGGCGATATGTGAGAGCATCCGTTTTGATCAATGTAATGATTTTATATCTGCCCAAAGTTTTCTGTGCGAGACATTTGGGTTGATGTTCGAGGTAAATTTTTCAAAACATTCCTTTTTGGTGGCTTTAGTAGCTTTGCGAAAGCAAGCGTTTGCTTTTCGGTAACAACTGAGGTTAGAGTCAATTGGACATTTTTTAAAAGCTTTCCATGCATGTTGTAAGTCTTTAATGTCCTTTTTTCATCATGGAACAGTTGGTTTATTTTGTATAATGGGATTAGGGGATGGCGATGTTGGTTGCCGATCGCATGGATTTTTGAATCAACACTGCTTCACGGTTGGTGTTGTAGACGAAGCTATACCTGATCAAAATTACAGAGCCCTTACTTCAAATATTTTCTAATCAGCGCGATCAGTTTGAAATTTAAGGGCGCGTTTCGTCTGGTTGGAATGGATGTCTAGTTCAATCGTCAGAACAATGGGAAAGTGATCACCCCCGTAATAACGGGATACAGTTGGAGAGAAACAATGAATAAGTCAATGGGCATAAAGGTCTTATGTGTCGACAAATGTGTTGGTGCACCATTGTTGTTAATAATAAAACTGGACTGTGCTAAGAAACTCTCAATAATTTGTTTGAGAGTCCATCGAATTCCTCCGTTTCCCGTCGACAAAGCTGCACAAAGCACAACGTTAATCACCAATAGGAATAGTATTGGTGAAAAAATTCAGCCTTGTCTTACCCCACTTTGGATCTCTAATTCCTCAGACAGCCTTCCTCTGTGCATAACGTGACATTTGGGCCCTTCGTAAGTAGCTTTGACAATAGAAATTAATTTATCAGGAATACCTCTCCTGCGTAAGGCACGCCAAATAAACTCCCTGTTAACACTATCGAAAGCCTTCTTAAAATCGATGAACAGCAGGTGAAGTGGCGATATTCAACGCACTGTTCGATGATAATCCGCAGGGTGTTGATGTGGTCGACACAGGAGGATCCAGAGCGAAAACCTGCTTGTTCGGCATCGAGTGTGTCTTCGAGATGTTATTTGATTCGCTCCAGGATGATTTTAGCTATTATCTTAGCTACAGCAGGCAGCACGCAGATACCTCTCCAGTTTCCGCACTCCATTAAACTACATTTCTTAGGAAGCTTGACGATCATTCCCTTTTTCCACTCGTCAGGAAAGCTCTCGGCTCCCCAAGCTCTCTCTATAAGTAGAAACAGAAGCTCAGCCGATGTTGTTGGCGCTGCTCGTAAGAGCTCTGCGGGAATACCGTCAAGTCCGACCGCCTTGTTGGTTTTAAGTTTGATCGCGGAAGTGATCTCATCCTTACTGGGAGGCGCGGTGCGTATACGGTCATTTCTTACCTCGGACACCTCATTCTGATTTGGGAACATATCGCTTGCGAATACACGGTTTAAAACCGTAGCAAAATGCTCCTTCCATCTCTTAAGCTGGTCCTCATCCGAAATAAGCAAGGAACCGTCTAGGCTTTGGAGCTGCGACCACCTGTCAGCTCTTTAGTGATTCTGTAGACGTTCCTACTATCGCACTTTCGAGCGGCTGCAATGCGAGCTTTCAGCTGTTTCCGTTCGTCAATCCGTCCCCAGGTATCCTCGGAAAGTCATGCTCTATGCCTTTCCTGTGATCGACCGACAATTCTTTCAGCACCAGATGTAAAAACATTTTTCACAGCGCACCAATGGTCTTGGATGGTTGTGGGCAGTGAGCTGCTGATTGCTTCCACACCTTACGAAATGTGTCCCCTTAATTGTTGGCGCACTGAGGGTCACTAAGTCTATCGATGTTGAACCTGGGCATTCTTGTATTGTCGTGGGATCTTCGAACGGCAGCAGTGCGTAGTTAAAGAGTAGCTATCATAAGATGGTGATCTCGTACTATCCCCACATCTGCCCCTCGCCTGTTTCGGACGTCCAGGAGACTACTTCTAAAGCGGCGACTGATAGCAAAATGGTCAATTTGATTGGAGGTTGCTTCCCTATCGTTGGAAACCCAGCTGCCTTTGTTGCAGGTCTTGTGCTCAAACATGGTGCCTCCTATCACAAAGCGGTTGGTATTGCAGAAATCCACAAACCTTTCGCCATTGTCATTGCGGTTGCCCAGTCCATTCTTCCTGATTACATGTTTGAGCCCTTCGTTGTCGTTGCCTACCTTGACATTCAAATCCTCCATCACTATGACAATGTCTCCATTTGGTGTTGTATTGAAGACGGCGCTTAAGAGATTGTAGAAGCTCTCCTTCTCGTCCTCAGACGAGCCATAACACTGTATGATGGTGATGCGTCGTACTCTAGTCCGGAATCTGGCCGACATAATCATGTCACCATAAGGTTGCCAGGAAATTAGGCCTTTGCGTGCTGTTGGTGTTAGCAGTAGTCCGACTCCATATTCCCGCGGACTTCCAGATGGTCTTCCGGAATAGAGTAGTACGGTGTTATGCTTTGGGGACTGGTACTCACCCGCTTCTAGCCATCTGATTTCGCCTACCCCCAAAATGTCCAGTCTATATCGCATGAATTCTTTTTCCAATTGAAGCAATCTGGCATTGTGAGGTCCTTCACTTCCCGAGTCGAGGAGCGTCTTCACATTCCAGAAACATATCTTTGTCCGTGTACAATAGCCAAAAGTCGTCAACATGTGATCATTCCTTATCCGAGGCATAGTGTCGGTTTCTGTAGCGGTCAGGGTTCGGTAACGCAGGTTGCTGGCTCACGTTACCTAGTCTAGAATCAAGGCCCTAGACAACCCGCACTTGCAATTTTAGCCTACAAGCATAAGGGTTTATACGTATAGTTACCCGGGGACCATCACTAGGAGGTAAAGCAAGCACTTCATCACGAACTTGATTGTTGCCCTACTGGCCCAAACCAAGTTTTGAGCAGTCAGTAGTTTCCCGATCAATCGGAATGTATCGGCAGGGTGTGCAACCCCGGATTTTTGGTGTTCAAAATCTCATTTTTTTTCTCATCCTTGACAGGACCTCCGCGTTGGTTGGTCGGTCGTAGTTGCCTTGAATTGAGGATTCTTTTACCTGTTTCAACTAAGGCATCTTTGACTTTATGCTATTCCGAATCTATATGCTCATGGGTTCCATTATTCATTCTGACCTGTTCAAACTTTGGATCATTCTATTTCTCTTGCAACTGCTTTTAATTACATCATCTTTCCAACTATATAGTATTCTCTTGGTTTCCCGTTGCCTTCCTCACTTTGCTTGTTTACCATAACTTTATGTTATTGTACCTTTTAATCCACGAGAGGTTTTGTTGCTTCCTGAACTTTACTGGACTTCCTTTTAATTATTAGCTTTATCTATACTATTTATCGTTTTCGTTGTTGTCTTCTTGTGTTTGTGTCATTGTCGTTGTTAATTTTGTTGTGTTATAATGCTTATTTAAATGGGGGCATTTACTCACTATGCAATAGCGTCATCGGACTTGTGATAATTTCTTGGAGTATCCACTTTTGAGCGTAAACCCACCAAACCCTGATACCATCTCCTGCTTTCTTTTGGGACAAGTCGTATTTATATAGTTATTTGTACCTTTTAATTTCGCATTTTCATTTATGATTTCCTCTTTTTTCAGTAGAGACAATCCGATTAAGATGGGTCTTGTTTTGTTTTTACTAGGTTTGCCAACCCTCTTAATAAAATTTATATCAGATTCCGATATATTAACATCTACTTTTTTACTTACTTATGTATCCCCTTGTGGGTCCTAGGGCCTCTACAACGCCTACGCGCCATCGTGTGCGATTTCTGGAAATGTGCCTCAGCTCTCCCCAACTCTTTCCCAGTTGCCGTGCTTCCTTCTCAACTGTTCTGCGCCACGTACTCCTAGGACCGCCGCGTATCCTGCCATCCTGGGTAAGCGGGTTCCATTGCATCGCTTGGTTAGCTATGGACCTGTCACCCTTTCGGAGAGTGTGACCGATCCACTGCCACTTTCGTCGTCGTATGGTTGTGCCTATAGGTTCATGGCCCGTTCTCTGATAAAGCTGTTCGTTAGAGATACGGTTTGGCCAGAATATCCTTAAGATGTAACGTAGACACCTATTGACAAACGTTTGCAGCTTCCTCGTGATAGTGACGGTCACTCTCCAGGTACCACATCCATATAGCAACACGGATTCAACGGTCGTAGCTTGGTGTTTAAGCTAATTGCATTACTTCGCCAAACTATGGATATCATCCCAAACGCAGATTTTGCTTTACCTATTAGCTTGGTGTTTAAGCTAATTTTGCATTACTTCGCCAAACTATGGATAGCATCCCAAACGCAGATTTTGCTTTACCTATCCAGTTCGGTTCCGTCATCGGTTGAGACAATACTCCCAAGGTATTGGAAACTCTCTACTCTCTCAACCGTTTGTCTAGCAATGCATATATGAGTTGATGAGTTTGGTCCTAGGCTGATCATTTTTGTTTTTGCCGAGTTAATTTTCAGCCCAACGACGTCTGCTTCCCTCTCCACATTTGCTGTCATTTGGTGAAGGTCCATTATTCTGTGAGACAATAGGCATACATCGTCGGCGTAGTCGAGGTGTTTGAGTTCAGATGTGAGAGTCCATCGAATTCCTCCATTTCCTGTTGATAAGGCCGCATTCAGCACATCGCTAATCACCAATAAAAACAATATTGGTGAAAGTATGCAGCCTTGCCGAACCCCACTTTGGACTTCGAATTCCTTAGACAGCCTTCCTCTGTGCAAAACGTGACATGTGGACCCATCATATGTAGCCTTGATAATTGCTATTAATTTATCCGGAATGCCTCTCCTGCGGAAGGCACGCCAAATAAATTCCCGATGATTCTAGCTATTATCTTGGCCACAGCAGGCAGCACGCAGATACCTCTCCAGTTTTCGCACTGCATTAGGTTGCCTTTTTAGGGAGCTTGACAGTCATTCCCTTTTTCCACTCATCTGGAAAACTCTCGGCTTCCCATGTTCTCCCGACAAGTGGGAACAGTAGCTCTGCCGATGCTGTTGGCGCAGCTTGAAAAAGCTCCGCGGGTATGCCGTCAAGTCCTACCGCCTTATTAGTTTTCAGTGCTTTGATTGCGGTAATCTCCTCTTTACTGGGGGTTGTGGTGCGAATTCGGGAACTTCTTTCTACGGACACTTCAGTCTGACTTGGGTGCATATTGCTGGCGAATACTCGGTTTAGAACCGAAGCAAAATGCTCCTTCCATCTCTTCAGTTGATCCTCATCCGATATTAGCAACGAACCGTCTAAGCCTTTCACTGGGTGTTGAGTAGAGCTTCGGCCACCTACAAGCTCTTTAGTGATTCTATAAACGGTTCTGCTGTCGCACCTCGCTGCTGCTTCTTCTGCTTCCGTAGCCAGCGCATTGATGTAATTGCGCTTGTCACGTCTCACGTACGCTGTACTTCTCTCATCTTCATGCGATATAGGGAATCAAGCTCGATCCTCCCTGCTGCTGGAGTTGCTGCAATTCGAGCTCTTAGCTGTTTGCGTTCGTTGATCCTTCTCCAGGTATCCTCGGAAAGCCTATGGTTTCCCTGTGATCGACCGACAATCCTTTCAGCACCTGATGTGAAAACAGTTTTCACGGCGCACCAATGGTCTTGGATGGTGGCGGGCAGGGAGCTGCTGATTGCTTCCACTCCACGTGAGAGATGGTCCCTTAATTCTTGGCGCACTGTGGGAACTCTAAGTCGGTCTACATTGAACCTAGGTATTCTTGTGTCGTTAGATCTACGAAGGGCAGCAGTGCGTAGTCGGAGAGTAGCTATCATAAGATGGTGATCTCGTACCAACCCCATGTCGGCACCTCGCATGTTTCGGACGTCTAGGAGACTACTTCTAAAACGGCGACAGATGGCAAAATGGTCAATTTGGTTGGAGGTTGCTTGCCTGTCAGTTGACACCCATCTGATTTTATGGCAGGCTTTGTGCTCAAACATGGTGCCACCTATGACAAGACGATTTGCGTTGCAAAAGTCAACAAATCTTTCGCCGTTGTCATTGCGATTGCCTAGTCCGTGCCGTCCCATAACATATTTGAGCCCTTCGTTGTCGCAGCCTACCTTGGCATTCAGGTCCCCCATCACAATGACAATGTCGCCGTTGGGTGTTGCATTATGAACAGCTCCCAACTGGTTGTAGAAGTTCTCCTTTTCTTCCTCAGACGAACCATCCGTGGGGGCGTAACGCTGTATGATGGTGACGAGACGTACTTTCGTCCGGAATCTGGCCGTTAAAATCCTATCACCGTGCGGCTGCCAGGTAATTAGGCCTCTGCGTGCTGTTGACGTTAGCAGCAGTCCAATTCCATATCCACGGGGGTTTCCGGTTGGTCTTCCGGAGTAGAGTAATACAGAATTACGCGTTGGGGATTGATACTCACCTACATCTAACCATCTTATCTCGCTTACTCCCAATATGTCCAGCCTATATCGCATGAACTCATGCTCCAATTGAAGGAATCTGGCGTTCTGAGGTCCTTCACTCCGAGAGTCAAGGAGCGTCTTCACATTCCAGAAAACAATCTTAGTCCGGGTACGATAGCCAAAGGTCGTCAACGTGTTATCAGTCCTTATCCGAGGCATTGTGGCGGTTTCCATAGCGATTGTAGTTTCGGTAACGCGGGTTGCTGGCCCAGGTTACCTAGTAGACATAAAACCCTAGACAATCTCGCACTTGCAATTTTGGCCTATATGTATAAGGATTTATACATGCAGTTGCCCGGGGACCACCACGAGAAGGTAAAGCAAGCACTACATTGCGAACTTGATTGTTGCGCTACTAGTCCAATCCATGTTTTGGACAGTCAGTAGTTTCCCAATCAATCGCCATGCAGATCCCCTAACATCTAGCTTGGTCTTCATTAGTTTTTTAACCAAACTCATTATCTTTCCTGTATCTCCATTTACTTATTTAATACTCATAATAATTATGTTATTTCTTCGATCAGTTCATTCATATTTTTTATCTTGATTGATAATTACTTCCTTTAGAGTTTTTATTTCATTCTTAAGTAGCTCTGTCTTCTCCTTAAACTGTTCCTTCAAATTGTCCACATCGACATTTACTTCTTCATCTTTTTGCTGTATTTTGTTTAATGTTCATTAGAGCTACATCTAGTTGACTTTTAATATCGGTTTTTTATTTCAGTTATTAATTCGTCCTTGAATTTATTAAAGATTGTTATCATTTCTTGACAGTTCGTTGTGAAGATTTTATTAATTAACCGCACATAAATGCTTTACGCTTCTAATCGTCACTAGATTGAGTCTAATTGTTAATTTTCAATTTATTTGACGTTTTCAATTATTGTGGAATAAGGTTGGGTTAGTGAGTACCTCTAAAAATCACTAAAACTTTCTTCTGTAATTTACGGAAAATCGTTGAATATATCACTAAAATTTCGATTTTCACTTGTTTTCACACTCTTGAGGTATAACCTTTACACTAGTTCTTCTCCAATTTTTCCCCTTTTAACTACTTTTTTGTTGCACAAAATTGCCTTTGATCTAGAACACGTTCTCACAGTTTGACACTGCACGTAGATTGGAAATTTGAGAGATGTGAGGTGTATAAGTTAGTAAGGGATTGTCGATATTTATATCGACTGGAAAGCGTGCGGGGCCATCAGCAACGAAAGGCTCCACGCCCTTCCCAGTCGGTGAAAACATTGATCAAAATTTTGAATTAAAAGTGTGTGGGTTATTATATTCTCATCTGTATCAGAAGTATTCATAAAATAATTATTGTCATTATACCGCGAAAATCATGTCAAAGTAGTCCGAATCCCTCTATATTGATTATTTCATTTTTATCACTTATATACTTATGCTATACTACGGTAAGTTTGTGTCAATGATTGTTTTCCTTTTTACTCGTAGGAATCGTTTGAATGCGCTATATTTAACGAAATTATTGATTTAAAGCAATTCGTTACGAATGTAGAACTTTTTACACTTTAACTTATTTTTAAACTAAAAGTAAAATAAATTCTTTTAATACATTTTAGGTTTGCTGGCAAAGCTTTGGACATTCAAGTGTTCTTAAATTGCACATTAGAAAACACACGGGAGAGAAGCCATTCAAATGCTTGCTGTGTAAAGATTCTTACATAGCCTTCTCTCAACTATCGCATTTGAAAACCCATATGAAATCAATTCATCAACAAGATAAAGCCTACGTTTGCGAAGGTTGTAAAGAGTGTTTCAAAGTTAAGTTCCATCTAGATAGTCACATGCAGTCATGTGAAAAACTATTGGCAGTAGCTAAGACCGAACCGACTGAAATTGAAAAAAATGCAGAAAAAGACGCTGAAACTCTTGCGCACATAAGATATCTTATCGCAGTGCTTTTGAAAAAAATATCGACACAGGAAAAGCTTACTAAACTGGGCTTTGAAAAACGACTTATAGACAACGTTCTCATTGCATCGCTAAAACTAGCAAATCGCAAGTGCTATGATAGTAAGAAAATAAATGAACTCGACCGAATGAAATTAAACATACAGGAATTTTTAGAATGGATTGTTCCTCCTGAGGTAATGGATGAATTTAAAAAGGAATGTCCATCCATAGAGAGTATCTTGGATAAGATAGTAACAATGTATTTGAAAAAGGTAGAGTAACCAAATAGTGCAGCTTCTAAATATACCAAAAAAATTGCAATGTATATTGTGCCATAAAAATACTAATAACATTAATCTACTAACTTTAAAATTTTTTTTTTTATATATGTATAACTAATGGTGGTGGTCTTACTTGCCATAGTAGTTTTAAGTCAACAATTCTAGATGTTAGTTTTGATATCGTACTCTGGAAAAATGTACAACATGAATTATGTAAAATTTCCAGTATCTAGTCAGTGAATTACACCAAAAATATTACATAGATACTTATTTGATATCTTGCCATTTCATAACATGAAATACCAAAAATATACATTGAAAAATGTCCCACCACTATATTTAATAAAATACAATGAATTTGATGGAATAAAATCAAGAAGTTATTGTTTTATTTATGAAAACTGTTTGATGAAATAATCAAACAAGATAATGCCTTTTAGATACTACATTCGAACTGATACTACGATTTGTATAACGTGTATATTGTGTGTAAAATTGATCCCTGTTTCATTGCCATCTTCCAAAGCGTTCAGTGTACTAGATACGAATACGGTTAAGTTAGTGGTTGTTGACCTCCCTTTAATGAATCCGTTTTGCTTTGTAGGGAAAATTGGCTTGCAGTGGAAAGACATTACATCGCACACGATGCTCTCGAAGAGCTTAGGTATGCATGAGAGCGATAATTAGAAACTTCGCTCTTGCATCCTTTTTTTGTGGATAGGGGTAATGTACGCGTCCTTCCATAATCGGGGAAAATATCCTTGTGATATTGAAAGTTGGGTATATACACAAGTATACTTGTGGAAGTCAGGGTCGGATTTAGATTTAAGGGTGGAGAAGACGATCGCTTTATTTTAGATAGGTATGGCACTGATTGGACAAAACAGGCAAAGATATCAGCATAGAAAATCGCGAGTGCATGGTCAATGGGTAAATGTGTACCGACGGGTTTTGTGCTAAGAAGTAAGCTATTGAGTTTGACGAAATTAGCTTTACGAAAATTTAAGTAATAAGTGTGCTCTGAGACTGGGTTTGAATTATTGTTGTATGAAAAGGTTAGGAATAGCGAAGGGTGAAATCGGTTCAAAGTCTAAAGAAGATAATTGCTCTCAGAGACTATAGAACTATAGGCGTCGGACGAGAAGATGAGGTCAAGTTGTCCATTCAAGTTGTTACGGATGCCGTTTACTTGGAAAAGGCCAGAGTCAGAGAGACAATCAGTTAGTAGGATTTCCTTGTCGGAGATGGCACTGGGAATATAGTGGGATTCATCATCAGATTGATACCATTGAAGGTGCGGAAGATTAAAGTCACCCAAAATGATCGGGGCATGGGCCCACACTCAAATCGTCGACCGCGAGCTGGTAAGACGCAATTGGTTGGGATGGATGTATATAACAACACATTATGTAAAGATAGCGCTTAGGTAGGGAAATCTTGACACATATAAACTCAGAGTCCGCGGTTTGAGAGCTTTTGAAAACAGTAGGGTTGAGGTGATTATGTATTGCCAGCAGAGTGCCCCGGCCGGGTAGAGCGCCATGTGTTATGAGTCCATCGTTGCGAAATGTGTTAAATACAGCAGGGAATAATTCGCTGTTATTGATAACGGGGGTTAGGTTTGTTTCCGTCAAAGCAAAAATATCATCAGGGAATTTCTGGGAGTTAAGGAATACGTCGCGTGGTTTTGTGTGTAATCCTCTGACATTTTGATAGTAGACCGACAGATGTTTCGGTGTACTTTTTGGGTTGGGAGTGTGATACACAGTCTTAGACAAGCTTAAAGGTCGGGCTAAGAGTAAGAGGTCGCGCTAAGAGTATGAGGGCAAAGGATTGTGCAGGAGTAATGATTAGGGACGGTAATATTTATTAGAGTCGGCCCGGATTTTTTGAAGGTGGGAAGTTATTTTAGAGCTGAGGTAGCAGGCAAATGAGGATAAATCTTTAGGACCCAAGACAAAAGACGGCGGCCCCAAATATGACATATGCCCAGGCAGCATCAAAAACAAATCAAATACCAGCGGAGAAAGCCGTAAAACACAAAGTAGAGTGTTTAGCTCTACAATGGAAATATTCATGAAACAAATCCTACACAGGATTGGTTCCATGGAAAAATGCAATAAAACGATATTAGATAGAATATTATTGCTAGAGAGGCGGAACAGCAACAAAAGAGCTGTACTGAAAAGTCAAATATGATGAATAAAATAAAAATTCTTGAATGGAATGCTAATGGTATTGAGAATCGAAAGGACCAGATGTAGTTGATTCTCGATATAAATCAGATAGATATATGTCTTATTTCAGAGACGAACTTTAAATTGACTACTGACTTTAAACTTATACCACTCCCCACACCCTTATAATTGTGCAAAAGGTGGGGCTGTAGTGTTAATAAAGAATACAATTGAACACCATATAGAAGCAAAATTCCAATCATGAGCCATCCAAGGAATTTTCATAAGTATGAGAACGAGCAGTGGGGAAATATCTGTTGCATCAGTATACTGCTCTCCTAGCTATAGACTAAAGAAAAATGATTTTAAAAGTCTTTTCCGCATATTTCAAAATAGATTAATCGCGGTAGGGGATTTTAATGCCAAGAGGCAGAGAACTATATGAAACTATGAAAGAAGATGGTGCAAAATATCACTCAACGGGAAAACCTACCTACTGGCCAACAGATAGGAATAAAACCCGAGCTCTTGTCGACTTCTTTATATCTAAAAATATATCTTCAAATAATATAAATGTAGAAGAAGGAACTGATCTTCAATTAGATCACTTCTCAATACTTCTCACACTTGACGATAAAATAATAATAAAATAACATAGTCCAAAACTAGTTAATAGACTGACTGATTGGAACTACTTCAGACAGAAGTTGGAAGAAAGTATCCAACTATCATCAGCTATTCAAACAGAAGATGAACTAGAAGAAGCAGTGCAAATATTTATACTCAATATACAAAAAGCTGCATGGGCTGAAACACCCAAAACAACAAACAAGATTAAACAAAACTCTTATTCTCGCGAAATATGTGAAATTATTACGGAAAAGAGGAAAGCTAGAAAACGTTGGCAACAGACAAGGGCGCCAAGCGACAAAACCACACTGAACAATTTAAATAATAACTTCAGAAAATTTATAAAAGAGTTTAATAATGAGGCTTTAAAAACATACATACCTTACAAGTCTTACAAATGATGCTAGTACTGACTACTCGCTCTGGAAGGCAACAAAGAAAATAAACTGGCCAATAGCTCACATTCCACCAGTAAAAACCAGAGAAGGTAACAAAAATCAGCAAAGAGAAAGCAAACACTTTTGCAGAGTATCTTGAAGACGTCTTCAAACCTTATGAAGATAAAGGTTATCAAGGAATCGAAGTAAGGTGCGAAGAAGATAGACCTATTCGGCTGGTAACAGCTAAAGAACTTGCAAAAGAAATTAAAGAAGGCATAAATATAAAAAATGCCCCAGGGTTTGATTTAATTACATGGGGAAATTTTAAAATAATTTCTACGAAAAAGTTAAAAAAAACTAGCGTAGATTATAAATGCTGCATTCAAGTTAAGATATGTGCCAAGCATGTGGAAGGTCGTGGAGGTAATAATGATACCAAAACCAGGCAAACCACCTAGCGAAGTAACTTCATATCGCCCAATATTGATACTACCAATATTGTTTATTCGAAAAAATGCTGGTGAAACGTCTGCAAAAAAATAATTGATGAAAAATCGATAGTCCCAATTCACCCATTTGGATTTACAATTGATCAGGTGCATAGAATCACAGATAAAATCGAAAATGCATTTGAAGAGAAAAATGTGTGCTCTACAATATTTCCTGATATAGCACAAGCTTTCGATAAAGTCTGGCACAAAGGATTGATCCACAAATTACAAAAGCAACTGCCGAAGCAGTATTCAAAAATTCTGGAGTCATATATATCAGATCGATTCTTCAGAATTAAATAAGAAACAGAGTACTCAACATTAAGAGAAATTGAAGCGGGCGTACTACAAGGTAGTGTATTGGGTCCTGTGCTTTACATCTTATTCACTAGGGATCTGCCTGAAAGTTGAGAAACCACTATAGCAACTTTGTACAACTGTCGAAGTAGCAACACAAATGCTTTAAATGGCAATAAACAGTATTTCAGAATGGACTAAAAATGGCAGATTAGATTAAATGATCTAAAGTCAGTCCATATTAATTTTACATATAAAAACGTACCACAAATCCCAGTATACATAAACAACAATGTAGTGGAATACTCAAACACAGCCAAATATATAGGCATGACCCTCGACGCAAAACTGCGTTGGAAAGCGCATGTAAAGAAAAAGAGAGATGAGTTGAACATGCTATACAGTAAAATGTATTGGCTTATTGGGAGATACGAGTACTCATCCCTGTCCAACTAAAATAAGCTATTGCTATACAAGCAGGTTCTTAAACCGATATGGATCTATGGGCTCCAATTGTGGGCATGCACATGCCAAACAAATTTACGAAAAATCCAAGTCTTCCAAAATTAGGTACTAAAGAACATAGTTAATGCGCCTTGGAACATACGCAACGCTGATCTACATAGAGATATTAATATTGAAATGGTTGAAGATGAAGTTAAAAAAAGCTGCTCAAAGGCACAAAAGTAGGCTTCTCAACCACGTTAACATATAAATAACAGAACTATTAAATACTGATCACATAATCAGGACACTAAGACAGGTAAAACCTCTTGATCTTATGAGTTAGCTAAGGCCAAGAAATTAGGTAATATTTTCAAAAAAAAGTCTTGAAATCCGACAAACGGCGGATTTTTCGCTTTCTATTTTTCAAATAATTCAAAAATGAATTGCTAATTAGTCGAACGACTAGGTGCAATCCCATTCGGGATGTCGAAAGTCAGTCCCCCGGGAGGTTTTTTAGATCGGGTTAAAGTCCCTCACTATTGCAGAAGCATCCCTCGCGTACCAGCTCTGCAATGTCTTTCGATGATTTTTGATTTTTCCTTCCAGCGAACCCCCTCAACAAACTAAAAAAAAAAAAAGAAAATAAAAAAAAAAAAAAAAAATCCTCAGGAACCTTTTGAGGTGAAATATTAAAACCATCATGATAGTTACTGAAGATAAGTAGTAAAGTGGGTCAGTAGGAAGACCTTCCTGGTTGCTACCATGACGTTTGTTTTAGTTTTACCATCTATGGCGGGCAAAAATCCTCGTCCTTGGTCCTTCCCGTGGGCGCCCGCCGGAAATGGCTATTCACCTTTCGGGTGTTTATTGTCAGGATTTACACGCATGTTTCAATCGTGCGCTGTGGTCCATTAGGACGAGGTTGGAGTAAACCATAAATCTCACTTAAGCCAAGGTGTTGAGGTACCCATGCCGATGGTTTCGTTTCCAGCTGGTGATTAAAGGTGCTGGTCGGTAACGGTCCCTACCGATGCCCTGGCGAGGTCGGTAGTATAAATGAATTATCCTGGTATGTCGGCTCTGCCAGGATGGACTCTATTTTCCGGACTTACTCGTGGGACGAAAAAATGAATCCAAATAAATAAAAAAAAAAATAAAGAAAAAAATAAAAAAAAAAATAAAAAATAAAAAACAAGGTCTAGATTTGGATGCCAGACATTGGGCCCTCATCTGAAGACGAATTGTTGGCCTCCAGTCAGGAGTCGACAGTCTTCCCCTCAGCCGCAGCCAGTACAAGCAGTACTCCCTCTGGTGCACAGAGGGCGGCTCACCAGTTAATCGCAGAACACACTGTCACAACGGCAACCAAGTCCACTAAGGCTAGTGGCAATGGTTCCCCGGGCGCCCTCATGAAAGGCAGGTATAACATGGCTCGTTTCATTCTTGGCAAGATTACCAAAAATGAAGCGGCTGGCTGCGTTCATGAGAAAGACGCAGCGGACAAGGTCAAGTACCAAGCTGTGGTCGAATAGTACATCGCCCACCTTGAAAAACAACAGCTGAAAAAGAAGGTCCCCATTACTAACAAGCGCAACAGGTCTCTAGATGAGACCAATCGCGCGGCAAAAAAAAACAAGTAAGGTTAGTGATGCCTGGGAGGGCTTGAAGCTGAAGCTTATCCCTGCCAAGGGTATCTCCAGGAGACCTAGGGCCCGCATCTGGTTGCCCAATATGAAGGTTGACGGAGGAAGGCTCCTCCAATGCCTGAAACTGCACAACCCGGTGGTTCCGATGGATGACTGGGTCGAGGCACCTAAGCCATTTAGAAACCCTAAGAGAATTGACTGGAGCAAATTTGGTCAGGTTATCAAATCTAAACTTCACAGAACACCTGGCACGTAAATCTAATCAGTTAAGAAACTTGACGACAAGATTACAACAATAGAAAAAGCCATGAGTGCGGCTTTTAAGGTTTCGTGCCCTATTAAATTCAGTAAGAAAAAAATTCCCTAATGGTGGAGCGAAGATCTTTCTAATCTAAGGAAGATTAACAGAGGAATCTTCTATGTCTGCTACCGACACAAGTTTTGGTAACCATATAAGGATTGCCTAAAAGAATATAAGAAATCCATTAAAAGGGCCGAGTCTCTGGCTTGGATGGACTATTGTCAGTCCATTGAAACCATTAAGGACTCTGCCAGATTGAGTAAGATATAATCCAAGGAACACTCCAGTCCGTCCTTTATCAAAAGGCCAGACGGGACTTGGACGGACTCCTCTAGCGAGTCTCTGGAGCTTTTAATGCAAACTCACTTTCCAGGGTGCAAAAATGAGATTGCTCACTCAATTTGTCCTCAAAATGTGCAATCCTCATCTTGGAACGATATTAAGACAACAATTACAGAGGTTAATACCTCTTGGGCCATTTCCAGCTTCTCCCTATAAATCGGCTGGACTTGACGCCATACTCCCGTTAATGCTGCAAAAAACACGCTAGTTCCGATCTATAGAACTAGTATTCTTCTAAACCACGTCCTCCTGAGTTGGAGGCGTGTTCGTGTTGTGATTATTCCGAAATAGGGGAAGCGGGGGCATGATTCTGCAAAGGATTTCAGACCCATCAGCTTGTCATCTTTCTTCCTTAAAACGTTGGAACGTATATTAGACACGCACATCCGTAATACAATAGATACATCCCTTCTATCAAAATCGACGGAGACGGTGCTCCATGAAGTTGTGCGTACGATAGAAAAGACAATACACTACAAACAATTTACTCTTGCCACCTTTTTAGATGTTGAAGTTGCTTTCAATAACGTTAGTACTGAATGGATTCAGGAAGCTCTGTCCCAACTGGGTGTAGGGGAGTTTATTATTTTGCTAAAAACCAGAATCATTCAATCGACACTCGGTAATAGTGCTTCCACCATATCCGTTGTAAGGGAAACTCCTCAGGGTGGGCTTAATAATTATTATGGTGGGCTTGATTTTGCAAGAAGATCATATTTTTGACTAATTTAATTTATCTTGAAAATGAGATGTGATGTAAAAATCTTATTTACATATTTGTATTAGGTCAATAACAAGGAATTATAATCACATAGTAGGAACTCAGATAAAATAAAAAGTTTGTTATTTGTTGAGTAGTGTAATCAACAAAATTCTGTGTAGGCTTGTCCGAGACGGTGTCAAGGTTGTCGCGTATAAGATTGTCGCCTTGGATAAGATTAGCACATGGGCCACTGGATGTAGACTTAGCGTCAATCCGAGCAAAACTGAACTAATGCTCTTTATCACAAAAACCAAAATACCGGCTTTCACGCCTCCACGGCTTAATAACCAATTACTCTCTTTATCATCTAGTGCTAGGTACCAAGGTGTGGTACTCGACTCTAAATTTAGCTGGAAGCTTAACATTGAACAGAGGGTAGAGAAAGCCTGTGTGGCTTTTTATGCTTGTAGCTAAACATTCGGTAGGAAATGGGGACTCCGTCCGAAGATGGTCATTTGGATGTATACTGCGGTGGTGCGCCCTATACTTTCCTATGGATCGTTAGTTTGGTGGTCGGCGGTTAAGAAAGCATACATTACTAAACTCATCAACAAAGTACAAAGAACTGCGGCTCTAGTTGCTACAGGGCGATGAGAACGTGCCCAACTGAAGCCTTGAACGTAATCCTTCACCTTACACCACTCGACCTTCATATAAAGTACATATTAGCATGTAGTGCGGTCAGATTAAGAGAAACAGGTAGCTGGTGCGATAGTCTTTACGGCTACAACAGCATCAATCTGCTACCTCGGGAGTTGGCGGCAAATCTGACCGACTACATAATTCCTAGGGTGAACTTTCGTAATGATGTCACGGTGAGGATTCCCTTCCAGGGCGGAATGGAAATGTGGCGCGGTGACAAACGAGTTCAAAACAACCATTTTCACTGACGGGTCGAAAATGTACTGCGGGGTAGGGGCGGAAATCTTCTTTGAATCCCTCAATATCTCTAGTTCAATTCGTCAATCCAATTCATGCAGAGTATTCCAGGCGTAAGTTCTTGCTGTACGAGAGGCGTGCCGTCTCCTCAAACATACATCGATACAACTTAACACCATAGCCATTTTCATTGATAGTCAAGCCGCTATCAAAGCCATCGTATCTGCGGTTTCCTCCTCCAAACTTGTTGAACAATGCAAGGAGGAGCTTGCCGCACTCGGTCATCGGTCTAGGATCAGCCTAATTTGGGTGCCTGGTCATAGTAACATTGACGGAAACGAAAGGGCTGATGAATTAGCGAGGCATGGATCTGCCCTTGATTGCTCCCGTGCGGAGGAGGTCAACATTCCGTTAGGAGCCCTTAAGGGTAGAACCTTTGCTCATTTCCTTGCAGATGCTGGTAATAGATGACGAGGGTTGCAGAACTGTGTCATATCCAGGCAGATGTGGCCCAAGTATAACTGGCGCAGAACACAAGAGCTACTAAACAGAAACCGGGCAGATATTGCTAGAGTTCTGGCAATTAGCACTGGCCATTGACCCATAGGGGTCCACGCACTTTGTCGTAGCTGCAATATGGCCAACGAGCCCTAAACAATCCTTGAGTTCCTTTGTAAGTGTCCGGCCCTTAGTGAGGTCACACTGTACACTTGGCAGACACCTTTTTGATAATATTAGTGAGTTAGCGGAGACAAACATCGGGGACTTTATCAGTTTCCTCAATGCCACGGGGTGGATTTAAAAAATTCTTTCTCTCCCTTCCCACAAGTCCAACGTCAGTTTCTACAACAATTTAGGTTACTTGAGTTGTGGTATTAAAACGGCGCCTTTGCGCTAATTATGTTTCAGCATAGTATGCTGTCACAACCACACCTACCTACCTACCTACCTACCTACCTACCTACCTACCTACCTACCTACCTACCAACCTACCTACCTACCTACCTACCTTACCATCGATACGTCAACGACCATGCCACGATGACAGTATCGGTTCTCGTCAGTCGTTCAGAGACTTTCACAGTGTGCCCAACTGTTTCGGCTTTTATTTAAAGTCATAGTGTTTTATAGTAGAGAATTAAACAGTGTAATTTCAAGTGGCGAGTTAGCCTACAGGTAGTGGTGGTGAACCGTCGTTTTTATAATTTACATAAAAATAGTGAATATAAAACTAATAAGAAATAAGAATCAGGCGATGGAAAGTTAGCGGTCTGCGCTCCCATTAGCGGGACCAGCTGGTAAGAAAGTATCAGCCAATGGGGCAGTCACATTAGACCACCTCCACATCAGCTTCAGCTGAACAGCTGTTAGGTGGAGTGAGGGAAGGGGCGCCGACGGTGGGGAAGGCTGCTATATTGGTGATGACAATAATTGCTTCGCCGTTCTGGCATTCTCTGAATCAGATGGCGAGGACGAGGAAGTGTAAAATCTGACTAGGAGCATCAGATAGGTAGAACAAAGGATTCTTGCCATTAAGGCCAAACAAATGGCAAGAAGAGAGAGGGAGAGCAGAAATAACAGCAACAAAAACCGCAGCAGAAGCAACAGCAACAGAAGACGGCTACAAAAGTGAGGGTGCCGCCAATCAATACCTACAAGATTGAGCTTATGGATACCATTAAACTATGGAAGTTGGCTATAGGCAACAATTTTTCTATTAAACGTTTAAATGAAGACAGGCATGCAGTGGATCACTGCAATACGAAAAAAATGCAGTGGATCACTGCAAAACAAAAAAATATAAAAAAATTAAAGATTTACTAAAGGACACGACGACGGAGTTCTCCTCCTTCACCCCGATGGGGAAAAGCTGCAAACAATGCTGCTGAGGGGGATATATCCGCAGACGCTCCTTGTGCTGCTTAAAGAGGAAGAGTGCGACGATCTCCATTTCGTAGGGGTCAAGTGATTTATCACAGCTAGGGCCAAAAGGGAGAAGCGGAAACTACAGTTCTTCCAGTTCAGCTCTCACCCAACAGCAAATTGGATGGTCTTAGGAGTATTAAACATTTTACAAATTTACAATGTGTTCGCTGCCAAAGGTTCGGGCACGCCGCGAAATGCAGCCTCAACGTGTTAAGTGTGGAAAAAACCACAAAGCAGAAGAATGCGCTCTGGGTAAGGATGGAGTTGCAGATAAGACCCAACTCTCTTGTGCTTTATGCAGGAACTCGGGACACACCGCTAACTATCGGGGTTGTCCTAAGTTCCAGTATATTAAGAAAGTAAATCTGGTTCGTCTACAGAAAGTCGAAGTGCAACGTCCACCTGCTCCAATTCAAACACAATCCGTGACCTACGCCCACATGGGGGCACGCCGGGGAAACGCGTAACAGAAAAGGCCGAAGTACAGGAGGCTCAAACTGACTTGCTGGATATCTTGCTCTCTATCCAAGGGCAAATGGGTCAGCTTCAGCATCAGGTACAGGAGCAGGCGAAGCGGGTGGACCAGATCTACGCACTTCTGCCGGGCCTAACGCACCCCCAGTCGTAATGGGTACGAACATAGAGGAGCAACCCTTGAAGGTCCTTGCGGTGAATGTGAAGTCACTGATTAGGATCGAGCGAAGAGCCGTATTGTTTAAGTTGCTAGAAGACCTGGAGTACAAAATGGGGCACAGTAAATATAATATTGTCAGAAGAGACCGATCCAATTCCACACAAGGAGGAAGTGTGATCTTCATACGCAAACAACTGCAATTTAAAGTTATGTACAGCGGTGAAGTGCGAAGGTTCCAGGAGCTGGTAGCATGTATCGTATGCATCCCTCTCCATAGTGGAAAGAGGATGTACTCGCATTCTATGCATCTGAAGCTACTCAGTATACGTTATTTATTTCAGAGCTTGAGACACTTTTTTGATGCCTAAGGCTGGAGTCGGAGGAGAATTATTTCCTCATGGTCGGAGATCTAAACGCCAAACATGGAGATTGGGAAAATAACACACCTAATCCTAGAGGCAACCTACTATTCAATTGGTGGGGTCGGCACAGTGTCGAGCATAAACTCGATTTGAAAACCACGTATATAGAAAGCCACAACTATAGTAGGACGCGTTGGACTCGATTCTCCAAAGCTTTGACAAGAGCACTCTCCTCGAATTCGCTCCACCAACCGTCCAATAGGAATCTGTCAAACGAGGAGGTACCTAAAACAAATGGACGAACAATTTTTTTTTTTTTTTATAATTTGCACGTGTTAAAGGGGATATGAATACCCTTATAGTAATTCTTAGGACACGGACGTTTTTGTGGAAAGACAGAGAAAGACAGACTGGTGTAGTTGGATTAATACTCAGGTGATAGTTAAGTTTCGGTGAAGTCCAAGGGTGGCTGTCCAGATAAATGGGGAGTATTTTTTTCTTTCGCTGTTATTGTCATTGCTTATAATTCACAGTATTTTTTTCCGTCCTGATGCCATCATCATGATCGAGTTGCATTTTAGCCATATGACCACCCTACTGCCAGTGTTATGCCTTCGCAGTAGAGTTGACTTAGCTTTCGCAAGTAATCGACCTTTTTATTTATTTCAATGGAAATAAATAGATGATTCTTGATATCAGGATTCGAACCGTGAATCAACAGCGTGACAAGCGATGATGTTACCACTACACCACGGCCACCACGAACTATGGACAGTACGATACCTCGGTATCAACATACTGACAACGCAGACATATTCCGCAATCCAACAATTGACGCACTACACCAACACAAAAGTATACTGCTGTCTAGACTAAAAACTTTGTATAGACAGTTTACTGGCAGACAAAACTCGGAGGTCAGGATGCTGAAGTCATTGATTAAAAATCTCCAGAAATTAATCAGGGAAAACTACTGACTTTCTGTAAATTTGCATTAGAACAACAAAATTCGGGCTGTAAAATCCAACAACCCGAGTATGTTCCCGCAAATAAATAAAATATTTCGGAAGAATAATCAAAACGACCTTCCGTGCCTCAAGATCCCCCGAACGACGAACAATGGACGAACACTGATCCAGATAACACAGTAGAGGATGACAACTGCTTTGTGATCGAAGATCCGCTGGAGAAGGTAGAGGCTATAGGAGCGACTTCCAGGAAGTGTACAAGGTGAATGATACCATTTGCCGGACCACGACTTGGAAAATCGCGTCCTCGTGCAGAACTTATACCTTCGAAATGAAATAGAGCACTGGTGATCTGAGAACTTAGGTTTTACTGAGTTCAATGACGTTACCATGGCAAATAATGTCATCGCCGATGAAGGAGTTCATCCCCAAGCGATCTTCGACTCAGTAAGAAATCTGTGGAAATCGACGGGGTATCGAACATTGTGCTTCGACATCTCCCTCTAGAAGTGGTGGACATTTACACCACTCTGTTTAACATGCGCTGAATAATGCACATTATCCAGAGCATTGGAAAGCAGCTGTATACAACCCATTCCCAAAAGAACTAAGGGCACCTCAAATCCGGCAAATCTCCGGTCGATAAGTCTCCTTCCGAACATAAGCAAAGTATTCGAAAAAGTGATCAATAGAGCCCTGCTTAAGTGGACTGAGAACAATAATATAATTCCGGATAACCAATTCGGTTTTAAGGCAGGGCATGATACAACACATGCCGCGTCTTAACTGGTATCGGCTATCCAATGAAACAAAGGGAAGAACCAATGCACGGGTGCCTGCCTGATTGACTTGGAGAAGGCCCTCGACACTGTATGGTTAGAGGGACTCTTCTACAAGGTGAACGCGTTAGGCATAAACAAACCACTGCTGACATACTCTATAACATGCTCACCATTAGACAGATCATTGTCAAAAATGGCAATGTGTCTTCTGCTGAAACATTTTTAATTAAAAACGGTCTGCAACAAGGTACGGTTAATTCACCGATCCTTTTCAACATTTACACGAGCGATCTCATAGGATCACTTCACCATGCCATAGCGTACGCAGACGACTTGACTGCGTACAGATCAGGAGCAAAAATCGAGGTCATTGCACTTCTCTTGCAACGTGACTTCGATAAGATTCAGCGATATTGGAAGATCAACTTCCAGAAATTGGAAACCATTATTTTTAGGACGCCGTTGTCTGGGGCCTCTAAAGAATTGGCGAAAGTTCTCAATCGTGGGACCGCACGGACAGCTTGCGTGTCGAAGTGTAGCCAGATACCTGGGAATCTGGTTAGACCAATATCTATATTTTAACAAACATATAGATGCCTCTCTGCAAAGAGCCAAAAGTGCTTTTGCTCTTATAAAGAGAATTTTTTATAGTAAGCAACTCGATGCAAGGGTAAAGGTAATCTGCTACATGGCCCTCATTCGTCCCATGCTCGTATTTGGATGTCTCGTGTGGTTCAACGTGGGAGCAAGCTTTTTGGAAAAGATTCGAGTGTTTGAGAGGGCTTGCCTTCATTTATACAGAACACCAGAGTCCCAGTACATAAAATTCTATCCCAATGAGGTCCTATATAACAGGGCTAACCGAATAAGAGTGAAAATTTCGTTATCAAGCTGATTCGAAGGCACATTGCAAGAGCAATGAACTCGATGAACAACCTGATCTCCGGGTCTTATTACCCAATTACGGGCACAACGAGAGAGAGCGCCTTAATGGCTTTGTTCCCCGAGAGGCGTTCCTCTATTTTGATGAGAAAGCGGCGGTGTCGCTAATTTTCCATCGTGCTCGGACAGCTGTGATAGGCGACTCAACTAACTACTTCGTTGTTTCCCCATAATCCGGGGTAGCCTGTTTGATGTTTAAGGTCGGTTGTTTTACATCCATGGCCGACCTACATAGTTTAGGTTTAGGTATTTTAGGTATATTGTAGACAGGTAAAAATAAAAAAAAAATTTTTATCACAGCACTTTGATAAAAAAAATAAAAAAAAAACCAAATCGAATTAGGTACGGTAGAGTAAGATAGATTATGGGAGAATAAGGTAGTTTAAGATTTATTTTAAGGTAGTTTATTAAGTTTTATATATAAAAACAAACAAAAAAATAAGTGCAGTTACTAAGTTTTTTAATTTTATTAAAAAAAAATGTTTCTTAGTCATTGTCAACAGGTAATAAATTAATGAAATAAATAAAGAATCAAAGTACTGTACGTCGAAAGACCTAGTTTTATGTATTAGGTTTAGCTCAGAGCGCCCGAATAAGGCCAGTAAGATAGAATAACATATTTAAGTTAGTTAGCTAGTTTTAAGCGTTTTTTTGTCTAGCATATAAGTTTAATGAATTCAAAAAATGAATTGAAAATGTATCATGAAAATGTATGTGTTCTCGTCCGATCACCGAAATCAAGCATTGTCGGGCGCGGTTAGTACTTAGATTGGGACCGCTTGGGAACACAGCGTGTTGTTGGCAATGGGCATCACAATGAATCTACACTGATCTAAGTGTGGTCTAGTAGGTTTTTCACCCTCTACGTCAACCCATCAAACCTAACCTACCATCGATACAAATGCAGTCGGATTTATTATGGAGGTAAGCAAGGTACAATCGGACATTATTATAGATTTTGTGGTCCCTTAACCGAGATAGGATATAGCGACTTTCGATTGAGTCAGCGGAATTCAACGTGAGTTTTTCAAGGGGGGGGAAGAGGAGGGTTGATAAAAGAAGGAGAAGAATTGGATGGATTAGTGAGAGGAGAGGCAATATTGACAGAGGGAGGATTAATTCATCAATGCCCTAACTTTTACATGGGCAATCTATGAAAACTCAAGCATCGACATATTATTCACTGTCTTTGAACTTATTTTTTATTAATCAGGAGAGGCGAACCTATAATGCTGAGCCAGCGCCCCGAGGTGTTTACAAATGCCTGCTAATTCTGCTCTTGAATTGTTGGAGTTTTGATAAAGGGATGTCAGCGGCGTTCCTAGGTAATACGGTGATGGACTCTGGTGGCTTGTGTAGTAGAACGTTCAAATGTCACATTTCTAGGGAGATTGCAAGTTAGTGTGGAATCTTCTATTAAGCGGAATGCTCGCCTCTGTGTGCTGTCGAGTAGATGGAGTGAATGTTTTTGGGAGCGAACTCCAAACTTCATGGATGGCGATTTTGGAAAGTTGGATTTGAGTTGACTGTGACACCAGGAAGATGAATGGTTTCCTTGGTAGTATAATTGGTTGAACATTTGAAGCTGAGGTACAGTAGAAAAGTTCTTTCTGAAAAAGGCGGTAAATTGGTAAATCGCCTAAGTTTGCTTTTCCCGACTGCCTTCTTATAATGTGTTGATGTGGTCGCATCTCTGACGATGTGATGTATTTGCATTCAAGCTGCTGAAGATCTTAACTCTAGAAGATCGTTGATATGGAGTAAAAACACAGTTGGTGAAAGTATAGAACCTAGCAGAAGACACTAACGACCACAACTTAAATTGATGTGTTATGAAGAAAATGATTCATTCAACCGCACAATGGCAGTTCAATGGCTGAGGTTCATAGGTGGGTTAGATAGTTTCATAGGTCTCCAGTTTAACGGCGGAATGAGAAGCGATTAAAGTTGTTGCTTATCACCTTTGCCATCGACCAGAAAAGACGTGAGCCACCGGGACAATCTAGGAGCTTATTAGTGACTCACTTGTATTTCTTTGTCTCGGAATTGACTGTTAAATTACACTTGTTCGGAGACTGACGAAGCTAGATCTTTTTTGCTCTGTTGGACTGAAGCTCCATTGTCTATAGGCTCTGTTCTAAGCAGCAATGACTTGCTCATAATTTCTGTTGAACCAAGGTTTGCTGGAGGTTGATTTTTTGACAGAATGGGGAATAAACCATTCCATTTCGATGAGAATTTCCTCATTGACCAGCTTCGGCAAAAAAGTTGACATTAGTGCTCCTGAAACAAGTTTCACACCATGGAAAAAAAGAGAAGAAATTGCGCAGCTCATCCCAGTTATAAAGTTTGTAATTCAAAATTGGGCGATTGGCGCTTTGTTTCCCTATCATTGGTGTTAGTATTGGGTGTGCCGCTGATATTAGGACTTAGTCTGAATTAGATCCAGAGTATTTTCGAAATTACCTGTATTGTTTGGAAACCATGTGAGCTCTTCGACAAGATAGACGAGATTTCAACTGATAGCGAAGGCTTTAGTTTTTCTTCCCGCATCATCATATCTATTCGAGTATCTTAACCAGTTTGAGTTGTGTACTTTGGCGTCACCGAGGACAATGGTTATGTATCCAGTCGTCCTTGTCCGAGAGATGTAAATACTCGTAAAGCATAAAAACTTGGTGCAACCGTGAAAAACGAATTCCAGCCAATAGCTTCCACTACTCTTGAGCATGTAGCCGTGATTTTCATGTGTGTTTGGCTTAAGTTGTCATTTGCATGTTTTACTCCATGAGACAGCCCCCTTCATTAACGATTTATTGACGATATTTTAGTGCAGACCTCAAAAATCTGAAATCTTGTCCATTCAATAGAATAATGACTTTCCTTGGCGAAGTGTGTTTTTCCCCAATGAATTCGACGTATCGTTTTAATTATGAGACTGATTCCTTTTAAAAGATACATATACACTGCAGGGCAAAAGTTTGAGGCCTAGCTAGACAACTGACTTCATTCATGCATGAAGATTAAATTTTATGAATCACATTGGGTTTTTTTTATCAAAATTTTATACCAAAACAGTACACAGCACATTCAGATAATAAAAGTCGGATTTTACACCCACGTTTTTGAACAGTGAGCGTTTTGCTTACACATGTGGGAAAAAGCGCTTTTGTAGTTTATTGAGAAGTGTTTAGGTTTTCCATAATTATTAAATTTGATGACTTGGTTGTTGATTCAGCACTTGTTTATGACTTCTTACATCAAAAGGGTTCTCAAATCCCAAAATTTGTCGAACTGGATTGCAAGGGTCTTACATAAAAGCCACACCTTGAAGTCATAAGAATTTATTTGAGATTCTTCACGTCTTGAGTAAACAACTCGTTAAAAATGGGATATGTCGCGAAAACCACGATCGATAAATGATCTGCAATCATCACCCTTCTTAAAGAAGGCAAATCGCAGAGGGAAGTTGCTTCCCAGTTGAAGGTATTAAAGTGCTGCGTTCAATTCAGAATGGCAGTTAATGGCTGAGGTTCATAGATGGGTTAGAGAGTTTAACAGGTCTCCAGTTTAACGGCGGAGTGAGAAGTGATTAAAGTTGTTGCTTATCACCTTTGCCATCGAATAGAAAAGACGTGTGCCACCGGGACAATCTAGGAGTTTATTACTGACTCACTTGTATTTCTTTGTCTCGGAATTGACTGTTAAATTACACTTGTTTCGGAGACTGACGAAACTAAATCTTGTTTGTGCTGTTGGATTGGAGCTCCATTGTCCATAGGCTCTGTTCTAAGCAGCAATGACTTGCTCATAATTTCTGTTGAACCAAGGTTTGCTGGAGGTTGATTTTTTGATAGAATGGGGAATGTACCGTAATGTGCGACGGCAGACTTTACACTAAAAAACTCACTTACTGACTCATTGAATTATTCTGTAAGTATCTCTTATAGAATTAGTTTTGATGACGCTGCACCAAGCCACTAACCTGTGGGAAAGGAAATGCAGGTATGCCAGAGCGTTTGGCGCGTAAAAGCTTACTTCTGCAAATAAATTGTTGCGCGAGTTACATCAGCCACCTGTTCCCCCGCTTCCCCCTAATCATCAGTTACGGCAGCCACTTGTTCCCATCACTGAGAGTTCATCAACACAGCGGAAATGCAGAATCAACATTTATCATTATTATATGTATGATTACATGTATTGTATATCAAATGTTATTAAACCCATTGTACTCTAAATGTGAAATCGAATATGAATCCATATCATTGTACTGCACAGGTGACATGAACTGCAGAGTAAGCGTCTGCTAGATTTCCGGCCGAACTTATTTCCCAAGTTCATGGAAACGCCTTTGCAATGGATACCTACATAAGTTAGATGTTTAAGTTATGAATTGTATTTTGTCAGTAGATTAAAGTGTTTCAAACTGAAAAGATCGTTTTTTTTTACTCAAACTTGAGATTCGTAACATAACTGGCGCAGTCGGTAGTCCGGTGAACGGTTGATTTTTTGTTTTCTCCAAGTATAATTAGTACAGTAGCTATTGCTACTATTGCATCGTTCGAACGATTAACCTTGTCAAAGAACTGGTGATAGTGAAAAACAATTGCTACTATTGCATCGTGCGAACGACTAAACTTGTTAAAATTATTACAATTGATATTAACTGGTGATAGTGAAAGAAAATTGTCCGAACGAACCGTGTTCGTTATTAAAAAAAAAAAAAAAAAAAAAAAAAAAAAAAAATAAAAAAATATATATACTGTTTTACTGAAAGGGAGAATCAGCCGTTGGGTTTTGACCCTTAATCATCGTTGGACCAAATTCAAACATAAAAACCAGCCGCAGACCGCAATGTTCATCGGAATCATCAGTGCTATCCTTGGGTGCATGTGTGCGTAAGTCGTGTTGTTTATATATAATAAATAAATTCTGGGATCCCTATTGAAGGGCACTCCAGAAAATAAAATTTTTTTAAACAAATTAAATATAGAATAAGTAAATTCTGCGATCCCTATTGAAGGGCACTCCAGAAAATAAAAATTTTTTTTAAACAAATTAAATATAGAATAAGTAAATTCTGCGATCCCTATTGAAGGGCACTCCAGAAAATAAAATTTTTTTTAACAAATTAAATATAGAATAAGTAAATTCTGCGATCCCTATTGAAGGGCACTCCAGAAAATAAAAATTTTTTAAACAAATTAAATATAGAATAAGTAACTTCTGCGATCCCTATTGAAGGGCACTCCAGAAAAAAAAAAATTTTTTTAACGAAATAAATTCTGCGATCCCTATTGAGGGGCACTCCAGACAACCAAGTTAATAAAAAAAATACATATAAATAAACCATTCTGCGATCCCTATTGAAGGGCACTCCAGATACATAATTTCATATTAAATAATATAATACCATATATAAACGTAGTAACATACATACATACATATATAAAATATATGCGCTGCATACCATCATACTAAATAAGACACTTTATACTGCAACCGAATGCCTAAACAAGGCTCCAAAAAACAAACGTCCTTTTTTCCTTACAATCTGAGGCGATTATCCAAAAGCCTGAATTCCATTCCTGAGGACAGAAATCTAGATAGTTCTTCTTTAAGTAATAACTCCACGAACATGCCTACCGAACAAACAACTTCGGGTAATTCAAACCAAGCTTCGGTTAACGCCCCTATTAGTCATAACGACATATTTAACTTATTGAGGATCCCTGATGCCATCAAGGATCTACCCAAATTCGACGGGAACCCGCGACTCCTTCACGAGTTCCTTAACAACGTTGAAGAGATCCTCCTCTACATAAGAGGAACCGATAATACACCGTATGGCCAAATACTTTTAAGGGCCATACGAAATAAGGTAGAAGGGCAAGCTAACGAGGTCCTTAATATGTACGGCACCCCACTCATATGGGATGAAATCAAAACGAACCTGATATTGCACTACTCTGACAAGCGCACAGAAACGTCGCTTATCAGAGATCTTCATAACATAAGACAGGCAAATAAAACGGTAGAATCGCTCTACGGCGAAATTATCGAAATCCAGTCAGCTCTGTGCAACAACATATTGATCCACGAAGATGATCAAAATGTTATTAAGGCTAAAAAGGACCTTTACGCCGAAATGTGCCTTAACTCGTTTTTAAGTGGCCTCAACGAACCCCTTGGTTCTAGAGTAAGGACCACGCAACCTGACTCGTTAGCTGTCGCCTTAACGTGTTGCATAAAAGAGCAAAATATCTCATACCAAAGGATCAATCAGTACCCCAGATTCCAACCATATACTCAAAACTATTCCTATAATTCTGGTCGAAGTCGGACAAGACCAGGTCACAACCCCTATCAAAGTAATTGGCGACAAAATAACGCGAGCCCTAGGGCACTACCTAACAGAGAGAGTCAGCCAAGATTCCAAGAGCATAAACCTTCGCAAACTTTCAACAGAGGTAACAATAATACACAGTACAGTAAGCTACAAAGGTCTGAACCCATAGTTCGCAATCAATCCAATTTTAATACAAATCCATACCCCAAATTTACAGCCAAGCAAATTCAACAGACAAGAAATTCAAATTTTAACTTCCAAGAAATCTCCAACGCAAACGACAATTCCCTTCGGGAACTAGAAAATCCCTTTCAGCAACTGGATCGATACTTCAATGCTGATTCAACCAACATTACAGACGGAGAAAATTTTTCCAATGTAGCCTCGACGAGCGAACAGGGTACATAAACCCCAAAACCCATCCGACCACATTACCTTTCATAAATATATCCTCCCCATTTGGACGGCCCCTACGATTCCTTTTGGACACAGGCGCGTCAACTTCCTTCATCAACCCAGAGTACATACCTCATGAGAAACAACTCGCTTGTGAACCTGTTACTATAACAACAGTCTTTAGGAAATATCAACTAAAAACACAAGTTAATCTACCAATTTTTAAGGAATTTAATCAAAGCGGATTCCTCAAATTCCTTATTTTCAGATTTCATAATTTCTTTGATGGTCTCCTTGGCTTAGATGCGCTTCTAAAATTAAATGCAAAAATTGACCTCCAAAACAAAATCCTTGTAACTAACAACTCTGTTATAGACATCAACCTCAAAGCAAACGATTCTTCTGGTCAATTAACAATCCCCGCACATTCTAAGGTTCTTGCAAGACTCCCCGTAAATAAAAAAGCGGTGACATTTTTATAAACTCCTTAGAGCTCAAGCCAGGACTTTGTATAACACAAGGCCTCTACAAAGCCGAAAATGGGCAAAGCACTTTAGAAATAACAAACTATTCCAAAAATAATGAAGACATAATCATAGAAGAACCTCTGCATGCGGAAAAATATGAACCGGCAAACTTCATAGAGCTAAACAATTGGAACGTAGAGATTAACAAAGATAAATGCACCTCTAAGAAAAATGTTACCCATCTAATCCGAACTAACCATTTAAATCTTGAAGAACGAGACCAACTTATAAAACTGTGCAAGCAATATAGCGACATTATGTATACAGAAGGTGAATCATTAACCTTCACAAACCTAATCAAACACAAAATAAATACAACTGACGAAGTCCCTATCTACACCAAATCCTATAGATACCCGTTTGCACACAAACAGGAAGTTCAAGAACAAATCTCAAGGATGTTAGAACAGGGCATAATCCGTCAAAGCTACTCACCCTGGAGCTCTCCCGTCTGGATCGTGCCAAAGAAACGGGACGCCAGCGGAAAGCAAAAGTGGAGACTGGTCATTGACTATAGGAAAGTCAATGAAAAGACTATCTCTGACAGATATCCACTTCCCAATATCAGCGAGATATTGGATAAACTAGGAAGATGCATGTATTTTAGCACTCTCGATCTGGCAAGCGGGTTTCATCAGATCGAGATGGACCCTAGGCATATCCAAAAAACTGCATTCACGGTGGAGGGAGGACACTATGAATATTTAAGAATGCCGTTTGGATTAAAAAATGCTCCATCTACCTTCCAACGTGTGATGGATAATGTTCTCAGAGAATTAGTGGGCAAAATTTGTCTCGTCTACTTAGACGACATCATAATTTACTCCACTTCACTCCAAGAGCATATCGAGAGCATAAAATTGGTTTTTGAAAAACTACGCAGTTCAAACTTCAAAGTTCAGATGGACAAATGCGAGTTTTTACAGCGAGAAATCGCATTTTTGGGTCACATTGTGACACCTGATGGTATTAAACCAAACCCCAATAAAATTCATGCTATCAAAAACTTCCCAATCCCAAAAACACCCAAAGAAATCAAATCCTTCCTTGGCCTATTCAATTACTATCGGAAATTCATAAAAGACTTAGCAAAGCTGACCAAACCCCTCACTAATTGTTTTAAGAAAGGAGTCTCAATTTCCATAGATCAAAATTACATTGAAGCTTTCGAGACATGTAAAAACCTTCTAACAAATGATCCGATCCTAACATATCCAGACTTCACCAAACCCTTCATCCTCACAACGGATGCAAGCAATAGCGCACTGGGAGCAATCTTATCACAAAGCCGGATTGGAAGTGACAAACCCATCTGTTTTGCCAGCCGCACTCTTTCCACTTCTGAGTGCAACTACTCAACTATAGAAAAAGAGCTTCTCGCGATTGTTTGGGCTACCAGGTATTTTCGCCCCTACCTCTTCGGCAGGAAATTTCAAATTGTCACTGACCATAAGCCATTAATCTGGCTTATGAATCTTAGGGAACCAAATTCGAAACTTGTGAGATGGCGTCTTAAACTGGCCGAATATGATTTTGAAGTTGTATACAAGAAAGGCAAAGCAAATACAAATGCGGATGCCCTCAGTCGTGTCAAGATAACCAACCCAGATGAAAATACCCAGGAAATCTATAACAATGATGAAGACTTAGAGACAATTCACAGCGCCCATGAAGATTTAAATAATGGAATCCCCATATCTGAACGACCTCTGAATGACTTCAATATACAAGCTGTACTAGAAATCAATGAAAGAGGATCTCCAATGACCGTGGAAACTATTTTTAAGAATAGACAACGTCGAACCATACGTAAGCAAACATTCAATGAAGATATAATGATAGACATCTTCAAGAACTTTTTCCCCCCAAATAAGCTTACTGCTATATATACCACAGACGAAATCTTCCCTGTAGTCCAATCTACATATTCTAAATACTTTTTCCGAAATAAAACCTTCCGTCCAGTCAGATGTACGGAAATCCTAAATGATATACGACAATCAGATGATCAAGAGAAACTCATTCGAGACTACCACGAACGCTCAAACCACAGAGGAATCAATGAAACCTATCTTCATTTAAAACGCGATTCCTATTTCCCCAACATGAAGAGCACAATCACAAAAACCCTTAATAATTGCGAACAATGCAAATTACTCAAATATGATCGAAACCCTCCAAAACCAAATTACGCCAAACCCGAAAACCCAATTAAACCTTTGGAAATCCTCCAGATCGACATCTATTCAATAAATAACAACCAAATTCTTACGGTCATCGACAAATTTTCCAGATTCGCCTGTGGGTATACCCTTAGATGCAGAAGTAGTATAACTATCCTAAAAAATTTAAAACAGTACATCAGCCTATATGGCATCCCCAAGAAAATTGTATGCGATCAGGGTTCAGAGTTTGTCGCAAACATCTTCCAAGACTTCTGCAGACAACATGAGATCACTCTACATTTCACATCTTTCCAACAAACATCCAGTAACTCTCCAGTAGAAAGATTGCATTCAACCCTGACGGAAATTTACCGAATTATACTCTCGAAGCGAAAAGAAAATAAACTCACGCTCGAACATGAAGAAATCTTATCAAAAACATTTATAACATACAACAATGCCATTCATTCCATAACAAACCATACACCGTACGAATTATTCTTTGGCAGACCATATAAATTTTTCAAAACACTAAAATTCTCAGATGAGCATGAATATCTCCTCAAACTTAATGAATTTCTCAATACACTTTACCCTAAAATACAAGAAAAAGTTGAAACAATTACCAAGGCAAGAATAGAACACCTAAACGAATCAAGGGAAGAGCCGGAAGAAGTGCAGGTTGACGATGTTGTCTTCAGGAAGGAAGCTAGGCGAAACAAGATAACGCCCAGATTTTCCAAACACATTACCAAAACAAACAACAAATTCACCATCCTTACAAAAGGAAAAAAGAAAATTCATAAAAGTAAGCTAAGGAAAAAACCCAAAATAACTTAGATTAAAATAAGTATATGTATGTACGTACGCTATCTAAACACTTATAGACACTCACAGAATAAGAATATAAAACAAGAAGCATGATCACGGCATATTACCATGAAACTATCAAAATCCATTTATTTTAGATTCCTAACGATTGAACAGGACACTGAACTCTGCAACTAACCCCACCTTTCCTTTCAGCTTTCCATTAACATCTACACAACTAATCGAAATATTCAACCTTCCAAAAGATCGCGGCATACTTCCTCTCCGACTAGGACCTTCTAGAACTATCACTAACTACATCAACCTTATACATATCATTAACCTAGAAGATTATAATACTAACATCCAACAAATCAGTAACACTCTTGATCTTTTTGAAAAACAAGCGACACTAACTAACCCTGTTCACATAACAAAACATAAACTCAAAGAACTCGGAAAGAAACTAGCAACGCTATACCCTATTAAAAGAAATAAACGAGGCTTGGTTGACGGACTCGGATCAGCCATTAAATTCATCACAGGAAACATGGATGCGCAGGACGCACACGACATTAGCGTTCAAATAGAACACATAAATTCAAACATAAACAATTTTACGAACAATATACTAACCCAACACGCGATAAATTTCCAGACAATAGAAAGATTCAAAAATATTACCACCCACATTAATAAAGAACAGTCCAAAATAAAAGAATTTTTAGAAAAAAACATTTAACACAGTCAAAAGAGAAGAACACATACTAACCGAAACACAATATCTAAATCAGATAAATTTCAACATTGACCTACTAACAAACCATATTTCTGATATCGCAGAGGCAGTGATCCTTAGAAAATTAAATATAATACCAAAATTTTTACTAAATACTAATGAACTAGAAAATATAGAAAATAAGCTAACCCAACAAGACATTAAAATCGAATCAATAGAACAAATTTATGAATTTTTGGGACTACAAGCATATTACAATGGTTCCAATATCATATTTAATATACGCATTCCTAACCTATCATCCCAAAAATATTTCCTCCATCATGTAATTCCCCTCCCCATTAACGAAACAAAATTTATTATAACAAAACCATACATAAATATAAACGAAAACAACATTCAGCACCTTACCGCACCTTGCCCCAAGATAGAAGGAATATTTTATTGCACGAAACCATACTACGAAGAAGACATCCAGAGCTCCCAATGCATAGGAAGACTCATGAACAACGAAGCAGCCAATTGCCCTTTCAGTGACGCTGGAAAAATAGAAGGAATCTCACAACCGGAACCCAATTTCATTTTATTTATCAATATACCTAAAATACTAATTAACTCTACTTGCAGTACGAAAACCTCAACAGTAGAAGGTACAGCACTTCTTCACTTCAAGAACTGTGACGTAGAAGTTAATGGAATATCCTACCGAAACAGCCCTGACACTTACTGGGACGACATACATGTTCCACCACCCCCAAGCAGCAACATCGAAATCAACTCCACAAAAGAAATCCTGAGCCTTGAGAAACTCAAGGAATACAACTTCCTCACCGAGTCAAAATTGTACAACTTGGATACCAAAACCGAAGTCCTTCACTACATCACAACATCATCAATAGCCATCATCATCGTCATCAGAAAAAGCCAAACTCAAACCGACCAGATTCCGACTCTACATTCCTTCGCTCCAGCCCCACTGACGTCACTGTGGCCATCGCTCTACTCTAAGGGGGGAGGAGTTACATCAGCCACCTGTTCCCCCGCTTCCCCCTAATCATCAGTTACGGCAGCCACTTGTTCCCATCACCGAGAGTTCATCAACACAGCGGAAATGCAGAATCAACATTTATCATTATTATATGTATGATCACATGTATTGTATATCAAATGTTATTAAACCCATTGTACTCTAAATGTGAAATCGAATATGAATCCATATCATTGTACTGCACAGGTGACATGAACTGCAGAGTAAGCGTCTGCTAGATTTCCGGCCGAACTTATTTCCCAAGTTCATGGAAACGCCTTTGCAATGGATACCTACATAAGTTAGATGTTTAAGTTATGAATTGTATTTTGTCAGTAGATTAAAGTGTTTCAAACTGAAAAGATCGTTTTTTTTTACTCAAACTTGAGATTCGTAACATAACTGGCGCAGTCGGTAGTCCGGTGAACGGTTGATTTTTTTGTTTTCTCCAAGTATAATTAGTACAGTAGCTATTGCTACTATTGCATCGTGCGAACGACTAAACTTGTTAAAATTATTACAATTGATATTAACTGGTGATAGTGAAAGAAAATTGTCCGAACGAACCGTGTTCGTTATTAAAAAAAAAAAAAAAAAAAAAAAAAAAAAAAAAAAAAAAAAATATATATACTGTTTTACTGAAAGGGAGAATCAGCCGTTGGGTTTTGACCCTTAATCATCGTTGGACCAAATTCAAACATAAAAACCAGCCGCAGACCGCAATGTTCATCGGAATCATCAGTGCTATCCTTGGGTGCATGTGTGCGTAAGTCGTGTTGTTTATATAAGTTAACATCGTCAACCACTCGCACGCGCAGCGGAAATGCTGACCTAGCGTCTGGGGCGAGAAACGAATTTCCAGGGAAATTCACGTTGGGAAATAAAATGCAAGCTAGGGAAATCAACATTGCAATAAACTAATGAAAATGCAACCTTCAATAATTTTACTTGTACGAGTCTTCTTTATTTTTAAGTTAGTCTTAATCGATACTTCATACAATAAAGGACAGGGCAATCTGCCCTGAAAAGTATTTTTTTTAAATAATTTCGGCGTAAATTCTATTAACTGGCGCCCGAGCAGGGACCGTGCGGTTTTACTAAATAGTCAATACGCGTACGAATAATAAACGCACTTATAAACTAAAATAATCGTGGAAATAGTGCTAGTGAGAAAAATATAGTGGACACCAAGCCGCGAAATCATCGCTAGTGCGTGAGACAAAATAGTGGACACCAAGCCGCAAGTTTCATAGTGGACACCAAGCCACGAAATTTTCACTATAGTGCGTGTAAGCAACAAAAGTGGACACCAAGCCGCAAGTTGTGTAAAGTGGACACCAAGCCACGAAATTATTGATAGTGCGTGTAAAACAAAGTGGACACCAAGCCACAAGTTTCGTAACGTGGACACCAGGCCACGAGACTGATTAGTAATTGTGTAGGGGAAAAGAGGCCCCCGAGTAATCCTGTAAAACAGGGATAAAAAGGAGTTCCGGAATAGCGAACAGCCGCCCCAACCAACAGCCACGGTCCAGAACCCATCTTCGTTATGAGAATTGAAGCCGTTATATTTCTGTAAGAATATTTTTGTCCTTTGTAATTTGTAATCGATTTTGTAACATCCTAAGACTCAACTAGAATAAGATCCAAATTTTAATTTCTGTAAGAACATTTTTTTTTTTTTTTTTATACATAATTCGTAATTATTTGTGTAACAACTTAAGACTCATCTAGATTAAGACCCATTTTAATTATTTTTGATTCAATTTCAATTGCGAATCTCGGTTCACATTCATTGACTTAATTTCAATCACAAAAATTTCAAAATGTCGAACCCAAATAACTTAATCAGACCAGCCCGCTTAGAAGTACCAGGAGAAAATGCTGCTCCTCCTGCTCCTCCTGCCCCCTCCTTTACAAACCAAATAGACGATAACTTGGTACATCTCATAACCAGACTCGTAACCGAAACACTACACATTCAGGGACGACAGATATTTAATTCAATTATGAATCCAGCCTCAGATATCAATAATGATATTGATCAACCGATTAACACCACTGATCAGAATCTTTCCGACATGGACAAAGTTCCAGATGTGGTTAAGAGTTTGCGCGAGTTTTCAGGTGAAGCTCAGGAGTTCAACTCGTGGAAGAAAAGTGTTGAAAGAATACTTAAGATCTACGAGCACCTCAAGGGTACTCCAAAATATTATGGCATCTTGTCCGTTATTAGAAATAAAATAACAGGCCATGCCGATATAGCGCTCGAATCATATAATACCCCTTTAAACTGGGAAAAGATTTCTAAATGTTTGACTCTGCATTATGCAGATAAAAGGGATCTAGGGACACTCGAGTACCAAATGACGACTTTGGTACAGGGTAACAATACAATACCCGAATTCTATCAAGCAGTTTATCATCATTTATCTCTGATTCTTAACAAACTCGGTTGTATTGACATGAGCCATGAGTCGTTAAATAACATGACTCAATGTTATAGAGATAAGGCACTTGATACCTTCGTTAGAGGGTTGAAAGGCGACCTTCCCAGATTACTCAGTATAAGGGAACCCGCAGATTTGCCGCAGGCTCTGCATCTTTGTCTTAAACTCCAAAATGTTGACTTCAGAACTCAACACGCCAATAATTCCCAATCAACAGCTCGGAAAACCTTCCAGCAAACACCTCCACCGGTTCCTCCTAGAAGATTCAATCCTCCACACCCAGTTCCTGTTCCAGCCCCAAGGCGAGAGTTCTTTCCACAATTGCTTCATAACCCTAGTCAACCTCAGCAACCCCAATTCCACAGGCAACCACAATATCACTCTAGGTCTTTCCAACAAGCCCAACCGCAACGGTTTCCACCAAACCAACGCGAACTTCCTCCCAAGCCTATGGACATAGATCATTCCATTAGAACTCAGAGGGTAAATTACCTAAATAGACCAAGAAACCAGCCTACTGCACAGAAGCGAGAGCACTCACAACAAGTTCATCAACCCTATAAAATGCAACGAGTCTACCATACTGAAGAAGCCGTCGCCGAAGAACAAGAAATAGAACAATACGAAGCCACGATGAACCAAGAAGATCAAAACCACGAACAAACACTTACGGAATACAGTGACGACCAAACAGACGAACAATATTTTGATCCACCGCAACAAGTTGATGACATATATTTTTTAAGATTAAAACACTCTTCGCTTCCTTATTTCGAGCACGTTGCAAAGAGTGGACAGGTGTATAAATTTCTAATTGACACAGGCTCGAACAAAAATTACATTCAACCACGACATATACGCAATCCTCTCCCCAACAAAAAGATTTTCTATGCTAATTCCGTAGGGGGAAACATTAGAATAACCCACCATAGTCTTATTCCTCTTTTTGGTACTGAAATAGGCCCCTTACAATTTTTTATACTTCCTACCCTTATATCATTCGACGGCATTATAGGGAACGATACCCTTAAAAGCCTGAATGCGGTTATTCACATAAATGATAACTATATGAAAGTTCACCAGAACACTTTTATCGAACTTAAACAGCATCTAACTGAAACCGTAAATAGCGTAAATATCCGAACATCCCATTTGAATGACGAAGACTCTAACTATCTCACTAAAGTTATTGGGTCTTTTCCGAAACTCTTCTCTGATCCTGACGAGAAACTTACTTATGCGACAACTGTGAAAGGAGAAATTCGTACAATAGGTAACGAACCAGTCTATTCGAAATCCTACCCCTACCCAAGAGGACTTAAAGAAGAAGTTGAAAAACAAATCAACCAACTTCTAAATGATAATATTATCAGGCCGTCGAAATCTCCATATAATTCGCCAGTCTGGATCGTCAACAAAAAATTGGACGCTTCAGGCGAAAAAAAATATCGAATGGTGATCGACTACCGAAAACTTAACTCGGTCACCATTGCCGACAGATACCCCATTCCGGAAATCAATGAGGTCCTAGCTAACCTCGGCGACAACAGATGGTTTTCTGTCATAGATTTGAAGAGCGGATTTCACCAAATCAAGCTCAGAGAATCCGATATTGAGAAAACGGCGTTCTCTATCAATAACGGGAAATTCGAGTTCACTCGTCTTCCCTTTGGTTTGAAAAATGCTCCGGCGATTTTCCAAAGAGCTCTCGACGATATCCTAAGAGAGCACATCGGAAAACGATGTTACGTCTACATCGATGATATTGTCATCTTTGGAAAAGACAAGGCTGAACATTTTAAAAACCTGAAAGCCGTCTTTGATACTCTAGAACGCGCCAACATGAAGATTCAGTTGGATAAATGCGAATTTTTCAAGACCGAGGTGGAATTCTTAGGATTCATCATCAGCACTGATGGCATTAAGACTAACCCTAAAAATTATACGGACCACCAGCCATTAACATATGCGCTGAGTAATAGAAACACAAACCACAAGATGAAGCGATGGAAGGCAATTCTGGAGGAGTACAACTACGAACTCAAGTACAAACCAGGAAAGGAAAATGTAGTTGCCGATGCTTTATCTCGACTGCCACAAAAAACACAAATAAATTCAATGACCAAAATTTCTCCAATGCTTAAACTTAACGAAACAAGGAACGATTCCCTTTTCCTATACCTTTCCCATGAGCACGAGCAAATAAAAAATTTGATATCTAACCTAAAACCAAAAAGGGTAAGAAGATCTCTAGATTTTATAGGTTCGACGTGGAAGTGGATTGCCGGTAATCCCGACCACAACGATTTCATTACTATCAAAAGAAAAATGAATAACCTACTTACTAACTCTAACGATCAAGTTGTAATAAATAAATTGCATAATGAAAGAATTAATAACATAACCAAGATTACGAATGAGATTGAATCAATGCTAAAAACCAATAAAAATTTCAACAGAGATGTAATATTAAATATTCAATACAAATTTAAAATTTTAAAAGAAGAATTAGTTAACATTAATTTGGCCATACATTGGGCGAAACTAGGAATTGTTAATTCAATGATTTTATCAAAAGAAGAAATAAGCCTAGCTGTAAAAACACTAAATCAAGAGAATGTCCCTTTCACTACTATAGAAGAAGCTCTTAATTTTGCTGAAATAAAGATAATAACAAACACAGCTTCCATACTTTATATTGTTAATATCCCTACTACCGATCCTTCCACATATGAACGAATATTATTAAAACCTGTGAAGAGAAATGGAGTAGCCATAGAAATAGACTATAAAGAAGTTGTAAGAAACAAAAACGAAATTTTTGGCGTAACTAATGATTGTAAAGTAATAAATAGTGTTTCAATTTGTAATAAAAGAGATCTTATAAATATTGCTAACTCAGCATGTATTCCCAACCTATTAAATAGTAAAATAGCAACATGTAATAAAGTGAATAGTCAGCATATCCCGTCGATCGAGGAAATAACAAGTGGAATGATCCTGCTTAACGACTTTAACGGAACTCTCCAAGTCGAATCCACGCCTCGGAACCTTACTGGTACCTTCCTTATTAAATACGAGAAAACCAACATAACGATAAATAATAGAGTATTTGCGGCATACGAAGCTTCTACACACACCGTTCTTCCAGCCATACTGCAGCCAACACCCATAGAGAACAGATTCCATCGACTATTGTCGCTCGAAATGATGGGCGAACTCCACATCAACAATACCAAAAGTATCGAGTTGCTCAAAAGCGAAAACGAAGCTTACGCATTCATCAGCTGCGGAACAATAAGTCTCATCGGGATTATCCTAGTAATTATCACCATCTATAGAATCATAACAAGGCATTCAAGTAATGAAACCAGAGTCATGATCCAGCAGCAAGAAATTAAGAACATCGAAGCTCCACCACACACTGAAAGTTTACCAAAAGGAAGAATCCAACAAACAAAGTTCAACGACCTTCCTTACTTTTAGGCGATTGAGGACCATCGCATTTAAAGGGGGAAGAGTTAACATCGTCAACCACTCGCACGCGCAGCGGAAATGCTGACCTAGCGTCTGGGGCGAGAAACGAATTTCCAGGGAAATTCACGTTGGGAAATAAAATGCAAGCTAGGGAAATCAACATTGCAATAAACTAATGAAAATGCAACCTTCAATAATTTTACTTGTACGAGTCTTCTTTATTTTTAAGTTAGTCTTAATCGATACTTCATACAATAAAGGACAGGGCAATCTGCCCTGAAAAGTATTTTTTTTAAATAATTTCGGCGTAAATTCTATTAACTTATATAATAAATAAATTCTGCGATCCCTATTGAAGGGCACTCCAGAAAATAAAATTTTTTTAAACAAATTAAATATAGAATAAGTAAATTCTGCGATCCCTATTGAAGGGCACTCCAGAAAATAAAAAATTTTTTTAAACAAATTAAATATAGAATAAGTAAATTCTGCGATCCCTATTGAAGGGCACTCCAGAAAATAAAATTTTTTTTAACAAATTAAATATAGAATAAGTAAATTCTGCGATCCCTATTGAAGGGCACTCCAGAAAATAAAAATTTTTTAAACAAATTAAATATAGAATAAGTAACTTCTGCGATTCCTATTGAAGGGCACTCCAGACAACCAAGTTAATAAAAAAAATACATATAAATAAACCATTCTGCGATCCCTATTGAAGGGCACTCCAGATACATAATTTCATATTAAATAATATAATACCATATATAAACGTAGTAACATACATACATACATATATAAAATATATGCGCTGCATACCATCATACTAAATAAGACACTTTATACTGCAACCGAATGCCTAAACAAGGCTCCAAAAAACAAACGTCCTTTTTTCCTTACAATCTGAGGCGATTATCCAAAAGCCTGAATTCCATTCCTGAGGACAGAAATCTAGATAGTTCTTCTTTAAGTAATAACTCCACGAACATGCCTACCGAACAAACAACTTCGGGTAATTCAAACCAAGCTTCGGTTAACGCCCCTATTAGTCATAACGACATATTTAACTTATTGAGGATCCCTGATGCCATCAAGGATCTACCCAAATTCGACGGGAACCCGCGACTCCTTCACGAGTTCCTTAACAACGTTGAAGAGATCCTCCTCTACATAAGAGGAACCGATAATACACCGTATGGCCAAATACTTTTAAGGGCCATACGAAATAAGGTAGAAGGGCAAGCTAACGAGGTCCTTAATATGTACGGCACCCCACTCATATGGGATGAAATCAAAACGAACCTGATATTGCACTACTCTGACAAGCGCACAGAAACGTCGCTTATCAGAGATCTTCATAACATAAGACAGGCAAATAAAACGGTAGAATCGCTCTACGGCGAAATTATCGAAATCCAGTCAGCTCTGTGCAACAACATATTGATCCACGAAGATGATCAAAATGTTATTAAGGCTAAAAAGGACCTTTACGCCGAAATGTGCCTTAACTCGTTTTTAAGTGGCCTCAACGAACCCCTTGGTTCTAGAGTAAGGACCACGCAACCTGACTCGTTAGCTGTCGCCTTAACGTGTTGCATAAAAGAGCAAAATATCTCATACCAAAGGATCAATCAGTACCCCAGATTCCAACCATATACTCAAAACTATTCCTATAATTCTGGTCGAAGTCGGACAAGACCAGGTCACAACCCCTATCAAAGTAATTGGCGACAAAATAACGCGAGCCCTAGGGCACTACCTAACAGAGAGAGTCAGCCAAGATTCCAAGAGCATAAACCTTCGCAAACTTTCAACAGAGGTAACAATAATACACAGTACAGTAAGCTACAAAGGTCTGAACCCATAGTTCGCAATCAATCCAATTTTAATACAAATCCATACCCCAAATTTACAGCCAAGCAAATTCAACAGACAAGAAATTCAAATTTTAACTTCCAAGAAATCTCCAACGCAAACGACAATTCCCTTCGGGAACTAGAAAATCCCTTTCAGCAACTGGATCGATACTTCAATGCTGATTCAACCAACATTACAGACGGAGAAAATTTTTCCAATGTAGCCTCGACGAGCGAACAGGGTACATAAACCCCAAAACCCATCCGACCACATTACCTTTCATAAATATATCCTCCCCATTTGGACGGCCCCTACGATTCCTTTTGGACACAGGCGCGTCAACTTCCTTCATCAACCCAGAGTACATACCTCATGAGAAACAACTCGCTTGTGAACCTGTTACTATAACAACAGTCTTTAGGAAATATCAACTAAAAACACAAGTTAATCTACCAATTTTTAAGGAATTTAATCAAAGCGGATTCCTCAAATTCCTTATTTTCAGATTTCATAATTTCTTTGATGGTCTCCTTGGCTTAGATGCGCTTCTAAAATTAAATGCAAAAATTGACCTCCAAAACAAAATCCTTGTAACTAACAACTCTGTTATAGACATCAACCTCAAAGCAAACGATTCTTCTGGTCAATTAACAATCCCCGCACATTCTAAGGTTCTTGCAAGACTCCCCGTAAATAAAAAAGCGGTGACATTTTTATAAACTCCTTAGAGCTCAAGCCAGGACTTTGTATAACACAAGGCCTCTACAAAGCCGAAAATGGGCAAAGCACTTTAGAAATAACAAACTATTCCAAAAATAATGAAGACATAATCATAGAAGAACCTCTGCATGCGGAAAAATATGAACCGGCAAACTTCATAGAGCTAAACAATTGGAACGTAGAGATTAACAAAGATAAATGCACCTCTAAGAAAAATGTTACCCATCTAATCCGAACTAACCATTTAAATCTTGAAGAACGAGACCAACTTATAAAACTGTGCAAGCAATATAGCGACATTATGTATACAGAAGGTGAATCATTAACCTTCACAAACCTAATCAAACACAAAATAAATACAACTGACGAAGTCCCTATCTACACCAAATCCTATAGATACCCGTTTGCACACAAACAGGAAGTTCAAGAACAAATCTCAAGGATGTTAGAACAGGGCATAATCCGTCAAAGCTACTCACCCTGGAGCTCTCCCGTCTGGATCGTGCCAAAGAAACGGGACGCCAGCGGAAAGCAAAAGTGGAGACTGGTCATTGACTATAGGAAAGTCAATGAAAAGACTATCTCTGACAGATATCCACTTCCCAATATCAGCGAGATATTGGATAAACTAGGAAGATGCATGTATTTTAGCACTCTCGATCTGGCAAGCGGGTTTCATCAGATCGAGATGGACCCTAGGCATATCCAAAAAACTGCATTCACGGTGGAGGGAGGACACTATGAATATTTAAGAATGCCGTTTGGATTAAAAAATGCTCCATCTACCTTCCAACGTGTGATGGATAATGTTCTCAGAGAATTAGTGGGCAAAATTTGTCTCGTCTACTTAGACGACATCATAATTTACTCCACTTCACTCCAAGAGCATATCGAGAGCATAAAATTGGTTTTTGAAAAACTACGCAGTTCAAACTTCAAAGTTCAGATGGACAAATGCGAGTTTTTACAGCGAGAAATCGCATTTTTGGGTCACATTGTGACACCTGATGGTATTAAACCAAACCCCAATAAAATTCATGCTATCAAAAACTTCCCAATCCCAAAAACACCCAAAGAAATCAAATCCTTCCTTGGCCTATTCAATTACTATCGGAAATTCATAAAAGACTTAGCAAAGCTGACCAAACCCCTCACTAATTGTTTTAAGAAAGGAGTCTCAATTTCCATAGATCAAAATTACATTGAAGCTTTCGAGACATGTAAAAACCTTCTAACAAATGATCCGATCCTAACATATCCAGACTTCACCAAACCCTTCATCCTCACAACGGATGCAAGCAATAGCGCACTGGGAGCAATCTTATCACAAAGCCGGATTGGAAGTGACAAACCCATCTGTTTTGCCAGCCGCACTCTTTCCACTTCTGAGTGCAACTACTCAACTATAGAAAAAGAGCTTCTCGCGATTGTTTGGGCTACCAGGTATTTTCGCCCCTACCTCTTCGGCAGGAAATTTCAAATTGTCACTGACCATAAGCCATTAATCTGGCTTATGAATCTTAGGGAACCAAATTCGAAACTTGTGAGATGGCGTCTTAAACTGGCCGAATATGATTTTGAAGTTGTATACAAGAAAGGCAAAGCAAATACAAATGCGGATGCCCTCAGTCGTGTCAAGATAACCAACCCAGATGAAAATACCCAGGAAATCTATAACAATGATGAAGACTTAGAGACAATTCACAGCGCCCATGAAGATTTAAATAATGGAATCCCTATATCTGAACGACCTCTGAATGACTTCAATATACAAGCTGTACTAGAAATCAATGAAAGAGGATCTCCAATGACCGTGGAAACTATTTTTAAGAATAGACAACGTCGAACCATACGTAAGCAAACATTCAATGAAGATATAATGATAGACATCTTCAAGAACTTTTTCCCCCCAAATAAGCTTACTGCTATATATACCACAGACGAAATCTTCCCTGTAGTCCAATCTACATATTCTAAATACTTTTTCCGAAATAAAACCTTCCGTCCAGTCAGATGTACGGAAATCCTAAATGATATACGACAATCAGATGATCAAGAGAAACTCATTCGAGACTACCACGAACGCTCAAACCACAGAGGAATCAATGAAACCTATCTTCATTTAAAACGCGATTCCTATTTCCCCAACATGAAGAGCACAATCACAAAAACCCTTAATAATTGCGAACAATGCAAATTACTCAAATATGATCGAAACCCTCCAAAACCAAATTACGCCAAACCCGAAAACCCAATTAAACCTTTGGAAATCCTCCAGATCGACATCTATTCAATAAATAACAACCAAATTCTTACGGTCATCGACAAATTTTCCAGATTCGCCTGTGGGTATACCCTTAGATGCAGAAGTAGTATAACTATCCTAAAAAATTTAAAACAGTACATCAGCCTATATGGCATCCCCAAGAAAATTGTATGCGATCAGGGTTCAGAGTTTGTCGCAAACATCTTCCAAGACTTCTGCAGACAACATGAGATCACTCTACATTTCACATCTTTCCAACAAACATCCAGTAACTCTCCAGTAGAAAGATTGCATTCAACCCTGACGGAAATTTACCGAATTATACTCTCGAAGCGAAAAGAAAATAAACTCACGCTCGAACATGAAGAAATCTTATCAAAAACATTTATAACATACAACAATGCCATTCATTCCATAACAAACCATACACCGTACGAATTATTCTTTGGCAGACCATATAAATTTTTCAAAACACTAAAATTCTCAGATGAGCATATCTCCTCAAACTTAATGAATTTCTCAATACACTTTACCCTAAAATACAAGAAAAAGTTGAAACAATTACCAAGGCAAGAATAGAACACCTAAACGAATCAAGGGAAGAGCCGGAAGAAGTGCAGGTTGACGATGTTGTCTTCAGGAAGGAAGCTAGGCGAAACAAGATAACGCCCAGATTTTCCAAACACATTACCAAAACAAACAACAAATTCACCATCCTTACAAAAGGAAAAAAGAAAATTCATAAAAGTAAGCTAAGGAAAAAACCCAAAATAACTTAGATTAAAATAAGTATATGTATGTACGTACGCTATCTAAACACTTATAGACACTCACAGAATAAGAATATAAAACAAGAAGCATGATCACGGCATATTACCATGAAACTATCAAAATCCATTTATTTTAGATTCCTAACGATTGAACAGGACACTGAACTCTGCAACTAACCCCACCTTTCCTTTCAGCTTTCCATTAACATCTACACAACTAATCGAAATATTCAACCTTCCAAAAGATCGCGGCATACTTCCTCTCCGACTAGGACCTTCTAGAACTATCACTAACTACATCAACCTTATACATATCATTAACCTAGAAGATTATAATACTAACATCCAACAAATCAGTAACACTCTTGATCTTTTTGAAAAACAAGCGACACTAACTAACCCTGTTCACATAACAAAACATAAACTCAAAGAACTCGGAAAGAAACTAGCAACGCTATACCCTATTAAAAGAAATAAACGAGGCTTGGTTGACGGACTCGGATCAGCCATTAAATTCATCACAGGAAACATGGATGCGCAGGACGCACACGACATTAGCGTTCAAATAGAACACATAAATTCAAACATAAACAATTTTACGAACAATATACTAACCCAACACGCGATAAATTTCCAGACAATAGAAAGATTCAAAAATATTACCACCCACATTAATAAAGAACAGTCCAAAATAAAAGAATTTTTAGAAAAAAACATTTAACACAGTCAAAAGAGAAGAACACATACTAACCGAAACACAATATCTAAATCAGATAAATTTCAACATTGACCTACTAACAAACCATATTTCTGATATCGCAGAGGCAGTGATCCTTAGAAAATTAAATATAATACCAAAATTTTTACTAAATACTAATGAACTAGAAAATATAGAAAATAAGCTAACCCAACAAGACATTAAAATCGAATCAATAGAACAAATTTATGAATTTTTGGGACTACAAGCATATTACAATGGTTCCAATATCATATTTAATATACGCATTCCTAACCTATCATCCCAAAAATATTTCCTCCATCATGTAATTCCCCTCCCCATTAACGAAACAAAATTTATTATAACAAAACCATACATAAATATAAACGAAAACAACATTCAGCACCTTACCGCACCTTGCCCCAAGATAGAAGGAATATTTTATTGCACGAAACCATACTACGAAGAAGACATCCAGAGGAAGACAATGCATAGGAAGACTCATGAACAACGAAGCAGCCAATTGCCCTTTCAGTGACGCTGGAAAAATAGAAGGAATCTCACAACCGGAACCCAATTTCATTTTATTTATCAATATACCTAAAATACTAATTAACTCTACTTGCAGTACGAAAACCTCAACAGTAGAAGGTACAGCACTTCTTCACTTCAAGAACTGTGACGTAGAAGTTAATGGAATATCCTACCGAAACAGCCCTGACACTTACTGGGACGACATACATGTTCCACCACCCACAAGCAGCAACATCGAAATCAACTCCACAAAAGAAATCCTGAGCCTTGAGAAACTCAAGGAATACAACTTCCTCACCGAGTCAAAATTGTACAACTTGGATACCAAAACCGAAGTCCTTCACTACATCACAACATCATCAATAGCCATCATCATCGGCATCATCATAGTCATCATCATCGTCATCAGAAAAAGCCAAACTCAAACCGACCAGATTCCGACTCTACATTCCTTCGCTCCAGCCCCACTGACGTCACTGTGGCCATCGCTCTACTCTAAGGGGGGAGGAGTTACATCAGCCACCTGTTCCCCCGCTTCCCCCTAATCGTCAGTTACGGCAGCCACTTGTTCCCATCACCGAGAGTTCATCAACACAGCGGAAATGCAGAATCAACATTTATCATTATTATATGTATGATCACATGTATTGTATATCAAATGTTATTAAACCCATTGTACTCTAAATGTGAAATCGAATATGAATCCATATCATTGTACTGCACAGGTGACATGAACTGCAGAGTAAGCGTCTGCTAGATTTCCGGCCGAACTTATTTCCCAAGTTCATGGAAACACCTTTGCAATGGATACCTACATAAGTTAGATGTTTAAGTTATGAATTGTATTTTGTCAGTAGATTAAAGTGTTTCAAACTGAAAAGATCTTTTTTTTTACTCAAACTTGAGATTCGTAACATAACTCGCGCGTAAATATGTAACTATACAAATTATAAAATAATAAATTGAACCCTTTAAAAAATATTTTCTTCTGGCAGTTTGCCAGTCCTTTATTCTATAAATCAAACTTAAGACTAAACCTATACTAGAACTTCACATGCATTTATTGATTATCTAATTCTATGTCAGCGGAATATTGACTGCGGCTGTAAGTTCAGTTGACGATTTCCACGAATTGCTTCCGTTGCCGATCGCAATAATTTCCAGGTATTTTGTCTGGGCGGAAATTAGGTCGTGTGAACGACTGCCTGGTGCACTTGCTGAAAGTTAATTTGTTTCGCGTTAACTTACATAAGGGTTGCGCATGTTCGTATCTGTACATGTGGGATGCGCATGTTAATAACTGTACATGTAGGTTGTGCATGTTCATAACTGTACATGTGAGTTGTGCATGTTCATAACTGTACATGTTGGTTTCAGGAAAGAGGGAGTGCAAAGGGACAGTTCCGTTAGGAAGTATTATTAAAATGGTGAATAATGAGGAGCGTGGGGGGAACCGGTTGTGGCGAAAGGAAGTGAAGTCTTCCCCCTTAAAATTATGCTCCGAAGAATCTGAATTGTTTAATATCGGCTCTATTTTTCTTATTTTTCCTCAAGAGCTAACCTATCAATAATGTAATCAATATAATGATTAATAGGATAGATGATAGATCTTCGATAATTTTTCTGTTTTCAAGGTGTTTTGTATGCAAATCTTCCACAGAAAATTCATTACAGTTTTTTTTTTATAGTTATATTACTAAATTTGGTATAATAACGTTTTCGTTTCTGACAATATTCTCTAAAAAAACATCATTTATTCGTATAAACAATTTTCAAATTTTATTAAGTTATTATTTCTTATACTTGTCGTATACTGGTTACAATTATGATTAATAGCGTTAGGTGTATTCTTAGTTATTATAATATTCTTTTTTTTAACAGGAGTGTGGCCACGTTCAAATGGCATGTAGGCACAGCGACCAGAAAGATCTATTGTGCCAGAGACCACTTTTTAGGGCAGCAGTACTTCAACTTTCCTTATGAAAGCTATAATTACGGCTGCGGGGAAGTTTCTTAAGTCTAATGGAGATATTATCTCCTTAAGAAAGAAGCTTCTCCTATTTCTACACAGAGCTACACACTCACATAGTATGTGTTCTGCAGTTTCGCCCTCTTTCAGGCAGAGGCGGCGGGTGATATCGTCTGAAATTCTCATTTTATTTAGGTGGTAGAGTAATTGGAAGCTCACAAGCCTTCTTATGTCATTTCTGAAATATTTTAGGATATCAGCTGCCTTTTTTTTGGTAGGGTTGGACAGCTTTTTTAGCTTGTCTGAGGCTTTGGGAGTTATTCTAGTGTGAAATGCACATGTTGCGTTCCCAATTGTTTAAGGTCAGTTTGAAGGCAGAATCAGATATTTCGTAAAAGTGTTCGGGTCCAATAAACAACTCAGAGGAACCTTTTCTGGCTAGCAGATCTGCAGTTTCATTGTCGCTTTAAGCGTCGCTTGGCTGTCGGTGAGTATGTGTATAGAGGCACCTTTGATTCCTGATTGCAAGTTTACATTTGCACAGGCCTCGATAGCGTAAAGCTCGGCCTGGAAAACACTAGGACTCTCTGCAAGTGATTTCGTAATTTTGTAATTGGGTCCATACACACCGACGCCAACTCCTGAATCCATTTTTGATCCATCGGTATACCAAACGATTCCTTTTGGATCAGACAACGGTCCGCCATTATTCCATATATCACGGTTTGGGATCTCAATTCCAAACCTTCTACCAAAGTAGAGTGATTTGGGCGAAAAGTCAGAAACCGTTCTGAGCATATCTAGCTCGAGGAAGTCGGGTAATAAATCCATGAGATCCACATGATCCCATTTCGAATATTAACTGCACTTCGAATTGCCACTTTTTTGATGAAAATGTATAACGGAGTAAGTCCGATTATGGCTTCTATGGCTGTTGTGGTAGAGGTGTGCATAGTACTCGTACCTGTAATTCCGAGGCAAGATAATCTTTACACAAATCAGCAACGACACTATTAGGATAGTCCAAAAATGGCTTACTTCAGTAGGCCTAAAGCTTGGCGAAAATAAAACAGAAGCGGTGCTGATCAGCAGCAGGGAAAAGTGCGAAACAATTACCATCACTGTAGGTGGACACGAGATTAAATTGAAACCAGAAATCAAGTATTTGGTGTGGTGGTCGATACTAATCTAAAATTTAATCAACATCTGGAGCATGTAAGGGAGAAAGTCTCATGAGTAAATAAGGCACGCTGATTTAATCTCTGTAACGCGATGATGAAGGGCGCCTTCCGTGGATCGACCTTTCATGTATGCATATTGACTAGATGAGGACAGGAGGGTACTCCCTCGTCCATCTCCTCCAAAATTGGTCCTTTAGCTGTTGGTTGATCCTCCATTCCTTCCGAAGACACAGAACCCTGTCACTGATTGGTCCTGGTATCTGAGTTGAACTTGTAGATCCGAGGATGAAATGATTCGGAGTGAGACGTTCCTTGTCCTCAGCTAAAACTGGTAGGTACGTCAACGGCCGGCTGTTGATAATATTCTCTGCTTCTATTAACGCACTCTGCAGAGTCTCTAATCTCGGTGCGACTTCGGACAAAGTTCGTGTCAGCATTCGCTTGATGGATTGCACCAGTCGTTCCCAGCATCCTCCTGCATGTGGGTTTGTAGGACAATTGAACACCCATTCGATGCCTTTGGTGGCGAGTTCTGCTTTCATTACCTCATTGTCGAATATGCTGCTGTTGCTTAGTTCATTCTTGGCGCCTATGAAATTGGTCCCATTGTCGCTCCTTATGCGTACCGGCACTCCTCTGCGATTGACTAAGTTACACACGCATAAAATGCACGCGTTAGTTGATAAGTCCGCTGTGACTTCAAGATGTACGGCTCGTATAGTCAGGCATGTGAAGAGCGCGATCCACCTTGTCATAATCTTCGGCGGCCGGTGGTTATGACGACTGGCCCAAAGTAGTCGAGGCCAGTAAACGTGAATGGTCTGACGTTCGGTGTAAGGCATCCTCCGGTAGCTGTCCCATCAACGGCGGTAATGGCTTGGTACATCGATGCGGCATTGTTGGCATTCGTTCTTCACCATCTTTACAGCGACGCGCAGACCGACTATCCAGAAGCTCTGTCTGATCTCGTTGACCAATTTATCATCTCCCTTGTGACCCAAGCGGCTGTGAAATTGATCTATTTAGTAGTCTCGTCACTCTGTGGGACTTCGGCAGTATGACAGGACGTCTTGTGGAAAACGGCATTGTCGTAGCAGCATCAATCCGGCCCATGATGCGAAGGATTCCAGATTCGTCGAGATATGGTGTATGTCGGTAGATTTTACTGTTTTTCACAAGGAGTAAGTTGCGTCGCAGCCTGTGTATATCAGGACTCCTGGCTCAATCTGCTTACCTCTGCATGCAGCTAGAAAGCGGAGCACCCATGCCATCGTCCTCTGCAGCTTCAGGTAGGTCGAAAATCTGGATTCGTCGAAACAGGAATTCTCGGCTAGGGCCACATTTATCCACTTGTTGTCTAATTGAAACTTCGGAGGATGGTGTGCTCGCATACCATCGTCGGCTGGATTCATCTTGGAGGGAACCAATCTCCATTGCTTGATCTGAGTGCTGTCTAAGACCTCGGCAATCCGAAAGGGCACAAATTCCTTGTGGCGGCGAGGGTCGGATCGAAGCCAGCGCAACACCGTTTTTGAGTCGCTCCAAAATACGAGCTCGGTGATCGACAAATAGTGATGTTCTATGACGGCATTGCTAAGCCTTGTGCCCAGAACGGCGGCGGTAAGCTCTAGGCGTGGTATGGAAAGAAGTTTCTTCGGACTGGCTCTTGTCTTCCCATACACGAACGACACGTGGAATTCTCTGTTGAACTCGACCCGGAAATAGCTCACTGCGCTGAACGCCTCTTCGCTTGCATCTACGAAGGTGTGAAGGCTCACTCGATCTGCTTTCGATAGATGGTGGCATCTTGGGACAGTCAGACGCGTCAAGATCGGCAATTCCGTTTTCTGCTCAGTCCACTGAACAAAGACTTCATTTGGGATCTGCTCGTCCCATCCGATGCCGTGACACCAAATCGATCGTAACAGGAGTTTTAGATGAAGCGAAAAAATTGCGATCATCCCAAACGGATAGAAAATAGACATCGTTAGGCTCAGGAACTCTCGTTTGGTCGGTCGTCGGCTGCCCTTAACGATGTCTTGGCTCACACGTGCAAAGTTGAGATGAAAAACGAAGACGTCCCTGTGGTTTTCCCAATACAAGCCGAGGACCTTTTCTGTCGCTGAATCCATATTCAAGTTGATTGCATGGCTGGAAGATCCCTCTTGATGATTGACTATATCTTGAATTAGCTTATCCGCATTGGAGGCGAAGTTTCACAACTCAAAACCACCACTCTTATGGGTAGCGACAACGGCCTTCGTCACTTTGATGGCTTCGTCGATGTTCTCAAAGCTGTCGACATAATCATCGACGTAGTGATTCAGTGTTATTGATTCGACGGCTCTGGCATTTTCCGTTGAGAATCTTGAAGCATTGAGGTTCTTTACGAAGTTGGCGGAGCACGGCGAACAGCTAGCACCAAAGGTCATGGCTTCCATCGCGTAGACGTCTATTGGCATATCTCCACAGAAAGCGTTGAGAGTCCTGGTCTTCTTTCCGGATAACTATTTGGTGAAACATCTCTTTTATGTCCCCGATGACTGCTATTGGCCGCATATGAAAGTTAGACAAGCCTGTAGTCGTCGGGACCTTTCAATAAAAGAGAGTTTAGAGACACACTACACACCGCTGCTGCTACGTCGAACACTAGTCGGAACTTTTCGGGCTTGCTGGGATTCTGTACTCCAAAGTGGGGGAGGTTCCACGTCCTGGGACCTTTCGTTTCTGCTTCAGCGCGTGTTAGTTTTCTGGCATTTCCCTTGTCGACATAGTTCTTCACGATGTTTTGGTATTTGGCGGCAAAATCAGGATTTTTCTCCATTTTTAGCTCGAGGCTGAGCAGTCTCCTTTTGGCTTGCTGATAGGTAGTTGAAGACCATCCTCCTTCCAGAGCATGCCTATAGAGTAACGATTACCAGATGGTACCGTTGTCGTGGAAAGAAGCATTAACGCACGCTTGTCGTCATCAGAGACTAGGTTCTCTTTCGGTTTTTTGGCGCCGAAGTTCTCGATCCTGAAATAGTCCTCAATAATTTTATCTGAAAGCTGGTCTTGTTCTCGAAGATGGCTGCTACATAGAACGATTTTATCCTGGCTATGCGTTATTGAAGCTGCATTCCCATACACTACCCATCCAAGCTTGGTGAGCGACACAACCATAGCTCCGTTTACCATCTTGATGCTTTTCGTTGGTACGCCTAGGTGACAGTTGTCAAGCCCGATGAGTATCTCCAGTTTAGCGTCGGTATACTCGGCAATGACTGGCGCATTCTTCTGGAGATGTCGCAAATCCAACTCGGAGGCGGTAAACGTCTCCATTGGTAGATTAAGCTTCTCAATCGTCTGAACTCCACACATGTTGAACTTAACAGCTTTTTTCTGATCGGAACTAATTTGGACATAGAAGGTGGACGAGTTTTCGGACAAAGTTTCGTTTCCAAACCATCGCAAGTTCAGTATTTTTGAAGTTCCACTTAATTGTAATCGTCTGGCAAGGTTGGAGCTTATCAGGGTCACCGAAGAGCCTTCATCAAACAGGGCATGCATTCGCTCCATTATGTCACCATTGTAAACTCTCACTGGCACTACTCGAAAGAGAATTTTGGAATCACCGCTTCCTTTGAAACTTAGCGCAGGCTTTTGGACATCACTCTGTGCACTGGTCTTCGGATCTTCCTTCCTTCTTGACTCTTCTTCGTGTAACAGTTGGTGATGTTTCTTGGAACAACCGTTGATGGCTCAAACTCTTCTTAATCTGCAGGTCCGCATTCCATGTCCGCGTCTTAGACATCTGAAACAGAGCTTGTTTGTCTTGGCGAATTCCCATTTGGCTGAGGAATATAGTTTCTTAAAGCTGCTGCATTCGGTTATAGGATGCCGTTTTTCTTTACACTGTCGGCAACTGTCGCTGAGTGAGCCGCTGGATGTCGAACCACTATCGGCATGTAACACTCTTCCTGTCCTCATCCTCGCTTCTGATCTGGCTTGTGGTGAAGGAGATAGTGATGTCGTCGTAGCAACACATATTATTCGCGATAGACGGTTCAGCCATTCATTAAAGTGCTTAATAGTGGCACACGGCTGGATAAGCATACTGGGATGCGCCCACTCCAATCTCCTGCTCATTGGAAGCTTCCCAATCAACTCGTCTAGTAGCAGAGGATCCATCAGGTATTGATGCATACCACTTACCTCGAGGAATGCAGTAAGATTCTGCACTTTGGTGGCGAATTTCACGATTAGATCCACCTTCGACTCCGAAATCTGTGCAGTTACCCTCACCTTCCTCAACTGGCTCTGGGCGAGACATTCCGGTCGTCCAAAGCGGAACTCCAACGTTAACATAACTAGTTCGACATTATTCGGGTGGATGAGCAAGGATTCGACGACATCCTTTGCCTGTCCCTTGAGGTAACTTTGGAGGCGAAAAATATTCTCTACGTTACTGTACTGGAACATATTGGTTGATTCGACAAAGGCCGTACAGAAAATCGGCCACTCCTCAGGTTTTCCATGGAACTCGGGTAGGTCATGTAACTTACGATGACTCCCAAAGGAACCTAACGATGATGTCGGTTGTTGGGCAGGCAAAGATGCTGGATGTAGCTCAAAACCCCATGGCTCGAACGTTTGAAGAGCGTTGGGTGGTGGCAGGAACGTGGGAATCCTACTGGCGGTTTCTAGTCCACATGTACTCGCTGTCAATTGACTGGGTTGCAGCAACGGTGAGGCTGGTGGTGGCCAGGAGTAAAGTGAGTATGCAACATATGACGTGGCCTGCGTTGAACCGGCTTTGGGAAGAACGGAAGCTGCATTGGATGTAAAAACAGGAAACGGCTGTGGCGAACGGCGTAACAGCTTGTTCGTTCTTGGTCGCTACCGATAAAGGAACGTTCATGGCGAAGGCTACCGTCGCAGCAACACACGAATTCTTTACTGCAGAAATAACTGGATAGACACTGACCATAGTTGCGCTTGAAATTACTGCGGCTGGGATGGGCGTAACAGCAGTAAGCGCAGGCTGTGTTGACTGTTGTTCTCTAAGTAGTCCTTCAAGGCGCCGGCGTTCCTGTTTCTCCTCTACGCACGTAGCTCTATTAGCTCTCGTTGCTATGAATCCTCACATTCTCTTGTCTCCATTGTAGTTTCGATTTCTTTTTTCTCATCTGGAACAGATTCACTTTTCTTACTGGCGGACGTCCTTCTCTCTCAAATGCCCCTTTGGCATAATGGCTTATCTCCCCTCTTGCTTCGGCTGGTAGTACGATGTCACTGGCTGCGACGGCACGCTTTGTTTTCGGTTGGTTGCAACGGCTTATTCCGTTACAGCAATGTACCCGATTGACCAATAGGATGGCTTGCTTGGCACGGACTGTTGTTGCTGGCTGCAAATTGAGGTTAACGGCAAGTTGAAGTTAACGGCTTCCCCTGTTAGGACAATGTATATAGAGTTTCCTGGCTTTGTTGTTTAATTTCTTCCATGTTGTTTAATTTCTTTACAAATTTTCATTCTGCGGCAAAGGCAAACTTACGGCTTGGTTGTTGCTGGCTGTCGCAACAAAATGGCGTTTGCAGCACAAAGAAAAATGGCTAGCAGCAAAAAATAAAGTTGTCGGTAAATAAAACACATCCAATTTGTTCGATTCGTTGGGGTTGGGGTTTAGGTTTATTTTCTAAATGACGTATTAGATTGTATAATGTTAAATAAATATTGTAATATGCGAGCTACGGCTCGAGTAGATAAAACAATTATTCTGTGAAATTATTTCTTTATTTTCTACTCTATAGAACAATTCAAGTTCACACTATACTATTCTTCGCAAATTCTTTTCTTACAAGGTCTCTTTCCTCTCAAATCACTTTATCTCCTTTCAATTACTTAATTCACAAATCCAAACTAATTACTTTTTCTTGTTCACTCTCAACTTTCAATTTATCACCAAATTACAACTTCGCCCATTATCACTTTTCCAATCTCTTCGCCACGGTTCTAAACCAACTGTGCCTTTTTTTGATCGCCATCTGTCCTTATATAGCAGAAGTTTGTGATAGCCAGAAACTTCTAGCAAATTCTTCGACCACTGGAACAAGAGAAATAATTCTTGCAGTTTTAATTCCCTTTTATCCCTGATATTATTCGTCTCTTTCGTTGACATGAGCTGTGGAGACTTCGTCCCAGACACGAACCTCGAATGAAAGGACAGTTCGAACCAAAATTCTGCCAGAATGGAAAGTCACTTCGGAATTTGCTGCATAGACATAGGAGCGTAGTTATTATTATGCTACACTGCCCCCCTCTTAGACGTGTTCGTCCCGAACAAGAGCATCCTCATTTCGGCCATTGTATCGACTCAGTCGGTCCACATGAACCACTTTCATTTTGGCCCTCGGTCCTCGCTGGATGCGGTAGACAACATCGTTGATGCGGGTTACTATTCTGTAGGGACCTTCCCAGTTTTGCTGTAATTTAGGTGATTTTCCCTTTTGGCGATGGGGATTATACAGCCACACCAGATCTCCTTCCTGGAATCCTGACGTTGTTGCCTTGGCATCATACCTGGTCTTCATGCGGTCGCTCGTCATCTTAATCTGGCTTCTGGTCCTTTGGTGTATGTCCCTAAGCCTTTCCCTAAGGTCCGCCACGTACTCTTCTTCATTTCTGGGCTCATTGGTAGGAGATCCAAATTTCACCTCACTGGGTAAACGAGCTATTCCACCAAATAAGATTTCGAACGGCGTATGTCGAGTAGTACTATGCACGGCACTTCTATAGGCCATCAAAAACAAGGGAATCTGCAGGTCCCAATCCCGTTGGTAGTCACCTACGACCTTCGAGAGATGTTCGTCCAAAGTCCTATTGAAACGCTCCACCATACCGTCCGACTGTGGACGAAGCGGGGTTGTCCTTGTCTTTTTGATTCCGAGTAGTTGACACATCTCTTGGAAGATTCTTGACTCGAAGTTCCGCCCTTGGTCAGAATGCAATTCCAAGGGCACACCGAATCTGCTAACCCAATTGTAGACGATCTGCTCCGCCACGGTTCTGGCTTCCTGGTTAGGGATAGGAAACGCTTCCGGCCACTTACTGAAGTAGTCCATCACTACGAGTATATACCGATTACCATTGTCGGTTTCCGGAAAGGGCCCTGCGATGTCGATGGCGATTCGTTCGAAAGGTGCTCCCACGTTGTATTGGTGCATCTTACCTCGAGTTTTGATTCTCGGACCCTTGCTAGCTGCACACACGTCGCATTTTCTGCACCAGTCTTCGATGGTCCCACCAGTCTTGAGGGTGGCCGTGGTGTAGTGGTAACATCATCGCTTGTCACGCTGTTGATTCACGGTTCGAATCCCGATGTCAAGAATCATCTATTTATTTCGCATGAAATAAATAAAAAAGTCGATCACTTGCGAAAAGCTAAGTCAACTCTACTGTGAAGGCATAACACTGGCAGTAGGGTGGTCTTATGGCTAAAATGCAACTTGATCGTGATGATGACATCAGGAGGACGGAAAAAAATACTGTGAATCATAAGCAACGACAATAATAGCGAAAACAAACAAAATACTCCCCAGTTATCTGGACAGCCACCCTTAGAGTTTACAGAAACTTAATACCACCTGAGTTTCAAACTACACCACTCTGTCTTTCTCTCTGTCTCTTCCCCTTTCCACAAAAACGCACGTGTTCTAAAAATTAGTGTAAGGGTATTCATATCCCCTTTAACACGTGCAAATTATAAAAAAAAAAAAAAAAATATCTTCCTTCGCTTTTAACCAATAAAAACGTTCTCGTACCTTTTCTAGCGTCTTATTCACTCCCAAGTGGCCTCCGGTCGCCCCGCCATGCATTTCCTGTAACACCTCCTTGACCCTCGTCCGCGGTACGACAAGCTGCATTACAAACGACTTTCCGTCGGAGGATTCCCATTTTCTTCTCAGAACACCTTCTTGGACATGGAGGGAGTCCCACTGCGCAAAATATGCCTTTAAGGTCGGGCTTCTGTGAGAAATGTCCTGATGATCCGGTTTCTCCATGTTCTCCTTCCAGGCCAGAATCGGCTCGATATCCGGGTCTTCCTTCTGAGCGTTCCGGATCTCATCTACGCTCCAGCCGGTGATAGGTTCGGCTCTCATTCTTTGGATGGAAACCAGCTCCCGTTCTTCCTGACGCGCACAATGTTTACAATCCGTTCTGCATTGTCTCCGGGACAGTGCATCCGCATTAGAGTGGAGTTTTCCTTTACGATGCTGTATTTCGTAGTCGTAGATTTGCAGCCTTTCGATCCATCTTGCGACCTGACCCTCAGGACTCTTGAACTGTAATAGCCATTTTAAGGCTGCATGGTCTGTGCGAAGAACGAACTTCCTCCCGTAGAGGTATTTGTGAAAATGCTTCGTAGCCAAGATCAAAGCTAGAAGTTCCCGCCTTGTCACGCAGTAGTTCCTTTCTGGCTTAGAGAGCACCTTGCTGAAGTACGCAACCACCTTCTCTTGGCCGTCATGCACCTGGGAGAGTACGGCTCCTACCCCGACATTACTAGCATCTGCATCCACAACGAACGTTTCCCCGGGAGTGGGGTAAGCCAGTATCGGGGCATCGCATAGCCGTTGTTTAAGTGCCTTGAAGCTCTTCTCGCACTCAATTGACCATTTGAATTGTTTTCCCTTTTCCGTCAACTGGTGCAGGTTCTTTGCGATCCCGGCAAAATCCTTCACGAACCGTCTGTAGTAGGTGGCTAGGCCCAGGAAGCTCCTTAGTTGGTGTTTGTCTTTGGGGACTGGCCAGTTTTTCACCGCTTCGACCTTCTCCGGATCGGTTCTCACTCCTTTCGCTGAAATTATGTGTCCCAGGTACTTGACTTCCGCTCTAAACAGGGCGCACTTCTTGGCGTTGAGCTTCAGGTGGGCACTTAGAAGCCTTTGAAACACATCCCTTAGATTGTCTCGGTGTTGCGCAAACGTTTTTCCTACGACGATGACATCATCCAAGTATACCAAACAGGTTTCCCATGTTAACCCTTGCAGGACACATTCCATCAATCGCTCGAAAGTCGCCGGAGCATTGCACAGCCCGAATGGCATTACCGTGAATTGCCATAGCCCATTTCCTGCGGTGAAGGCGGTTTTCTCCCGGTCTTCTGGATGGATCTGTACCTGCCAGTAGCCACTCTTCAAGTCGAGAGTGGAAAACCATCGGGCTCCTGATAGTGTGTCTAGCGTGTCGTCAATCAGTGGCAGAGGGTAGCTGTCTTTCTTGGTGACGTAATTGAGCTGCCGATAGTCCACGCAGAACCGCGTTAGTTACATACCCATAGTAACCACCCATAACCATCCATCCTGCAACATCAATAACAGAAGTCATCTAGTGCAAACAACGGAGTCACATTTGTAACCATCAACAACAAATCTAAGTGCAAGCAACGGTCCAACAAATGCAAAACCTATTAGATGACCTACTTACGGACGAACGAGCGTTAGTGCAAGAAACGGGCCAACATCTGCAGTGACAACACAACCATGATAACGGACGAACATTTTCAGCATCAACAACAAGTCCAAGTGCAAACAACGGGCCAACCAATGCAACGCCTAGTAGATGACCTACTTACAACGAACAGCGGCAGCTTGCTATCACCAGCTAGTAACGGCTTTTGCTCTGGCATAAATTTGTTTACCGTCTAATATAAATAGACGAATAGACAAATAATGAGGCAGTCTTAATTTCAATTGACAATAAACCGCATCAGTGGAACAAAGATATTAATAAGTGTTTTTTTTATTTTTAAGTGTTAAATAATCTTTAACTGGCGCAGTCGGTAGTATAAAAGTTAAGCATCCGGTAGTGAAATTAAATTCAGTAGCTACAAAAGTCGCTAAACTAATAACACACTACGAGTGAAAATCGAAGTGGTGGATTTTAATCCTTTGGTTAAGGAACATCGCTACAACCTAAAAAATTTTTTTTTTACAAAGCAGAATAGTGTTAAATAGTGTTAAGAATAGAATAGTGCAAAAAAAAAAAAAAAAAAAAACGTGTTCACGAACAGTACAAAGGAAAAAAAAAACAAAGAAGAAAATATATAAACATACATATGTATATAAATATATATAGGTACTTATATATGCCAAGAACAGAATAAATAAGAACAAAATAGTGCTAAAAAAAAAATAATAAAAAATAAAAAAAAAAACCGTGTTAATAATCACGAACAGTGTAAAATAAAACTTTTTGCTGTTGTTCCCGAATTTTTTTTTCTTCTCTTCACAAAAAGAATGGAAAGAAAAGGAACATAGAAGAAGCTGAGAATCATCGGAACGGAAGCCAACAACTAACAAGCTAATTGTTTAACGGGGTAAGTCCATATTTTTGGTTCTTAAATTATCAGTTTTTTTTTTTACAAAGCAGAATAGTGTTAAATAGTGTTAAGAATAGAATAGTGCAAAAAAAAAAAAAAAAAAAAAAAAACGTGTTCACGAACAGTACAAAGGAAAAAAAAAAACAAAGAAGAAAATATATAAACATACATATGTATATAAATATATATAGGTACTTATATATGCCAAGAACAGAATAAATAAGAACAAAATAGTGCTAAAAAAAAAATAATAAAAAATAAAAAAAAAAACCGTGTTAATAATCACGAACAGTGTAAAATAAAACTTTTTGCTGTTGTTCCCGAATTTTTTTTTCTTCTCTTCACAAAAAGAATGGAAAGAAAAGGAACATAGAAGAAGCTGAGAATCATCGGAACGGAAGCCAACAACTAACAAGCTAATTGTTTAACGGGGTAAGTCCATATTTTTGGTTCTTAAATTATCAGTGTTCCCAAAACCCAAAATGTCCCCAAAACCCAAAACAAAGAAAAACCGTAAAATAAAAGTCAGTTTTCTTAATAACAAAAGTTGGCATTCATTAAGTAAAGTGTCAAAGGGTGCTTCTAAAGACAAGTCCAGTGACGAAGAGGAAATGAATCACGAAGCGTTTGCTGTAGGTGTCGTTAACAGCCTCAGGATTCCTGATGCTGTAAAAGACCTTCCAAATTTTGAAGGAAATCCTCGTTCTTTGTTTGATTTTGTAAGTAATGTAGAGGAAATATTAATTCTCATGCCACAGATTGTCGGTAGTACGTATGAGCGAATAATAGTTCGAGCAATTAGAAATAAAGTAGTAGGACCAGCCAATGAAGTACTCAACATGTATGGTACTCCCATTGACTGGCAACAAATAAAAAATAATTTAATTGTACATTATTCCGATAAACGTAATGAGACCAGCCTCATTCGCGACTTACATCATCTTCGACAGGACCAAATGACGGTAGAACATTTCTATTCCAAAATAATAGATATATTTTCTCTTATGACAAATCACATAAAAGTGCACGAAAATAATGATAATGTTATAATAGCTAAACAATCGCTTTACCAGGAAATGTGCCTTAATGCATTTTTGTCTGGACTAAAAGAACCGCTAGGATCCACAATTAGGTCAATGAAGCCCAGCAAATTAGCTGAGGCATTCAATTTCTGCCTCCAGGAACAAAACTGCCATTACTTTCAAAATCCTCAATACCAACAACACCTACCATCCTATAGGAAAAATCAAAACTCATTTCAAAATCCAAATTCTGCACAAGGACCTTCATTCAGATTTCCTCATCAGCAATTTAATAGACCTTACAATAGTTTTCCTCAAATTCCACAAAACCGGTCAATCAGATCAATGAACAATATTCCCCAAAACTTTTCGCAGCCACTCAGAAATAATTTAAATCCTAGATTTAACGGCTTTCACCCTCCAGAACCTATGGATACTATCAGTGCAAATACAAGTAGAAATTCCAATAATTTTAAACGGCAAAACAGTAACTCACAGAATCAATGTCATCATATGGAAAGTATTTGTTCTATTAATCAAGTTCCCAGATATCAGGATCAAAATTATTACGAAACTCATAGTAATTTTGGTTCAAATGCTAAAGTTCGACAACCTTATATCCAAAATTATAGCGAAGCTAACAATAATTATTTGGCAGACAATCAACAAGGTCCATCTATTCATTATGATTATATGCCGCATAATCATATTCCAAAAATAAATAAAAATTACCCTCAAAGTCAACTTCAGAGCGAAGTTGACGATGCAAATTTTCAATTACGAGCCTCGGAAACACAATCGGTTATTTAGAAATAAATAATCATAATTCATATATATTACCGTATATAAATATTCAAAGTATTAATAACAAAAACCTTAAGTTTCTAATAGATACTGGGAGTAATAAATCTTTTATTAATCCAGGAATCTTTGAAGAAAAAGATATTCAAATAATAAAGCCGGTTGAAGTTAAAACAATTTTTAATAAACAATTGTTAACTAAGAAGATAGATATTAACGGATTAAGAGAATTCAATACAAATAAATTATTATCTTTTCTAATTTTCAAATTTCATAATTACTTTGATGGTTTGATTGGTACGGAAATGATGAAAAGTCTTGGAATAATAATAGATCTCAAAAATTCCGTATTAGAATCCGAAAATGCCAAAATACCCATTAGTTATAAGCCTAACCTTATATCTAGAAAATATACCGCCCCTGGTTTATGCAAAATAGTATGCTATGTACCAGTAGATATCGAATACGGAAATATATTTATTAAACCAACTGCTATACAAAATAACTTAATAATACCTGAAGGAATTTACAAAGCTCATAATTGGTATTCTTTTGTGGAGGTTATCAATGCTTCGAATTCAATGAAGACTTTCGTAATTGAACAGCCAATTGAAGCTCAATCTCTTGATCACCATTCCTTTATTGAAACTCACAGCATTTCAATTAATAATACAGAAAGCCTAGATAATTTCAATATATCTAAACAACTTCAAATAGATTCCCTAAATACCGACGAGAAAAATGCTTTACTAAAATTATGCAAAAGGTACAGAGATATTTTCTTTGAAGATGGGCAAAATTTATCATTTTCAAATACTATTAAACATGAAATTAACACTAAAGATAATATTCCAATTTATACCAAATCTTATCGATACCCATATGTACATAAAGACGAAATTCGAAACCAAGTGAATGATATGCTTAACCAGAATATCATTCGTCCGAGCTTTTCACCTTGGTCTTCTCCAATATGGTTAGTGCCTAAGAAAAAAGACGTTAATGGGAAGGAGAAATGGCGGTTGGTTATAGACTACCGAAAACTAAACGAAAAAACAATAGATGACAAATACCCGATACCTAACATTACTGAAATTCTCGATAAGTTGGGAAGATCCATATATTTTACTACACTCGATTTAGCTTCTGGCTTCCATCAAATAGAAGTCAAAGCCGAAGATATTCCGAAAACAGCATTCTCTATTGACAACGGGCACTACGAGTTTCTTCGTATGCCTTTCGGTCTTAAGAATGCTCCATCGACGTTTCAACGTGTCATGGACAATGTTTTGCGAGAACTCCAAGGCCAAATTTGCTTAGTATATATGGACGACATCATAGTGTTCTCCACATCCCTACAAGAACATATCGAGAGTTTGAATAAAGTTTTTGAAAAACTTAAGGAAGCAAATCTAAAAATTCAGTTGAGAAAGTCAATTTTTTTACAGAAAGAGGTGTCATTTTTGGGTCATTTGGTAACTAGTAACGGAGTTAAACCCAATCCTGAAAAAATTAACGCAATCGAAAAATACCCTTTACCAAAAACCCAAAAACAAATAAAATCTTTTATGGGACTTCTCGGTTACTATCGAAAGTTCATAAAAGACTTTGCTAAATTGACAAAACCGCTAACGGAGTGACTTCGAAAAGGAAAAAGCATAAATCTTAATTCCAAATATATCAATTGCTTCGAAACATGTAAAACCTTGTTATGTAACGAACCCATTTTACAATACCCTGACTTTTCAAAACCATTCAATCTTACTACAGATGCCAGTAATTTTGCTATAGGTGCTATACTCTCACAAGGCCTCATTGGATCTGATAAACCAATTTGCTATGCAAGTCGGACTTTATTAAAATCCGAGGAAAACTATAGTACAATTGAAAAGGAACTCTTAGCTATCGTTTGGGGTACCAAATATTTTCGTCCTTACCTCTTTGGTCGCAAATTTCATATCATAACTGACCATAAACCCTTAACCTGGCTGTTTTCGTTAAAGGAACCAAATTCAAAATTACTTCGTTGGAGGCTCAAGTTAGAGGAATATAATTATGATATTACATACAAAAAAGGGACGCTAAACTCCAACGCTGACGCTTTATCTCGTTTTGAAATAAATACAAATGAAATCAATCAAAATAAATCTCCCGACGAAAATGAGAACTTAGACCTTTTATCCATTTTTAATAATGTAGATGCCGAACAAGATTTATTCACCATCCATTCAGCACCGGAAAACAACGATGACGGCATTCCGATATCGGAACGTGCCATAAATGAGTTTTCGAACCAAATCATTCTCAAACAGGTAGAAACCAAAACTAGACCGGATGTTCAATTTAAAATATTATTCAAAAGAAAGAAAAGATTTACAATATCTTATAATCTAATTAGAGAAGAAAGCTTTATTATAAAGATTTTTAAAGAATATATGGCCTCTAAGCGACTAACAGCGGTGCTAACAGATGATAAAACTTTCAAAATCATTCAATCAGTGTACTCTAAATATTTCAGTAATAGCCGCCTACGAATAGTAAGATGTAACATAATTTTAAAAGACATGACCGATACTGATGAGCAGGATAAATTAGTTCGGGATTATCATACAAAGTCAATCCACAGAGGTATAAATGAATGCTTAGAACATCTTAAAAGAGAATACTTTTTCCCTAATATGAAGCGTCTGATTACACAAATTATAAATAATTGTGACATATGCCATAAATATAAATATGATAGAAAGAGAGAGCGCTTAAAATACGAAATCACTGAAACACCAATAAAACCTTTGGAAATCCTTCATATGGATATATACTCCATTCACAAAGAACATTTTCTAACGATAATTGATAAATTTAGCAGATTTTCAAGTGTTTATTTACTAACTGCTAGAAATAGTATTAATTTAATAAAATCTTTAAAACACTTTTTCTCTCATCATGGAATCCCACAAAAAATTATCACCGATAACGGAAGTGAATTTATATCTACCTTGTTTAGAAATTTCTTAGATATGTACAGTATAAACCTACATACAATCTGTGCAAAAAGTTCCAACGGCAATTCACCTGTTGAAAGATTCCATTCTACCTTGTATGGAGTTAATACGCATTATCAAATCTCAACACAAAGAAAAACCTATAGGCGAAGTAGTTGACGAAGCTGTGATAACTTATAACAATTCAATCCACTCTGCAACTAAACTGACCCCTTTTGAATTGCTTAATGGCCATATTACAAACAGAAATCTATTTTCCCTTAATAAAACTGCTAAAACAGAACAGGAATACCTTAATAAACATATTAATGACTACAATACCTTAGCAAAATTAAGTTATGACCGAAATCTTAATACTAAAGAAAAGATTATTAATAAACTCAATGATAGCCGCAAAGACCCACCTGAATTTTTAGCTAACAGAAAAATATATGAATCAGACGACAGACGTAGCAAATTAGCCCCTAGATTTAACGACCATATAGTAGTTAAGAATAATAAAATTACTTTGGAAACAAACAAAAGAAAGGTACACAAACAAAAAGTACAGAAACAACGCAAATTTACCGATTAAACACATTCATTTTTTTCTTTTTTAGTTTAAAACAAAAGAAATTAAATGTTAGAAATAAATAAATGCGAAAATAATCAAACTACTCTAACTCTATTTTGTTTTCGAATCGCCTTTTTTTTTCTTCTTTAGACACACTATATTATAAATTTCAATATCTAGCCAAAATTAACATAAAAAACTGATTTTCATTTTTTCAAAAAAAAAAATAAAAATATATTTTATCCCATCCCTTACCCACTGATGATTTAATAAGCCTTAAATGTGGATAAGCCTCGTTCATAACAATTTAGCAGCAGCAACACTAATCATGGACACAAACCTTTACAAATTTGTTGGTCCATACTAAGAGGGGAGGAGTTACATACCCATAGTAACCACCCATAACCATCCATCCTGCAACATCAATAACAGAAGTCATCTAGTGCAAACAACGGAGTCACATTTGTAACCATCAACAACAAATCTAAGTGCAAGCAACGGTCCAACAAATGCAAAACCTATTAGATGACCTACTTACGGACGAACGAGCGTTAGTGCAAGAAACGGGCCAACATCTGCAGTGACAACACAACCATGATAACGGACGAACATTTTCAGCATCAACAACAAGTCCAAGTGCAAACAACGGGCCAACCAATGCAACGCCTAGTAGATGACCTACTTACAACGAACAGCGGCAGCTTGCTATCACCAGCTAGTAACGGCTTTTGCTCTGGCATAAATTTGTTTACCGTCTAATATAAATAGACGAATAGACAAATAATGAGGCAGTCTTAATTTCAATTGACAATAAACCGCATCAGTGGAACAAAGATATTAATAAGTGTTTTTTTTATTTTTAAGTGTTAAATAATCTTTAACTGGCGCAGTCGGTAGTATAAAAGTTAAGCATCCGGTAGTGAAATTAAATTCAGTAGCTACAAAAGTCGCTAAACTAATAACACACTACGAGTGAAAATCGAAGTGGTGGATTTTAATCCTTTGGTTAAGGAACATCGCTACAACCTAAAAAATTTTTTTTTTACAAAGCAGAATAGTGTTAAATAGTGTTAAGAATAGAATAGTGCAAAAAAAAAAAAAAAAAAAACGTGTTCACGAACAGTACAAAGGAAAAAAAAAACAAAGAAGAAAATATATAAACATACATATGTATATAAATATATATAGGTACTTATATATGCCAAGAACAGAATAAATAAGAACAAAATAGTGCTAAAAAAAAAATAATAAAAAATAAAAAAAAAAACCGTGTTAATAATCACGAACAGTGTAAAATAAAACTTTTTGCTGTTGTTCCCGAATTTTTTTTTCTTCTCTTCACAAAAAGAATGGAAAGAAAAGGAACATAGAAGAAGCTGAGAATCATCGGAACGGAAGCCAACAACTAACAAGCTAATTGTTTAACGGGGTAAGTCCATATTTTTGGTTCTTAAATTATCAGTGTTCTCCTATGTCCCCAAAACCCAAAACAAAGAAAAACCGTAAAATAAAAGTCAGTTTTCTTAATAACAAAAGTTGGCATTCATTAAGTAAAGTGTCAAAGGGTGCTTCTAAAGACAAGTCCAGTGACGAAGAGGAAATGAATCACGAAGCGTTTGCTGTAGGTGTCGTTAACAGCCTCAGGATTCCTGATGCTGTAAAAGACCTTCCAAATTTTGAAGGAAATCCTCGTTCTTTGTTTGATTTTGTAAGTAATGTAGAGGAAATATTAATTCTCATGCCACAGATTGTCGGTAGTACGTATGAGCGAATAATAGTTCGAGCAATTAGAAATAAAGTAGTAGGACCAGCCAATGAAGTACTCAACATGTATGGTACTCCCATTGACTGGCAACAAATAAAAAATAATTTAATTGTACATTATTCCGATAAACGTAATGAGACCAGCCTCATTCGCGACTTACATCATCTTCGACAGGACCAAATGACGGTAGAACATTTCTATTCCAAAATAATAGATATATTTTCTCTTATGACAAATCACATAAAAGTGCACGAAAATAATGATAATGTTATAATAGCTAAACAATCGCTTTACCAGGAAATGTGCCTTAATGCATTTTTGTCTGGACTAAAAGAACCGCTAGGATCCACAATTAGGTCAATGAAGCCCAGCAAATTAGCTGAGGCATTCAATTTCTGCCTCCAGGAACAAAACTGCCATTACTTTCAAAATCCTCAATACCAACAACACCTACCATCCTATAGGAAAAATCAAAACTCATTTCAAAATCCAAATTCTGCACAAGGACCTTCATTCAGATTTCCTCATCAGCAATTTAATAGACCTTACAATAGTTTTCCTCAAATTCCACAAAACCGGTCAATCAGACCAATGAACAATATTCCCCAAAACTTTTCGCAGCCACTCAGAAATAATTTAAATCCTAGATTTAACGGCTTTCACCCTCCAGAACCTATGGATACTATCAGTGCAAATACAAGTAGAAATTCCAATAATTTTAAACGGCAAAACAGTAACTCACAGAATCAATGTCATCATATGGAAAGTATTTGTTCTATTAATCAAGTTCCCAGATATCAGGATCAAAATTATTACGAAACTCATAGTAATTTTGGTTCAAATGCTAAAGTTCGACAACCTTATATCCAAAATTATAGCGAAGCTAACAATAATTATTTGGCAGACAATCAACAAGGTCCATCTATTCATTATGATTATATGCCGCATAATCATATTCCAAAAATAAATAAAAATTACCCTCAAAGTCAACTTCAGAGCGAAGTTGACGATGCAAATTTTCAATTACGAGCCTCGGAAACACAATCGGTTATTTAGAAATAAATAATCATAATTCATATATATTACCGTATATAAATATTCAAAGTATTAATAACAAAAACCTTAAGTTTCTAATAGATACTGGGAGTAATAAATCTTTTATTAATCCAGGAATCTTTGAAGAAAAAGATATTCAAATAATAAAGCCGGTTGAAGTTAAAACAATTTTTAATAAACAATTGTTAACTAAGAAGATAGATATTAACGGATTAAGAGAATTCAATACAAATAAATTATTATCTTTTCTAATTTTCAAATTTCATAATTACTTTGATGGTTTGATTGGTACGGAAATGATGAAAAGTCTTGGAATAATAATAGATCTCAAAAATTCCGTATTAGAATCCGAAAATGCCAAAATACCCATTAGTTATAAGCCTAACCTTATATCTAGAAAATATACCGCCCCTGGTTTATGCAAAATAGTATGCTATGTACCAGTAGATATCGAATACGGAAATATATTTATTAAACCAACTGCTATACAAAATAACTTAATAATACCTGAAGGAATTTACAAAGCTCATAATTGGTATTCTTTTGTGGAGGTTATCAATGCTTCGAATTCAATGAAGACTTTCGTAATTGAACAGCCAATTGAAGCTCAATCTCTTGATCACCATTCCTTTATTGAAACTCACAGCATTTCAATTAATAATACAGAAAGCCTAGATAATTTCAATATATCTAAACAACTTCAAATAGATTCCCTAAATACCGACGAGAAAAATGCTTTACTAAAATTATGCAAAAGGTACAGAGATATTTTCTTTGAAGATGGGCAAAATTTATCATTTTCAAATACTATTAAACATGAAATTAACACTAAAGATAATATTCCAATTTATACCAAATCTTATCGATACCCATATGTACATAAAGACGAAATTCGAAACCAAGTGAATGATATGCTTAACCAGAATATCATTCGTCCGAGCTTTTCACCTTGGTCTTCTCCAATATGGTTAGTGCCTAAGAAAAAAGACGTTAATGGGAAGGAGAAATGGCGGTTGGTTATAGACTACCGAAAACTAAACGAAAAAACAATAGATGACAAATACCCGATACCTAACATTACTGAAATTCTCGATAAGTTGGGAAGATCCATATATTTTACTACACTCGATTTAGCTTCTGGCTTCCATCAAATAGAAGTCAAAGCCGAAGATATTCCGAAAACAGCATTCTCTATTGACAACGGGCACTACGAGTTTCTTCGTATGCCTTTCGGTCTTAAGAATGCTCCATCGACGTTTCAACGTGTCATGGACAATGTTTTGCGAGAACTCCAAGGCCAAATTTGCTTAGTATATATGGACGACATCATAGTGTTCTCCACATCCCTACAAGAACATATCGAGAGTTTGAATAAAGTTTTTGAAAAACTTAAGGAAGCAAATCTAAAAATTCAGTTGAGAAAGTCAATTTTTTTACAGAAAGAGGTGTCATTTTTGGGTCATTTGGTAACTAGTAACGGAGTTAAACCCAATCCTGAAAAAATTAACGCAATCGAAAAATACCCTTTACCAAAAACCCAAAAACAAATAAAATCTTTTATGGGACTTCTCGGTTACTATCGAAAGTTCATAAAAGACTTTGCTAAATTGACAAAACCGCTAACGGAGTGACTTCGAAAAGGAAAAAGCATAAATCTTAATTCCAAATATATCAATTGCTTCGAAACATGTAAAACCTTGTTATGTAACGAACCCATTTTACAATACCCTGACTTTTCAAAACCATTCAATCTTACTACAGATGCCAGTAATTTTGCTATAGGTGCTATACTCTCACAAGGCCTCATTGGATCTGATAAACCAATTTGCTATGCAAGTCGGACTTTATTAAAATCCGAGGAAAACTATAGTACAATTGAAAAGGAACTCTTAGCTATCGTTTGGGGTACCAAATATTTTCGTCCTTACCTCTTTGGTCGCAAATTTCATATCATAACTGACCATAAACCCTTAACCTGGCTGTTTTCGTTAAAGGAACCAAATTCAAAATTACTTCGTTGGAGGCTCAAGTTAGAGGAATATAATTATGATATTACATACAAAAAAGGGACGCTAAACTCCAACGCTGACGCTTTATCTCGTTTTGAAATAAATACAAATGAAATCAATCAAAATAAATCTCCCGACGAAAATGAGAACTTAGACCTTTTATCCATTTTTAATAATGTAGATGCCGAACAAGATTTATTCACCATCCATTCAGCACCGGAAAACAACGATGACGGCATTCCGATATCGGAACGTGCCATAAATGAGTTTTCGAACCAAATCATTCTCAAACAGGTAGAAACCAAAACTAGACCGGATGTTCAATTTAAAATATTATTCAAAAGAAAGAAAAGATTTACAATATCTTATAATCTAATTAGAGAAGAAAGCTTTATTATAAAGATTTTTAAAGAATATATGGCCTCTAAGCGACTAACAGCGGTGCTAACAGATGATAAAACTTTCAAAATCATTCAATCAGTGTACTCTAAATATTTCAGTAATAGCCGCCTACGAATAGTAAGATGTAACATAATTTTAAAAGACATGACCGATACTGATGAGCAGGATAAATTAGTTCGGGATTATCATACAAAGTCAATCCACAGAGGTATAAATGAATGCTTAGAACATCTTAAAAGAGAATACTTTTTCCCTAATATGAAGCGTCTGATTACACAAATTATAAATAATTGTGACATATGCCATAAATATAAATATGATAGAAAGAGAGAGCGCTTAAAATACGAAATCACTGAAACACCAATAAAACCTTTGGAAATCCTTCATATGGATATATACTCCATTCACAAAGAACATTTTCTAACGATAATTGATAAATTTAGCAGATTTTCAAGTGTTTATTTACTAACTGCTAGAAATAGTATTAATTTAATAAAATCTTTAAAACACTTTTTCTCTCATCATGGAATCCCACAAAAAATTATCACCGATAACGGAAGTGAATTTATATCTACCTTGTTTAGAAATTTCTTAGATATGTACAGTATAAACCTACATACAATCTGTGCAAAAAGTTCCAACGGCAATTCACCTGTTGAAAGATTCCATTCTACCTTGTATGGAGTTAATACGCATTATCAAATCTCAACACAAAGAAAAACCTATAGGCGAAGTAGTTGACGAAGCTGTGATAACTTATAACAATTCAATCCACTCTGCAACTAAACTGACCCCTTTTGAATTGCTTAATGGCCATATTACAAACAGAAATCTATTTTCCCTTAATAAAACTGCTAAAACAGAACAGGAATACCTTAATAAACATATTAATGACTACAATACCTTAGCAAAATTAAGTTATGACCGAAATCTTAATACTAAAGAAAAGATTATTAATAAACTCAATGATAGCCGCAAAGACCCACCTGAATTTTTAGCTAACAGAAAAATATATGAATCAGACGACAGACGTAACAAATTAGCCCCTAGATTTAACGACCATATAGTAGTTAAGAATAATAAAATTACTTTGGAAACAAACAAAAGAAAGGTACACAAACAAAAAGTACAGAAACAACGCAAATTTACCGATTAAACACATTCATTTTTTTCTTTTTTAGTTTAAAACAAAAGAAATTAAATGTTAGAAATAAATAAATGCGAAAATAATCAAACTACTCTAACTCTATTTTGTTTTCGAATCGCCTTTTTTTTTCTTCTTTAGACACACTATATTATAAATTTCAATATCTAGCCAAAATTAACATAAAAAACTGATTTTCATTTTTTCAAAAAAAAAATAAAAATATATTTTATCCCATCCCTTACCCACTGATGATTTAATAAGCCTTAAATGTGGATAAGCCTCGTTCATAACAATTTAGCAGCAGCAACACTAATCATGGACACAAACCTTTACAAATTTGTTGGTCCATACTAAGAGGGGAGGAGTTACATACCCATAGTAACCACCCATAACCATCCATCCTGCAACATCAATAACAGAAGTCATCTAGTGCAAACAACGGAGTCACATTTGTAACCATCAACAACAAATCTAAGTGCAAGCAACGGTCCAACAAATGCAAAACCTATTAGATGACCTACTTACGGACGAACGAGCGTTAGTGCAAGAAACGGGCCAACATCTGCAGTGACAACACAACCATGATAACGGACGAACATTTTCAGCATCAACAACAAGTCCAAGTGCAAACAACGGGCCAACCAATGCAACGCCTAGTAGATGACCTACTTACAACGAACAGCGGCAGCTTGCTATCACCAGCTAGTAACGGCTTTTGCTCTGGCATAAATTTGTTTACCGTCTAATATAAATAGACGAATAGACAAATAATGAGGCAGTCTTAATTTCAATTGACAATAAACCGCATCAGTGGAACAAAGATATTAATAAGTGTTTTTTTTATTTTTAAGTGTTAAATAATCTTTAACTCGTGCTGCCATCTTTCTTCTTAACCAGTACAACCGGTGATGCCCACGGACTTTTGGAACTTTCAATCACACCTTCTTTCTCCATTGCCGACACCATCTCTGTAACTTCTGTCTGCTTTGCCAATGGAAGGCGCCTAGCAGGCTGACGAATTGGTCTAGTATCACCAGTGTCTATTCGATGTTGTACCAGGTGTGTTCGGCCGTATTCTCCGTCCTGTGAGGCAAATACATCAGCGTACTCATTGATAAGATTTTCTGCCATAGTTCGCTGCTCCTGATTCAGCTCACTGGACTGGAGAATCGTCTCTCTCGTTTCCGCTGTCCAAGGTGATGGGAGAGGTTTTGGAGCATCACGTTCAGATATTGTTGCGACGGCGGTAATCGGCGTGCATTTTCCAGTCACCTCCCCTCGCCTTAGTTTGACAGTGTGTGGTCTTGCGTTCAAAACTCTTACTGGAACCATGGTGTTCTTTGGTTCGACTAACGTCTTTCCCACGATGTAGTCTTGAGAATTCTTCTCTGGGTCTGGTTCTACTATGTAGAATCGGTGGCTCCCAAGATCACTTTCCAGCTTCGTCCAAATGATTGTCTCAGAAGACGGCGGCAAAACTTCGTCTTTGCTGTTGACTGTCCTGAAAGTTACGGCACTCTCGTTTCCGTACACCATCGGAATCTCCACATTTCGATACCTCAGTACTTGCATCCCGATGTCCAGGATTACTTCATTTGCTTTCATGAAGTCTATTCCGATGATGCACTCGTCGCATATATCTGCCACCAGAAACGCATGGGAGAACGTCAGTCCTGCCAGAGTAATCGTAAGACGAACTTCTCCAAATACCTTCGCCATTTTCCCTGTTGCAGTCTTCAGGCAGTAGCTGTTGGTGTTGTGCAGAAAGGCGCTTCTGACGATATCTCTTCTTACAACGGAGGCAGTGGCGCTTGTGTCGATGGTGGCTACGCACTTCTTCTTGTTGATTAGTGCCTCCACTGTCAGGCTCTTGTTACCCCGTTTGGTTTGCGAAACTTGAATGGTGGTCCTGGGGGCCTCGATTCCAGTAACCAACTTCTGCCCCGCGAAGTTGGTCCTTACGCATTTCCCGACTGCTGGTTTTGGTAAGTCTGACTGACAGCCAGATGCTTCCTCTCTGCTTCTCCTACTTCCGCAATGTGGACAATTTCCTCGTCTAGGTGCACTTCTGCACTGCCGTTGTAGGTGTCCGGTTTGGTTGCAATTCCAGCAACGGATTTGACTTCCGCGAGCTTTGTCTTCATCCATGACGGCCGTTCTCTGGCATGAGCATTCCACGACGGACATTTCCCTGACACGGTGTATTCCCTGGTATGCTTGGTCCGCAGCCTTCATTGACAAAGCGAATGCCAATGCCTCGGGGAGTGTTCGCTTTTCAGCCATCCTTACAGCCATTTGCAGTTGTCTGTCCTCTATGGCCTGAATAAAAGCTTTCACCGCCATTTCGTTGATAAGCTCCTCACCGGCTTTAGGGTATGAAAGATGGGCTAGTCGCTCTATATCCGCCTGCAACTGTTGGAGCGTTTCCCCCCTTTTCTGGACTCGACTACGCAGCTGAACCCTGTACACCTGCTGCATGTGTTCATCCCCAAACCGCATCTCGATAGCCTGAACCAGAGTGTCGTAGTTCTGCTGTTTATCTTCCGGGATGGTCTGCAAGAGCTCCGCAGCTGGACCCCTCAGTGCAAGTGTGAGTGCAATGGACTTCTCTTCATCGTCCCAGCTATTGGTCATTGCGGCCGCTTCGAATTGCCTTTTATAAATTGGCCATGATGTTTGACCATCGAAGATAGGAGGCTGCATCTCCTTTCTTCTCAGACCGTCAGTGGAATATTCCCGTGCTTTCTGTCTCTTCACGTTGCTGAGTTCCTTAGTAAGATTTTCGACTTGTTTTTCTACTTTTTCGAACTGAGTCTCTATTTTCCCGAACTGAGTTTCATGCTTCTCAAAGTTTTCATCGAATCTAGTTTCGACTTTTTCGAGTTGTGTCTCGACCTTCTCGATTTTCTCTTCGATCACTTCGAATTTGGATTCCAAGTTCCTGTTTTGCTCATCAAGTTTGCTTTCCAGAGCATCTAGAGAATTCTTTTGTTCGTCTAGCTTAAGTTCTAGAGAATTCCTTTGGTCGCCCATTGCTTTCTTTTGTTCGTCCATCGCTTTCTTTTGTTCGTCCAGCTTAAGTTCTAGAGAGTTCTTCTGATCGTCTATTGCTTTCTTTTGGTCATCGAGCTTAAGTTCCAGAGACTTCTTTTGGTCTTCCATTGTTTTCCTTTGTTCGTCCATGACTGACTTAAGTTGCAGGAGCAGACTTGTTATATCCGGGTCGGCTACTATACTTGCTGGTTCCTCTCCCACGTCAAACTCTACGTCATGCGGATTTTCACCTTCTTGCGTTACTGCTTCTTCCAGACGAATCAGTAGGGCATCTTTTCCCCCAGTTGTGTCGAGGTTCCGCTTACTGAGTTCTGCCTTTAGTTGAATTATAGTTAGTTTTCCCAATTTGCGACCCATTTTGCGCAACTAATTAACTCAACACAGAAATCGTTTTTTTTTTTTTTTTGCTTGTGCAATTTCACACCACGGAAATAGTTATTCACAGAATAAGTTTTATCCCGCTTCTGACACCAATGTAATATGCGAGCTACGGCTCGAGTAGATAAAACAATTATTCTGTGAAATTATTTCTTTATTTTCTACTCTATAGAACAATTCAAGTTCACACAATACTATTCTTCGCAAATTCTTTTCTTACAAGGTCTCTTTCCTCTCAAATCACTTTATCTCCTTTCAATTACTTAATTCACAAATCCAAACTAATTACTTTTTCTTGTTCACTCTCAACTTTCAATTTAGCACCAAATTACAACTTCGCCCATTATCACTTTTCCAATCTCTTCCCCACAGTTCTAAACCAACTGTGCCTTTTTTTGATCGCCATCTGTCCTTATATAGCAGAAGTTTCTGATAGCCAGAAACTTCTAGCAAATTCTTCGACCACTGGAACAAGAGAAATAATTCTTGCAGTTTTAATTCCCTTTTATCCCTGATATTATTCGTCTCTTTCGTTGACATGAGCTGTGGAGACTTCGTCCCAGACACGAACCTCGAATGAAAGGACAGTTCGAACCAAAATTCTGCCAGAATGGAAAGTCACTTCGGAATTTGCTGCATAGACATAGGAGCGTAGTTATTATTATGCTACAATATCTTAACAAAAATTACTTACTTGCGGTACCTAGTTCTCGACTTCATTTGGGGTTGGTTGACGATGGAATGCACGTTTATTCAAAAGGGCAGATCTGTCCGCGAAGTCGATCGTGAACCAGCGCCTTAGGCAAGCGTTACATTGGCAAAGTGCTCAGAATTTCGCGATACATGGTTTTCAAGAAAAACGATGTCAAGCTGATTGGACGGTATAATTCGGGTAGCTTACTGGGTTTGTTACCTAGTTAAGTTAGTGGAATGTATCTCAATTTAAAACTTGTTCTAAATAGACCTACCAAGGTGGGCAGGATGTATTCTAGACCTTTTTGAATAAGGGCTGGAAAAACACCATCACTGCCGGGTGCTGAAGTTAGTCAATGTGGACCTATATTCGTCCAAATTTTTATTGCGTTTTGCGGTGTTAAAAAGTTTTCTCACCCTTTTACGGAGTATCTCTAGATGGTTATTCCACCAGGGTACTCTCCGTTTACTTATTGTATTTTTTTGGGACACAGCTACTCCTGAAGGAAGAGATTAGACAGTCATTTAGTTGGCAGGCTGCCACATCCACATCACATTTTGACCGCGAAATTTTCGCGAAATAATGCCAATTAGTTCTTTTCGGTGCGTAGTGTACTTGTTCATGATTAACTCCACCCGATAAGTTAAATCTGATGTGCTGATGATCATATAGTGAGGGTTCATTAGACATGTGCCAATCGATGACAGAGTTAGAAATAAAAGGGCTCGAGATTGTGAGGTCAAGTATCTCTTCTCGAATAGAATTTATAAATGTTGGTTTATTTCTTTCATTACATACAGCTAGATTTATACTTGTAATATAATCAATAAGTAACTCACCCATTTTGCTGATGTCGCTGCTGTCCCATACCACATGATGGAAATTGGCATCGGATCCAATCATCGGATGTCAGTTGCGGCGGTGAAATAGGTCCACCAAATCCTGCACGGCCGCTGGCGGAACAAACTCCGAGTTTCCAGGGAAGTAGGCGGAGGCGCACACGATCTCCTGAACTCCTCCTATTATCGGAATCTCAGCAATGCAGGCCACTAAGTCTTTGCTGATGTACTCTGGGATGGGAAGAAAATTAATTTTAGAACTGATTAAACAAGCAGACCTAGGCATTAACTCACAAGGGCCTTTATAAAAACCTGCATGTCCTATTATGAAGGCCCTTTATTTTGCCTCCAATCACCCAAGGCCCCTGGATGAGATCCCGGACAAACCTATCTATCCTTGGATCCTCCTCCAAACCCTCCCAGTGGGTGCTAGGCGATAATAACCACTATACCTAGTTGTCTCGTGCTAAGGGAAGGGCGAATTGATGAGGTATTGCTTTACTACTCGATAGTTCAATACCCATTATATCAGTGGTGGTGTGAGCACACATAGTGCAAAATTCGTGCCCAATAATGAAAGGCTAGGGGTCAAACTAGTTACTACCGAGCTCATTTGGATACCCAGGCAAGTTCTGTCGTAACCCTTTTGCCTTATCCTGGTATATAGGCGCTGCTGTGATTGACCATATACTTTCGATTCACTCGTAGGACCAAAATCTTTAACAAAATGAACAAACAAACAGAAAATCAAAAAAAAAAAAAAATAACTAGAACAACAACGACAACCACAATAAACAAGATCGGACTTAATACGACAATCACAACTACATCTATCGACGACGACCAAAAAACGACAGCGAAGGTAAGGAAGGCAAAGAGCTTTTGTTGGCAGTAGACAAAACTTCAGTGGAAATGCTAAGAAGTAGATCTGGCGTGGTCAAATTCGTTCTGGAGAGATCCGGATCAAGATCCTGAATAAAGACTGCAAGAAAGAGTCAGAAACTGTCGGTAGTGCAGTTTCATCTGCAAAGCAGCCGTCAGTGGCTTTCTTGCTCATTATCAATGCAGAAAGCGTGGACGTAGCTTTAATCCAAGAGCCGTACATCTTAAATATTCAGGTGCAAGGGTTAAAGTCCAAACATTACGATTTGTTTCACTCCACTAATGTAGGTAGAATTAGAGCCTGCATCTTAGCTAACAAATCAATTAATATGTTTCTTTTACCTAGATTCAGCAACGAAGACGTAACAGTAGTGAACGTAGAAAACAAAGAGAAAAGTTTTCTTCTAATTTCTGCGTACGGTTCGTGAACTGATAGAGCACGCCCAATTAAGGAACAAATTTCTGGTGATGGGATGCGACGCAAATGCGCACCATATACAATGGGGCGGTAAAGACATCAATAAAAGGGGTGAGTCTATTTTTGAATTTATCCTCGACACCAATCTTGTACAATGTAACAAAGGCAATCATTCTACGTGAATTAGGGAAGAGGTTCTGGACCTCACCCTTAAGAAGTAATAATGAGCAGGTTATGATAGAAAACTGGAGAGTATATTCTAAAAACTCTTTCTCAGACCATTTTAGAATTTTCTTCACAATAGACATCTACCCTCTCAAGCAAAGATCTTTTAGAAACCCCACTAAGACAAATTGGGCAGAATACACTAAATGGACCAACCAATGGATACCTCATCCCAGCGATGAAATCTTTCAAAATGGCACATTTATCGATTCTGCTGTCCAGCTCATAACTGGATAAATGAACAAAGCCTTTAATAAATTCTGTCCCAAATCTCAATCGTTAACCTGGACAAACGAACTTAAAAAATGTTGAACAGAGATCAGAAGATTACATAATAAAGCAGGAACAAGTAATTCAGAGGTAGTCTGGACCACATACAGGTCCGTACTTAATCTTTACACACGTGATATTAGAAGCGTAAAAACAGAGTCCTGGCACAACTATTGTGAATCCATTGAAAATACTAACGAGGCTGCCACACTATGCAAAGTTTTATCCAAAGACCCGTCAGTCGCAGGATATCTCAAGCGCAGTGATAAATCCTGAACATAGTCAATCCAAGAATCGTTAGAACTTTTAGTGGAAATACAACTCCAAGGGTGCAGCAATCTCATTACAAACGCCCTCAGTTCCTTCCAAACTCAGTAACAAATGATGACGACAATGATATCATTACAGAGCAAAAGACAGCATGGGCGGTTAAATTATTTAAACCCTACAAATCCGCAGGGCCGGACAACATCACTCCAACTATGCTCCAGCATGCTTTAGCAGGAATCACACCCTGGCTTAAAGTCATTTACCGCAGCTGTATAAAGCTAGTTTACGTACCGAACTATTGGAAAGAGGTAAAAGTGGTCTTTATCCCTAAGGCGGGGAGTCCAACCCATAATTCCGTAAAAGATTTCAGACCAATTAGCCTTTCTTGAAAACACTGGAGAGATTAATTGATCTACACCTGAGAAGCCTTCTCAATGAGCACAATTTTTGTAGCATTCAACACACATATGCAAACCCTGTCTCATGGAGCCTCTTCTAGGTTTGCAGGATTTCTGCAATATATCGTAATAAGCCTTTCATTGGTTCTGGTATTTTACACTTACAGTTTTGTTCTATCTCTAAAGATGCATCATTTGCATTAGTTATCCTAACTTTATTATTTAGGCGCCTAAGCATAACTTTTATGTCGTTATAGTAATCTTGACAATTAGTTTTATATGGAAGAGCTCTAAGGTCATTGTACAATTGCTCTATTGTTTTCTTGTCGCCGAAATATTGAAAGAATAGTTTTCAACCCATTTTATTACAGTATTGTTAATTTCAATTGCCTCGCGGGCTCTGCCTGTTAGTTTACTCTTAATGATATCGAAAAATATCAGTTGAATTGTTTCGTCATATTGTCCTAATCTAGGATATATCATATCCACTAGATCGATAAAATTATAAAGTTTTCACTATTTTCGTCATAGCATGGGAGATTATTTAAATATTTAATGGGATCTAAACTTAAGCTGAAAGTAGTTACCGCTGACTGTTGGATTACTATTCCTGTTGCTGGTGTTGGTGCCATGTTTGTGATAGATAGTTGCTCCAGTAGCATTGATAGGTCGTGCCACCCTTCTTCAGTTCGCATTTATGATTTTACCTTGCTTAGTGTTCTCGATGTATCCTTTCACTTCTACTTCGCGATTTCAAATTAACGAATAATGAATCTTCACTTCTTGCACTTGTGAATTTTTTTTTTTTGTTCTGTTCTTAGTCGAACAAGTATTGAAAATCACTTTGTTTTCAAGCAGTGTGTTTCATCTTTTTTTTTATATAATTTTCACGTGTTAAAGGGGATATGAATACCCTTATACTAATTTTTTTTAGAACACGTGCGTTTTTGTGGAAAGGGGAAGAGACAGAGAGAAAGACAGAGTTGTGTAGTTTGAAACTCAGGTGGTATTAAGTTTCTGTAAACTCCAAGGGTGGATATTCAGATAACTGGGGAGTATTTTGTTTGTTTTCGCTATTATTGTCGTTGCTTATGATTCACAGTATTTTTTTCCGTCCTCCAGATGCCATCATCACGATCAAGTTGCATCTTAGCCATATGACCCCCTACTGCCAGTGTTATGCCTTCACAGTAGAGTTGACTTAGCTTTCGCAAGTGATCGACTTTTTTATTTATTTCATGTGAAATACATAGATGATTCTTGACATCAGAATTCGAACCGTGAATCAACAGCGTGACAAGCGATGATGTTACCGCTACACCACGGCCACCCGTAATCTGTCTTGCAATCTTTTATTTTATTTTAATTTTTCTCTCGAATTCTTAGTATTTTATTTTTATGTGTGTATTTCTTGTATCTTATACGTTTAATTTTAAATGAACAAAGTACTTAAACGAACATTATTGCGTTTTTATTGGTTTTATTTTAATTTTCCTTAAAAGAAAATCGACGGTTTTTACTTTGTTTTTATTTTCCTAAAACGGAAGCCGAGTGCACATAATACAATTTATACAATAAATTTTTGTAATGTGCTACGGCAGACTTTACACTAATGCCCAAAACACATGTGCAGAACTCTGTATGCAGTGAAATTAGAATACACATGTTTTAATTCGCGATGCTATTTTTTTTTTTTTTTTTTTGTGTAGCTGGGTGAAAACCGTTGAAAGACATCACATGCGAGCTTTGCGATAGTTTGGGACTTGCCGACATTCCAGAATCACGTTTAGGTCCCGCCAGTTCAGAACCAGTGTTAGCTCCCACCAGTTCAAATCCAGCTGCGCCAGTTCAGCAACTTCAGCAGCGATAGGACCCACGCCTACAGATGTAGACTGCGATCTGAACGCAGCAGCGATAGAGTCACAGCTATCAAGGAGCACATCATCAGAAAGAATGGAGGAGCAGTCTGAGAAGATGAAATGCCCAGCAAAGTTTACTAAGCTGTACATCGTCAAGAGCAGATTCATACGCGTAATTGACAGCTTGGATTTGAGTCAAAATGCAGTTTACCTCAGATTCAAGCTGAGTCAATTACAGGACTGCTGGACAAGGTTACAAACAATGAATGAAGAAATTATGTTATCACTGGAAGAAGCTGATTACGACCAGGAGTATGTGTCCAGCAACGAGTTTATCGATTTGGAGCAGATGTATCAAGATATATATATTCAAATCAAAGAGGCAGAGCAGCTAAGACACCAAACGGAGGAGGTAGCTCCACAACCTGGAACACATCGAGAAATCAAACTTCCACCTATAAGCATACCAACATTCAGTGGAAGGTATGAAGAGTGGACACTATTTTGGGAATTATTTGATCGATTAGTGAACCAGAATGGATCCTTAAGCGATGTCGAATGGATTCAATATTTGAAAGGCAATCTGAACGGAGTAGCAGCAAGGATTGTCCGTCACTTATCACCTACGTCAAGCAATTATGCAACATCAATAGAATTGCTAACGAAACGGTTCCAAAATCCAGCAGCGTTTTTCAACAACTATATTCAGAAATTACTTGCTTTGAAATCAGTTCGAAGAGAAAATGCGTTCTACTTAAAAAATATCATGGACACGTAGAAAGAAATCTTGTTTGGTATTAAAAACTTGGGAGTTGATGTCAGTTCATGGGATCCATTAGTGATTCAGTTGTTATATCCAAAACTTGACCATGAATCAAGAAAATTTTATCAGCAATCAAAAGGAACGTCAACAGAAATTCCAAAGTTAAGTGAATTTTTTAACTTTACCGAGGACAGATTCCGAGGATTGGAGAGCAGTCGCGAACTCAACCGAGAACACTAGTCGCAACTATTCAAAACAACATCCACTAAAAACCATTTGACTACAGTCACACAGTCGAAATGCGTTGTGTATAGCGAGTCTCATCAATTGTATAATTGCAAAAGATTTCTAAGTATGAAGCCAAAAAACCGAATGGAGGTGGTCCAGAAGTCAAAGCTGTGTTTCAAGTGAGAGTGCAACCGTCTTGGTAGCAGGAAAAACAACAAGTGAAGAAACACTATCGACAACGAGAATCGCCACAGCATGTCAAAGTGACAGAACAGTACTATTAGCGATGAAGGAGTCAACGTGGAGGTGGAGTCAACGTGGAGGTGGAAACTCTAGTAATGCCTGTTATTACATCAAGACTGCCACTACAACAATTTTCACCCAACCAGTGGCCACATATTCAAGGCTTGAAGTTGACGGATCCATGGTATGAACAACCAAAGGATACTGAATTATTGATTGGATCAGACATTTTCCCGCACTTCCTGATGAACGGATTAATCAAGGGTCCAGCTAATACACCAATGGCACAAAATACAAGGTTTGACTCCAAAGAAGCAAGCACAAACTAAGGTTCTCACGTCATGTATCAGTGTGTGTAGTGAAGATGAAGGTTTGAAGAAATTTTGGGAGCTAAAAGAAGTACCAACTGCAAGGGTCAAGACTGCTGAAGATGAAATGAGTGAGAATCACTACCAAATGACATACAAACGAGATGAAACTGGACGATATACCGTTAAATTTAAAAATACTTAAGAATCGCATGGTCTTCGGCGACTCACGCAAAATTGCATTAAAGCAATTCTTTATGTTGGAGTAGAGATTCGCAAAAATGAGGAGCTTCGACAGGAATATTCCAAATTCATTCAGGAATATATTATTCTTGGATTACACTGGAAAAATGTATTATCGTCCACAACATGCAGTAATGAAAAATGACAGCACTACTACTAAACTGAGAGTGGTATTCGACGCTTCGGCGAAAACGACATCTGGGGAATCGCCAAATAGTATTATGATGTCAGGTCCCACGATTCAAAAAGATCTGTTTTTCCTCCTACTTCGATGGAGGTAATTCCCAATCGTGTTTACAGCTGATATCGAAAAAATGTATCGGCAGATTTTAGTCGATCAGGAGGATCAAAATCTACAGCGCATCTTGTGGAGACAAAATTCCAGTGGCCCAATCAAGGAATACGCTCTCAAAACAGTCACATACGGTACAGCATCAGTCCCGATTTTGGCAATTAAAACTTTATGCCAGCTAGCTGAGGATGAAAGACAGACGTATCCACTGGCGAGCAAAACAGAATTGCTTGAAGAATTCTATGTAGGCGACTGTCTTGGAGGTGCAAATTCAGAAAATGAGTGTGAAGCCCTTCAACGAGAATTGATGCAGCTACTTCAGTTGGGTGGATTCAACTTACGAAAATGGACATCAAATAGTTTAGAATTCATAAAGGCCTTACCAAGAGAAGTCGTTGAGATGGAACCAGAACATGATTTTAATAGTGACACTACATTTAAAATTTTTGGAATAAAATGGTGCCCGAGGACAGACGACTTCCAATTTAAGGTAAATTTTTCGTCATTCAGCATAAAGAGTACCAAACGAGCAATATTGAGTGACGCAGGCAAAATCTTCGATCCCTTTGGCTGGTTGTCACCTATGACAATCAAAGCAAAGATTTTCATTCAAAATCTTCGGCTCTTAGGCATCGAATGGGATGAAAATGTGCCAATGACAATTAAAAAGGAATGGGACGAATACCAGAAAAGATTATCGACGCTTAAAAATGTGAGAATTTCACTATGGACGGAACAAATGGAAACCTTTCAAATTGAGCTACATGGATTTGCAGATGCATAAGAATCAGCATATGCAGCGGTGGTGTATCAGAAGGTCATTAATTCTGGCTCTGCTGCAATATGCATCATCGCGTCAAAGACCAAGGTGGCACCTGTGAAACAAGTGTCACTTGCCAGATTGGAGTTATGTGCAGCTGCACTACTTACGAAGCTAATGAACTACATCAGAAAGGGAACAGAAACTAATAAATACACCAGAATTATCGCGTGGTCAGATTCTACCATAGTATTAAACTGGCTAAAACAACACCCAGTCAAATGGAACACGTTTGTAGCCAATCGGGTATCTTATGTGCAACAGCACTTCAAAGGACAATGGAGGTTAGTATCTGGTAGAGAGAATTCTGCTGACATTCCGTCTAGAGGGTCATTTGGAGATACCCTCGCTGAGAAATCTACATGGTGGCATGGTCCAGTGTGGTTGAAGAAAGACGAACAACATTGGCCAGCTGACAAGGTTATGATGGAAGTGCAAATATGCTTGAGATCCGGAAGTCTTACGCGTGCATAAGTATACAACCCCACAACCCACCAGGCACCGGACATCTCTTGCGCCTTTTCATCAGTTTTGAAACTTCAACGTGTGAGCGCAATCTGTCTACGATTTAAAAACAATTGCAGGAAAAGCAAGAGAGGCGAATCAATGCTACATGGCAATTTGACGGTAGAAGAACTCCTGGAAGCTGAAAAAGCACTGGTAATGGATATGCAAAACCTAAGAATAAACAAAGCACTGAAATCAACCAGCAAAATATTATCACTGATTCCATTCATAGACGCCAATGGAATTTTGCGAGTGGGAGGTCGATTGAGACATGCCAGTTTATCAACTGACCAGTGGCATCCTATGATTTTGTAATCATCGCAACCGCTAACAGAATTGATCATCAATAAAGCTCACATCGATATACTTCACGGTGGAGTGAAACTGACGTTAAATCACATTCGGAGGAAATTTTGGATCATCCGAGGAACCAATACTGTCAAGGCCATAATAAATCAATGTGTTAGATGTTTCCGATTTAAGGCCAAGGAATCAAATCAACTCATGGGACAACTTCCGAAAGCACTAGTAAGGTTTTCACGTCCATTTACGCATTGTGGAATAGACTACGCAGGCCCAGTCAACATACGATGTTCTCAAATTCGAGGTGTGAAGTCGCACAAGGCTTACATAGCGCTGTTTGTTTACATGGCAACAAAGGCAGTGCATATTGAACTGACTTCTGATTTAACAACGGATGGCAGCATTGCGACGAATGATCAGTAGAAGAGAATCCGTACATCATCTGTATAGCGACAACGGAACAAATTTTGTTGGAGCGAAAAACATGATTGATGCATTACAGACTTCACTTACCGATAACGGAATTCAGTGGCATTTCATCCCCCCTGGAGCTCCACACTTTGGTGGACTCTGGGAAGCTGGGGTCAAGTCAGTCAAATACCATTTGAATAGCATCATAGGTGAGCAAAAATTAACGTACGAGGAGATGAACACAATTGTGATGCAAATAGAAGGATGACTGAAATCGAGACCACTCTGCCCGTTATCAGACAATATTGAAGATCTCGGAAGGAATCTGAAAGATAAAAAGCAGAAGTCAACCACTCCATCAGCAAATTTCTCCATCGCCCTTGTGACTCTATCGCTGCTTGCAATAGTTATGCCGGGATCGACAAAATATACAATCACCCATCTAGACATTGGATTGTTCGTGGAACAAATTGGAACTGCCAAAATTCAACGAGGAGTGCTACACACGAGAGTTCGATTCCCAATCGAAGACATTTTACGTGATCAAGGCAACATGAACAAGACGAGGGATCAAATAATTAAGTTATGCAACTAAGCGAAATCAGGGACAAAAGAGAGTCAGTGCGATGAATCACCAATAAGTGTGCAGAGAAACTCGGCCCAGAGATGAAGGTACTACCAGACCCAATGGACAAACTAGAGATGTCTACACCTTCAGCGGAGATTTTGATCACAGGATACTTTATAATCAGTGATACTGATGAATATGACCTGATTAAAACCAACACTGTTCCAGAGAAGGTGGACGAGTAGACATTTCCAGAGGTACACATACAGCGGATGGTGCTGGGAGTGAACTATAATCTACAGAGGTATTTCGAATTACCACTGGAAAATATAAACAAGGCACCAGCACTAAACGGAACAACATTCATCCTCCGACCATCAATATTTCACGGTATTGAGCAAAGTGAGGATTGCATTGTTCAGCAGCTCTACAAAAAACTGTCCTTCAAGCGATGCGCAACCAGGATGCTGAAACTAACACACACCATGTGGAAAGAACTATAGAGCCATAATACCTGGATGTTCATTACCCCAGAGGAAACTTCGGTGTTCGTAATTTGTGGCTCAACTCGAGAGGAAGTGATTCTAAACGATACGGGAATCATTCATGTGACCCCAGATTGCGTCATACAATCAAAATTCGTACGATTGGAGGCAAAATTGTTTAAGAAAACGAGAGTAGTAATGCACTATAGCAAATCAATCGCTACCATTAACACATCGGTATCAACTCAGGTTCCAGTTTATTTTACAAATAAAACCGTCATCCCGCTGAATAAGGATCTAATGGAGGCGTCAATATTCAACCATCGAGAGGCATCCGAAGCGCTTAACCGGATACATTAACACAACTGGAAGACAATCACAAAACACCAGTATTGGACAATTGGATTTTGCTCAGTTTTTGCAGTTGTTGTGATCATAATCTGTGTATTGGCTGTGATACTTAATCACCGAACTAGAATTAATCACTCTGTCAACATTGAGTTAAAAGAACACAGGAACATACCAGATCACAGGTTTGACATTAATTGGCAAACAACGCCGGAGGTGGCAAAATGTTGAATACATCCACAAAAGAAAAAACAAAACAAACCGAACCCCAACATCAGCAGTTTGCGCATAAACATGTTACTCAATCACGACCTACATCAAGTGGTTGAGTAACAGCACAACAACCAAGTCAGCACAACAGCCGAGTCAGCACAACGACCGAACAACACTTGAATCACGACCTACATCAAGTGGTTGAGTAACAGCACAACAACTAAGTCAGCACAACAGCCGAGTCAGCACAACAGCCGAACAGCAGTGGAATAATCAATTAAAATTAAGTTAGCACAGTAAGCTAAATTTATATATAAATACCCATTAAGAAAACAAATAAAATCAGATCTACTCAAGCAACAATACGATCTCCTATTGGTAGCAATCCCCCCACCCGCGGTAAGGTAGCTATTAATTAAAAATTATTAAAGTCTATCAAAGGATAGATTTTACACTTCGTAGTCTTCTAACTAGATTGTTATTATTAAGTAGTTCGACTACTTATAAATTAGAATGGTTGCGAAGCCTACCTTCATGTCTTCTTGCGACCTTCCTGACCTTGTCCTCTACCATTTCAATTTTTAGATCCCTATGTAGATCAGCGTTACGTATGTACCATGGCGCATTAACAATATTGCGTAGTACTTTATTTTGAAAGCATTGTATGCTTTGTAGGTTCGTCTTACTTGTGCACACCCAAAGCTGAAGGCCATATGTCCATATTGGCTTTAAAACTTGCTTATAGAGAAGCAGTTTATTATATATTGAGAGACATGAATACCTCCTAATTAGCCAATACATTTTTTTATATCGAATGTTTAGTTCGTCTTTTTTTTTGACCTGAGTTTTCCAGCGCAACTTCGCGTCTTAAGTCATGCCTGAGTTCGAATGCAGAACTTTTTTTTTTTTTTTTTTAAATGGTTTTTTTTTATGCATTTTTATTCAAATTCAATTCATTTTAACTTACTTGCTAGACAAAAAAAACGCTTAAAACTAGCTTAACTAACTTAACTATGTTGTTTTAACTTACTGGCCCTATACGGGCGCTCTAAGCTAAACCTAATTCTTAAAACTATGTCTTTTGACGTAATCTAACTGAAATTCTTTATTAATTTCATTTTCCTTTTTTGTTTTTTTTAACTATACTAATTACTAAGAAAAAATGAGAAAACTTAGTACATGAACAGTGTTTTGTTTTCTTCTTTGTCTTATGTCTACATATAATATATAAATAAAACTAAAAAACTACCTTAAAATAAAATTAAACTACCTTACCCTAATTACGTAATTAAATACGTACTTTTTTTTAAATCCAGGTGCTGCCTAATTTTTTTTTTTTTTTAAACCCAAGTGCTGTGCTTGTTTTTTTTTCTCTAAAAACTAATTAAACCTAAGCTATGTAAGTCGGCCATAGGTAAACTGCCAACTTTATAACGGTCTATCCCGGATTGTGGAGGAGCGACGAAGGAGTTCCCTCTGTTTCGGATAGCCACCAGAATTGTCCGAACTGACGTTCTACGTCCTTCAAATCGCGACTTGATACCGCCCTACTAAACCGGAGACGCTCCACACTGCTGTGTGCGACGTCTCTGTCGTAGTTGAGTCGCCTATCCGCAACTGTCCGAGCAACATGGAAGATTAGCGGCACCGCTAATCTGTGGGGTAATAAGCCCCAGAGATCAGGTTATTTATCGAGCTCATTGCTCCAGCAATATGCCTTCGAATCAGCTTGATCACGAAATTATCCATCCTTATTAGGTAGAGGGTGAGCTTATTCACTTAGGCCTCCATTGGGCCCGTTGTGTTCCCCTCATATGCGTAACTGTAAGGAATAGTGATGTGTTTTGGGAATTATGTATTGAGAGGATTTAGGTCTAGGGATAATGGGTAGTATCAACTATATCGTATAGTGATCGGGGAATCGTAGTGTTCGTCTGGCGAACTCCAGTATATCCCGGATTCCTTTCTTATTGAGGTGTGTAATATCCGGAATCCTTGGAGATCCCAGGATATTCAGCCTTAGCCTCGCTGTAGCGGGGCAGTGACAGAGGAAGTGTTTTATATCTTCCTCCTCCTCTTCACAGTTGGCACAGATTTCTGTATCAGCTATCCCGAGTCTGAACGAATGTTTGTTGAGATTGATGTGCCCTGTTAAAAGTCCCACCATCAATCTCAATTGTGTTCTGCTTGAGTTAAGAGCTCTTTTTGTTGTGTTGTTACTCGGTTTGGTTATTACAGATCTAGCCACTTTGCACGTGTCTAGATTCGTCCAGTAGTTATTGAACTCCTGTCGTATCTTATCATTGATTATTGTTTTAATGGTTGTCAGAGGGACCCCTATTGTACTATCCGGGTTCAGTTCTGGCAAGTAAGTTCAATTTAGTTTTGCACTCCCTTACTAGTAGTGATTTCGACATGGGGTTTGTGATCGCGCTAATTGCTGCTTTGCTGTCCGAGCAGATGTCAATTTGCCTTTCTTCGCTGGTGTCTTCTGCGAGTATTTCGGTTGCCTTCACAATTGCATAGACTTCTGCTTGGAACACCGATACAAATGGTTCTAGGTGAATAGCAAGTTCAATCGGTGGGTTAGCACTGAAGATGCCAGCCCCTGATTCCCCTGATATGTTAGAGCCATCTGTATAAACCGATATCCCATTGGAGTTTCTTGTCGTTCTTTCATACGTCCAATATTCTCTTGCGGGAAAAATTGTTTCGAAGTTGTTGGAGAATGTGTACGATTTCCCAACAACATCACTGGGGCAATCGATGAGTGGTGTCATTACTCTTATCATTTCGGTGATTTTTCGATGTCCCGTATTTGCACCACCGGTGAAATGGCCGATAGTTTTAAGCCGTGAGGCTGAAATACCGGCAATCTTCTTCGCTTCGAAGTGCACTGGTAGAATGTTAAGTATCGCTTCCATGGCCGCGGTTGGTGTTGAGGATTGTGCACCTGTAATACCCAGGCATGTATTAGTTAGCAAGTCTCTTGCATACTTTTTGCTCATCACTGGCCAACATACAACTACTCCGTAGAAGATGATGGGTTTTATTACGCATTCGTATATCCAGTGGACCTGTTTCGGTTTCAAGCCCCATGACTTCCCGATGGCCCTCCTGCATATCCAATATGCTCTCTTTGCTTTGGTGACTCTTTCTTCCAGGTTCTTTCTCCAGGTCAGTTTCCTGTCTAATATAATGCCCAGATACTTGACGCTGTCGCGGAGTTGTAGTGATACTCCTCCGAGTTGTGGAATGTGAAAGTCACTAGAAAGACGCCAGCGGAAAGCAAAAGTGGAGACTGGTCATTGACTATAGGAAAGTCAATGAAAAGACTATCTCTGACAGATATCCACTTCCCAATATCAGCGAGATATTGGATAAACTAGGAAGATGCATGTATTTTAGCACTCTCGATCTGGCAAGCGGGTTTCATCAGATCGAGATGGACCCTAGGCATATCCAAAAAACTGCATTCACGGTGGAGGGAGGACACTATGAATATTTAAGAATGCCGTTTGGATTAAAAAATGCTCCATCTACCTTCCAACGTGTGATGGATAATGTTCTCAGAGAATTAGTGGGCAAAATTTGTCTCGTCTACTTAGACGACATCATAATTTACTCCACTTCACTCCAAGAGCATATCGAGAGCATAAAATTGGTTTTTGAAAAACTACGCAGTTCAAACTTCAAAGTTCAGATGGACAAATGCGAGTTTTTACAGCGAGAAATCGCATTTTTGGGTCACATTGTGACACCTGATGGTATTAAACCAAACCCCAATAAAATTCATGCTATCAAAAACTTCCCAATCCCAAAAACACCCAAAGAAATCAAATCCTTCCTTGGCCTATTCAATTACTATCGGAAATTCATAAAAGACTTAGCAAAGCTGACCAAACCCCTCACTAATTGTTTTAAGAAAGGAGTCTCAATTTCCATAGATCAAAATTACATTGAAGCTTTCGAGACATGTAAAAACCTTCTAACAAATGATCCGATCCTAACATATCCAGACTTCACCAAACCCTTCATCCTCACAACGGATGCAAGCAATAGCGCACTGGGAGCAATCTTATCACAAAGCCGGATTGGAAGTGACAAACCCATCTGTTTTGCCAGCCGCACTCTTTCCACTTCTGAGTGCAACTACTCAACTATAGAAAAAGAGCTTCTCGCGATTGTTTGGGCTACCAGGTATTTTCGCCCCTACCTCTTCGGCAGGAAATTTCAAATTGTCACTGACCATAAGCCATTAATCTGGCTTATGAATCTTAGGGAACCAAATTCGAAACTTGTGAGATGGCGTCTTAAACTGGCCGAATATGATTTTGAAGTTGTATACAAGAAAGGCAAAGCAAATACAAATGCGGATGCCCTCAGTCGTGTCAAGATAACCAACCCAGATGAAAATACCCAGGAAATCTATAACAATGATGAAGACTTAGAGACAATTCACAGCGCCCATGAAGATTTAAATAATGGAATCCCCATATCTGAACGACCTCTGAATGACTTCAATATACAAGCTGTACTAGAAATCAATGAAAGAGGATCTCCAATGACCGTGGAAACTATTTTTAAGAATAGACAACGTCGAACCATACGTAAGCAAACATTCAATGAAGATATAATGATAGACATCTTCAAGAACTTTTTCCCCCCAAATAAGCTTACTGCTATATATACCACAGACGAAATCTTCCCTGTAGTCCAATCTACATATTCTAAATACTTTTTCCGAAATAAAACCTTCCGTCCAGTCAGATGTACGGAAATCCTAAATGATATACGACAATCAGATGATCAAGAGAAACTCATTCGAGACTACCACGAACGCTCAAACCACAGAGGAATCAATGAAACCTATCTTCATTTAAAACGCGATTCCTATTTCCCCAACATGAAGAGCACAATCACAAAAACCCTTAATAATTGCGAACAATGCAAATTACTCAAATATGATCGAAACCCTCCAAAACCAAATTACGCCAAACCCGAAAACCCAATTAAACCTTTGGAAATCCTCCAGATCGACATCTATTCAATAAATAACAACCAAATTCTTACGGTCATCGACAAATTTTCCAGATTCGCCTGTGGGTATACCCTTAGATGCAGAAGTAGTATAACTATCCTAAAAAATTTAAAACAGTACATCAGCCTATATGGCATCCCCAAGAAAATTGTATGCGATCAGGGTTCAGAGTTTGTCGCAAACATCTTCCAAGACTTCTGCAGACAACATGAGATCACTCTACATTTCACATCTTTCCAACAAACATCCAGTAACTCTCCAGTAGAAAGATTGCATTCAACCCTGACGGAAATTTACCGAATTATACTCTCGAAGCGAAAAGAAAATAAACTCACGCTCGAACATGAAGAAATCTTATCAAAAACATTTATAACATACAACAATGCCATTCATTCCATAACAAACCATACACCGTACGAATTATTCTTTGGCAGACCATATAAATTTTTCAAAACACTAAAATTCTCAGATGAGCATGAATATCTCCTCAAACTTAATGAATTTCTCAATACACTTTACCCTAAAATACAAGAAAAAGTTGAAACAATTACCAAGGCAAGAATAGAACACCTAAACGAATCAAGGGAAGAGCCGGAAGAAGTGCAGGTTGACGATGTTGTCTTCAGGAAGGAAGCTAGGCGAAACAAGATAACGCCCAGATTTTCCAAACACATTACCAAAACAAACAACAAATTCACCATCCTTACAAAAGGAAAAAAGAAAATTCATAAAAGTAAGCTAAGGAAAAAACCCAAAATAACTTAGATTAAAATAAGTATATGTATGTACGTACGCTATCTAAACACTTATAGACACTCACAGAATAAGAATATAAAACAAGAAGCATGATCACGGCATATTACCATGAAACTATCAAAATCCATTTATTTTAGATTCCTAACGATTGAACAGGACACTGAACTCTGCAACTAACCCCACCTTTCCTTCCAGCTTTCCATTAACATCTACACAACTAATCGAAATATTCAACCTTCCAAAAGATCGCGGCATACTTCCTCTCCGACTAGGACCTTCTAGAACTATCACTAACTACATCAACCTTATACATATCATTAACCTAGAAGATTATAATACTAACATCCAACAAATCAGTAACACTCTTGATCTTTTTGAAAAACAAGCGACACTAACTAACCCTGTTCACATAACAAAACATAAACTCAAAGAACTCGGAAAGAAACTAGCAACGCTATACCCTATTAAAAGAAATAAACGAGGCTTGGTTGACGGACTCGGATCAGCCATTAAATTCATCACAGGAAACATGGATGCGCAGGACGCACACGACATTAGCGTTCAAATAGAACACATAAATTCAAACATAAACAATTTTACGAACAATATACTAACCCAACACGCGATAAATTTCCAGACAATAGAAAGATTCAAAAATATTACCACCCACATTAATAAAGAACAGTCCAAAATAAAAGAATTTTTAGAAAAAACATTTAACACAGTCAAAAGAGAAGAACACATACTAACCGAAACACAATATCTAAATCAGATAAATTTCAACATTGACCTACTAACAAACCATATTTCTGATATCGCAGAGGCAGTGATCCTTAGAAAATTAAATATAATACCAAAATTTTTACTAAATACTAATGAACTAGAAAATATAGAAAATAAGCTAACCCAACAAGACATTAAAATCGAATCAATAGAACAAATTTATGAATTTTTGGGACTACAAGCATATTACAATGGTTCCAATATCATATTTAATATACGCATTCCTAACCTATCATCCCAAAAATATTTCCTCCATCATGTAATTCCCCTCCCCATTAACGAAACAAAATTTATTATAACAAAACCATACATAAATATAAACGAAAACAACATTCAGCACCTTACCGCACCTTGCCCCAAGATAGAAGGAATATTTTATTGCACGAAACCATACTACGAAGAAGACATCCAGAGCTCCCAATGCATAGGAAGACTCATGAACAACGAAGCAGCCAATTGCCCTTTCAGTGACGCTGGAAAAATAGAAGGAATCTCACAACCGGAACCCAATTTCATTTTATTTATCAATATACCTAAAATACTAATTAACTCTACTTGCAGTACGAAAACCTCAACAGTAGAAGGTACAGCACTTCTTCACTTCAAGAACTGTGACGTAGAAGTTAATGGAATATCCTACCGAAACAGCCCTGACACTTACTGGGACGACATACATGTTCCACCACCCCCAAGCAGCAACATCGAAATCAACTCCACAAAAGAAATCCTGAGCCTTGAGAAACTCAAGGAATACAACTTCCTCACCGAGTCAAAATTGTACAACTTGGATACCAAAACCGAAGTCCTTCACTACATCACAACATCATCAATAGCCATCATCATCGTCATCAGAAAAAGCCAAACTCAAACCGACCAGATTCCGACTCTACATTCCTTCGCTCCAGCCCCACTGACGTCACTGTGGCCATCGCTCTACTCTAAGGGGGGAGGAGTTACATCAGCCACCTGTTCCCCCGCTTCCCCCTAATCATCAGTTACGGCAGCCACTTGTTCCCATCACCGAGAGTTCATCAACACAGCGGAAATGCAGAATCAACATTTATCATTATTATATGTATGATCACATGTATTGTATATCAAATGTTATTAAACCCATTGTACTCTAAATGTGAAATCGAATATGAATCCATATCATTGTACTGCACAGGTGACATGAACTGCAGAGTAAGCGTCTGCTAGATTTCCGGCCGAACTTATTTCCCAAGTTCATGGAAACGCCTTTGCAATGGATACCTACATAAGTTAGATGTTTAAGTTATGAATTGTATTTTGTCAGTAGATTAAAGTGTTTCAAACTGAAAAGATCGTTTTTTTTTACTCAAACTTGAGATTCGTAACATAACTGGCGCAGTCGGTAGTCCGGTGAACGGTTGATTTTTTGTTTTCTCCAAGTATAATTAGTACAGTAGCTATTGCTACTATTGCATCGTGCGAACGACTAAACTTGTTAAAATTATTACAATTGATATTAACTGGTGATAGTGAAAGAAAATTGTCCGAACGAACCGTGTTCGTTATTAAAAAAAAAAAAAAAAAAAAAAAAAAAAAAAAAAAAAAAAAAAAAAAAAAAAAAAAAATATATATACTGTTTTACTGAAAGGGAGAATCAGCCGTTGGGTTTTGACCCTTAATCATCGTTGGACCAAATTCAAACATAAAAACCAGCCGCAGACCGCAATGTTCATCGGAATCATCAGTGCTATCCTTGGGTGCATGTGTGCGTAAGTCGTGTTGTTTATATATAATAAATAAATTCTGCGATCCCTATTGAAGGGCACTCCAGAAAATAAAATTTTTTTAAACAAATTAAATATAGAATAAGTAAATTCTGCGATCCCTATTGAAGGGCACTCCAGAAAATAAAAATTTTTTTTAAACAAATTAAATATAGAATAAGTAAATTCTGCGATCCCTATTGAAGGGCACTCCAGAAAATAAAATTTTTTTTAACAAATTAAATATAGAATAAGTAAATTCTGCGATCCCTATTGAAGGGCACTCCAGAAAATAAAAATTTTTTAAACAAATTAAATATAGAATAAGTAACTTCTGCGATCCCTATTGAAGGGCACTCCAGACAACCAAGTTAATAAAAAAAATGCATATAAATAAACCATTCTGCGATCCCTATTGAAGGGCACTCCAGATACATAATTTCATATTAAATAATATAATACCATATATAAACGTAGTAACATACATACATACATATATAAAATATATGCGCTGCATACCATCATACTAAATAAGACACTTTATACTGCAACCGAATGCCTAAACAAGGCTCCAAAAAACAAACGTCCTTTTTTCCTTACAATCTGAGGCGATTATCCAAAAGCCTGAATTCCATTCCTGAGGACAGAAATCTAGATAGTTCTTCTTTAAGTAATAACTCCACGAACATGCCTACCGAACAAACAACTTCGGGTAATTCAAACCAAGCTTCGGTTAACGCCCCTATTAGTCATAACGACATATTTAACTTATTGAGGATCCCTGATGCCATCAAGGATCTACCCAAATTCGACGGGAACCCGCGACTCCTTCACGAGTTCCTTAACAACGTTGAAGAGATCCTCCTCTACATAAGAGGAACCGATAATACACCGTATGGCCAAATACTTTTAAGGGCCATACGAAATAAGGTAGAAGGGCAAGCTAACGAGGTCCTTAATATGTACGGCACCCCACTCATATGGGATGAAATCAAAACGAACCTGATATTGCACTACTCTGACAAGCGCACAGAAACGTCGCTTATCAGAGATCTTCATAACATAAGACAGGCAAATAAAACGGTAGAATCGCTCTACGGCGAAATTATCGAAATCCAGTCAGCTCTGTGCAACAACATATTGATCCACGAAGATGATCAAAATGTTATTAAGGCTAAAAAGGACCTTTACGCCGAAATGTGCCTTAACTCGTTTTTAAGTGGCCTCAACGAACCCCTTGGTTCTAGAGTAAGGACCACGCAACCTGACTCGTTAGCTGTCGCCTTAACGTGTTGCATAAAAGAGCAAAATATCTCATACCAAAGGATCAATCAGTACCCCAGATTCCAACCATATACTCAAAACTATTCCTATAATTCTGGTCGAAGTCGGACAAGACCAGGTCACAACCCCTATCAAAGTAATTGGCGACAAAATAACGCGAGCCCTAGGGCACTACCTAACAGAGAGAGTCAGCCAAGATTCCAAGAGCATAAACCTTCGCAAACTTTCAACAGAGGTAACAATAATACACAGTACAGTAAGCTACAAAGGTCTGAACCCATAGTTCGCAATCAATCCAATTTTAATACAAATCCATACCCCAAATTTACAGCCAAGCAAATTCAACAGACAAGAAATTCAAATTTTAACTTCCAAGAAATCTCCAACGCAAACGACAATTCCCTTCGGGAACTAGAAAATCCCTTTCAGCAACTGGATCGATACTTCAATGCTGATTCAACCAACATTACAGACGGAGAAAATTTTTCCAATGTAGCCTCGACGAGCGAACAGGGTACATAAACCCCAAAACCCATCCGACCACATTACCTTTCATAAATATATCCTCCCCATTTGGACGGCCCCTACGATTCCTTTTGGACACAGGCGCGTCAACTTCCTTCATCAACCCAGAGTACATACCTCATGAGAAACAACTCGCTTGTGAACCTGTTACTATAACAACAGTCTTTAGGAAATATCAACTAAAAACACAAGTTAATCTACCAATTTTTAAGGAATTTAATCAAAGCGGATTCCTCAAATTCCTTATTTTCAGATTTCATAATTTCTTTGATGGTCTCCTTGGCTTAGATGCGCTTCTAAAATTAAATGCAAAAATTGACCTCCAAAACAAAATCCTTGTAACTAACAACTCTGTTATAGACATCAACCTCAAAGCAAACGATTCTTCTGGTCAATTAACAATCCCCGCACATTCTAAGGTTCTTGCAAGACTCCCCGTAAATAAAAAAGCGGTGACATTTTTATAAACTCCTTAGAGCTCAAGCCAGGACTTTGTATAACACAAGGCCTCTACAAAGCCGAAAATGGGCAAAGCACTTTAGAAATAACAAACTATTCCAAAAATAATGAAGACATAATCATAGAAGAACCTCTGCATGCGGAAAAATATGAACCGGCAAACTTCATAGAGCTAAACAATTGGAACGTAGAGATTAACAAAGATAAATGCACCTCTAAGAAAAATGTTACCCATCTAATCCGAACTAACCATTTAAATCTTGAAGAACGAGACCAACTTATAAAACTGTGCAAGCAATATAGCGACATTATGTATACAGAAGGTGAATCATTAACCTTCACAAACCTAATCAAACACAAAATAAATACAACTGACGAAGTCCCTATCTACACCAAATCCTATAGATACCCGTTTGCACACAAACAGGAAGTTCAAGAACAAATCTCAAGGATGTTAGAACAGGGCATAATCCGTCAAAGCTACTCACCCTGGAGCTCTCCCGTCTGGATCGTGCCAAAGAAACGGGACGCCAGCGGAAAGCAAAAGTGGAGACTGGTCATTGACTATAGGAAAGTCAATGAAAAGACTATCTCTGACAGATATCCACTTCCCAATATCAGCGAGATATTGGATAAACTAGGAAGATGCATGTATTTTAGCACTCTCGATCTGGCAAGCGGGTTTCATCAGATCGAGATGGACCCTAGGCATATCCAAAAAACTGCATTCACGGTGGAGGGAGGACACTATGAATATTTAAGAATGCCGTTTGGATTAAAAAATGCTCCATCTACCTTCCAACGTGTGATGGATAATGTTCTCAGAGAATTAGTGGGCAAAATTTGTCTCGTCTACTTAGACGACATCATAATTTACTCCACTTCACTCCAAGAGCATATCGAGAGCATAAAATTGGTTTTTGAAAAACTACGCAGTTCAAACTTCAAAGTTCAGATGGACAAATGCGAGTTTTTACAGCGAGAAATCGCATTTTTGGGTCACATTGTGACACCTGATGGTATTAAACCAAACCCCAATAAAATTCATGCTATCAAAAACTTCCCAATCCCAAAAACACCCAAAGAAATCAAATCCTTCCTTGGCCTATTCAATTACTATCGGAAATTCATAAAAGACTTAGCAAAGCTGACCAAACCCCTCACTAATTGTTTTAAGAAAGGAGTCTCAATTTCCATAGATCAAAATTACATTGAAGCTTTCGAGACATGTAAAAACCTTCTAACAAATGATCCGATCCTAACATATCCAGACTTCACCAAACCCTTCATCCTCACAACGGATGCAAGCAATAGCGCACTGGGAGCAATCTTATCACAAAGCCGGATTGGAAGTGACAAACCCATCTGTTTTGCCAGCCGCACTCTTTCCACTTCTGAGTGCAACTACTCAACTATAGAAAAAGAGCTTCTCGCGATTGTTTGGGCTACCAGGTATTTTCGCCCCTACCTCTTCGGCAGGAAATTTCAAATTGTCACTGACCATAAGCCATTAATCTGGCTTATGAATCTTAGGGAACCAAATTCGAAACTTGTGAGATGGCGTCTTAAACTGGCCGAATATGATTTTGAAGTTGTATACAAGAAAGGCAAAGCAAATACAAATGCGGATGCCCTCAGTCGTGTCAAGATAACCAACCCAGATGAAAATACCCAGGAAATCTATAACAATGATGAAGACTTAGAGACAATTCACAGCGCCCATGAAGATTTAAATAATGGAATCCCTATATCTGAACGACCTCTGAATGACTTCAATATACAAGCTGTACTAGAAATCAATGAAAGAGGATCTCCAATGACCGTGGAAACTATTTTTAAGAATAGACAACGTCGAACCATACGTAAGCAAACATTCAATGAAGATATAATGATAGACATCTTCAAGAACTTTTTCCCCCCAAATAAGCTTACTGCTATATATACCACAGACGAAATCTTCCCTGTAGTCCAATCTACATATTCTAAATACTTTTTCCGAAATAAAACCTTCCGTCCAGTCAGATGTACGGAAATCCTAAATGATATACGACAATCAGATGATCAAGAGAAACTCATTCGAGACTACCACGAACGCTCAAACCACAGAGGAATCAATGAAACCTATCTTCATTTAAAACGCGATTCCTATTTCCCCAACATGAAGAGCACAATCACAAAAACCCTTAATAATTGCGAACAATGCAAATTACTCAAATATGATCGAAACCCTCCAAAACCAAATTACGCCAAACCCGAAAACCCAATTAAACCTTTGGAAATCCTCCAGATCGACATCTATTCAATAAATAACAACCAAATTCTTACGGTCATCGACAAATTTTCCAGATTCGCCTGTGGGTATACCCTTAGATGCAGAAGTAGTATAACTATCCTAAAAAATTTAAAACAGTACATCAGCCTATATGGCATCCCCAAGAAAATTGTATGCGATCAGGGTTCAGAGTTTGTCGCAAACATCTTCCAAGACTTCTGCAGACAACATGAGATCACTCTACATTTCACATCTTTCCAACAAACATCCAGTAACTCTCCAGTAGAAAGATTGCATTCAACCCTGACGGAAATTTACCGAATTATACTCTCGAAGCGAAAAGAAAATAAACTCACGCTCGAACATGAAGAAATCTTATCAAAAACATTTATAACATACAACAATGCCATTCATTCCATAACAAACCATACACCGTACGAATTATTCTTTGGCAGACCATATAAATTTTTCAAAACACTAAAATTCTCAGATGAGCATGAATATCTCCTCAAACTTAATGAATTTCTCAATACACTTTACCCTAAAATACAAGAAAAAGTTGAAACAATTACCAAGGCAAGAATAGAACACCTAAACGAATCAAGGGAAGAGCCGGAAGAAGTGCAGGTTGACGATGTTGTCTTCAGGAAGGAAGCTAGGCGAAACAAGATAACGCCCAGATTTTCCAAACACATTACCAAAACAAACAACAAATTCACCATCCTTACAAAAGGAAAAAAGAAAATTCATAAAAGTAAGCTAAGGAAAAAACCCAAAATAACTTAGATTAAAATAAGTATATGTATGTACGTACGCTATCTAAACACTTATAGACACTCACAGAATAAGAATATAAAACAAGAAGCATGATCACGGCATATTACCATGAAACTATCAAAATCCATTTATTTTAGATTCCTAACGATTGAACAGGACACTGAACTCTGCAACTAACCCCACCTTTCCTTTCAGCTTTCCATTAACATCTACACAACTAATCGAAATATTCAACCTTCCAAAAGATCGCGGCATACTTCCTCTCCGACTAGGACCTTCTAGAACTATCACTAACTACATCAACCTTATACATATCATTAACCTAGAAGATTATAATACTAACATCCAACAAATCAGTAACACTCTTGATCTTTTTGAAAAACAAGCGACACTAACTAACCCTGTTCACATAACAAAACATAAACTCAAAGAACTCGGAAAGAAACTAGCAACGCTATACCCTATTAAAAGAAATAAACGAGGCTTGGTTGACGGACTCGGATCAGCCATTAAATTCATCACAGGAAACATGGATGCGCAGGACGCACACGACATTAGCGTTCAAATAGAACACATAAATTCAAACATAAACAATTTTACGAACAATATACTAACCCAACACGCGATAAATTTCCAGACAATAGAAAGATTCAAAAATATTACCACCCACATTAATAAAGAACAGTCCAAAATAAAAGAATTTTTAGAAAAAACATTTAACACAGTCAAAAGAGAAGAACACATACTAACCGAAACACAATATCTAAATCAGATAAATTTCAACATTGACCTACTAACAAACCATATTTCTGATATCGCAGAGGCAGTGATCCTTAGAAAATTAAATATAATACCAAAATTTTTACTAAATACTAATGAACTAGAAAATATAGAAAATAAGCTAACCCAACAAGACATTAAAATCGAATCAATAGAACAAATTTATGAATTTTTGGGACTACAAGCATATTACAATGGTTCCAATATCATATTTAATATACGCATTCCTAACCTATCATCCCAAAAATATTTCCTCCATCATGTAATTCCCCTCCCCATTAACGAAACAAAATTTATTATAACAAAACCATACATAAATATAAACGAAAACAACATTCAGCACCTTACCGCACCTTGCCCCAAGATAGAAGGAATATTTTATTGCACGAAACCATACTACGAAGAAGACATCCAGAGGAAGACAATGCATAGGAAGACTCATGAACAACGAAGCAGCCAATTGCCCTTTCAGTGACGCTGGAAAAATAGAAGGAATCTCACAACCGGAACCCAATTTCATTTTATTTATCAATATACCTAAAATACTAATTAACTCTACTTGCAGTACGAAAACCTCAACAGTAGAAGGTACAGCACTTCTTCACTTCAAGAACTGTGACGTAGAAGTTAATGGAATATCCTACCGAAACAGCCCTGACACTTACTGGGACGACATACATGTTCCACCACCCCCAAGCAGCAACATCGAAATCAACTCCACAAAAGAAATCCTGAGCCTTGAGAAACTCAAGGAATACAACTTCCTCACCGAGTCAAAATTGTACAACTTGGATACCAAAACCGAAGTCCTTCACTACATCACAACATCATCAATAGCCATCATCATCGGCATCATCATAGTCATCATCATCGTCATCAGAAAAAGCCAAACTCAAACCGACCAGATTCCGACTCTACATTCCTTCGCTCCAGCCCCACTGACGTCACTGTGGCCATCGCTCTACTCTAAGGGGGGAGGAGTTACATCAGCCACCTGTTCCCCCGCTTCCCCCTAATCGTCAGTTACGGCAGCCACTTGTTCCCATCACCGAGAGTTCATCAACACAGCGGAAATGCAGAATCAACATTTATCATTATTATATGTATGATCACATGTATTGTATATCAAATGTTATTAAACCCATTGTACTCTAAATGTGAAATCGAATATGAATCCATATCATTGTACTGCACAGGTGACATGAACTGCAGAGTAAGCGTCTGCTAGATTTCCGGCCGAACTTATTTCCCAAGTTCATGGAAACACCTTTGCAATGGATACCTACATAAGTTAGATGTTTAAGTTATGAATTGTATTTTGTCAGTAGATTAAAGTGTTTCAAACTGAAAAGATCTTTTTTTTTACTCAAACTTGAGATTCGTAACATAACTCGCGCGTAAATATGTAACTATACAAATTATAAAATAATAAATTGAACCCTTTAAAAAATATTGTAATATGCAAGCTACGGCTCGAGTAGATAAAACGATATTCTGTGAAATTTATTTCTTTATTTTCTACTCTATAGAACAATTCAAGTTCACACTATACTATTCTTCGCAAATTCTTTTCTTACAATGTCTCTTTCCTCTCAAATCACTTTATCTCCTTTCAATTACTTAATTCACTAATCCAAACTAATTACTTTTTCTTGTTCACTCTCAACTTTCAATTTATCACCAAATTACAACTTCGCCCATTATCACTTTTCCAATCTCTTCGCCACGGTTCTAAACCAACTGTCTTTTTTTTTGACCGCCATCTGTCCTTATATAGCAGAAGTTTCTGATAGCCAGAAACTTCTAGCAAATTCTTCGACCACTGGAATAAGAGAAATAATTCTTGCAGTTATAATTCCCTTTTATCCCTGATATTATTCGTCTCTTTCGTTGACATGAGCTGTGGAGACTTCGTCCCAGACACGAACCTCGAATGAAAGGACAGTACGAACCAAAATTCTGCCAGAATGAAGTCACTTCGGAATTTGTTGCGTCATATTTTTAGGGGGCGTAGTTATTATTATGCTACACTGCCCCCCTCTTAGACATGTTCGTCCCGAACAAGTGCATCCTCATTTCGGCCATTGTATCGACTCAGTCGGTCCACATGAACCACTTTCATTTTGGCCCTCGGTCCTCGCTGGATGCGGTAGACAACATCGTTGATGCGGGTTATTATTCTGTAGGGACCTTCCCAGTTCCGCTGTAATTTAGGTGATTTCCCCTTTTGGCGATGGGGATTATACAGCCACACCAGATCTCCTTCCTGGAATCCTGACGTTGTTGCCTTGGCATCATACCTGGTCTTCATGCGGTCGCTCGTCATCTTAATCTGGCTTCTGGTCCTTTGGTGTATGTCCCTAAGCCTTTCCCTAAGGTCCGCCACGTACTCTTCTTCATTTCTGGGCTCATTGGTAGGAGATCCAAATTTCACCTCACTGGGTAAACGAGCTATTCCACCAAATAAGATTTCGAACGGCGTATGTCGAGTAGTGCTATGCACGGCACTTCTATAGGCCATCAAAAACAAGGGAATCTGCCGGTCCCAATCCCGTTGGTAGTCACCTACGACCTTCGAGAGATGTTCGTCCAAAGTCCTATTGAAACGCTCCACCATACCGTCCGACTGTGGATGAAGCGGGGTTGTCCTTGTCTTTTTGATTCCGAGTAGTTGACACATCTCTTGGAAGATTCTTGACTCGAAGTTCCGCCCTTGGTCAGAATGCAATTCCAAGGGCACACCGAATCTGCTAACCCAATTGTAGACGATCTGCTCCGCCACGGTTCTGGCTTCCTGGTTAGGGATCGGAAACGCTTCCGGCCACTTACTGAAGTAGTCCATCACTACGAGTATATACCGATTACCATTGTCGGTTTCCGGAAAGGGCCCTGCGATGTCAATGGCGATTCGTTCGAAAGGTGCTCCCACGTTGTATTGGTGCATCTTACCTCGAGTTTTGATTCTCGGACCCTTGCTAGCTGCACACACGTCGCATTTTCTGCACCAGTCTTCGATATCTTCCTTCGCTTTTAACCAATAAAAACGTTCTCGTACCTTTTCTAACGTCTTATTCACTCCCAAGTGGCCTCCGGTCGCCCCGCCATGCATTTCCTGTAACACCTCCTTGACCCTCGTCCGTGGTACGACAAGCTGCATTACAAACGACTTTCCGTCGGAGGATTCCCATTTTCTTCTCAGAACACCTTCTTGGACATGGAGGGAGTCCCACTGCGCAAAATATGCCTTTAAGGTCGGGCTTCTGTGAGAGATGTCCTGATGATCCGGTTTCTCCATGTTCTCCTTCCAGGCCAGAATCGGCTCGATATCCGGGTCTTCCTTCTGAGCGTTCCGGATCTCATCTACGCTCCAGCCGGCGATAGGTTCGGCTCTCATTCTTTGGATGGAAACCAGCTCCCGTTCTTCCTGACGCGCACAATGTTTACAATCCGTTCTGCATGGTCTCCGGGACAGTGCATCCGCATTAGAGTGGAGTTTTCCTTTACGATGCTGTATTTCGTAGTCGTAGATTTGCAGCCTTTCGATCCATCTTGCGACCTGACCCTCAGGACTCTTGAACTGTAATAGCCATTTTAAGGCTGCATGGTCTGTGCGAAGAACGAACTTCCTCCCGTAGAGGTATTTGTGAAAATGCTTCGTAGCCAAGATCAAAGCTAGAAGTTCCCGCCTTGTCACGCAGTAGTTCCTTTCCGGCTTAGAGAGCACCTTGCTGAAGTACGCAACCACCTTCTCTTGGCCGTCATGCACCTGGGAGAGTACGGCTCCTACCCCGACATTACTAGCATCTGCATCCACAACGAACGTTTCCCCGGGAGTGGGGTAAGCCAGTATCGGGGCATCGCATAGCCGTTGTTTAAGTGCCTTGAAGCTCTTCTCGCACTCAATTGACCATTTGAATTGTTTTCCCTTTTCCGTCAACTGGTGCAGGTTCTTTGCGATCCCGGCAAAATCCTTCACGAACCGTCTGTAGTAGGTGGCTAGGCCCAGGAAGCTCCTTAGTTGGTGTTTGTCTTTGGGGACTGGCCAGTTTTTCACCGCTTCGACCTTCTCCGGATCGGTTCTCACTCCTTTCGCTGAAATTATGTGTCCCAGGTACTTGACTTCCGCTCTAAACAGGGCGCACTTCTTGGGGTTGAGCTTCAGGTGGGCACTTCGAAGCCTTTGAAATACATCCCTTAGATTGTCTCGGTGTTGCGCAAACGTTTTTCCTACGACGATGACATCATCCAAGTATACCAAACAGGTTTTCCATGTTAACCCTTGCAGGACACATTCCATCAATCGCTCGAAAGTCGCCGGAGCATTGCACAGCCCGAATGGCATTACCGTGAATTGCCATAGCCCATTTCCTGCGGTGAAGGCGGTTTTCTCCCGGTCTTCTGGATGGATCTGTACCTGCCAGTAGCCACTCTTCAAGTCGAGAGTGGAAAACCATCGGGCTCCTGATAGTGTGTCTAGCGTGTCGTCAATCCGTGGCAGAGGGTAGCTGTCTTTCTTGGTGACGTAATTGAGCTGCCGATAGTCCACGCAGAACCGCGTGCTGCCATCTTTCTTCTTAACCAGTACAACCGGTGATGCCCACGGACTTTTGGAACTTTCAATCACACCTTCTTTCTCCATTGCCGACACCATCTCTGCAACTTCTGTCTGCTTTGCCAATGGAAGGCGCCTAGCAGGCTGACGAATTGGTCTAGTATCACCAGTGTCTATTCGATGTTGTACCAGGTGTGTTCGGCCGTATTCTCCGTCCTGTGAGGCAAATACATCAGCGTACTCATTGATAAGATCCTCTGCCATAGTTCGCTGCTCCTGATTCAGCTCACTGGACTGGAGAATCGTCTCTCTCGTTTCCGCTGTCCAAGGTGATGGGAGAGGTTTTGGAGCATCACGTTCAGATATTGTTGCGACGGCGGTAATCGGCGTGCATTTTCCAGTCACCTCCCCTCGCCTTAGTTTGACAGTGTGTGGTCTTGTGTTCAAAACTCTCACTGGAACCATGGTGTTCTTTGGTTCGACTAACGTCTTTCCCACGACGTAGTCTTGAGAATTCTTCTCTGGGTCTGGTTCTACTATGTAGAATCGGTGGCTCCCAAGATCACCTTCCAGCTTCGTCCAAATGATTGTCTCTGAAGAAGGCGGCAAAACTTCGTCTTTGCTGATGACTGTCCTGAGAGTTGCGGCATTCTCGTTTCCGTACACCATCGGAATTTCCACATTTCGATACCTCAGTACTTGCATCCCGATGTCCAAGATTACTTCATTTGCTTTCATGAAGTCTATTCCGATGATGCACTCGTCGCATATATCTGCCACCAGAAACGCATGGGAGAACGTCAGTCCTGCCAGAGTAATCGTAAGACGAACTTCTCCAAATACCTTCGCCATTTCCCCTGTTGCAGTCTTCAGGCAGTAGCTGTTGGTGTTGTGCAGCCAGGAGCCTTTGACGATATCTCTTCTTACAATGGAGGCGGTGGCACCTGTGTCGATGGTGGCTACGCACTTCTTCTTGTTGATTAGTGCCTCCACTGTCAGGCTCTTGTTACCCCGTTTGGTTTGCGAAACTTGAATGGTGGTCCTGGGGGCCTCGATTCCAGTAACCAACTTCTGCCCCGCGAAGTTGGTCCTTACGCATTTCCCGACTGCTGGTTTTGGGAAGTCTGACTGACAGGATGAATGTTATCACCGCCAGATGCTTCCTCTCTGCTTCTCCTACTTCCGCAATGTGGACAATTTCCTCGTCTAGGTGCACTTCTGCACTGCCGTTGTAGGTGTCCGGTTTGGTTGCAATTCCAGCAACGGATTTGACTTCCGCGAGCTTTGTCTTCATCCAAGACGGCTGTTCTCTGGCATGAGCATTCCACGACGGACATTTCCCTTACACGGTGTGTTCCCTGGTATGCTTGGTCCGCAGCCTTCATTGACAGAGCGAATGCCAATGCCTCGGGGAGTGTTCGCTTTTCAGCCATCCTTACAGCCATTTGCAGTTGTCTGTCCTCTATGGCCTGAATAAAAGCTTCCACCGCCATTTCGTTGATAAGCTCCTCACCGGCTTTAGGGTATGAAAGATGGGCTAGTCGCTCTATATCCGCTTGCAACTGTTGGAGCGTTTCCCCCCTTTTCTGGACTCGACTACGCAGCTGAACCCTGTACACCTGCTGCATGTGTTCATCCCCAAACCGCATCTCGATAGCCTGAACCAGAGAGTCGTAGTTCTGCTGTTTATCTTCCGGGATGGTCTGCAAGAGCTCCGCAGCTGGACCCCTCAGTGCAAGTGTGAGTGCAATGGACTTCTCTTCATCGTCCCAGCTATTGGTCATTGCGGCCGCTTCGAATTGCCTTTTATAAATTGGCCATGATGTTTGACCATCGAAGATAGGAGGCTGCATCTCCTTTCTTCTCAGACCGTCAGTGGAATATTCCCGTGCTTTCTGTCTCTTCACGTTGCTGAGCTCCTTAGCAAGATTTTCGACTTGCTTTCCTACTATCTCGAATTTCGTATCCACTTTTTCAAATTGAGTCTCTATCTTCCCGAACTGAGTTTCATGTTTCTCAAAATTTTCATCGAATCTAATTTCGACTTTTTCGAGTTGCGTCTCGACCTTCTCGATTTTCTCTTCGATCACTTCGAATTTGGATTCCAAGTTCTTGTTTTGCTCATCAAGTTTACTTTCCAGAGCATCTAGAGAATTCTTTTGTTCGTCCATTGCTTTCTTTTGTTCGTCCATTGCTTTCTTTTGTTCGTCCATTGCTTTCTTTTGTTCGTCCAGCTTAAGTTCTAGAGAATTCCTTTGGTCGCCCATTGCTTTCTTTTGTTCGTCCATCGCTTTCTTTTGTTCATCCAGCTTAAGTTCTAGAGAATTCTTTTGTTCGTCCATTGCTTTCTTTTGTTCGTCCAGCTTAAGTTCTATAGAATTCCTTTGGTCTTCTATTGCTTTCTTTTGTTCGTCCATGACTAACTTAAGTTGCAGGAGCAGACTTGTTATACCCGGGTCGGCTGCTGTACTTGCTGGTTCCTCTTCCACGTCAAATTCTACGTCGTGCGGATTTTCACCTTCCTGCGTTACTGCTTCTTCCAGACGAATCAGCAGGGCATCTTTTCCCCCAGTTGTGTCGAGGTTCCGCTTACTGAGTTCTGCCTTTAGTTGAATTATAGTTAGTTTTCCCAATTTGCGACCCATTTTGCGCAACTAATTAACTCAACACGGAAATCGTTTTTTTTTTTTTTTTTTTTTTTTTTTTTCAATTTCACACCACGGAAATAGTTATTCACAGAATAAGTTTTATCCCGCTTCTGACACCAATGTAATATGCAAGCTACGGCTCGAGTAGATAAAACGATATTCTGTGAAATTTATTTCTTTATTTTCTACTCTATAGAACAATTCAAGTTCACACTATACTATTCTTCGCAAATTCTTTTCTTACAATGTCTCTTTCCTCTATAATCACTTTATCTCCTTTCAATTACTTAATTCACTAATCCAAACTAATTACTTTTTCTTGTTCACTCTCAACTTTCAATTTATCACCAAATTACAACTTCGCCCATTATCACTTTTCCAATCTCTTCGCCACGGTTCTAAACCAACTGTCTTTTTTTTTGACCGCCATCTGTCCTTATATAGCAGAAGTTTCTGATAGCCAGAAACTTCTAGCAAATTCTTCGACCACTGGAATAAGAGAAATAATTCTTGCAGTTATAATTCCCTTTTATCCCTGATATTATTCGTCTCTTTCGTTGACATGAGCTGTGGAGACTTCGTCCCAGACACGAACCTCGAATGAAAGGACAGTACGAACCAAAATTCTGCCAGAATGAAGTCACTTCGGAATTTGTTGCGTCATATTTTTAGGGGGCGTAGTTATTATTATGCTACAATATTTTCTTCTGGCAGTTTGCCAGTCCTTTATTCTATAAATCAAACTTAAGACTAAACCTATACTAGAACTTCACATGCATTTATTGATTATCTAATTCTATGTCAGCGGAATATTGACTGCGGCTGTAAGTTCAGTTGACGATTTCCACGAATTGCTTCCGTTGCCGATCGCAATAATTTCCAGGTATTTTGTCTGGGCGGAAATTAGGTCGTGTGAACGACTGCCTGGTGCACTTGCTGAAAGTTAATTTGTTTCGCGTTAACTTACATAAGGGTTGCGCATGTTCGTATCTGTACATGTGGGATGCGCATGTTAATAACTGTACATGTAGGTTGTGCATGTTCATAACTGTACATGTGAGTTGTGCATGTTCATAACTGTACATGTTGGTTTCAGGAAAGAGGGAGTGCAAAGGGACAGTTCCGTTAGGAAGTATTATTAAAATGGTGAATAATGAGGAGCGTGGGGGGAACCGGTTGTGGCGAAAGGAAGTGAAGTCTTCCCCCTTAAAATTATGCTCCGAAGAATCTGAATTGTTTAATAACGGCTCTATTTTTCTTATTTTTCCTCAAGAGCTAACCTATCAATAATGTAATCAATATAATGATTAATAGGATAGATGATAGATCTTCGATAATTTTTCTGTTTTCAAGGTGTTTTGTATGCAAATCTTCCACAGAAAATTCATTACAGTTTTTTTTTTATAGTTATATTACTAAATTTGGTATAATAACGTTTTCGTTTCTGACAATATTCTCTAAAAAACATCATTTATTCGTATAAACAATTTTCAAATTTTATTAAGTTATTATTTCTTATACTTGTCGTATACTGGTTACAATTATGATTAATAGCGTTAGGTGTATTCTTAGTTATTATAATATTCTTTTTTTTAACAGGAGTGTGGCCACGTTCAAATGGCATGTAGGCACAGCGACCAGAAAGATCTATTGTGCCAGAGACCACTTTTTAGGGCAGCAGTACTTCAACTTTCCTTATGAAAGCTATAATTACGGCTGCGGGGAAGTTTCTTAAGTCTAATGGAGATATTATCTCCTTAAGAAAGAAGCTTCTCCTATTTCTACACAGAGCTACACACTCACATAGTATGTGTTCTGCAGTTTCGCCCTCTTTCAGGCAGAGGCGGCGGGTGATATCGTCTGAAATTCTCATTTTATTTAGGTGGTAGAGTAATTGGAAGCTCACAAGCCTTCTTATGTCATTTCTGAAATATTTTAGGATATCAGCTGCCTTTTTTTTGGTAGGGTTGGACAGCTTTTTTAGCTTGTCTGAGGCTTTGGGAGTTATTCTAGTGTGAAATGCACATGTTGCGTTCCCAATTGTTTAAGGTCAGTTTGAAGGCAGAATCAGATATTTCGTAAAAGTGTTCGGGTCCAATAAACAACTCAGAGGAACCTTTTCTGGCTAGCAGATCTGCAGTTTCATTGTCGCTTTAAGCGTCGCTTGGCTGTCGGTGAGTATGTGTATAGAGGCACCTTTGATTCCTGATTGCAAGTTTACATTTGCACAGGCCTCGATAGCGTAAAGCTCGGCCTGGAAAACACTAGGACTCTCTGCAAGTGATTTCGTAATTTTGTAATTGGGTCCATACACACCGACGCCAACTCCTGAATCCATTTTTGATCCATCGGTATACCAAACGATTCCTTTTGGATCAGACAACGGTCCGCCATTATTCCATATATCACGGTTTGGGATCTCAATTCCAAACCTTCTACCAAAGTAGAGTGATTTGGGCGAAAAGTCAGAAACCGTTCTGAGCATATCTAGCTCGAGGAAGTCGGGTAATAAATCCATGAGATCCACATGATCCCATTTCGAATATTAACTGCACTTCGAATTGCCACTTTTTTGATGAAAATGTATAACGGAGTAAGTCCGATTATGGCTTCTATGGCTGTTGTGGTAGAGGTGTGCATAGTACTCGTACCTGTAATTCCGAGGCAAGATAATCTTTACACAAATCAGCAACGACACTATTAGGATAGTCCAAAAATGGCTTACTTCAGTAGGCCTAAAGCTTGGCGAAAATAAAACAGAAGCGGTGCTGATCAGCAGCAGGGAAAAGTGCGAAACAATTACCATCACTGTAGGTGGACACGAGATTAAATTGAAACCAGAAATCAAGTATTTGGTGTGGTGGTCGATACTAATCTAAAATTTAATCAACATCTGGAGCATGTAAGGGAGAAAGTCTCATGAGTAAATAAGGCACGCTGATTTAATCTCTGTAACGCGATGATGAAGGGCGCCTTCCGTGGATCGACCTTTCATGTATGCATATTGACTAGATGAGGACAGGAGGGTACTCCCTCGTCCATCTCCTCCAAAATTGGTCCTTTAGCTGTTGGTTGATCCTCCATTCCTTCCGAAGACACAGAACCCTGTCACTGATTGGTCCTGGTATCTGAGTTGAACTTGTAGATCCGAGGATGAAATGATTCGGAGTGAGACGTTCCTTGTCCTCAGCTAAAACTGGTAGGTACGTCAACGGCCGGCTGTTGATAATATTCTCTGCTTCTATTAACGCACTCTGCAGAGTCTCTAATCTCGGTGCGACTTCGGACAAAGTTCGTGTCAGCATTCGCTTGATGGATTGCACCAGTCGTTCCCAGCATCCTCCTGCATGTGGGTTTGTAGGACAATTGAACACCCATTCGATGCCTTTGGTGGCGAGTTCTGCTTTCATTACCTCATTGTCGAATATGCTGCTGTTGCTTAGTTCATTCTTGGCGCCTATGAAATTGGTCCCATTGTCGCTCCTTATGCGTACCGGCACTCCTCTGCGATTGACTAAGTTACACACGCATAAAATGCACGCGTTAGTTGATAAGTCCGCTGTGACTTCAAGATGTACGGCTCGTATAGTCAGGCATGTGAAGAGCGCGATCCACCTTGTCATAATCTTCGGCGGCCGGTGGTTATGACGACTGGCCCAAAGTAGTCGAGGCCAGTAAACGTGAATGGTCTGACGTTCGGTGTAAGGCATCCTCCGGTAGCTGTCCCATCAACGGCGGTAATGGCTTGGTACATCGATGCGGCATTGTTGGCATTCGTTCTTCACCATCTTTACAGCGACGCGCAGACCGACTATCCAGAAGCTCTGTCTGATCTCGTTGACCAATTTATCATCTCCCTTGTGACCCAAGCGGCTGTGAAATTGATCTATTTAGTAGTCTCGTCACTCTGTGGGACTTCGGCAGTATGACAGGACGTCTTGTGGAAAACGGCATTGTCGTAGCAGCATCAATCCGGCCCATGATGCGAAGGATTCCAGATTCGTCGAGATATGGTGTATGTCGGTAGATTTTACTGTTTTTCACAAGGAGTAAGTTGCGTCGCAGCCTGTGTATATCAGGACTCCTGGCTCAATCTGCTTACCTCTGCATGCAGCTAGAAAGCGGAGCACCCATGCCATCGTCCTCTGCAGCTTCAGGTAGGTCGAAAATCTGGATTCGTCGAAACAGGAATTCTCGGCTAGGGCCACATTTATCCACTTGTTGTCTAATTGAAACTTCGGAGGATGGTGTGCTCGCATACCATCGTCGGCTGGAATCATCTTGGAGGGAACCAATCTCCATTGCTTGATCTGAGTGCTGTCTAAGACCTCGGCAATCCGAAAGGGCACAAATTCCTTGTGGCGGCGAGGGTCGGATCGAAGCCAGCGCAACACCGTTTTTGAGTCGCTCCAAAATACGAGCTCGGTGATCGACAAATAGTGATGTTCTATGACGGCATTGCTAAGCCTTGTGCCCAGAACGGCGGCGGTAAGCTCTAGGCGTGGTATGGAAAGAAGTTTCTTCGGACTGGCTCTTGTCTTCCCATACACGAACGACACGTGGAATTCTCTGTTGAACTCGACCCGGAAATAGCTCACTGCGCTGAACGCCTCTTCGCTTGCATCTACGAAGGTGTGAAGGCTCACTCGATCTGCTTTCGATAGATGGTGGCATCTTGGGACAGTCAGACGCGTCAAGATCGGCAATTCCGTTTTCTGCTCAGTCCACTGAACAAAGACTTCATTTGGGATCTGCTCGTCCCATCCGATGCCGTGACACCAAATCGATCGTAACAGGAGTTTTAGATGAAGCGAAAAAATTGCGATCATCCCAAACGGATAGAAAATAGACATCGTTAGGCTCAGGAACTCTCGTTTGGTCGGTCGTCGGCTGCCCTTAACGATGTCTTGGCTCACACGTGCAAAGTTGATATGAAAAACGAAGACGTCCCTGTGGTTTTCCCAATACAAGCCGAGGACCTTTTCTGTCGCTGAATCCATATTCAAGTTGATTGCATGGCTGGAAGATCCCTCTTGATGATTGACTATATCTTGAATTAGCTTATCCGCATTGGAGGCGAAGTTTCACAACTCAAAACCACCACTCTTATGGGTAGCGACAACGGCCTTCGTCACTTTGATGGCTTCGTCGATGTTCTCAAAGCTGTCGACATAATCATCGACGTAGTGATTCAGTGTTATTGATTCGACGGCTCTGGCATTTTCCGTTGAGAATCTTGAAGCATTGAGGTTCTTTACGAAGTTGGCGGAGCACGGCGAACAGCTAGCACCAAAGGTCATGGCTTCCATCGCGTAGACGTCTATTGGCATATCTCCACAGAAAGCGTTGAGAGTCCTGGTCTTCTTTCCGGATAACTATTTGGTGAAACATCTCTTTTATGTCCCCGATGACTGCTATTGGCCGCATATGAAAGTTAGACAAGCCTGTAGTCGTCGGGACCTTTCAATAAAAGAGAGTTTAGAGACACACTACACACCGCTGCTGCTACGTCGAACACTAGTCGGAACTTTTCGGGCTTGCTGGGATTCTGTACTCCAAAGTGGGGGAGGTTCCACGTCCTGGGACCTTTCGTTTCTGCTTCAGCGCGTGTTAGTTTTCTGGCATTTCCCTTGTCGACATAGTTCTTCACGATGTTTTGGTATTTGGCGGCAAAATCAGGATTTTTCTCCATTTTTAGCTCGAGGCTGAGCAGTCTCCTTTTGGCTTGCTGATAGGTAGTTGAAGACCATCCTCCTTCCAGAGCATGCCTATAGAGTAACGATTACCAGATGGTACCGTTGTCGTGGAAAGAAGCATTAACGCACGCTTGTCGTCATCAGAGACTAGGTTCTCTTTCGGTTTTTTGGCGCCGAAGTTCTCGATCCTGAAATAGTCCTCAATAATTTTATCTGAAAGCTGGTCTTGTTCTCGAAGATGGCTGCTACATAGAACGATTTTATCCTGGCTATGCGTTATTGAAGCTGCATTCCCATACACTACCCATCCAAGCTTGGTGAGCGACACAACCATAGCTCGTTTACCATCTTGATGCTTTTCGTTGGTACGCCTAGGTGACAGTTGTCAAGCCCGATGAGTATCTCCAGTTTAGCGTCGGTATACTCGGCAATGACTGGCGCATTCTTCTGGAGATGTCGCAAATCCAACTCGGAGGCGGTAAACGTCTCCATTGGTAGATTAAGCTTCTCAATCGTCTGAACTCCACACATGTTGAACTTAACAGCTTTTTTCTGATCGGAACTAATTTGGACATAGAAGGTGGACGAGTTTTCGGACAAAGTTTCGTTTCCAAACCATCGCAAGTTCAGTATTTTTGAAGTTCCACTTAATTGTAATCGTCTGGCAAGGTTGGAGCTTATCAGGGTCACCGAAGAGCCTTCATCAAACAGGGCATGCATTCGCTCCATTATGTCACCATTGTAAACTCTCACTGGCACTACTCGAAAGAGAATTTTGGAATCACCGCTTCCTTTGAAACTTAGCGCAGGCTTTTGGACATCACTCTGTGCACTGGTCTTCGGATCTTCCTTCCTTCTTGACTCTTCTTCGTGTAACAGTTGGTGATGTTTCTTGGAACAACCGTTGATGGCTCAAACTCTTCTTAATCTGCAGGTCCGCATTCCATGTCCGCGTCTTAGACATCTGAAACAGAGCTTGTTTGTCTTGGCGAATTCCCATTTGGCTGAGGAATATAGTTTCTTAAAGCTGCTGCATTCGGTTATAGGATGCCGTTTTTCTTTACACTGTCGGCAACTGTCGCTGAGTGAGCCGCTGGATGTCGAACCACTATCGGCATGTAACACTCTTCCTGTCCTCATCCTCGCTTCTGATCTGGCTTGTGGTGAAGGAGATAGTGATGTCGTCGTAGCAACACATATTATTCGCGATAGACGGTTCAGCCATTCATTAAAGTGCTTAATAGTGGCACACGGCTGGATAAGCATACTGGGATGCGCCCACTCCAATCTCCTGCTCATTGGAAGCTTCCCAATCAACTCGTCTAGTAGCAGAGGATCCATCAGGTATTGATGCATACCACTTACCTCGAGGAATGCAGTAAGATTCTGCACTTTGGTGGCGAATTTCACGATTAGATCCACCTTCGACTCCGAAATCTGTGCAGTTACCCTCACCTTCCTCAACTGGCTCTGGGCGAGACATTCCGGTCGTCCAAAGCGGAACTCCAACGTTAACATAACTAGTTCGACATTATTCGGGTGGATGAGCAAGGATTCGACGACATCCTTTGCCTGTCCCTTGAGGTAACTTTGGAGGCGAAAAATATTCTCTACGTTACTGTACTGGAACATATTGGTTGATTCGACAAAGGCCGTACAGAAAATCGGCCACTCCTCAGGTTTTCCATGGAACTCGGGTAGGTCATGTAACTTACGATGACTCCCAAAGGAACCTAACGATGATGTCGGTTGTTGGGCAGGCAAAGATGCTGGATGTAGCTCAAAACCCCATGGCTCGAACGTTTGAAGAGCGTTGGGTGGTGGCAGGAACGTGGGAATCCTACTGGCGGTTTCTAGTCCACATGTACTCGCTGTCAATTGACTGGGTTGCAGCAACGGTGAGGCTGGTGGTGGCCAGGAGTAAAGTGAGTATGCAACATATGACGTGGCCTGCGTTGAACCGGCTTTGGGAAGAACGGAAGCTGCATTGGATGTAAAAACAGGAAACGGCTGTGGCGAACGGCGTAACAGCTTGTTCGTTCTTGGTCGCTACCGATAAAGGAACGTTCATGGCGAAGGCTACCGTCGCAGCAACACACGAATTCTTTACTGCAGAAATAACTGGATAGACACTGACCATAGTTGCGCTTGAAATTACTGCGGCTGGGATGGGCGTAACAGCAGTAAGCGCAGGCTGTGTTGACTGTTGTTCTCTAAGTAGTCCTTCAAGGCGCCGGCGTTCCTGTTTCTCCTCTACGCACGTAGCTCTATTAGCTCTCGTTGCTATGAATCCTCACATTCTCTTGTCTCCATTGTAGTTTCGATTTCTTTTTTCTCATCTGGAACAGATTCACTTTTCTTACTGGCGGACGTCCTTCTCTCTCAAATGCCCCTTTGGCATAATGGCTTATCTCCCCTCTTGCTTCGGCTGGTAGTACGATGTCACTGGCTGCGACGGCACGCTTTGTTTTCGGTTGGTTGCAACGGCTTATTCCGTTACAGCAATGTACCCGATTGACCAATAGGATGGCTTGCTTGGCACGGACTGTTGTTGCTGGCTGCAAATTGAGGTTAACGGCAAGTTGAAGTTAACGGCTTCCCCTGTTAGGACAATGTATATAGAGTTTCCTGGCTTTGTTGTTTAATTTCTTCCATGTTGTTTAATTTCTTTACAAATTTTCATTCTGCGGCAAAGGCAAACTTACGGCTTGGTTGTTGCTGGCTGTCGCAACAAAATGGCGTTTGCAGCACAAAGAAAAATGGCTAGCAGCAAAAAATAAAGTTGTCGGTAAATAAAACACATCCAATTTGTTCGATTCGTTGGGGTTGGGGTTTAGGTTTATTTTCTAAATGACGTATTAGATTGTATAATGTTAAATAAATATTGTAATATGCGAGCTACGGCTCGAGTAGATAAAACAATTATTCTGTGAAATTATTTCTTTATTTTCTACTCTATAGAACAATTCAAGTTCACACTATACTATTCTTCGCAAATTCTTTTCTTACAAGGTCTCTTTCCTCTCAAATCACTTTATCTCCTTTCAATTACTTAATTCACAAATCCAAACTAATTACTTTTTCTTGTTCACTCTCAACTTTCAATTTATCACCAAATTACAACTTCGCCCATTATCACTTTTCCAATCTCTTCGCCACGGTTCTAAACCAACTGTGCCTTTTTTTGATCGCCATCTGTCCTTATATAGCAGAAGTTTGTGATAGCCAGAAACTTCTAGCAAATTCTTCGACCACTGGAACAAGAGAAATAATTCTTGCAGTTTTAATTCCCTTTTATCCCTGATATTATTCGTCTCTTTCGTTGACATGAGCTGTGGAGACTTCGTCCCAGACACGAACCTCGAATGAAAGGACAGTTCGAACCAAAATTCTGCCAGAATGGAAAGTCACTTCGGAATTTGCTGCATAGACATAGGAGCGTAGTTATTATTATGCTACACTGCCCCCCTCTTAGACGTGTTCGTCCCGAACAAGAGCATCCTCATTTCGGCCATTGTATCGACTCAGTCGGTCCACATGAACCACTTTCATTTTGGCCCTCGGTCCTCGCTGGATGCGGTAGACAACATCGTTGATGCGGGTTACTATTCTGTAGGGACCTTCCCAGTTTTGCTGTAATTTAGGTGATTTTCCCTTTTGGCGATGGGGATTATACAGCCACACCAGATCTCCTTCCTGGAATCCTGACGTTGTTGCCTTGGCATCATACCTGGTCTTCATGCGGTCGCTCGTCATCTTAATCTGGCTTCTGGTCCTTTGGTGTATGTCCCTAAGCCTTTCCCTAAGGTCCGCCACGTACTCTTCTTCATTTCTGGGCTCATTGGTAGGAGATCCAAATTTCACCTCACTGGGTAAACGAGCTATTCCACCAAATAAGATTTCGAACGGCGTATGTCGAGTAGTACTATGCACGGCACTTCTATAGGCCATCAAAAACAAGGGAATCTGCAGGTCCCAATCCCGTTGGTAGTCACCTACGACCTTCGAGAGATGTTCGTCCAAAGTCCTATTGAAACGCTCCACCATACCGTCCGACTGTGGAGGAAGCGGGGTTGTCCTTGTCTTTTTGATTCCGAGTAGTTGACACATCTCTTGGAAGATTCTTGACTCGAAGTTCCGCCCTTGGTCAGAATGCAATTCCAAGGGCACACCGAATCTGCTAACCCAATTGTAGACGATCTGCTCCGCCACGGTTCTGGCTTCCTGGTTAGGGATAGGAAACGCTTCCGGCCACTTACTGAAGTAGTCCATCACTACGAGTATATACCGATTACCATTGTCGGTTTCCGGAAAGGGCCCTGCGATGTCGATGGCGATTCGTTCGAAAGGTGCTCCCACGTTGTATTGGTGCATCTTACCTCGAGTTTTGATTCTCGGACCCTTGCTAGCTGCACACACGTCGCATTTTCTGCACCAGTCTTCGATGGTCCCACCAGTCTTGAGGGTGGCCGTGGTGTAGTGGTAACATCATCGCTTGTCACGCTGTTGATTCACGGTTCGAATCCCGATGTCAAGAATCATCTATTTATTTCGCATGAAATAAATAAAAAAGTCGATCACTTGCGAAAAGCTAAGTCAACTCTACTGTGAAGGCATAACACTGGCAGTAGGGTGGTCTTATGGCTAAAATGCAACTTGATCGTGATGATGACATCAGGAGGACGGAAAAAAATACTGTGAATCATAAGCAACGACAATAATAGCGAAAACAAACAAAATACTCCCCAGTTATCTGGACAGCCACCCTTAGAGTTTACAGAAACTTAATACCACCTGAGTTTCAAACTACACCACTCTGTCTTTCTCTCTGTCTCTTCCCCTTTCCACAAAAACGCACGTGTTCTAAAAATTAGTGTAAGGGTATTCATATCCCCTTTAACACGTGCAAATTATAAAAAAAAAAAAAAAAATATCTTCCTTCGCTTTTAACCAATAAAAACGTTCTCGTACCTTTTCTAGCGTCTTATTCACTCCCAAGTGGCCTCCGGTCGCCCCGCCATGCATTTCCTGTAACACCTCCTTGACCCTCGTCCGCGGTACGACAAGCTGCATTACAAACGACTTTCCGTCGGAGGATTCCCATTTTCTTCTCAGAACACCTTCTTGGACATGGAGGGAGTCCCACTGCGCAAAATATGCCTTTAAGGTCGGGCTTCTGTGAGAAATGTCCTGATGATCCGGTTTCTCCATGTTCTCCTTCCAGGCCAGAATCGGCTCGATATCCGGGTCTTCCTTCTGAGCGTTCCGGATCTCATCTACGCTCCAGCCGGTGATAGGTTCGGCTCTCATTCTTTGGATGGAAACCAGCTCCCGTTCTTCCTGACGCGCACAATGTTTACAATCCGTTCTGCATTGTCTCCGGGACAGTGCATCCGCATTAGAGTGGAGTTTTCCTTTACGATGCTGTATTTCGTAGTCGTAGATTTGCAGCCTTTCGATCCATCTTGCGACCTGACCCTCAGGACTCTTGAACTGTAATAGCCATTTTAAGGCTGCATGGTCTGTGCGAAGAACGAACTTCCTCCCGTAGAGGTATTTGTGAAAATGCTTCGTAGCCAAGATCAAAGCTAGAAGTTCCCGCCTTGTCACGCAGTAGTTCCTTTCTGGCTTAGAGAGCACCTTGCTGAAGTACGCAACCACCTTCTCTTGGCCGTCATGCACCTGGGAGAGTACGGCTCCTACCCCGACATTACTAGCATCTGCATCCACAACGAACGTTTCCCCGGGAGTGGGGTAAGCCAGTATCGGGGCATCGCATAGCCGTTGTTTAAGTGCCTTGAAGCTCTTCTCGCACTCAATTGACCATTTGAATTGTTTTCCCTTTTCCGTCAACTGGTGCAGGTTCTTTGCGATCCCGGCAAAATCCTTCACGAACCGTCTGTAGTAGGTGGCTAGGCCCAGGAAGCTCCTTAGTTGGTGTTTGTCTTTGGGGACTGGCCAGTTTTTCACCGCTTCGACCTTCTCCGGATCGGTTCTCACTCCTTTCGCTGAAATTATGTGTCCCAGGTACTTGACTTCCGCTCTAAACAGGGCGCACTTCTTGGCGTTGAGCTTCAGGTGGGCACTTAGAAGCCTTTGAAACACATCCCTTAGATTGTCTCGGTGTTGCGCAAACGTTTTTCCTACGACGATGACATCATCCAAGTATACCAAACAGGTTTCCCATGTTAACCCTTGCAGGACACATTCCATCAATCGCTCGAAAGTCGCCGGAGCATTGCACAGCCCGAATGGCATTACCGTGAATTGCCATAGCCCATTTCCTGCGGTGAAGGCGGTTTTCTCCCGGTCTTCTGGATGGATCTGTACCTGCCAGTAGCCACTCTTCAAGTCGAGAGTGGAAAACCATCGGGCTCCTGATAGTGTGTCTAGCGTGTCGTCAATCCGTGGCAGAGGGTAGCTGTCTTTCTTGGTGACGTAATTGAGCTGCCGATAGTCCACGCAGAACCGCGTTAGTTACATACCCATAGTAACCACCCATAACCATCCATCCTGCAACATCAATAACAGAAGTCATCTAGTGCAAACAACGGAGTCACATTTGTAACCATCAACAACAAATCTAAGTGCAAGCAACGGTCCAACAAATGCAAAACCTATTAGATGACCTACTTACGGACGAACGAGCGTTAGTGCAAGAAACGGGCCAACATCTGCAGTGACAACACAACCATGATAACGGACGAACATTTTCAGCATCAACAACAAGTCCAAGTGCAAACAACGGGCCAACCAATGCAACGCCTAGTAGATGACCTACTTACAACGAACAGCGGCAGCTTGCTATCACCAGCTAGTAACGGCTTTTGCTCTGGCATAAATTTGTTTACCGTCTAATATAAATAGACGAATAGACAAATAATGAGGCAGTCTTAATTTCAATTGACAATAAACCGCATCAGTGGAACAAAGATATTAATAAGTGTTTTTTTTATTTTTAAGTGTTAAATAATCTTTAACTGGCGCAGTCGGTAGTATAAAAGTTAAGCATCCGGTAGTGAAATTAAATTCAGTAGCTACAAAAGTCGCTAAACTAATAACACACTACGAGTGAAAATCGAAGTGGTGGATTTTAATCCTTTGGTTAAGGAACATCGCTACAACCTAAAAAATTTTTTTTTTACAAAGCAGAATAGTGTTAAATAGTGTTAAGAATAGAATAGTGCAAAAAAAAAAAAAAAAAAAAAAAAACGTGTTCACGAACAGTACAAAGGAAAAAAAAAACAAAGAAGAAAATATATAAACATACATATGTATATAAATATATATAGGTACTTATATATGCCAAGAACAGAATAAATAAGAACAAAATAGTGCTAAAAAAAAAATAATAAAAAATAAAAAAAAAAACCGTGTTAATAATCACGAACAGTGTAAAATAAAACTTTTTGCTGTTGTTCCCGAATTTTTTTTTCTTCTCTTCACAAAAAGAATGGAAAGAAAAGGAACATAGAAGAAGCTGAGAATCATCGGAACGGAAGCCAACAACTAACAAGCTAATTGTTTAACGGGGTAAGTCCATATTTTTGGTTCTTAAATTATCAGTGTTCTCCTATGTCCCCAAAACCCAAAACAAAGAAAAACCGTAAAATAAAAGTCAGTTTTCTTAATAACAAAAGTTGGCATTCATTAAGTAAAGTGTCAAAGGGTGCTTCTAAAGACAAGTCCAGTGACGAAGAGGAAATGAATCACGAAGCGTTTGCTGTAGGTGTCGTTAACAGCCTCAGGATTCCTGATGCTGTAAAAGACCTTCCAAATTTTGAAGGAAATCCTCGTTCTTTGTTTGATTTTGTAAGTAATGTAGAGGAAATATTAATTCTCATGCCACAGATTGTCGGTAGTACGTATGAGCGAATAATAGTTCGAGCAATTAGAAATAAAGTAGTAGGACCAGCCAATGAAGTACTCAACATGTATGGTACTCCCATTGACTGGCAACAAATAAAAAATAATTTAATTGTACATTATTCCGATAAACGTAATGAGACCAGCCTCATTCGCGACTTACATCATCTTCGACAGGACCAAATGACGGTAGAACATTTCTATTCCAAAATAATAGATATATTTTCTCTTATGACAAATCACATAAAAGTGCACGAAAATAATGATAATGTTATAATAGCTAAACAATCGCTTTACCAGGAAATGTGCCTTAATGCATTTTTGTCTGGACTAAAAGAACCGCTAGGATCCACAATTAGGTCAATGAAGCCCAGCAAATTAGCTGAGGCATTCAATTTCTGCCTCCAGGAACAAAACTGCCATTACTTTCAAAATCCTCAATACCAACAACACCTACCATCCTATAGGAAAAATCAAAACTCATTTCAAAATCCAAATTCTGCACAAGGACCTTCATTCAGATTTCCTCATCAGCAATTTAATAGACCTTACAATAGTTTTCCTCAAATTCCACAAAACCGGTCAATCAGATCAATGAACAATATTCCCCAAAACTTTTCGCAGCCACTCAGAAATAATTTAAATCCTAGATTTAACGGCTTTCACCCTCCAGAACCTATGGATACTATCAGTGCAAATACAAGTAGAAATTCCAATAATTTTAAACGGCAAAACAGTAACTCACAGAATCAATGTCATCATATGGAAAGTATTTGTTCTATTAATCAAGTTCCCAGATATCAGGATCAAAATTATTACGAAACTCATAGTAATTTTGGTTCAAATGCTAAAGTTCGACAACCTTATATCCAAAATTATAGCGAAGCTAACAATAATTATTTGGCAGACAATCAACAAGGTCCATCTATTCATTATGATTATATGCCGCATAATCATATTCCAAAAATAAATAAAAATTACCCTCAAAGTCAACTTCAGAGCGAAGTTGACGATGCAAATTTTCAATTACGAGCCTCGGAAACACAATCGGTTATTTAGAAATAAATAATCATAATTCATATATATTACCGTATATAAATATTCAAAGTATTAATAACAAAAACCTTAAGTTTCTAATAGATACTGGGAGTAATAAATCTTTTATTAATCCAGGAATCTTTGAAGAAAAAGATATTCAAATAATAAAGCCGGTTGAAGTTAAAACAAATTTTAATAAACAATTGTTAACTAAGAAGATAGATATTAACGGATTAAGAGAATTCAATACAAATAAATTATTATCTTTTCTAATTTTCAAATTTCATAATTACTTTGATGGTTTGATTGGTACGGAAATGATGAAAAGTCTTGGAATAATAATAGATCTCAAAAATTCCGTATTAGAATCCGAAAATGCCAAAATACCCATTAGTTATAAGCCTAACCTTATATCTAGAAAATATACCGCCCCTGGTTTATGCAAAATAGTATGCTATGTACCAGTAGATATCGAATACGGAAATATATTTATTAAACCAACTGCTATACAAAATAACTTAATAATACCTGAAGGAATTTACAAAGCTCATAATTGGTATTCTTTTGTGGAGGTTATCAATGCTTCGAATTCAATGAAGACTTTCGTAATTGAACAGCCAATTGAAGCTCAATCTCTTGATCACCATTCCTTTATTGAAACTCACAGCATTTCAATTAATAATACAGAAAGCCTAGATAATTTCAATATATCTAAACAACTTCAAATAGATTCCCTAAATACCGACGAGAAAAATGCTTTACTAAAATTATGCAAAAGGTACAGAGATATTTTCTTTGAAGATGGGCAAAATTTATCATTTTCAAATACTATTAAACATGAAATTAACACTAAAGATAATATTCCAATTTATACCAAATCTTATCGATACCCATATGTACATAAAGACGAAATTCGAAACCAAGTGAATGATATGCTTAACCAGAATATCATTCGTCCGAGCTTTTCACCTTGGTCTTCTCCAATATGGTTAGTGCCTAAGAAAAAAGACGTTAATGGGAAGGAGAAATGGCGGTTGGTTATAGACTACCGAAAACTAAACGAAAAAACAATAGATGACAAATACCCGATACCTAACATTACTGAAATTCTCGATAAGTTGGGAAGATCCATATATTTTACTACACTCGATTTAGCTTCTGGCTTCCATCAAATAGAAGTCAAAGCCGAAGATATTCCGAAAACAGCATTCTCTATTGACAACGGGCACTACGAGTTTCTTCGTATGCCTTTCGGTCTTAAGAATGCTCCATCGACGTTTCAACGTGTCATGGACAATGTTTTGCGAGAACTCCAAGGCCAAATTTGCTTAGTATATATGGACGACATCATAGTGTTCTCCACATCCCTACAAGAACATATCGAGAGTTTGAATAAAGTTTTTGAAAAACTTAAGGAAGCAAATCTAAAAATTCAGTTGAGAAAGTCAATTTTTTTACAGAAAGAGGTGTCATTTTTGGGTCATTTGGTAACTAGTAACGGAGTTAAACCCAATCCTGAAAAAATTAACGCAATCGAAAAATACCCTTTACCAAAAACCCAAAAACAAATAAAATCTTTTATGGGACTTCTCGGTTACTATCGAAAGTTCATAAAAGACTTTGCTAAATTGACAAAACCGCTAACGGAGTGACTTCGAAAAGGAAAAAGCATAAATCTTAATTCCAAATATATCAATTGCTTCGAAACATGTAAAACCTTGTTATGTAACGAACCCATTTTACAATACCCTGACTTTTCAAAACCATTCAATCTTACTACAGATGCCAGTAATTTTGCTATAGGTGCTATACTCTCACAAGGCCTCATTGGATCTGATAAACCAATTTGCTATGCAAGTCGGACTTTATTAAAATCCGAGGAAAACTATAGTACAATTGAAAAGGAACTCTTAGCTATCGTTTGGGGTACCAAATATTTTCGTCCTTACCTCTTTGGTCGCAAATTTCATATCATAACTGACCATAAACCCTTAACCTGGCTGTTTTCGTTAAAGGAACCAAATTCAAAATTACTTCGTTGGAGGCTCAAGTTAGAGGAATATAATTATGATATTACATACAAAAAAGGGACGCTAAACTCCAACGCTGACGCTTTATCTCGTTTTGAAATAAATACAAATGAAATCAATCAAAATAAATCTCCCGACGAAAATGAGAACTTGGACCTTTTATCCATTTTTAATAATGTAGATGCCGAACAAGATTTATTCACCATCCATTCAGCACCGGAAAACAACGATGACGGCATTCCGATATCGGAACGTGCCATAAATGAGTTTTCGAACCAAATCATTCTCAAACAGGTAGAAACCAAAACTAGACCGGATGTTCAATTTAAAATATTATTCAAAAGAAAGAAAAGATTTACAATATCTTATAATCTAATTAGAGAAGAAAGCTTTATTATAAAGATTTTTAAAGAATATATGGCCTCTAAGCGACTAACAGCGGTGCTAACAGATGATAAAACTTTCAAAATCATTCAATCAGTGTACTCTAAATATTTCAGTAATAGCCGCCTACGAATAGTAAGATGTAACATAATTTTAAAAGACATGACCGATACTGATGAGCAGGATAAATTAGTTCGGGATTATCATACAAAGTCAATCCACAGAGGTATAAATGAATGCTTAGAACATCTTAAAAGAGAATACTTTTTCCCTAATATGAAGCGTCTGATTACACAAATTATAAATAATTGTGACATATGCCATAAATATAAATATGATAGAAAGAGAGAGCGCTTAAAATACGAAATCACTGAAACACCAATAAAACCTTTGGAAATCCTTCATATGGATATATACTCCATTCACAAAGAACATTTTCTAACGATAATTGATAAATTTAGCAGATTTTCAAGTGTTTATTTACTAACTGCTAGAAATAGTATTAATTTAATAAAATCTTTAAAACACTTTTTCTCTCATCATGGAATCCCACAAAAAATTATCACCGATAACGGAAGTGAATTTATATCTACCTTGTTTAGAAATTTCTTAGATATGTACAGTATAAACCTACATACAATCTGTGCAAAAAGTTCCAACGGCAATTCACCTGTTGAAAGATTCCATTCTACCTTGTATGGAGTTAATACGCATTATCAAATCTCAACACAAAGAAAAACCTATAGGCGAAGTAGTTGACGAAGCTGTGATAACTTATAACAATTCAATCCACTCTGCAACTAAACTGACCCCTTTTGAATTGCTTAATGGCCATATTACAAACAGAAATCTATTTTCCCTTAATAAAACTGCTAAAACAGAACAGGAATACCTTAATAAACATATTAATGACTACAATACCTTAGCAAAATTAAGTTATGACCGAAATCTTAATACTAAAGAAAAGATTATTAATAAACTCAATGATAGCCGCAAAGACCCACCTGAATTTTTAGCTAACAGAAAAATATATGAATCAGACGACAGACGTAGCAAATTAGCCCCTAGATTTAACGACCATATAGTAGTTAAGAATAATAAAATTACTTTGGAAACAAACAAAAGAAAGGTACACAAACAAAAAGTACAGAAACAACGCAAATTTACCGATTAAACACATTCATTTTTTTCTTTTTTAGTTTAAAACAAAAGAAATTAAATGTTAGAAATAAATAAATGCGAAAATAATCAAACTACTCTAACTCTATTTTGTTTTCGAATCGCCTTTTTTTTTCTTCTTTAGACACACTATATTATAAATTTCAATATCTAGCCAAAATTAACATAAAAAACTGATTTTCATTTTTTCAAAAAAAAAATAAAAATATATTTTATCCCATCCCTTACCCACTGATGATTTAATAAGCCTTAAATGTGGATAAGCCTCGTTCATAACAATTTAGCAGCAGCAACACTAATCATGGACACAAACCTTTACAAATTTGTTGGTCCATACTAAGAGGGGAGGAGTTACATACCCATAGTAACCACCCATAACCATCCATCCTGCAACATCAATAACAGAAGTCATCTAGTGCAAACAACGGAGTCACATTTGTAACCATCAACAACAAATCTAAGTGCAAGCAACGGTCCAACAAATGCAAAACCTATTAGATGACCTACTTACGGACGAACGAGCGTTAGTGCAAGAAACGGGCCAACATCTGCAGTGACAACACAACCATGATAACGGACGAACATTTTCAGCATCAACAACAAGTCCAAGTGCAAACAACGGGCCAACCAATGCAACGCCTAGTAGATGACCTACTTACAACGAACAGCGGCAGCTTGCTATCACCAGCTAGTAACGGCTTTTGCTCTGGCATAAATTTGTTTACCGTCTAATATAAATAGACGAATAGACAAATAATGAGGCAGTCTTAATTTCAATTGACAATAAACCGCATCAGTGGAACAAAGATATTAATAAGTGTTTTTTTTATTTTTAAGTGTTAAATAATCTTTAACTGGCGCAGTCGGTAGTATAAAAGTTAAGCATCCGGTAGTGAAATTAAATTCAGTAGCTACAAAAGTCGCTAAACTAATAACACACTACGAGTGAAAATCGAAGTGGTGGATTTTAATCCTTTGGTTAAGGAACATCGCTACAACCTAAAAAATTTTTTTTTTACAAAGCAGAATAGTGTTAAATAGTGTTAAGAATAGAATAGTGCAAAAAAAAAAAAAAAAAAAAAAAAACGTGTTCACGAACAGTACAAAGGAAAAAAAAAACAAAGAAGAAAATATATAAACATACATATGTATATAAATATATATAGGTACTTATATATGCCAAGAACAGAATAAATAAGAACAAAATAGTGCTAAAAAAAAAATAATAAAAAATAAAAAAAAAAACCGTGTTAATAATCACGAACAGTGTAAAATAAAACTTTTTGCTGTTGTTCCCGAATTTTTTTTTCTTCTCTTCACAAAAAGAATGGAAAGAAAAGGAACATAGAAGAAGCTGAGAATCATCGGAACGGAAGCCAACAACTAACAAGCTAATTGTTTAACGGGGTAAGTCCATATTTTTGGTTCTTAAATTATCAGTGTTCTCCTATGTCCCCAAAACCCAAAACAAAGAAAAACCGTAAAATAAAAGTCAGTTTTCTTAATAACAAAAGTTGGCATTCATTAAGTAAAGTGTCAAAGGGTGCTTCTAAAGACAAGTCCAGTGACGAAGAGGAAATGAATCACGAAGCGTTTGCTGTAGGTGTCGTTAACAGCCTCAGGATTCCTGATGCTGTAAAAGACCTTCCAAATTTTGAAGGAAATCCTCGTTCTTTGTTTGATTTTGTAAGTAATGTAGAGGAAATATTAATTCTCATGCCACAGATTGTCGGTAGTACGTATGAGCGAATAATAGTTCGAGCAATTAGAAATAAAGTAGTAGGACCAGCCAATGAAGTACTCAACATGTATGGTACTCCCATTGACTGGCAACAAATAAAAAATAATTTAATTGTACATTATTCCGATAAACGTAATGAGACCAGCCTCATTCGCGACTTACATCATCTTCGACAGGACCAAATGACGGTAGAACATTTCTATTCCAAAATAATAGATATATTTTCTCTTATGACAAATCACATAAAAGTGCACGAAAATAATGATAATGTTATAATAGCTAAACAATCGCTTTACCAGGAAATGTGCCTTAATGCATTTTTGTCTGGACTAAAAGAACCGCTAGGATCCACAATTAGGTCAATGAAGCCCAGCAAATTAGCTGAGGCATTCAATTTCTGCCTCCAGGAACAAAACTGCCATTACTTTCAAAATCCTCAATACCAACAACACCTACCATCCTATAGGAAAAATCAAAACTCATTTCAAAATCCAAATTCTGCACAAGGACCTTCATTCAGATTTCCTCATCAGCAATTTAATAGACCTTACAATAGTTTTCCTCAAATTCCACAAAACCGGTCAATCAGACCAATGAACAATATTCCCCAAAACTTTTCGCAGCCACTCAGAAATAATTTAAATCCTAGATTTAACGGCTTTCACCCTCCAGAACCTATGGATACTATCAGTGCAAATACAAGTAGAAATTCCAATAATTTTAAACGGCAAAACAGTAACTCACAGAATCAATGTCATCATATGGAAAGTATTTGTTCTATTAATCAAGTTCCCAGATATCAGGATCAAAATTATTACGAAACTCATAGTAATTTTGGTTCAAATGCTAAAGTTCGACAACCTTATATCCAAAATTATAGCGAAGCTAACAATAATTATTTGGCAGACAATCAACAAGGTCCATCTATTCATTATGATTATATGCCGCATAATCATATTCCAAAAATAAATAAAAATTACCCTCAAAGTCAACTTCAGAGCGAAGTTGACGATGCAAATTTTCAATTACGAGCCTCGGAAACACAATCGGTTATTTAGAAATAAATAATCATAATTCATATATATTACCGTATATAAATATTCAAAGTATTAATAACAAAAACCTTAAGTTTCTAATAGATACTGGGAGTAATAAATCTTTTATTAATCCAGGAATCTTTGAAGAAAAAGATATTCAAATAATAAAGCCGGTTGAAGTTAAAACAATTTTTAATAAACAATTGTTAACTAAGAAGATAGATATTAACGGATTAAGAGAATTCAATACAAATAAATTATTATCTTTTCTAATTTTCAAATTTCATAATTACTTTGATGGTTTGATTGGTACGGAAATGATGAAAAGTCTTGGAATAATAATAGATCTCAAAAATTCCGTATTAGAATCCGAAAATGCCAAAATACCCATTAGTTATAAGCCTAACCTTATATCTAGAAAATATACCGCCCCTGGTTTATGCAAAATAGTATGCTATGTACCAGTAGATATCGAATACGGAAATATATTTATTAAACCAACTGCTATACAAAATAACTTAATAATACCTGAAGGAATTTACAAAGCTCATAATTGGTATTCTTTTGTGGAGGTTATCAATGCTTCGAATTCAATGAAGACTTTCGTAATTGAACAGCCAATTGAAGCTCAATCTCTTGATCACCATTCCTTTATTGAAACTCACAGCATTTCAATTAATAATACAGAAAGCCTAGATAATTTCAATATATCTAAACAACTTCAAAAAGATTCCCTAAATACCGACGAGAAAAATGCTTTACTAAAATTATGCAAAAGGTACAGAGATATTTTCTTTGAAGATGGGCAAAATTTATCATTTTCAAATACTATTAAACATGAAATTAACACTAAAGATAATATTCCAATTTATACCAAATCTTATCGATACCCATATGTACATAAAGACGAAATTCGAAACCAAGTGAATGATATGCTTAACCAGAATATCATTCGTCCGAGCTTTTCACCTTGGTCTTCTCCAATATGGTTAGTGCCTAAGAAAAAAGACGTTAATGGGAAGGAGAAATGGCGGTTGGTTATAGACTACCGAAAACTAAACGAAAAAACAATAGATGACAAATACCCGATACCTAACATTACTGAAATTCTCGATAAGTTGGGAAGATCCATATATTTTACTACACTCGATTTAGCTTCTGGCTTCCATCAAATAGAAGTCAAAGCCGAAGATATTCCGAAAACAGCATTCTCTATTGACAACGGGCACTACGAGTTTCTTCGTATGCCTTTCGGTCTTAAGAATGCTCCATCGACGTTTCAACGTGTCATGGACAATGTTTTGCGAGAACTCCAAGGCCAAATTTGCTTAGTATATATGGACGACATCATAGTGTTCTCCACATCCCTACAAGAACATATCGAGAGTTTGAATAAAGTTTTTGAAAAACTTAAGGAAGCAAATCTAAAAATTCAGTTGAGAAAGTCAATTTTTTTACAGAAAGAGGTGTCATTTTTGGGTCATTTGGTAACTAGTAACGGAGTTAAACCCAATCCTGAAAAAATTAACGCAATCGAAAAATACCCTTTACCAAAAACCCAAAAACAAATAAAATCTTTTATGGGACTTCTCGGTTACTATCGAAAGTTCATAAAAGACTTTGCTAAATTGACAAAACCGCTAACGGAGTGACTTCGAAAAGGAAAAAGCATAAATCTTAATTCCAAATATATCAATTGCTTCGAAACATGTAAAACCTTGTTATGTAACGAACCCATTTTACAATACCCTGACTTTTCAAAACCATTCAATCTTACTACAGATGCCAGTAATTTTGCTATAGGTGCTATACTCTCACAAGGCCTCATTGGATCTGATAAACCAATTTGCTATGCAAGTCGGACTTTATTAAAATCCGAGGAAAACTATAGTACAATTGAAAAGGAACTCTTAGCTATCGTTTGGGGTACCAAATATTTTCGTCCTTACCTCTTTGGTCGCAAATTTCATATCATAACTGACCATAAACCCTTAACCTGGCTGTTTTCGTTAAAGGAACCAAATTCAAAATTACTTCGTTGGAGGCTCAAGTTAGAGGAATATAATTATGATATTACATACAAAAAAGGGACGCTAAACTCCAACGCTGACGCTTTATCTCGTTTTGAAATAAATACAAATGAAATCAATCAAAATAAATCTCCCGACGAAAATGAGAACTTAGACCTTTTATCCATTTTTAATAATGTAGATGCCGAACAAGATTTATTCACCATCCATTCAGCACCGGAAAACAACGATGACGGCATTCCGATATCGGAACGTGCCATAAATGAGTTTTCGAACCAAATCATTCTCAAACAGGTAGAAACCAAAACTAGACCGGATGTTCAATTTAAAATATTATTCAAAAGAAAGAAAAGATTTACAATATCTTATAATCTAATTAGAGAAGAAAGCTTTATTATAAAGATTTTTAAAGAATATATGGCCTCTAAGCGACTAACAGCGGTGCTAACAGATGATAAAACTTTCAAAATCATTCAATCAGTGTACTCTAAATATTTCAGTAATAGCCGCCTACGAATAGTAAGATGTAACATAATTTTAAAAGACATGACCGATACTGATGAGCAGGATAAATTAGTTCGGGATTATCATACAAAGTCAATCCACAGAGGTATAAATGAATGCTTAGAACATCTTAAAAGAGAATACTTTTTCCCTAATATGAAGCGTCTGATTACACAAATTATAAATAATTGTGACATATGCCATAAATATAAATATGATAGAAAGAGAGAGCGCTTAAAATACGAAATCACTGAAACACCAATAAAACCTTTGGAAATCCTTCATATGGATATATACTCCATTCACAAAGAACATTTTCTAACGATAATTGATAAATTTAGCAGATTTTCAAGTGTTTATTTACTAACTGCTAGAAATAGTATTAATTTAATAAAATCTTTAAAACACTTTTTCTCTCATCATGGAATCCCACAAAAAATTATCACCGATAACGGAAGTGAATTTATATCTACCTTGTTTAGAAATTTCTTAGATATGTACAGTATAAACCTACATACAATCTGTGCAAAAAGTTCCAACGGCAATTCACCTGTTGAAAGATTCCATTCTACCTTGTATGGAGTTAATACGCATTATCAAATCTCAACACAAAGAAAAACCTATAGGCGAAGTAGTTGACGAAGCTGTGATAACTTATAACAATTCAATCCACTCTGCAACTAAACTGACCCCTTTTGAATTGCTTAATGGCCATATTACAAACAGAAATCTATTTTCCCTTAATAAAACTGCTAAAACAGAACAGGAATACCTTAATAAACATATTAATGACTACAATACCTTAGCAAAATTAAGTTATGACCGAAATCTTAATACTAAAGAAAAGATTATTAATAAACTCAATGATAGCCGCAAAGACCCACCTGAATTTTTAGCTAACAGAAAAATATATGAATCAGACGACAGACGTAACAAATTAGCCCCTAGATTTAACGACCATATAGTAGTTAAGAATAATAAAATTACTTTGGAAACAAACAAAAGAAAGGTACACAAACAAAAAGTACAGAAACAACGCAAATTTACCGATTAAACACATTCATTTTTTTCTTTTTTAGTTTAAAACAAAAGAAATTAAATGTTAGAAATAAATAAATGCGAAAATAATCAAACTACTCTAACTCTATTTTGTTTTCGAATCGCCTTTTTTTTTCTTCTTTAGACACACTATATTATAAATTTCAATATCTAGCCAAAATTAACATAAAAAACTGATTTTCATTTTTTCAAAAAAAAAATAAAAATATATTTTATCCCATCCCTTACCCACTGATGATTTAATAAGCCTTAAATGTGGATAAGCCTCGTTCATAACAATTTAGCAGCAGCAACACTAATCATGGACACAAACCTTTACAAATTTGTTGGTCCATACTAAGAGGGGAGGAGTTACATACCCATAGTAACCACCCATAACCATCCATCCTGCAACATCAATAACAGAAGTCATCTAGTGCAAACAACGGAGTCACATTTGTAACCATCAACAACAAATCTAAGTGCAAGCAACGGTCCAACAAATGCAAAACTTATTAGATGACCTACTTACGGACGAACGAGCGTTAGTGCAAGAAACGGGCCAACATCTGCAGTGACAACACAACCATGATAACGGACGAACATTTTCAGCATCAACAACAAGTCCAAGTGCAAACAACGGGCCAACCAATGCAACGCCTAGTAGATGACCTACTTACAACGAACAGCGGCAGCTTGCTATCACCAGCTAGTAACGGCTTTTGCTCTGGCATAAATTTGTTTACCGTCTAATATAAATAGACGAATAGACAAATAATGAGGCAGTCTTAATTTCAATTGACAATAAACCGCATCAGTGGAACAAAGATATTAATAAGTGTTTTTTTTATTTTTAAGTGTTAAATAATCTTTAACTCGTGCTGCCATCTTTCTTCTTAACCAGTACAACCGGTGATGCCCACGGACTTTTGGAACTTTCAATCACACCTTCTTTCTCCATTGCCGACACCATCTCTGTAACTTCTGTCTGCTTTGCCAATGGAAGGCGCCTAGCAGGCTGACGAATTGGTCTAGTATCACCAGTGTCTATTCGATGTTGTACCAGGTGTGTTCGGCCGTATTCTCCGTCCTGTGAGGCAAATACATCAGCGTACTCATTGATAAGATTTTCTGCCATAGTTCGCTGCTCCTGATTCAGCTCACTGGACTGGAGAATCGTCTCTCTCGTTTCCGCTGTCCAAGGTGATGGGAGAGGTTTTGGAGCATCACGTTCAGATATTGTTGCGACGGCGGTAATCGGCGTGCATTTTCCAGTCACCTCCCCTCGCCTTAGTTTGACAGTGTGTGGTCTTGCGTTCAAAACTCTTACTGGAACCATGGTGTTCTTTGGTTCGACTAACGTCTTTCCCACGATGTAGTCTTGAGAATTCTTCTCTGGGTCTGGTTCTACTATGTAGAATCGGTGGCTCCCAAGATCACTTTCCAGCTTCGTCCAAATGATTGTCTCAGAAGACGGCGGCAAAACTTCGTCTTTGCTGTTGACTGTCCTGAAAGTTACGGCACTCTCGTTTCCGTACACCATCGGAATCTCCACATTTCGATACCTCAGTACTTGCATCCCGATGTCCAGGATTACTTCATTTGCTTTCATGAAGTCTATTCCGATGATGCACTCGTCGCATATATCTGCCACCAGAAACGCATGGGAGAACGTCAGTCCTGCCAGAGTAATCGTAAGACGAACTTCTCCAAATACCTTCGCCATTTTCCCTGTTGCAGTCTTCAGGCAGTAGCTGTTGGTGTTGTGCAGAAAGGCGCTTCTGACGATATCTCTTCTTACAACGGAGGCAGTGGCGCTTGTGTCGATGGTGGCTACGCACTTCTTCTTGTTGATTAGTGCCTCCACTGTCAGGCTCTTGTTACCCCGTTTGGTTTGCGAAACTTGAATGGTGGTACTGGGGGCCTCGATTCCAGTAACCAACTTCTGCCCCGCGAAGTTGGTCCTTACGCATTTCCCGACTGCTGGTTTTGGTAAGTCTGACTGACAGCCAGATGCTTCCTCTCTGCTTCTCCTACTTCCGCAATGTGGACAATTTCCTCGTCTAGGTGCACTTCTGCACTGCCGTTGTAGGTGTCCGGTTTGGTTGCAATTCCAGCAACGGATTTGACTTCCGCGAGCTTTGTCTTCATCCATGACGGCCGTTCTCTGGCATGAGCATTCCACGACGGACATTTCCCTGACACGGTGTATTCCCTGGTATGCTTGGTCCGCAGCCTTCATTGACAAAGCGAATGCCAATGCCTCGGGGAGTGTTCGCTTTTCAGCCATCCTTACAGCCATTTGCAGTTGTCTGTCCTCTATGGCCTGAATAAAAGCTTTCACCGCCATTTCGTTGATAAGCTCCTCACCGGCTTTAGGGTATGAAAGATGGGCTAGTCGCTCTATATCCGCCTGCAACTGTTGGAGCGTTTCCCCCCTTTTCTGGACTCGACTACGCAGCTGAACCCTGTACACCTGCTGCATGTGTTCATCCCCAAACCGCATCTCGATAGCCTGAACCAGAGTGTCGTAGTTCTGCTGTTTATCTTCCGGGATGGTCTGCAAGAGCTCCGCAGCTGGACCCCTCAGTGCAAGTGTGAGTGCAATGGACTTCTCTTCATCGTCCCAGCTATTGGTCATTGCGGCCGCTTCGAATTGCCTTTTATAAATTGGCCATGATGTTTGACCATCGAAGATAGGAGGCTGCATCTCCTTTCTTCTCAGACCGTCAGTGGAATATTCCCGTGCTTTCTGTCTCTTCACGTTGCTGAGTTCCTTAGTAAGATTTTCGACTTGTTTTTCTACTTTTTCGAACTGAGTCTCTATTTTCCCGAACTGAGTTTCATGCTTCTCAAAGTTTCCATCGAATCTAGTTTCGACTTTTTCGAGTTGTGTCTCGACCTTCTCGATTTTCTCTTCGATCACTTCGAATTTGGATTCCAAGTTCCTGTTTTGCTCATCAAGTTTGCTTTCCAGAGCATCTAGAGAATTCTTTTGTTCGTCTAGCTTAAGTTCTAGAGAATTCCTTTGGTCGCCCATTGCTTTCTTTTGTTCGTCCATCGCTTTCTTTTGTTCGTCCAGCTTAAGTTCTAGAGAGTTCTTTTGATCGTCTATTGCTTTCTTTTGGTCATCGAGCTTAAGTTCCAGAGACTTCTTTTGGTCTTCCATTGTTTTCCTTTGTTCGTCCATGACTGACTTAAGTTGCAGGAGCAGACTTGTTATATCCGGGTCGGCTACTATACTTGCTGGTTCCTCTCCCACGTCAAACTCTACGTCATGCGGATTTTCACCTTCTTGCGTTACTGCTTCTTCCAGACGAATCAGTAGGGCATCTTTTCCCCCAGTTGTGTCGAGGTTCCGCTTACTGAGTTCTGCCTTTAGTTGAATTATAGTTAGTTTTCCCAATTTGCGACCCATTTTGCGCAACTAATTAACTCAACACAGAAATCGTTTTTTTTTTTTTTTTGCTTGTGCAATTTCACACCACGGAAATAGTTATTCACAGAATAAGTTTTATCCCGCTTCTGACACCAATGTAATATGCGAGCTAGCCAGAAACTTCTAGCAAATTCTTCGACCACTGGAACAAGAGAAATAATTCTTGCAGTTTTAATTCCCTTTTATCCCTGATATTATTCGTCTCTTTCGTTGACATGAGCTGTGGAGACTTCGTCCCAGACACGAACCTCGAATGAAAGGACAGTTCGAACCAAAATTCTGCCAGAATGGAAAGTCACTTCGGAATTTGCTGCATAGACATAGGAGCGTAGTTATTATTATGCTACAATATCTTAACAAAAATTACTTACTTGCGGTACCTAGTTCTCGACTTCATTTGGGGTTGGTTGACGATGGAATGCACGTTTATTCAAAAGGGCAGATCTGTCCGCGAAGTCGATCGTGAACCAGCGCCTTAGGCAAGCGTTACATTGGCAAAGTGCTCAGAATTTCGCGATACATGGTTTTCAAGAAAAACGATGTCAAGCTGATTGGACGGTATAATTCGGGTAGCTTACTGGGTTTGTTACCTAGTTAAGTTAGTGGAATGTATCTCAATTTAAAACTTGTTCTAAATAGACCTACCAAGGTGGGCAGGATGTATTCTAGACCTTTTTGAATAAGGGCTGGAAAAACACCATCACTGCCGGGTGCCTTATTGTGTTGAAGTTAGTCAATGTGGACCTATATTCGTCCAAATTTTTATTGCGTTTTGCGGTGTTAAAAAGTTTTCTCACCCTTTTACGGAGTATCTCTAGATGGTTATTCCACCAGGGTACTCTCCGTTTACTTATTGTATTTTTTTGGGACACAGCTACTCCTGAAGGAAGAGATTAGACAGTCATTTAGTTGGCAGGCTGCCACATCCACATCACATTTTGACCGCGAAATTTTCGCGAAATAATGCCAATTAGTTCTTTTCGGTGCGTAGTGTACTTGTTCATGATTAACTCCACCCGATAAGTTAAATCTGATGTGCTGATGATCATATAGTGAGGGTTCATTAGACATGTGCCAATCGATGACAGAGTTAGAAATAAAAGGGCTCGAGATTGTGAGGTCAAGTATCTCTTCTCGAATAGAATTTATAAATGTTGGTTTATTTCTTTCATTACATACAGCTAGATTTATACTTGTAATATAATCAATAAGTAACTCACCCATTTTGCTGATGTCGCTGCTGTCCCATACCACATGATGGAAATTGGCATCGGATCCAATCATCGGATGTCAGTTGCGGCGGTGAAATAGGTCCACCAAATCCTGCACGGCCGCTGGCGGAACAAACTCCGAGTTTCCAGGGAAGTAGGCGGAGGCGCACACGATCTCCTGAACTCCTCCTATTATCGGAATCTCAGCAATGCAGGCCACTAAGTCTTTGCTGATGTACTCTGGGATGGGAAGAAAATTAATTTTAGAACTGATTAAACAAGCAGACCTAGGCATTAACTCACAAGGGCCTTTATAAAAACCTGCATGTCCTATTATGAAGGCCCTTTATTTTGCCTCCAATCACCCAAGGCCCCTGGATGAGATCCCGGACAAACCTATCTATCCTTGGATCCTCCTCCAAACCCTCCCAGTGGGTGCTAGGCGATAATAACCACTATACCTAGTTGTCTCGTGCTAAGGGAAGGGCGAATTGATGAGGTATTGCTTTACTACTCGATAGTTCAATACCCATTATATTAGTGGTGGTGTGAGCACACATAGTGCAAAATTCGTGCCCAATAATGAAAGGCTAGGGGTCAAACTAGTTACTACCGAGCTCATTTGGATACCCAGGCAAGTTCTGTCGTAACCCTTTTGCCTTATCCTGGTATATAGGCGCTGCTGTGATTGACCATATACTTTCGATTCACTCGTAGGACCAAAATCTTTAACAAAATGAACAAACAAACAGAAAATCAAAAAAAAAAAAAAAATAACTAGAACAACAACGACAACCACAATAAACAAGATCGGACTTAATACGACAATCACAACTACATCTATCGACGACGACCAAAAAACGACAGCGAAGGTAAGGAAGGCAAAGAGCTTTTGTTGGCAGTAGACAAAACTTCAGTGGAAATGCTAAGAAGTAGATCTGGCGTGGTCAAATTCGTTCTGGAGAGATCCGGATCAAGATCCTGAATAAAGACTGCAAGAAAGAGTCAGAAACTGTCGGTAGTGCAGTTTCATCTGCAAAGCAGCCGTCAGTGGCTTTCTTGCTCATTATCAATGCAGAAAGCGTGGACGTAGCTTTAATCCAAGAGCCGTACATCTTAAATATTCAGGTGCAAGGGTTAAAGTCCAAACATTACGATTTGTTTCACTCCACTAATGTAGGTAGAATTAGAGCCTGCATCTTAGCTAACAAATCAATTAATATGTTTCTTTTACCTAGATTCAGCAACGAAGACGTAACAGTAGTGAACGTAGAAAACAAAGAGAAAAGTTTTCTTCTAATTTCTGCGTACGGTTCGTGAACTGATAGAGCACGCCCAATTAAGGAACAAATTTCTGGTGATGGGATGCGACGCAAATGCGCACCATATACAATGGGGCGGTAAAGACATCAATAAAAGGGGTGAGTCTATTTTAGAATTTATCCTCGACACCAATCTTGTACAATGTAACAAAGGCAATCATTCTACGTGAATTAGGGAAGAGGTTCTGGACCTCACCCTTAAGAAGTAATAATGAGCAGGTTATGATAGAAAACTGGAGAGTATATTCTAAAAACTCTTTCTCAGACCATTTTAGAATTTTCTTCACAATAGACATCTACCCTCTCAAGCAAAGATCTTTTAGAAACCCCACTAAGACAAATTGGGCAGAATACACTAAATGGACCAACCAATGGATACCTCATCCCAGCGATGAAATCTTTCAAAATGGCACATTTATCGATTCTGCTGTCCAGCTCATAACTGGATAAATGAACAAAGCCTTTAATAAATTCTGTCCCAAATCTCAATCGTTAACCTGGACAAACGAACTTAAAAAATGTTGAACAGAGATCAGAAGATTACATAATAAAGCAGGAACAAGTAATTCAGAGGTAGTCTGGACCACATACAGGTCCGTACTTAATCTTTACACACGTGATATTAGAAGCGTAAAAACAGAGTCCTGGCACAACTATTGTGAATCCATTGAAAATACTAACGAGGCTGCCACACTATGCAAAGTTTTATCCAAAGACCCGTCAGTCGCAGGATATCTCAAGCGCAGTGATAAATCCTGAACATAGTCAATCCAAGAATCGTTAGAACTTTTAGTGGAAATACAACTCCAAGGGTGCAGCAATCTCATTACAAACGCCCTCAGTTCCTTCCAAACTCAGTAACAAATGATGACGACAATGATATCATTACAGAGCAAAAGACAGCATGGGCGGTTAAATTATTTAAACCCTACAAATCCGCAGGGCCGGACAACATCACTCCAACTATGCTCCAGCATGCTTTAGCAGGAATCACACCCTGGCTTAAAGTCATTTACCGCAGCTGTATAAAGCTAGTTTACGTACCGAACTATTGGAAAGAGGTAAAAGTGGTCTTTATCCCTAAGGCGGGGAGTCCAACCCATAATTCCGTAAAAGATTTCAGACCAATTAGCCTTTCTTGAAAACACTGGAGAGATTAATTGATCTACACCTGAGAAGCCTTCTCAATGAGCACAATTTTTGTAGCATTCAACACACATATGCAAACCCTGTCTCATGGAGCCTCTTCTAGGTTTGCAGGATTTCTGCAATATATCGTAATAAGCCTTTCATTGGTTCTGGTATTTTACACTTACAGTTTTGTTCTATCTCTAAAGATGCATCATTTGCATTAGTTATCCTAACTTTATTATTTAGGCGCCTAAGCATAACTTTTATGTCGTTATAGTAATCTTGACAATTAGTTTTATATGGAAGAGCTCTAAGGTCATTGTACAATTGCTCTATTGTTTTCTTGTCGCCGAAATATTGAAAGAATAGTTTTCAACCCATTTTATTACAGTATTGTTAATTTCAATTGCCTCGCGGGCTCTGCCTGTTAGTTTACTCTTAATGATATCGAAAAATATCAGTTGACTTGTTTCGTCATATTGTCCTAATCTAGGATATATCATATCCACTAGATCGATAAAATTATAAAGTTTTCACTATTTTCGTCATAGCATGGGAGATTATTTAAATATTTAATGGGATCTAAACTTAAGCTGAAAGTAGTTACCGCTGACTGTTGGATTACTATTCCTGTTGCTGGTGTTGGTGCCATGTTTGTGATAGATAGTTGCTCCAGTAGCATTGATAGGTCGTGCCACCCTTCTTCAGTTCGCATTTATGATTTTACCTTGCTTAGTGTTCTCGATGTATCCTTTCACTTCTACTTCGCGATTTCAAATTAACGAATAATGAATCTTCACTTCTTGCACTTGTGAATTTTTTTTTTTTGTTCTGTTCTTAGTCGAACAAGTATTGAAAATCACTTTGTTTTCAAGCAGTGTGTTTCATCTTTTTTTTTATATAATTTTCACGTGTTAAAGGGGATATGAATACCCTTATACTAATTTTTTTTAGAACACGTGCGTTTTTGTGGAAAGGGGAAGAGACAGAGAGAAAGACAGAGTTGTGTAGTTTGAAACTCAGGTGGTATTAAGTTTCTGTAAACTCCAAGGGTGGATATTCAGATAACTGGGGAGTATTTTGTTTGTTTTCGCTATTATTGTCGTTGCTTATGATTCACAGTATTTTTTTCCGTCCTCCAGATGCCATCATCACGATCAAGTTGCATCTTAGCCATATGACCCCCTACTGCCAGTGTTATGCCTTCACAGTAGAGTTGACTTAGCTTTCGCAAGTGATCGACTTTTTTATTTATTTCATGTGAAATACATAGATGATTCTTGACATCAGAATTCGAACCGTGAATCAACAGCGTGACAAGCGATGATGTTACCGCTACACCACGGCCACCCGTAATCTGTCTTGCAATCTTTTATTTTATTTTAATTTTTCTCTCGAATTCTTAGTATTTTATTTTTATGTGTGTATTTCTTGTATCTTATACGTTTAATTTTAAATGAACAAAGTACTTAAACGAACATTATTGCGTTTTTATTGGTTTTATTTTAATTTTCCTTAAAAGAAAATCGACGGTTTTTACTTTGTTTTTATTTTCCTAAAACGGAAGCCGAGTGCACATAATACAATTTATACAATAAATTTTTGTAATGTGCTACGGCAGACTTTACACTAATGCCCAAAACACATGTGCAGAACTCTGTATGCAGTGAAATTAGAATACACATGTTTTAATTCGCGATGCTATTTTTTTTTTTTTTTTTTTGTGTAGCTGGGTGAAAACCGTTGAAAGACATCACATGCGAGCTTTGCGATAGTTTGGGACTTGCCGACATTCCAGAATCACGTTTAGGTCCCGCCAGTTCAGAACCAGTGTTAGCTCCCACCAGTTCAAATCCAGCTGCGCCAGTTCAGCAACTTCAGCAGCGATAGGACCCACGCCTACAGATGTAGACTGCGATCTGAACGCAGCAGCGATAGAGTCACAGCTATCAAGGAGCACATCATCAGAAAGAATGGAGGAGCAGTCTGAGAAGATGAAATGCCCAGCAAAGTTTACTAAGCTGTACATCGTCAAGAGCAGATTCATACGCGTAATTGACAGCTTGGATTTGAGTCAAAATGCAGTTTACCTCAGATTCAAGCTGAGTCAATTACAGGACTGCTGGACAAGGTTACAAACAATGAATGAAGAAATTATGTTATCACTGGAAGAAGCTGATTACGACCAGGAGTATGTGTCCAGCAACGAGTTTATCGATTTGGAGCAGATGTATCAAGATATATATATTCAAATCAAAGAGGCAGAGCAGCTAAGACACCAAACGGAGGAGGTAGCTCCACAACCTGGAACACATCGAGAAATCAAACTTCCACCTATAAGCATACCAACATTCAGTGGAAGGTATGAAGAGTGGACACTATTTTGGGAATTATTTGATCGATTAGTGAACCAGAATGGATCCTTAAGCGATGTCGAATGGATTCAATATTTGAAAGGCAATCTGAACGGAGTAGCAGCAAGGATTGTCCGTCACTTATCACCTACGTCAAGCAATTATGCAACATCAATAGAATTGCTAACGAAACGGTTCCAAAATCCAGCAGCGTTTTTCAACAACTATATTCAGAAATTACTTGCTTTGAAATCAGTTCGAAGAGAAAATGCGTTCTACTTAAAAAATATCATGGACACGTAGAAAGAAATCTTGTTTGGTATTAAAAACTTGGGAGTTGATGTCAGTTCATGGGATCCATTAGTGATTCAGTTGTTATATCCAAAACTTGACCATGAATCAAGAAAATTTTATCAGCAATCAAAAGGAACGTCAACAGAAATTCCAAAGTTAAGTGAATTTTTTAACTTTACCGAGGACAGATTCCGAGGATTGGAGAGCAGTCGCGAACTCAACCGAGAACACTAGTCGCAACTATTCAAAACAACATCCACTAAAAACTATTTGACTACAGTCACACAGTCGAAATGCGTTGTGTATAGCGAGTCTCATCAATTGTATAATTGCAAAAGATTTCTAAGTATGAAGCCAAAAAACCGAATGGAGGTGGTCCAGAAGTCAAAGCTGTGTTTCAACTGTTTGCAAGATGGACATGCAGCAAGGGAATGCTCATCGAAGAAGGGTTGCAGGATATGCACACAGCAGCATAATTCCCTACTTCATTTTCCACGAAGTGAGAGTGCAGCCGTCTTGGTAGCAGGAAAAACAACAAGTGAAGAAACACTATCGACAACGAGAATCGCCACAGCATGTCAAAGTGACAGAACAGTACTATTAGCGATGAAGGAGTCAACGTGGAGGTGGAGTCAACGTGGAGGTGGAAACTCTAGTAATGCCTGTTATTACATCAAGACTGCCACTACAACAATTTTCACCCAACCAGTGGCCACATATTCAAGGCTTGAAGTTGACGGATCCATGGTATGAACAACCAAAGGATACTGAATTATTGATTGGATCAGACATTTTCCCGCACTTCCTGATGAACGGATTAATCAAGGGTCCAGCTAATACACCAATGGCACAAAATACAAGGTTTGACTCCAAAGAAGCAAGCACAAACTAAGGTTCTCACGTCATGTATCAGTGTGTGTAGTGAAGATGAAGGTTTGAAGAAATTTTGGGAGCTAAAAGAAGTACCAACTGCAAGGGTCAAGACTGCTGAAGATGAAATGAGTGAGAATCACTACCAAATGACATACAAACGAGATGAAACTGGACGATATACCGTTAAATTTAAAAATACTTAAGAATCGCATGGTCTTCGGCGACTCACGCAAAATTGCATTAAAGCAATTCTTTATGTTGGAGTAGAGATTCGCAAAAATGAGGAGCTTCGACAGGAATATTCCAAATTCATTCAGGAATATATTATTCTTGGATTACACTGGAAAAATGTATTATCGTCCACAACATGCAGTAATGAAAAATGACAGCACTACTACTAAACTGAGAGTGGTATTCGACGCTTCGGCGAAAACGACATCTGGGGAATCGCCAAATAGTATTATGATGTCAGGTCCCACGATTCAAAAAGATCTGTTTTTCCTCCTACTTCGATGGAGGTAATTCCCAATCGTGTTTACAGCTGATATCGAAAAAATGTATCGGCAGATTTTAGTCGATCAGGAGGATCAAAATCTACAGCGCATCTTGTGGAGACAAAATTCCAGTGGCCCAATCAAGGAATACGCTCTCAAAACAGTCACATACGGTACAGCATCAGTCCCGATTTTGGCAATTAAAACTTTATGCCAGCTAGCTGAGGATGAAAGACAGACGTATCCACTGGCGAGCAAAACAGAATTGCTTGAAGAATTCTATGTAGGCGACTGTCTTGGAGGTGCAAATTCAGAAAATGAGTGTGAAGCCCTTCAACGAGAATTGATGCAGCTACTTCAGTTGGGTGGATTCAACTTACGAAAATGGACATCAAATAGTTTAGAATTCATAAAGGCCTTACCAAGAGAAGTCGTTGAGATGGAACCAGAACATGATTTTAATAGTGACACTACATTTAAAATTTTTGGAATAAAATGGTGCCCGAGGACAGACGACTTCCAATTTAAGGTAAATTTTTCGTCATTCAGCATAAAGAGTACCAAACGAGCAATATTGAGTGACGCAGGCAAAATCTTCGATCCCTTTGGCTGGTTGTCACCTATGACAATCAAAGCAAAGATTTTCATTCAAAATCTTCGGCTCTTAGGCATCGAATGGGATGAAAATGTGCCAATGACAATTAAAAAGGAATGGGACGAATACCAGAAAAGATTATCGACGCTTAAAAATGTGAGAATTTCACTATGGACGGAACAAATGGAAACCTTTCAAATTGAGCTACATGGATTTGCAGATGCATAAGAATCAGCATATGCAGCGGTGGTGTATCAGAAGGTCATTAATTCTGGCTCTGCTGCAATATGCATCATCGCGTCAAAGACCAAGGTGGCACCTGTGAAACAAGTGTCACTTGCCAGATTGGAGTTATGTGCAGCTGCACTACTTACGAAGCTAATGAACTACATCAGAAAGGGAACAGAAACTAATAAATACACCAGAATTATCGCGTGGTCAGATTCTACCATAGTATTAAACTGGCTAAAACAACACCCAGTCAAATGGAACACGTTTGTAGCCAATCGGGTATCTTATGTGCAACAGCACTTCAAAGGACAATGGAGGTTAGTATCTGGTAGAGAGAATTCTGCTGACATTCCGTCTAGAGGGTCATTTGGAGATACCCTCGCTGAGAAATCTACATGGTGGCATGGTCCAGTGTGGTTGAAGAAAGACGAACAACATTGGCCAGCTGACAAGGTTATGATGGAAGTGCAAATATGCTTGAGATCCGGAAGTCTTACGCGTGCATAAGTATACAACCCCACAACCCACCAGGCACCGGACATCTCTTGCGCCTTTTCATCAGTTTTGAAACTTCAACGTGTGAGCGCAATCTGTCTACGATTTAAAAACAATTGCAGGAAAAGCAAGAGAGGCGAATCAATGCTACATGGCAATTTGACGGTAGAAGAACTCCTGGAAGCTGAAAAAGCACTGGTAATGGGTATGCAAAACCTAAGAATAAACAAAGCACTGAAATCAACCAGCAAAATATTATCACTGATTCCATTCATAGACGCCAATGGAATTTTGCGAGTGGGAGGTCGATTGAGACATGCCAGTTTATCAACTGACCAGTGGCATCCTATGATTTTGTAATCATCGCAACCGCTAACAGAATTGATCATCAATAAAGCTCACATCGATATACTTCACGGTGGAGTGAAACTGACGTTAAATCACATTCGGAGGAAATTTTGGATCATCCGAGGAACCAATACTGTCAAGGCCATAATAAATCAATGTGTTAGATGTTTCCGATTTAAGGCCAAGGAATCAAATCAACTCATGGGACAACTTCCGAAAGCACTAGTAAGGTTTTCACGTCCATTTACGCATTGTGGAATAGACTACGCAGGCCCAGTCAACATACGATGTTCACAAATTCGAGGTGTGAAGTCGCACAAGGCTTACATAGCGCTGTTTGTTTACATGGCAACAAAGGCAGTGCATATTGAACTGACTTCTGATTTAACAACGGATGGCAGCATTGCGACGAATGATCAGTAGAAGAGAATCCGTACATCATCTGTATAGCGACAACGGAACAAATTTTGTTGGAGCGAAAAACATGATTGATGCATTACAGACTTCACTTACCGATAACGGAATTCAGTGGCATTTCATCCCCCTGGAGCTCCACACTTTGGTGGACTCTGGGAAGCTGGGGTCAAGTCAGTCAAATACCATTTGAATAGCATCATAGGTGAGCAAAAATTAACGTACGAGGAGATGAACACAATTGTGATGCAAATAGAAGGATGACTGAAATCGAGACCACTCTGCCCGTTATCAGACAATATTGAAGATCTCGGAAGGAATCTGAAAGATAAAAAGCAGAAGTCAACCACTCCATCAGCAAATTTCTCCATCGCCCTTGTGACTCTATCGCTGCTTGCAATAGTTATGCCGGGATCGACAAAATATACAATCACCCATCTAGACATTGGATTGTTCGTGGAACAAATTGGAACTGCCAAAATTCAACGAGGAGTGCTACACACGAGAGTTCGATTCCCAATCGAAGACATTTTACGTGATCAAGGCAACATGAACAAGACGAGGGATCAAATAATTAAGTTATGCAACTAAGCGAAATCAGGGACAAAAGAGAGTCAGTGCGATGAATCACCAATAAGTGTGCAGAGAAACTCGGCCCAGAGATGAAGGTACTACCAGACCCAATGGACAAACTAGAGATGTCTACACCTTCAGCGGAGATTTTGATCACAGGATACTTTATAATCAGTGATACTGATGAATATGACCTGATTAAAACCAACACTGTTCCAGAGAAGGTGGACGAGTAGACATTTCCAGAGGTACACATACAGCGGATGGTGCTGGGAGTGAACTATAATCTACAGAGGTATTTCGAATTACCACTGGAAAATATAAACAAGGCACCAGCACTAAACGGAACAACATTCATCCTCCGACCATCAATATTTCACGGTATTGAGCAAAGTGAGGATTGCATTGTTCAGCAGCTCTACAAAAAACTGTCCTTCAAGCGATGCGCAACCAGGATGCTGAAACTAACACACACCATGTGGAAAGAACTATAGAGCCATAATACCTGGATGTTCATTACCCCAGAGGAAACTTCGGTGTTCGTAATTTGTGGCTCAACTCGAGAGGAAGTGATTCTAAACGATACGGGAATCATTCATGTGACCCCAGATTGCGTCATACAATCAAAATTCGTACGATTGGAGGCAAAATTGTTTAAGAAAACGAGAGTAGTAATGCACTATAGCAAATCAATCGCTACCATTAACACATCGGTATCAACTCAGGTTCCAGTTTATTTTACAAATAAAACCGTCATCCCGCTGAATAAGGATCTAATGGAGGCGTCAATATTCAACCATCGAGAGGCATCCGAAGCGCTTAACCGGATACATTAACACAACTGGAAGACAATCACAAAACACCAGTATTGGACAATTGGATTTTGCTCAGTTTTTGCAGTTGTTGTGATCATAATCTGTGTATTGGCTGTGATACTTAATCACCGAACTAGAATTAATCACTCTGTCAACATTGAGTTAAAAGAACACAGGAACATACCAGATCACAGGTTTGACATTAATTGGCAAACAACGCCGGAGGTGGCAAAATGTTGAATACATCCACAAAAGAAAAAACAAAACAAACCGAACCCCAACATCAGCAGTTTGCGCATAAACATGTTACTCAATCACGACCTACATCAAGTGGTTCAGTAACAGCACAACAACCAAGTCAGCACAACAGCCGAGTCAGCACAACGACCGAACAACACTTGAATCACGACCTACATCAAGTGGTTGAGTAACAGCACAACAACTAAGTCAGCACAACAGCCGAGTCAGCACAACAGCCGAACAGCAGTGGAATAATCAATTAAAATTAAGTTAGCACAGTAAGCTAAATTTATATATAAATACCCATTAAGAAAACAAATAAAATCAGATCTACTCAAGCAACAATACGATCTCCTATTGGTAGCAATCCCCCCACCCGCGGTAAGGTAGCTATTAATTAAAAATTATTAAAGTCTATCAAAGGATAGATTTTACACTTCGTAGTCTTCTAACTAGATTGTTATTATTAAGTAGTTCGACTACTTATAAATTAGAATGGTTGCGAAGCCTACCTTCATGTCTTCTTGCGACCTTCCTGACCTTGTCCTCTACCATTTCAATTTTTAGATCCCTATGTAGATCAGCGTTACGTATGTACCATGGCGCATTAACAATATTGCGTAGTACTTTATTTTGAAAGCATTGTATGCTTTGTAGGTTCGTCTTACTTGTGCACACCCAAAGCTGAAGGCCATATGTCCATATTGGCTTTAAAACTTGCTTATAGAGAAGCAGTTTATTATATATTGAGAGACATGAATACCTCCTAATTAGCCAATACATTTTTTTATATCGAATGTTTAGTTCGTCTTTTTTTTTGACCTGAGTTTTCCAGCGCAACTTCGCGTCTTAAGTCATGCCTGAGTTCGAATGCAGAACTTTTTTTTTTTTTTTTTTAAATGGTTTTTTTTTATGCATTTTTATTCAAATTCAATTCATTTTAACTTACTTGCTAGACAAAAAAAACGCTTAAAACTAGCTTAACTAACTTAACTATGTTGTTTTAACTTACTGGCCCTATACGGGCGCTCTAAGCTAAACCTAATTCTTAAAACTATGTCTTTTGACGTAATCTAACTGAAATTCTTTATTAATTTCATTTTCCTTTTTTGTTTTTTTTAACTATACTAATTACTAAGAAAAAATGAGAAAACTTAGTACATGAACAGTGTTTTGTTTTCTTCTTTGTCTTATGTCTACATATAATATATAAATAAAACTAAAAAACTACCTTAAAATAAAATTAAACTACCTTACCCTAATTACGTAATTAAATACGTACTTTTTTTTAAATCCAGGTGCTGCCTAATTTTTTTTTTTTTTTAAACCCAAGTGCTGTGCTTGTTTTTTTTTCTCTAAAAACTAATTAAACCTAAGCTATGTAAGTCGGCCATAGGTAAACTGCCAACTTTATAACGGTCTATCCCGGATTGTGGAGGAGCGACGAAGGAGTTCCCTCTGTTTCGGATAGCCACCAGAATTGTCCGAACTGACGTTCTACGTCCTTCAAATCGCGACTTGATACCGCCCTACTAAACCGGAGACGCTCCACACTGCTGTGTGCGACGTCTCTGTCGTAGTTGAGTCGCCTATCCGCAACTGTCCGAGCAACATGGAAGATTAGCGGCACCGCTAATCTGTGGGGTAATAAGCCCCAGAGATCAGGTTATTTATCGAGCTCATTGCTCTAGCAATATGCCTTCGAATCAGCTTGATCACGAAATTATCCATCCTTATTAGGTAGAGGGTGAGCTTATTCACTTAGGCCTCCATTGGGCCCGTTGTGTTCCCCTCATATGCGTAACTGTAAGGAATAGTGATGTGTTTTGGGAATTATGTATTGAGAGGATTTAGGTCTAGGGATAATGGGTAGTATCAACTATATCGTATAGTGATCGGGGAATCGTAGTGTTCGTCTGGCGAACTCCAGTATATCCCGGATTCCTTTCTTATTGAGGTGTGTAATATCCGGAATCCTTGGAGATCCCAGGATTTTCAGCCTTAGCCTCGCTGTAGCGGGGCAGTGACAGAGGAAGTGTTTTATATCTTCCTCCTCCTCTTCACAGTTGGCACAGATTTCTGTATCAGCTATCCCGAGTCTGAACGAATGTTTGTTGAGATTGATGTGCCCTGTTAAAAGTCCCACCATCAATCTCAATTGTGTTCTGCTTGAGTTAAGAGCTCTTTTTGTTGTGTTGTTACTCGGTTTGGTTATTACAGATCTAGCCACTTTGCACGTGTCTAGATTCGTCCAGTAGTTATTGAACTCCTGTCGTATCTTATCATTGATTATTGTTTTAATGGTTGTCAGAGGGACCCCTATTGTACTATCCGGGTTCAGTTCTGGCAAGTAAGTTCAATTTAGTTTTGCACTCCCTTACTAGTAGTGATTTCGACATGGGGTTTGTGATCGCGCTAATTGCTGCTTTGCTGTCCGAGCAGATGTCAATTTGCCTTTCTTCGCTGGTGTCTTCTGCGAGTATTTCGGTTGCCTTCACAATTGCATAGACTTCTGCTTGGAACACCGATACAAATGGTTCTAGGTGAATAGCAAGTTCAATCGGTGGGTTAGCACTGAAGATGCCAGCCCCTGATTCCCCTGATATGTTAGAGCCATCTGTATAAACCGATATCCCATTGGAGTTTCTTGTCGTTCTTTCATACGTCCAATATTCTCTTGCGGGAAAAATTGTTTCGAAGTTGTTGGAGAATGTGTACGATTTCCCAACAACATCACTGGGGCAATCGATGAGTGGTGTCATTACTCTTATCATTTCGGTGATTTTTCGATGTCCCGTATTTGCACCACCGGTGAAATGGCCGATAGTTTTAAGCCGTGAGGCTGAAATACCGGCAATCTTCTTCGCTTCGAAGTGCACTGGTAGAATGTTAAGTATCGCTTCCATGGCCGCGGTTGGTGTTGAGGATTGTGCACCTGTAATACCCAGGCATGTATTAGTTAGCAAGTCTCTTGCATACTTTTTGCTCATCACTGGCCAACATACAACTACTCCGTAGAAGATGATGGGTTTTATTACGCATTCGTATATCCAGTGGACCTGTTTCGGTTTCAAGCCCCATGACTTCCCGATGGCCCTCCTGCATATCCAATATGCTCTCTTTGCTTTGGTGACTCTTTCTTCCAGGTTCTTTCTCCAGGTCAGTTTCCTGTCTAATATAATGCCCAGATACTTGACGCTGTCGCGGAGTTGTAGTGATACTCCTCCGAGTTGTGGAATGTGAAAGTCACTAGTTTTGGTTTTCTCTGTAAAGAGAACCATTTCCATTTTATTTGGATTTATTTCTAATCCACTCTCCTCCGCCCATTCTTTTATGATTCGAAGGGTGTTTTGCATAAGCTCTCCCATGATGTTCAGGTGCTTACCTCTTATCAGAACGGCTAGGTCATCTGCGTACGCTACACATTTCGCACAGGTTCCAACCAGTGCTTTTAAATGGTTGTCCATTGTGAGCACCCACAGAAAAGGAGATATTATCCCCCCCTGTGGTGTTCCCGTACGGACTGTTCCACTTCTTGTGTCGTCTCCCAGTGAAGCTGTGATAATGCGGTTTGTAAGCTGTGTTCTAGCCAATTGTTTATTATTTTGTTATTACAGTATATTGAGAGTGCCTAAACAAATTTTTGAGTTTTCACATTGTTAAATGCCCCTTCGATATCTAGAAAAACGCCTGCGACTGATTCCTTGGTTTCAAAAGCATCTTCTATTGTGGATACAACCTGGTGTAGTGCCGTCTCAACCGATTTTCGTTTGAGATATGCATGTTGATTAGGAACACCACCCTCACCTCTTGCCATTGTGTTGGTGTGTATCCATGATATAGACATCCTCTGAAGATATTGACCAGGGTTTTCTTTAGGGTGTCTAATTCTATCCCTTTTTGCAAGAAGATGGGAAGTATTCCGTCCAAGCCCGGTGATTTGTATGGCGCAAATGAGTTAATAGCCCAGGTCACTTTATCTGCATCAACGCTTGGAAGGTGTAGCTGCCTCGCTGAAACAGTTTGGGAAGTGTACACACATCAGCGTCTCCAAGGTATCAGCTGCGGTTGCCAAGTTATTGCCCGCCTGTAGAAGTTGATAACTTGGTGGTTCCTTGGACAGGATCTTCTTTAATCGCGCTGCTCCATTATTATCGCATATGTTGGTGCAGAAAGTTTTCCATGATTCCCTTTTAGCAGCCCTGGTGAGCTTCTTGAAGCCTCTTTTACTTTCTTTATAGGATTCCCAGTCTGCTTCTTCGTTGGTTCTCAAAGCTTTATTTAGGCGTTGTCTAGCAACCTTCCTTATTTCATGGAGGTCGCCGTTCCACCATTTTTGCTTTGCACTTCTAGGTACCGGTTTTAGAGGACAGGCGGCTTCAAAAGATTCTATAATACACTTCTGTACTTTGAGGACTTCATTGTTTAATTGGTTAATCTCAGTGTAGCTGTTATCCTGAGTTGGTGTCAGCTTTCCCTGAAGATTACTTACAAAGATGGATCAGTCAGTTTTCTTAGGATTCCTAATCATTATTTTGGATTTGTGATCAATTCCAATATCAAAACTCAACCACCTGTGGTCCGAAAAGGAGATCTCATTACTGATCCTCCAGTTCGACACCAGGTGTATAGACCTAACGTCGCATAAGGTTATATCTAATACTAAAATTTTATTTATGAAGGTTGGTGTACAGCCCTCATTCAAGGTAATCAAGTTTTCAATATTTAAATAATCGGCTAAACACTCACCTCTTTTGTTGATGTTCGTTCCCTCTAACCATACGGTGTCGAAGGCCTTCTCCAAATCAATCAGGCAGGCACCCGTGCATTGGTTCTTGCTTTTGTTCCATTGGATATCCGATACCAGTTTAGACGCGGCATGTATTGTATCATGCCCTGCCTTAAAACCGAATTGGTTATCCGGAATTATATTATTGTTCTCAGTCCACTTGAGCAGGGCTCTATTGATAACTTTCTCGAATACCTTGCTGATGTTCGGAAGGAGACTTATCGACCGGAGATTTGCCGGATTGGAGGTGTCCTTACCCCTTTTGGGGATGGGTTGTATCACTGCTGTTTTCCAATGCGCTGGATAATGTGCATTATTCAGCGCATTGTTAAACAGAGTGGTGTAAATGTCCAACGATTCTAGTGGGAGATGTCGAAGCACAATGTTCGATACTCCGTCGATTCCCATAGATTTCTTTCTTCTCAATGATTCAAAGATCGCTTGGAGCTCCACCTTCGATATGTACGGGGGATGTACCCTTTCATCGGCGATGACATTGTTTGCCATAATATCGTCATTGAACTCGGTAAAACCTATGTTCTCGGATCGCCAGTGCTCTATATCATTTCGGAGGCAGAAGTTATGCACAAAGACGCGATTTTCCAAGTCGTGGTCCGGCAAATTGTATCATTCACCTTGTACACTTCTTGGAAAATCGCTCCTATAGCCTCTACCTTCTCCTGCGGATCTTCAATCACAAAGAAGTTGTCATCCTCTACTGCGTTATCTGGATCTATACCTGCTGTTATTAGTATTTGTCCATTGTTCGTCGTTCGGGGGATCTTAAGACACGGAAGGTCGTTTTGATTATTCCTCCGAAATATTTTATTTATTTGCGGGAACATACTCAGGTTGTTGGATTTTACAGCCCGAATTTTGTTGTTCCAATGCAAATTTGCAGAAAGTCTGTAGTTTTCCCTGATTAATTTCTGGGGGTTTTTAATCAACGACTTTAGCGTCCTAACCTCCGAGTTTTGTCTGTCAGTAAACTGTCTGTACAAGGTTTTTAGTCTCGACAGCAGTCTACTTTTGTGTTGGTGTAGTGCGTCAATTGTTGCATTGCGGAATATGTCTGCGTTGTCGGTATGTTGATACCGAGGTATCGTACTGTCCATAGTTCGTTTAATTGTCTCGTCCATTTGTCTTAGGTACCAGTCAATCTCCTCGTTTGAAAGATTCCTATTGGACGCTGGGTAGAGCGAGTTCGAGGAGAGTGCTCTTGTCAAAGTTCTGGAGAAGCGAGTCCAACGCGTCCTATTATAATTGTAGGAATATGTTTGGACAAACTCCTCCAACTCTGCAATTTCGTTGGGAATCGTTATTACGGCACTGAGACCGCAATGGTCACTGTCATACACAAATGTGTGAAGGCAGTTTAGAGTTTGTCGGTCCGTGTCGGTCAGTTGTAACCGTACGTCAAACAGCATAAGATCCAGATAGGAGCCGCTTCTAGGAAACGACGGACTATCTGTAGCTTTCAAATCGAGTTTATACTCGACACTGTGCCGACCCCACCAATTGAATAATAGATTCCCTCTAGGATTAGGTGTGTTATTTCCCCAATCTCTATGTTTGGCGTTTAGATCTCCGGCCGTTAGGAAATAATTCTCCTCTGACTCCAGCCTTAGGCATTGAAAAAGTATCTCGAGCTCTGAAATGAATAACGTAGATTGAGTAGCTTCAGGTGCATAGAGTGCTATCATGTACATCCTCTTTCCACTATGGAGAGGGATGCACACGATACACGCTTCCAGCACCTAAAATCTTCGCACTTCACCGCTGTACACTACCTTAAATTGCAGTTGTTTTTTAATGAAAATCGCAACACCTCCTCCTTGTGTGGAATTGGATCGATCTCTTCTGACAATATTGTATTTATTGTGCCCCAATTTGTGCTTCTGGGATAGCTTTGTTTCGCTAACCATAAGCACATCAGGGGTTAGGTCTTCAAGCAACTTAAACAACACGGTTCTTCGCTCGATCCTAAACAGTGAATTCACATTCACCGCAAGGATTTTCAAGGATTGCTCCTCCATGTTCGTACCCATTACGACTGGAGGTGCGTTAGGCCCGGCAGAAGTGCGTAGATCTGGTCCACCCTCTTCGCCTGCTCCTGTACCTGATGCTGAAGCTGCTCCATCTGCCCTTGGATAGAGAGCAAGATGGCCAGCAAGTCAGTTTGAGCCTCCGGTGATCTAGGCGCTGGGGCCTGAGAAGCAACCTTCGTTCTTTTCTGTTCCGCGTTTCCCCGACCTGCCGCCATTTGGGCGTAGGTCACTTGGGGAGTCACGGATTGTGTTTGAATTGTAGTAGGTGAACGTTTCACTACGACCTTCTGCTGACGAGGCAGATTTACTTTTTTAATATACTGGAACTTAGGACAACCCCGATAGTTTGCGGTGTGTCCCGAGTTCCTGCATAAAGCGCACGAGAGCTGGCTCTTATCTGCCACTCCATCCTTACCTAGAGTGGATTCCTCTGCTTTGTGGTTCTTTCCACACTTAACACATCGAGGCTGGATTTCGCAGTTCGACGCGGCGTGCCCGAACCTTTGGCAGCGAACACATTTTAAAATGTTTTCGCTCCTTCTTAATTTTTCCCAGGCGACAACCTGGTAGTCTAGGACTTTAATACTCCTTAGACCATCCAGTTTGCTGTTGGGTGAGAGCTGAACCAGGAAGAACGGTAGTTTCCGCTTCTCCCTTTTGGCCCTTGCTGTGGTGAATGGCTTGACCCCTACGAATTGGAGCTCGTCGCACTCCTTTTCTTTAAGCAGTTTGAGGAGCATCTCTGGATCGGTAGACGGTTCTATCCCCCTCAGCAGCATAGTTTGCAGCTTTTCTCCCTTCGGGGTGAAGGAGAAGAGCTCCGTCGTCGATTCCTTTAGTAAATCTTTGATTTTATAATACTGTTCCACAGTGTTACAATGGATAGCATGTCTATCTTCATTTAATCTCTTAATATAAAAATTTTAACCTATGGCCGACTTACATAGCTCAATGGTATCCTTTAACTCGACCTTGAAGGTGTTGATCGGTGGCACCCTGGTTTTTGTAGTCTTCTTCTGCGGTTGTTGTTGTTGCTGCTGCGGCTTCTGCGGCTGTTGTTGTTGCTGCTTTTTCAGTTGTTGTTGTTGTTGTTGCTGCTTTGGCAGCTGCTGTTGTTGCAGCTGCTGTTGTTGTAGCTGCTTTGGCAGCTGCTGTTGTTGTTGCTGCTTTGTCCGCCGTTCTGTTGTTCTTCTAGCTCAGCGTGCTGGATCTTGCTGCCGCTCTTTTTCCCTTCTGGCCATTTGTTTGGCCCTAATAGCACGCACCCTTTGTTGCAGCTGTCTAATGCTGCTATTCAGATTTTCTACTTCTTCGTCTTCGTCTTCGGACTCGGAAGCGGCCAGAAAAGCGAAACTGTTGGTGTCCCCCATATAATGGCCTTCCCCACCGTCGGAGACGTATGGGTATTGGTTGTCGTCATCTGACGACCTTTGGCGTTTTTTTTCTGATGCTACTGCTATACCAGGCGCCCCTTCCATCACTCCACCTGGCTGCTTTTCAGTTGAAGCTGTTGTGGAGGGGCGCTTTTCTGGGCTGGGAGTCGATTTCAGCTTCCGCCTCCTCTTCCCAGTACCATCTGTTGCTACTGTTGCTGAGTGGGCTGACTTTACTGCATCATCGGCTGATATAGTCGTTCCATCAGCAGGTCCCGCTTTTGGGAGCGCGGACCGCTCGCTGTCGTCCATCGCCTGATTTCTGCTGTCGTCACTTTTGTTTGCACTGTTTTTTTTTTTTTTTAGTTAAAAAAAAAAAAGAAGACTTTTCCCCCGCTTGGGAATTGAACCGGGTTGACAGTCACCTATCACTTGCACTAGGCTAACTCGCCTCTTGGATAACCAAATTCTAATTCTCTACTTGAATTCACTCTGAATTTAAAGGAGAAGCCTATTACTATGAAAGTCTGTGAATGACTGACGAATGCAGAACTACTTTGTTATTTATGTACACAGGTATGTGTTGTAAGTTTTTATTAGTGAAGTTAACATGGATTGACTTCAGTTCATTTAATTTTATTTGCCATTTTTTGGTCCATTCAGATATTTCATTTACTGTCCTTTGCAGTTTTTCGGTAACTTCCCGCACGGTTTTTCCGACAGCAAGTACAGCAGTATCGTCTGCAAATGTGGCAACAGATACTTTCGTCATTTTGTGGTAGATCGTTCGTGTATAGGAGGAACAGCACAGGCCCAAATACACTACCTTGCGGTACTCCAGATCTTATACATTTTAATGCGGAATACTCATTTTCTTGCTTAATTCTAAAGAGTGGTTAAGTTTTAAGGGCTTGATGTTGATTTTGAGCAAAACACAAATTATTTAGGAAATTACTGTCATTTCTTTTTATTATGATAATATTGGTATGGTTCAATTATGTATGGAACAAAATATCGGCCAAATGGCCGCCGCGACCTCGGCGGCACACCTCCATCCGATGGTCCAAATTTTCGATGACGCTGAGGCATAATTGAGGTTCCATGCCGTTAATGTGCCGAATTATCTCGTCCTTTAGCTCTTGAATTGTTGCTGGCTTATCGACGTAAACCTTTTCTTTCAAATAACCCCAAAGAAAGAAGTCCAACGGTGTCAAATCACATGATCTTGGCGGCCAATTGACATCGCCACCACGTGAGATAACACGGCCATTGAATTTGTCGCGCAAAAGAGCCATTGTTTCGTTAGCTGTGTGGCAAGTGGCACCATCCTGTTGAAACCACATATCGTCCACATCCATATCTTCCAATTCGGGCCATAAAAAGTTCGTTATCATCTCACGATAGCGAACACCATTCACAGTAACTGCCTGACCGGCCTCATTTTGGAAAAAATACGGCCCGATGATGCCGCCAGCCCATAAACCGCACCAAACAGTCACTCTTTGTGGGTGCATTGGTTTTCGACAATCACTCTTGGATTATCATTCGCCCAAATGCGGCAATTCTGCTTATTGACGAATCCACTGAGGTGAAAATGTGCCTCATCACTGAAGATAATTTTCTTCGAAAATTGATCATCCACTGTTGCCATTTCTTGCCACCATTGTGACCATTGACGACGCTTGAAATGGTCAAGAGGCTTTAGTTCTTGAGTCAATTGCACCTTGTAAGCGCGTAAATGCAAGTCTTTATGCATAATGTTCATCAACGACGAGCGTGAGAGGTGCAATTGTTGGGCACGACGACGAGTTGAGATGGACGGCTCTTCAGCCACACTATCGCGAACAGCAGCAATATTTTCTGCAGTACGAGCTGTACGAGCATGCACTGGTGTTTTCACATCTCCTACAGACCCGGTTTGCACAAATTTGTGCACGATTTTTCAGATTGTACGCACATTTGGGCGATTAAATTGACCGAAAGAATCACGAAATGCACGATATGCATTTTGATTTGAACGCCCATTTTCATAATAAGCCTGAATAACTTTAACGCGTTGCTCGATTGTGTATCTTTCCATGGTTCAAATTGAGTTAGTCTGAAATTGAGAAATGTCAAATGAAATGCAGAAAAAAACTTGACGTTTATGTGTGGTGTACATTCAACATCGGCCCTTAAAATTTAACCACCCTTTATATAATCGCTGCTTTATATATGACTCTAGTATTTCTGAGTATTGTTTTGGAAGATATTTTTTCAGTTTATGGACCAATCCCTTGTGCCAGACTTTATCAAAGCCCTGTGTTACATCAAGGAAGATGGTAGAGCATATTTGTTTTTCTTCTAAGGCTTTTTCTATTTTGTCAGTTATTCTGTGGACCTGGTCTGTAGTGGAGTACCTATTTCTGAATCCAAATGGATGGTTTGGTATCAGTGCCTTTTCTTCTATAATCGGATGGAGTCGTTTCAGAAGAATTTTTTCGAGGAGTTTTGACAGTATTGGCAGCAATGAAATCGGACAATATGAGGTAACTTCACTGGGTATTTTTCCCGGCTTTGGTACCATAATAACTTCCGCGACCTTCCACATGCGTGGAACATACCTTAGTCTGAACGCTGCATTTATTATCTGTGCTATTTCTTTCATACCTTTTCTAGGCAGTTTTTTCAGAATTTCACCCGTGATTAAATCAAATCCCGGGGCTTTTTTCGGGTTGATCTTCTCTTTTATTTCTGTGGCTATTTCCTTAGAGGTTACTGCTGGGATTAACCTCTCATCTTTGCACATTTCTTCCGTTTGTTGGAGATAATCATTATCTTCATATGGCTAAAAGACACTTTCTAGATGTTCAGCAAATAAATTGACTTTTTGTTTGTTATATAAATGCTGCATGCAGTGCTGTTCTGCAAGACATCTCTATTTCTGCATTCACTGCAATCGACACGAAAAAAAAAAAAAAAAAAATTGGGGTACATATTTGGTATAACCAAAGTTTTGAAATTTCATTGTTTATTTACTTAAAAAATTCCAGTATGAATGATAAACATTTAAAATCAATATCACTTTCCGAACTTTATTGTATTTCGTAATATTCATTTTTTATCAATTCACAGGAAAATTATTTTAACAAAAGCAAATGAAATTTCAATCAGCTGTAAAATGACAGTATCCGATGCGATGCCCGTCAAAAAATATTTGCACTTCTGTTTCACGTGCAGAGCTGTGGCTGCACATGTGTTTTGGACGTAAAAAACTCACTTACTGACTGACTGAATTTATTAAATTATTCTGTAGGTATCTCTTATAGGATTCATTATGACGCTGCACCAAGCCACTAACCTGTGGGAAAGGAAATGCAGGTATCAGGTGTTTAAAATTATGTCTGCGCGTGTAGCGCGAATAAGCTTACTTCTGCAAATAAATGGTTGCGCGTGTACATAACTATGCATGAGGGTTGCGCATGTTCATATCTGTACATGTGGGTTGCGCCTGTTCATAACTGTACATGTAGCTTGTGCATGTTCATTACTGCACGTGTGGGTTGTGCATGTTCATGTATTGTTTGGAAACCATGTGAGCTCTTCGACAAGCTAGACTAGATTTCAACTGATAGTAAAGGCTTTAGTTTTTCCTCCTGCATCATCATTTCTATTCGAGTACCTTAGCCAGTTTGAGTTGTGTACTTTGGCGTCGCCGAGGACAATGATTTGTTACGAGGGCCTGTATCGCGCCTATACCGACCAACGAAAAAAGAAAAAAAAATCAACATATGTATGTACAGTGTATCAAAATAAAACTCGTTCAAGTAAATAATATTTTATTTATGAACAAAAAACGTATAAACAAAACTTAATATTGACTTGAATTCATTTTATTTCAATTATTCATTATTTAATTCCATTGACAAAAAACTAAATAAAAAAAAAAAAAAAAAAAAATTGAAGGTCAATAACAAAAAACAACACATTTTGTAAAGAAAACTTAAACACACCTCAAAGTAAAACTCGTACATTAACAAAAAAAAGTAAGTTAAAGTTAAAAGCAGTGAATGAATTTTAATTAAAAAATACAACTTTATTTGATAGATACCAATAAGCAACTGAACAACCACAATACCTTACAGACTATTATTTATAGCTAAATGCGACGTGGGAATGAATGCGATCTGGGAATGCCTGCCTCGTCGATCCAGACGCTAGGTCAGCAAATTACGTAGAAACCGATGTTGCACTATGCAGGAGCACCAAATAATGACAAATGACGCTGTGTAGATCGGATGACGATGTCCGGGGTAATGACTGGATATGAAAGTTACTGCACGTGTTGTTTGCTGAAGATTCACTTGAGCCGTGTGTTAACTCTTCCCCTATTAAGTTTTGCGTCCTCGCAAAGAATTAGTAGAATGGTATGTTAAAGATGCTGGGCTGTTTCTTAAGTGGTTCTGGTAGATATTCTTCCTGCTTTGGAGCAGGCATTGTCCGTATGGGTATGGATTGTGGGATGATGGTTATGTTGGATCCTTTCTTGATTTTCAGCTTGAGGAGGAATACTACAGCTAGTACCAAAAAAAAAAAAACTATAGCAAAAAGAGAGTAATTAATAAATTGATAAGTTTCCTTTTCTATTTTTATTGAATTGATTTGTTGGGTGTTGTTGATGTGTAGCTCTTTCATTAGTTCCAATGAGAGTATACATATCTTCTAATTCGGATCGCTCAAAGGATAAATGTAGTAAAGGTACGCTTGTACGTTGGCCACTCGTATTTCTTCTGATATGTACTTCTGGTTGTTAACTGCGATTGTAGTGTTTTTGAATTTGATGAGGTATGTCCCTTGTAGTCACTTCACTGTTTCATTAATTTCGACTTGGCCATTGAAATTGTTGAATAGAATGACTCCTGAGGCTATTTTTTCTGTTTGCGGGATATGGTGACTGTTTGTTCTCTTTCACGTCACATTTTGGCTTTTTAATAATCTTGTAATACAATTACCGTTGCTTATATCTATTATATTATTTCTATTACAAAGTGATAATCCGTTTGCTGTTTTATATTTCCTCCTTACTCCATATATTATGTTATCTTTTCTTATAATGTTTTCGTATTCGATTTTGTTTACAATATTGTTTCTTTCAATAGGTTTCACAATGAATTTTTCGTAAATGGAATCTTCTGTTTTTGGAATGTTTACAATATATAGAAGTTTATTTGAATTTAATGCTATTTTCACACCAGCAAACTCTAAGGCTTCTTCGAAATTATTGTGTGTAATATGAGTGTTGCGAATATAATGCAGATTTTTGTAGAACACTAAAGATATTTTATTTATTGAATATATAAAATTACAAATATAATAATGATATACCTAAAGACTCAACAAATTGTCTGCTCCTTCGTCCGTTCGCTGTACTGTTTTCTTTTTCTTTGTTTGCCTTGTGGCGGATATGCTACCATATCCATCCACCACTCATCACAGATAATAACCGCTACCATTTATCGCAATAACTACTTTTCAGCCAGCTTTCATCCACTTCGTTTTTCCTCTTCGAGCTGAGTAGTCGACCACGCGCTCTCTTTTTATTTGTTACAAAAAGTTGTGAAATTCTGATTAAAATAATTTTTGACGCAATCCGGGATGTTTTTATTCGTGGACAACTCAAAAGTTTGCCCCACAACTGGTGACCCCAACGTAATGCCCACGGATTGCCATCCAACCACATTTCATCCTACATTTTCGTTTTTGCCACAACTGCGCACATCCAACAGTATGTCTTTTCAGCACACACCGCCGAACGAACAACCCGGACTATCAAATCCATCTGTCCCAGACACAGATGCATCTACTATTGCACCTCCTGGCCATCCACAACTGCAAAATGCCAACATTCTGGAAAACCAATCCTGAATTGTGGTTCTTCCAAGTGGAATCCATCTTTCATGCAAACAACATTCGGTCCGATGCCAGCAAATACCACCTGGTAGTTAGTGCTCTCAGATCTGATGCACTCCAGGAAGTGTCAGATATCCTGAGAGCACCACCAAACAAAGATAAGTATGCTCATTTGAAGGCTCATCTTATAAATCGTCTCTCCGATTCAGCAGATCACCAACTTCATGAAGATGTTCTACGTGTTAAATGGCTCGCCCTACTATCACAAAATGTGCAGACCATCCTCAGGATCTTTCGAGCAATAACACTCGATGACCTCGCTATCGGTGCAGATACACTGATGGAAAACGGACACGGCCCAACAGTCATGGCCACCTCAACCTTCTCGAGGAGAACATCATCACCAACTCAACACGCTGCTGTGTCTCCAACCGATGCAGTGAGCCAGGAACTCAAATAAATCAGACGCTCGCTGTCTCAGATGATCGCACTCAACATAGAAATCCTAAATAAATTGTCAATGTTCTCCACTAACAATAGATCTCGCTCATCATCTCGAAAGCTTACAAGAGCTACTTCACCTGCAAGAACTGGTTTGTGTTTCTACCACAGCACATAGGGGACTAACGCTCGCAACTGCAAACCTCCATGTAGTTTTAACCAACCCTCGTCATCAAAAAACTAGATTCGCTGTCGCCAGTACAGGCGGTAGGCGATAGCAGCAACAACAACAGCAATAGCAACAAATACATCACCGCCGAGTACCGTTTATTTCTCTTTGATCGCCAGACTAACATGAAGTTCCTGGTCGACTCAGGCTCCGTCATCTCCATTATTCCACGATCCTGCACTAATTGCAACACTAAACCAGCAGATTTTAAATTATACGCTGCAAACAACACGGTAATCGAAACCTACGGGCAGCAATGCATCAGTTTGAACATCGGCATCCGTCGTCCGCTCAAGTGGAACTTCATCATCGCCAACGTAAAGACAGCCATCATTGGAGCAGATCTCCTTACCTACTACGGCCTTCTCATTGATCTCAAGCGGCGCTGTCTAATCAACCGGCTGACGAAACGCACTGCATCCGGCCAACTTTGCACAGCTTACATTCACAGCATCTCCACCATTGGCCCAGTGAACATCTTTAACTCAACTCTAGCGCCTGCTTACAGGGAACTTCTTTGTAAGTACATTGACATCACTAGGCCATCGCCTTTTCCTTCCACCCAAATGGATAATCCTGTCTCACACAATATTGTCACTACAGGTCCGTCAGTTGCGGAGCACCCACGTAGGCTCACTTGTGACAAGCTGAAGGTAGCCAAGGAAGATTTTGAATTGCTTCTTCAGCACGGTGTCATACGACCATATGGTGCCTAAGAAACTGGGAGGCTGGCGCTCAGCAGGCGACTACAGGCGCCTTAACAAGCAAACAGTTCCGGACCGCTACCCGATTCCGCACATCGATGGTATAATACAGCGCTGTCACGGGAGCAACATCTTTTAAACCATCGACTTAACACGGGCCTACCATCAAATACCGGTGACGGAAGAAAACATTCAGAAAATGGCCACAATGACACCTTTTGGCCTTTTTGAGTTTTTTTTTAGCTTTTAGACAATCTTCTGAGAGACTTTCTCTTTGCCGCTTGCTACATTGATGAAGTGATCGTTTTCTCCCAGGATGAGGAGCAGCACAAACATCATCTGGAAACAATCTTCAGGATCCTACGTGATCATCATCTTACTAACCCTGATAAGTGCCAATGGGGCAAGGAGCAAGTAACTTATCTGGGCTACACCATCAGCAGACATGGATTTTCTCCACCACAAGATAAAGTGCAGGCTATCCTGTCCTGCCGGAAATTATCTCGGACCTCCGACGCTTCCTGGGCATGGTGAATTATTATCGCCGCTGTGTTCCTCATGCTGCTCAGTTGCAAGCACCACTTAACAACTATCTCAGGAACGCCAAAAAGCGGGACAAGCGTAAGCTAGAATGGACACCGGATTCGGAGGCTGCGCTCAAAAATTGCAAGGACAGAGTTGCCTCGACCGTCAGAACATCTTTCCTATCACCATCCGCATCACTAGCTCTTGTTACTGACGCTTCAGATTTCGCCATCGGCGCCGCACTTGAACAGCTAGAAGATGACTGCTGGGAGCCATATGGTTTCTTTTCATGGAAGCTCAGCCCAGCGGAGACACGTTACAGTATCTACGATAGAGAGCTGCTTGCTATTTTCGCAAGCATAAAATTCTTCAGACACATTCTCGATGGCCGATCGTTCGTCATTAAGACTGATCATCGACCTCTCATCTACGCTTTCTCTCAACGCCCTGACAAAGCCTCGCCTAGACAACTCGGCCAGCTCAGTTTTATCTCGCAATTTACCACCGAAATAGTTCACATCAGTTGCGAAGACAACGTCGTCGCTGAAGTACTATCTCGCATCAACACTATTTCTTTGCCCAAGATCCTGGATTCAGAAACCATCCATGCAGCTCAACAGAACGACGAGGAGCTCCAACAAATTAAAGAGCACTCGTCGTTTATACTCCAGCAACTCATTTTAGAAGAACATCCGCTGTACTGCGACATCTCCACCGGCTGGATTCGGCCATACATCATGCAATCTATTAGCACGCGTGCCTTCGATCTCGTACATGGTCTCGCACGTACCAGCGGCCGTGCCACCGCTCGCCAATTCAAATAAAAATTCATCTGGCCTGGAATTAGACGCGATGCTCTCCGGTGGACACGCGAATGCCTTCCGTGCCAGAAGTCCAAGATTCAAAAGCACAATCGCAACAAACCTATGCACATCAATGTCCCAGATAATCGCTTCGAGCATGTTCATCTTGATCTCATCGAACTTCCTCCAGTAAAGGGACTTCGTTATTGCCTCACTATGATCGACAGGTTCTCACGCTGGCCTATCGCAACCCCACTTGCTAACATGGAAGCTGACACAGTCGCCACGGCTTTTTACACTAACTGGATTGCCCAATTCGACACTCCTTTAACCATCTCAACGGACCAAGGAAGACAGTTCGAGTCTCAACTCTTCTCGGCGCTCGCAAACATGGTTGGAGCCACCAAAATTCACACATCGCCCTATCGACCTCAATCCAATGACATCATCGAGAGATGGCATCGCACCGTCAATGCCGCACTCATGTGTCACGCTCCAACACCTTGGCCTGATTTACTTCCAACAGTTCTCCTCGGCCTTCGAACCTGCGTCAAGGTGGACCTAAATGCATCACCAGCGCAACTAATTTTTGGTACTGATCTAAGAATACCAGGAGAATTCTTTCTCACAGCAGACCTGCCAGCCAATCCTAATGCCTTCCTAGAGAAGTTTCGTGAGCACATGAGAAAGGTATGACCCACAACAACGGCTCATCATACCAAGTCACGTTGTTTTATCCTGAAGGACTTGTTCACATGCTCGGACGTTTTTCTTAGAGTAGATGCCGTCAGACCACCACTAGATCCACCGTACTCTGGCCCACATGAGGTGATCAAACGTATTGACAATCGAGTTTTCATCATTCGCATCAATGGCACTGAAAAAGCTATCTCGACAGAACGACTAAAACCAGCATTCATCGCCAAGACGGACCCAGCTGCACAGGATGATCAATCAATTCCAGAACTATTGTCCTCATCCCAGAAAGACTCATCAACTACAATGGATAGACCGCTTAAAACCTACGCAAAGAAGTCAGTAGCGTTCCCTATATATGGATATGCTACCATATACATCCACCACTCATCACAGATAATAACCGCTGCCATTTTTCGCAGCCAATAACTCTTGCCACATCTGCAGCTCCCTGCGGACATTTGAAACAATGACTACAGCCAGCTTTCATCCACTTCGTTTTTCCTCTTCCAGCTGAGACCACGCGCTCTCTTTTTATTTATTACAAAAACTTTTGAAATTCTGATTAAAATAATTTTTGGCGCAATCCGGGATATTTTTATTTGTGGACAACTCAAAAGGTTGCCCCCACAGCCTTTTTTGAGCAGCGCCATCTACCCGTTAAAACCGCTTCACCATGAAAGAATTTCGGCCGTATTCACAATTCTGTCGTTGACGTTCTCCCCCGCTGCCCTGTGTAGTGGTCTCACTCTTCTCTGGCTCCTCAAGATGCAGTACCGCCAATTTTACCACAGGCCAAACATAGATGCCATTTGCTGTCTTTACCGCTGCTCTCCTCACCTGGCCATCATCTGCTTTGGTTACTCCCACAACGATACCTCTTGGCCAGCATCCCCTTGGTAGGTTTTCATCAACAATAATAACTATGGCTCCTTCTTTTATGGGTTTCGTCGGCTGGAACCCCTTTGACCTCAGAGTGAGTGTGGGCAAATACTCACGCACCCAACGTTTCCAGAAGATATTTGTCAGCTGTTGACTTTTTCTCCAGCTCTTCCGTAGTACTAGGTCTTCATTACAAAACTTCCCTGGTGCCGGTTAGGCGTAAGGTCTTCGGCGTCATCAGCTTATACGGACCCGTGAGTTAAAGGCCTTGAGTTGATTATCGACTCAACCTCAAATAACATTGACCGCAATGTGTCATCCTGCAGCCGTTGATTGCATGTCATCTCTTTCAGGACCTTCTTCACGAAGTCCACGAGCCTTTCCCAGCTCCCGCCCATGAGTGGCGCTGATGGGGGATTGAAAGTCTACTTGGTGTAAGGTGTTGTGAAGGTGTGCTGTATCGTGCCTCTATCCAACGATCCGAGTAAAAAGCTGCTGGGTGGCCACGTCGTCCCACGAAGTTCCGTACAGACATGATACAATCATCGGTTGAAAGACTATGAGCAACCTCCAAGTGCACAGCTCTGATTGTCAGGCACGTAAAAAGGACACGCCAACGCTTCTCAGAGCGGCGGCCAACTGTCACAACCATGGGATCAAAATAGCCCACCCCGACATGGGTAAACGGCCTCGTATATGCAGCAAGTCGAGCAACAGGCAGCGGTGCCATCTGGGGATATGTTGGCTTGGCACTATTTTCTTGACAACGGATGCATTTACGCCGAATGGTCCTTAGCTCGGTCCGTATTCTAGGAATCCAAAATGTTTGCCTTATCTCATCGACGACGGTCTCATGACAACAGTGATGAACTAAAAGGTGATAGTAGCTTATCAGTAAATATGTCAAATGATGATGTCTTGGCATAAGCAATGGACGTTGTGTGCCATACTGGGCACATTCCGCTTTGTCGATTCGCCCTTTTATTCTTAGCAACTCGTGTTTATCTATATGGAGTAAACCTGGCCAGCATGGAGTAAACCTGGCCAGCATACTAGTTCTCTGAAGCGTCCCTCCACCAACCAAAACAGCTATTTCATCACCGTACACCTCTTGCTGAACCATCTTTACCAAGGTCAACTGTGACTTCTCGAGCTCCTCTGCAGTCAACACATGCCCCAATGGCAACTCCTTTCGAAGCTTTTGTTTCAGATTCGCGATGAAGCGTATCACCCAAGACACCGTTCGCAGCAGACGCTTCCACAATCTACGGATGTCTATCAGAGGCTCTCGTACCACAACATGTGCCAGAACGAACCTTGGTCTCAACTCCTCATTCTCTTCATCCATGGGTCTGGATATTTCAACTTTCAACTTGTTTTCCATAAAAATGAAGGTCCTCGAAACCACCTATCTGAACGCTGGTACCTTGGCAACTTCTTCCACTTAGTTACATCGTCTGCCACGTTCTCCCTGCTAGGTAACCCAACTCCATTCTGGCAGCTTCGAATACTCTAGAACTTCTACAATTCTATACATTACGAACTGATTGTATCTTTTTGGATCCACAGTCAACAATGACAGGACGGTACGCGAGTCCGACCAAAAAACCCTGCTGTATTTTTCAGCGAATGGCTCCTCACTATAGACCCAGCCAACCTCACGCCCATCGCTGTCGCTTCCAGTACCATCCTGCGTATTGACATGGGGATTCGTGGAGCTACCTTTGCTTTTGCCCCAACTAAAGCGCAGTCCACTGATGAACCTGCAGATATTCGTAAGTACGCAACGGTTGCCATGGTGTTCTCGCTTCCGTCGACAAATACATGAAGCTGCACTAAAGCATCGCTGTTTGCCGTTAAGTGTGAGTAGCATCGGGGAATTTGCACCTGTTCTACCTGGCAGAGTAAGCGTAGCCATTCCTCCCACTGATGGTGCAACCGTTCAGGGATGGTCTCATCCCAGTCTACACCTGACCTCTAAACCTCTTGTAATAACACCTTGAGGTTAACCAGGTAGTTTGCAAAGAAACCTAGGGGGGTCAAAAATAGACATCAAAACCTTTAACGACTCACGTTTGGTTGGCACTCTTCTTCTTCTCAGAATATCCTCGTTGACTTTAGCAAAGCGAACAGTTAATGTAAAAATATCCGGATCTAAGGTTGTTGTCCCAGGGCATTCAAAAGAGTACTTGAAATCGACAGCCAACCTCGAATTCGAAAGCCTCCTTGAGCATGGATATACGCTACGTCCTTCGCCAACTGGATAGCCTCCTCGTCCGTATTGACACTATCCATGAGATCGTCCACGTAGTGGTTCTTGGTAATAGCGACCACTGCCCTCGGATACCCGCATGAAAAGTTCTTCGCATTCATGTTCTTCACGTATTGTGCAATGCTAGGAGAGCATGATGCACCTATTGTAAGAACCTCCATCACGTAGACGTCAGGAACTGTATCGGACTCAGCACTGCTCCAAAGAAATCTTTGCACTTGTTGGTTTTCAACACGCACTTGGTGATACATTTCACTTATATCACCGATTACTGCCACTCGACGAGAACGAAAAGCATACAACACTGCTGGCAATGCCATGAGTTGGTCTGGTCCCTTCAGTAACAGTGAGTTTATGACTTTCCAGCTCAAAAAAGTTTCGTACCTCTTCATGCAAATCTTTCTCACAGTGACATTCCTCGCAGTGATGCATATGGAAATAAGCTCCACTTCCGCAGCCTCCACCCACCAACCAACCCAGTCGAGTTTTCGTCGCTATTGGCTCCTCACGAGTGCCTTCACGCACTCATACATACTCATTCTGCAGGCCTATCAAAAGCTTCGGCTGCAACTCTCTTAGATGACTTTACTTGGCTTGCATAGATACGGCGTCGAAAGATTGCTTCGGTACACTTAGGTTTTGCACAGTGCGAACGTCTTGAAAGATAAAACGTGTTAATTCGCCTCCGGGTTCTTGTCGCTGAGCTGATACTTCCACGCTAACTACCTCCGAGTTTTTCTCCATCCGTTCGACGTCTGCGGCTCACTTTAAACAAAGTGACTCTCCTTTCAGATCAAGTACACGCGCCATCTCCTTGTCCAGTAGAGTAAGCGATGATCCACTGTCGAAAAAAGCAATGGTATTTATGGTCTTATCATTTGCATGGATTGTGATTGGAGCCATACGGAATATAAAGTCATTGCCTTCATGCTGATGTGAGTTATGCATTCTGGCGGGTGTCACATTGTGCGTAACATCATGCAATCCCTGCGCTGCAGTCACATGATATGTATCTTCATGGAGTGCTTACAGCCATCCATTCCGCAGTTCTTCTTCTCTCGGTATATTTTCTTCGACAAGTGGCGTAAACAGCATTCGCAAATCCAATTTTTCGCACAATTGCACTTCTCTTGTTGACTGGAAAAGCTTTGAACATTTCGCAATAAACTAGTCGATGGTTTTGCTGGCACACGTGACACTTTCCTGAGCTGCTACTTTTCTTAGAACTTTGCTGTGCTTTGTGCTCCTCCTGGTGAACGTGCAAGTGACCGAAACGTCCGCCTGGTCTGCTTTCTAATGCCGGCAACTGCGTTAGCGTGCTCGTTGCATCTGCCATCACATTCAACCAGTTGGAATACTTTTCCAAAGTGCACGTGGGATATTTATTTGCTTCAAGTGCCCAATTTAGCCGTAGGGTCGGAGGAAGCCTTTCCACCAACTCTTCAAGCAACAAAGGATTGTCGATATGGTCTCTAAGCTCAGCAGCCTTCATAGTAGAGTACAGCTGGCGTACTGAGATTGCGTAGGAGACAATTGTTTCGAACTTGTCCGCTTTTGGAAGAGGATCTGCCCGCATTTTTCGAAGTATGGTTTTAATTATCATCTCTAACCTTCCGTACAACTTTCTTAGAGCCGATATAATTTCTGGCACCATTTCTGGAAGCAATAGATGAAATCCTGTGGCTTCCAAAGCTTTCCCCTTGAGCGCTCGTTGCAGGCGGACTAAGTTCTCCGCATTGTTAAAGCCACACAGCTCCGTACTGATTTCATAATTGCTGATAAAAACCGCCCACTCTTCAGGTTTTCCGCTGAACGTAGGAAGGTCCTTCCCTAGCACTTGACGCGCAGTTAATTGACTTGTTGTCAGCTCCCTAATTCCTTCCCTCTTGACTGGTACCACTTGATTCACCCGAGGCTTAACCGGTGGCTTCGGATCCTCATCTTCACTGCTGTCTGCCAACGCTAAAAGCTCGTATTTCCTAGAAAGATACCGAATCTCGATCTTTCTCTCCTCCTCCATATGCTCGAGCTCACGCTTCCTTGTTAGGCTCTGACACCTTGCCGATTGCAACTATGGAGTACGTTCCTGCCCTGATTTCTCCTCATCGAAGCCCGTCCCACGTTGATTCTCTGATGCCGCTAGAAAGTCGGCGCCGGTTGAATCTTGTCCTCCTAGGACCGAGGCATTGGCCGCTTCGCATTTTGAGCATTCCCAATTCCATTCAGTTACAGATTCATCCACTCCCACGCATCCGTAATGATGCCAATCGTCACAAGAGTCGCATTGAACCATACAAGCGTCGACGCCACTTTTCCTTGGCGACATGGTGAATTTTCTTCAGTCGCAATAAAATGGTGGACAGATTCCAAATTCGATTTCACGAAATCTTGACCAAATTTTTTGAGAATGTTGCGAATATAATGCAGATTTTTGTAGAACACTAAAGACATTTTATTTAATGAGCTTATAAGATTACAAATATAATAATAATATACCTAAAGACTCAAAAAATTGTCTGCTCCTTCGTCCGTTCGCTGTACTGCGTTTTTTCTTCTTTGCTTGCCTTTTTTGAGCAGCGCCATCTACCCGTTAAAACCGCTTCACCATGAAAGAATTTCGGCCGTATTCACACTTCTGTTGTTGACAATGAGTTTTGTTTATTTTGCTGATTATTAGACTTATTTTGAATTTGGAAAGTATATGAGAACTTACAATGTTGGATTTAGCTAGTTCTATTGCGTAAATTATATTTACTAATTCCTCTTTAAGTAGTTTTGTTTTGTATTGTAAGCTTAGCACTAGTTCTAATGGAAATGCTATATCTGTTTTAATAATTTGTAATATAATATTTTGTTAGTAATACTCGTAATTTGATTAATCCGTTCTTTATAAGCTTCGTTAATAAATATTTGATTGTTATTTATTTTCAATCAAGTCATTCATTTTGTTCTCCATCGTCATGAAATCGCTATGGTCCGGGTTACCGGCGATCCATTTCCAGGCTGAGCCGGTAAAATCTAGTGATCTTTTTGCCTTGGATCTTAATATTATTAATTAACTCTTGAACCTGTGTTAGTTCGTGTTTTAAAAGAGGAAATAATGCGAAGCGTGAACGATTGTGTGCATTAGTTTTCGATAATATTTCGGATACGTAGATCTCATATTGTTATATTTATCTCTAATATATATTGTTTAACGCAATTAATTGAGATTTGAAGTAATCGAGAATCTGAACTTCTGCACATACGATGGTGCAAAGTAAACTGTGGGGAGGAAAATTAGAATCTTAGTTTCGAATATTGCTTTTAAGGATTGTTTTTCCGGATTCGGTTATAACAACTGAAGGTTTGTTTTCTATGACGATTTCATTTGTATACGTGACTGTTAACATAGAACCAATAAGCTTGTTATGTTTGACGTATATTGTATGACCGATTTCATTATCTTTCTCTGGTTGTCTGTCTTTATTATGGTATTCGAGGTCTTTCTGTTGTTTAGCTCGTAGCTGCTCAATTGTATCATGTCTAGCTTGTCTGAATTGATCTGTGTTGGTTGGCACATTTCTTCCATAGAAGATTTCGATAGGTTTCCTATTTATAGTGGAATGAATACCGGAGATATTATATCTGTATACAGAGCGTTCTAGTAGTTCCTTGACCGTTTACCTCTCTCTTGTATCTGTATTTTCAATTGATCTTCCATCATAATGACGATAAAAGCTGAATTAAGTGATTCTTCATTGTCTAACACAGCGAATTTTGGTACTCCGAAGAAGAACAGGAGTTCTCTAAGAGGTTTTCTTATGTCCTCGATCGCTTTTGATTTTAGGGGTCTAGCTTGAGCAAATTTGGAAAATTTATCCAAGGCAGTTAGTACTAGGTTTCGTTCTGTTGAATAAATATCTATATGTAAAATGTGGCCGGGATCCTTCGTGTAAGATGGTTTTGTGATAATGTGCCTATTAAATTTGGGAAACGGTCTTTGAAATTCATGGTGTGACCTCCCACCGATTTTTAGAATAAGTTGATTGCGAAACACATTTATTGGTGTTTCCACGGAAGGGATGAGATGATGTGATGAGCTGTCATCGCTATGCTAAGTAACAGTCATCGAATTTATTGCGCTACTTCGCGGGGGTCTTGACAAAGGGTCTGCCACGACATTCGTTTTTCCGGGTTTGTATATTATTTCATGGTCATTTTTCTTCAAGGATTGCCTTCCATCTCTTCATTTTTACGTTATTATTTTTGTGCTACTGGTGGTCAGTGAATATTTTCACCTTATGAGATCCGTATAGGAAATTGCGAAGGGAGTCCAACGCCCAGATGTTTGCGAGCATTTTCTTCTCATTGGCCGCGTAAGCCTCTTCTGTTGTGATAAGTGTTTTGGATATACATATATATTACAGGTCTTTCATTCTGCTCCAAGACTGCTCTAATAGCGTTATTTGAAGCGTTCGTCGTTAAATGAAATTCTTTATTAAAGAATTCTGAAAGTCCGAGAAAGGATCGGAGATCCTTCAACGTTTTGTGGCATGGAAAATTCAATATTGCTTCAACTTTCGTTGGGTTTGTTTTAATACTAGTACCTTCGGATGAAATGACAAATCCTAGGAATTCTACTTTGTTTTTAAGGAAAGCGCACTTATCTAACTGGATCTTCATGTTTGCCTTTTCTAGGGTTTGAAATACCGTTTTAAGGTTTTCGAAGTGAGTACCCTCATCTCATCTTTGTTGAAGATCACTATGTAATCTATATATATTTTTCCAATATGTTGTCGTAATATATCGTCGAGCGTCCTTTGGAATATGGACGGCACATTTTTCAGACCGAAGGGCAGCCTCGTGAATTCACATTTTCCGTTATTCACGGCAAAAGTTGTCTTTTGGTGAAAACCGCTCATGAGATCGATAACTGAAAACCATTTGCTTTGGCCGAATTGGGCTAAGACTTCGCTGATCTCTGGTATGGGGTATCTGTCGGGGATTGTAATGAACGACCATTTTGTACTTTTTTTTGTCGGATGAATCAGATTTTTTTGGCACTATCCATACAGGAGAATTGTATGAGAAACTGGATGGTCTTATATTGCCATCATTTAGGAATTGTTTGACTTGGTTCTGTACTTCATCTTTAATGTCCTGTAATCAACGACCATTCTGTACTTTTTTTCGTCGGATGAATAAGATTTTGTTGGCACTATCCATACAGGAGAATTGTATGAGAACCTGGATGGTCTTATATTGCCATCATTTAGGAATTGTTTGACTTGGTTCTCTACTTCATCTTTTAGAGCCATTAGATATAGATAAAATTTGGAGTAGACTGGAGTTTCTGAAGTTGTACCAATTTCGCCTTTTACAATTGTGGTGAATGTTAATTTCTCGTCAGGTTCCGTAAATAGGTTTAGGACATTTTGGATTAGATCATTGATTCTGTTCTTTTGCTTCGCGTTTATATGATCTGTTTTTATGCCTATTTTATTTACTGCCGTGTAGGCGCGTTGTTTTATTCGAATTTTTACTTTAACTCTATGATCATATAATTTTCCCTTGAATATTTGAATCCCTAAGACCAAATAAATTAACTATTGTATGGTGAGTAACTTTGATGTTTCCACCTATAGAATTTGCAAAGAAAGGTTGGGCGTTTGGTATAGGCTTTGGGACAAGGTTTGCCTGCATATAGTTCTTGTTAGAACCAGTATCAATTAATATATTTATCATTTGCCCGCTCTTCATTCTGCACTCGAAGTACGGCAGTGAAGAGCGATTTAATCTAAAAAATTAATGTCAGTGAAATCGACTCGGGCTGTTCCTGTTGCTGTTCGTATTCCGCTACTCATATTCATTATTTTCGGAGTCCGGAATCTGTTCGTAGCTGGATAGGTCACTTTCTTGAGGCTCTATATGAAAGTTCCTCTGGTACTTGGGTGGTCTGGGTGGTCCTTGTGCTTCCAACGGAGGTCCTTTTCCAAGCAACCTATTTGGCCTTCGTTTGTTTATGTAGCTGATTGCTCTAGACCGGATGGTCTGGTCAACATCCATAGGTTCAGGCTTTGGTTGAAGTTTAGGTCCGGTTGGTTGTATTGGCTATAATTTCGATGATAATTTGGATTGAACGGTGGTTGTTTGTAAGTATACTGGTTAGTGTGGTAATTTAAATTTAGTGTTTTTCGTACGTTTATTAGCTGAGGGTTAAAAGGAGGTTTATTTCCCTGAGGGCTGTTATTCTGATTTGTTATATATTTTCGAGAAGGAACTGGGGGAGCAACCTGATTATGGGATCCACGAGATGGGCCATTGTGAGAGATGGCGTATTGCGTTCGATAATTTTGAATTTCCAATTTAAGGCGGAGATAATATCAGAGACAAATAAGAATAGACAGAATGATAGAACTCCTAAACAGTGAGGTTTTCTTGAACAAGTGACGTCATCTGGTACTCAAACGTTGATATATCACACTTGTCTGCGTAGTGCATCGTTAAACATCGATAGATGCATTGCCAATTTAATGGGGTATTATAAGATTCTACGATTTTGTTGCGTTTGACGCGCAGAATACCCAAATATTTCGGAGTTCCCTTTATACCATCGTAGAGTTCTAGCATTCTGTCTACACTCTTCTTCCAGGAGTTAAACTCTCCTGGTTGACCGGTAAAGTCTTTTAGACATCATACAACGTCGGGTATCTTGTCTAATTCGCTTAAATTTCCCCGAAATTCTGGGCGAATGGTTTGATCTATTCTATATATAGGCATGTTAAAAGTCTAGATATACTCGAGTCAACACAGATTAATACAAATGCATACGGAAAATAAATTTGGCACGATTTCACTCGGATAGGAACAATTGTTTTAAAAAATTTAATGAATATGTATGGTTAGAATGTGTACTATAAAAAAGTGCGATATAAATGGGAAATATAGTGATTATTTAAGTGTATTCAAAGTAAATGCTAGCTCTTGACTCTTTTATTATTTCTTAATTATTATAGTATATTTATTCAATTCAAACGTGTTTAGGTTTGCTTTAATTTACTTATTTAATTTTTATTTTGTCGTTATATTTGTTCGTTTCTTATTTCACTTACTTAATTTTCTTTCTTATTCTGCACTTTTCTTACTTTTTCTCAAAAACTTTTATTATTTTTATACTTTTTCAATTTCTTATTTCACTTAATTAATTCTCTTTCTTATTCTTATTATTCACTTTTCTTATTTTTTTCTTAATCACAAATTTGATTTTAATTATTTCTTACTCGTAATTATGTATCATACTTAATTTAAATACCAGTTTCTTACGCTAGTATGGTTAGCTGCATTCCTAATCGGCTCCAATGTTGATGAACTTGCTTACTAGGGGGCCTCTTATCCTGAGGGTGGTAGGGTAGATGTAGTTGCTTCACTTTTATTTTTAACGATTTATTTGGTATTTTTTTTTTTTTTTACTTAATTAATTTTTTATTACTAAACATTTTTTGAATTACGTAATTTTTTATTACGTAGTTAAACTTTTCGTGTGCGGGTACATGGAAAGATTAATTACATCGATCAATACTTTAACGATTTCGCGGGTCCCTGCTCGGGCGCCAGTTAAGAGCAGTGAATGAATTTTATTTATTATAAAAAAAAAAATACAACATACAAATTATGTAGAATTCGATGTTGCACTATGCAGGTACACCGATTGATGACATATGACGCTGTGTAATGACTGGATATGAAGGTTACTGCACGTGTTGTTTGTTGAAGATTCACTTGTGCCGTGTGTTAACTTGTACCTGCGATCTTCCTGCTTTGGTTGTTCCTCCTCCTTTTTGGATTTCCTCGTCTTATTCCTGCATTCTCGTACACTGTTCAAGAAATGATCTGCTCGTACACACACACCCCATTTCAGGGGTGGGTTTTCTTTAAGTAAATCAAAAGATTCCAAATTTAAATTACAAGAAAAATTAAAACAGCCATTAGCCTCGCAATGAAAAATGAAAATGTCAACAATTGTGTTGACATGAGGGAGGGAGTTACATGCGTCTCCCTCGTTCGCACAAGCCCCATCCCATTCCCGCAAATTTAGTGATGGCGATCAGGAAATTATTTGTGGTTCAATGGATAGAAAAGATAAAATTCGTTTGTTTTACGAGGGGTATATTTTTTTTTTAATTTTTTTGTCTCAGGTTTTATGAATAGGTGTCTCGTAGGTCGTGTTTGTATTATTTGTATAATGTAAGTAAGTTAGCAGTATTATATGCCATAATTAAAGTATTTATGTGTGCTATAATTAAGTCAGCAGTTAGGGTATATTTTTTTTTTTTAAACAAGACGGACTATTGTGAACGGACAATAATGAGACGTGGAACATTGAAAAGGGAAATTTTCCATTTCAATGTTCCGAAAAAAAGGGGAACACACTACACATAGATAATTAACAAAGACAAAAAATGGACAAAGAGAACAAAGAAAATAGAGGAAGTCGTAGCAAAGAAAAATTAAGGCAAAGAGCACCGACCGACGGTTACTTTTCAAGTACAATTAGTAGAGTGCGGTCGATGTCCTATTTTGCAATCGGATTTTTTTTGTTTGGAACAGTGGTACGCAGAAAGTGCTTCAGAGGACAAAATTTTGTTGGGGGAAATCCGAAAACCTGATACTCAACCAGAATATAATTGGGCTGGACGAGTGATCGGCAGGCAATTTTGTAGAGATAGGCGTTGGGTGACCAGAGGGACAATGACTTTGCTCCTTTGAGTTAATGTGGATATCTCCGGCCAACGGTGAAGCAACGGGTCAAAGGGGACTCCGTCAACAGATCGGCACACACACAAATACATATATACACACACAACTAGAGCAACTGAGTAACGACGAACAAGTTACGGACAGGATAGACGCCAATAAGGGGTGCTACCTTACTACAGAACGGCAGATATAAGATGATGACCGTACAACATTCGCCGTCCACCCTAAAATAGGTGCTCCGCATGTGAATAAGTGATTTAGGTGATTTTTTTTAGCCTTTGCTAAAATTACAATTAGTTAATTAATTTCGCTTTGGATTTGAAACCAGTTAGTGTTAGGGTGAGGGTAGCTTTTTTGTTGAAATAGTGTGTAAGGTTAGGGTGTAGAGTTCTGCTTTTAATCCTTTCAATTTTGTTGGTGCGCGAATAGGAGAATAGTTCAAATTGGAACTAAAATCATCATCCTTTCTTGTGGTGCCGACAGAACAACGGGGGACAAAAAATAAAAAAAAATTCAAAATAGCGTGAGTAAATTTGATATAACAAAAGATTTTATATATGTATATATGTTTGCATATGTACATACCCATATATTAGTTTAAGGGTAGATTTTATTTTTTTTTTCTATAGTTTTAAGAAGTATGTAAATGGGAAATTTACCAAAAATTTTAAAACTTTTGTGCAATAATAAGAAGTGTGAATAATTTTCGTTTCTTCTTGTTGTGTGGATATCTAGTCGGGCCGTTTTCCTATAGAGAGCGATGACGTGACAAGACCAAAACGAACAATGGGGACAAGACAAGACGATTACGAACGATGACGACGTAACGTGACCACTAATGGACTTCCTCTACGACTGACTTAGGTCGTGACTGAGAAGCACTTCTAGGGGCTATCTCTCGCAAACCTTGGCCAGAGAGATAGCGATTGGTTGTGCCACAAGACACGCAGGGTGGGAAGGCCAGCTTTTGCCAATTCCACCAGGCATACCTCGGATACTGGACGAACCCGTTTGGCGAGGAGGGACAAGGGGGAAGGATGATTTGCATGGTAGGGAATAGTAGTAGGCTAGGTTAAGTTAGTTAGGTTTAGATTAGGATTTAGCTTAAGTCGTTAGGTTAGTTTAGGTTTAGTTTAGGCTAGTTAGGGTAAGTTTGTGTAGTCCTTCCCGATTTTTCTCTTGGCCATGGGCATAAGTCCTTTTTTTAAGTCCGTCCGCTGTCAGCATAGGATAGCTTTTTTCTCTTTTGATTTCTTTGAGCACTATGGCACGGGATTTTGTGTGCTAAGCAAGTGGTAACAGCAACGCTTGTCACGCTCTTGGTTCACGGTTCAAATCCTGATCTCAACAGTCATCTATTTATTTCGTCTGAAATAAATAAAAAAGTCGATCAATTGCGAAAGCTTAGTTAACTCATTTGCGAAGGCATCACACTGGCAGTAGGGTGGTCATATGGCTTAAATGCAACTTGATCGTGATGATGACATCAGGTGGAGGGAAAAAAATACTGTGAACCAAGAGTAACGACAAAAAAAGCAAAATAAAACAAGCTCCCCAGTTATCTGGACGCCACCCTTGGAGTTTACTGAAACTTAATCCCACCTAAGTTTCAAACCCACTACACCAATCTATCTCTCTCTCTCTCTCTCAATTTATACAAATGCCCGTACCCTGAAATAATTAAATGGTATTCATATCCCATTTGGCGCGCGCAAATTATTAAAAAAAAAAAAAAAAAAATAAGGTGGACAAGAGCAACCGCGAGCGTGCCGCCGTCCTCCTTACTCGCACCAATGACGCCTCCGTGGACAACCCTAGCTAACAACATTGGCGCCCAAAGGTATTTTTACCATAACCGGCTATTAGAGGCACGATTGCGACTCTAAGGGGACCATTTTCTATTTTCGAAAGTCGTCGCCTTGGACTCATATCAATTAGCCTCATTCGCGATTAGTTCTTTTCATTTTTCTTTTATTTTTTTTTACTTTTCTGTCTTCTAGATTCAAGGGCTGTAAATGCTCCTTGCTTAGTCGCAGACTAAAGAGAGCTATCCAATCCTCAGGCTTTAAGCTAGTGTATCCTGTGGGGTAGTTTGAGGTCTGTGAATAAGCAAAGAGTGGAACAGGGTAGAGAGGCTGAATGCTAGCTGCTGTCCTAGAATGTTGACCCTTAGTCATATTCTTAGTGAGGCGTGAGCATAAGCCCCAAAGCCTTGTCCGTGTTGGAGTTGATCAGGGAAGTCCTGGCCTGCTTTCTATTGGGTATTACCTGATAGCAAGTAGTGGTAAGGAAGGAAAGGATCGACTTCAACACTTCACCAAGTATCCAAGACACCAGTCACTACCCGACGAAACTGACACTACCCCAACTAGTAAGGACATACATAACATCTATAGGACGTTTACTGGAAAACCTGACCAGAAATCCACACACTTAAGCGCACTTACATACACCACTTTAAGACACATGCATACATATTGTTAACGCTTTCATTTTTCTTTTAAACGACAGAAACTACCCAACGAACTCGTATATGACAGACCATACTACAACGACAAGACAGAAAGAAATTCGGTCCACCGTAGAATTGCGGGAGGACCTTGAGCAAAGATCCCTTCCAATTAAACAAGATCTACTTGACTTGTACGACATACAAAACGGACGATCAATAACAGACGCAAGACTACAAGCTTAAGAACGGAAAGGACATCACAACTAACGCTTAAGTCTGTCACTAGGCAAGCAAGCGACAGCAACTGTAGCAGAGACGAGGGTCGGACAGCAAACTTCTGACGACGAAGACGACCTTACTGACTTGGGAAATAAGGCAATAGAGGACACAAGACGGATTACACAACAAATACAAAAGGTGGTCCCTAAAGCGGTGAGGAAGAACCAGGTTGAGATCATTTCGGTGTTCGTCGATATTATGAAGGAAATGATGACGACCTTCCAGGAAAACATCAAGGTGATCAACGACAAGATCTGCAACCTGGAGCTCTCGGCAGCTGCGCAGAGGGAACCTCCTACGACGAACGACCGACGACAAGACATCACTCGACAAGGACAGTCCACTCCGGCACACACCCTCAACTGGACACAACTTCTAAGACAACAGACCCCGCCTTTAATGGAAGGTCGATATCCACAATTGGGGCATTCAGTTTGACGGAACACCGAAGACCATGTCTGTGGAGAGCTTTCTTTTCCAAATCGAAACTCTGCAGCGCCAGAATGGTATTACCGATAGCCAATTATTCACCCACTTCCATCACCTCGTAAGCGGCCCTGCAGAGAGGTGGTTTTGGCAGTTTCTGCAGAAAAATGAAGGCGATAGGTACCTGAGCTACCAGCAACTCAAAGGGGAATTGCTGAAACAATTTAAGAACAATGTTAGAGATCATGAGATTTTGAAAGTGATCATGGATATTAGGCAGCAACACCAGGAGTAATTTGACGACCTCTACAGTGACGTACGGACGATGGTACTACAGATGACGAGTCGAGCGAAGCAACATAAAGGACAGAGTAGCGACGCTAATTTTTGGATACTCTATTACGCGTATTGAGGAATTAAGAGATGAATGTAGGCGCGCGGAGAAGTACTTGACGACTAGGGAAACGAAATTCAGACGACACGGTCAAAGGAACATTAATTTTAGTTGTACACAGTACTAGGGAAACCTGCGGGTCGGCAATGCGGGTCGAACCAGCCGACAAAGACCACACTCCCGGAAAGAAAGAACAGGACGTCCAAATTTTGAAGAGGATTCCAGAAGGTTTTGATACCTCAACGACCAAGGAAATCCTTCAAAAGAAGAGTCTCCATGTACGCCTACAGGAATACAAAGCCGCCAGAAAGCGTATCTTTGGAGAGGAAGTGACAGCGCCGGTGGAGAAAAGCAGGAACTATCTTAAAATTAGAAGCCTAAGGGATATAAGTGCAATAAATAGACCACGAAAGAGGGATATAATAGCGACTGTGGTAAATATTTCGGATGACAATAGGCCATATGCTAAGGTTAGGATAGACGGCGAGGAGCTCATGGGATTATTGGATAGTGGAGCTTCAATTAACTGTTTAGGGAAGGGAACGACTGAATTTTTAGACAGACATAACATCGTAATGACAAGATGAATACAGACATACGAACGGCAGACGGAAACCACCAACGAATACTAGGATGATTCAATACAGTAGCCTTCTGGGGTGGCAGTTCTCACAAGGTGAGAGATATTCGTTGTGCCAAACTTGCAGCAGGTCCTTTATTTGGGGATTAATTTCTGGAAAGCATTTAAGGTCGCTCCGAACATCATTCACGAACTTGACATCCCATCGCCGACGGAAGAACGGTCTCCGGTTCAGGCACTCTCACCAGCGCAGGCCCAAGAACTTGAGAGAATCAAGCTGCTGTTATCCTCTCGCGAGTTACGTATCCATAACTTTCACTCACCCTTATCATCAGCACCTTTAATTACATTGCACTTTTTATTCCAATTACTTTGTTATATTGTTCACCTTAATGTCAATGCACCGTGCAATATCCAATTACATTGGAACCAGCTCATAATTTCCTTTCCCGCAGAATATGTTTTTGTCAAATAAGCTTTATTCATGATTTCCTTTCCCATAGAATTTGTTTTGTCAAATAAGCTAAAAATATGTATAAAAGGCACTGTAAATTTATTTCATAGGAAGTCTGGTAAATAAAGTGGGCGAAGCTCTGCTCGATTAAAAATTGAAAATTTTTTTTTTTTTTGGTTAAACCGCAGAGGCAACACGTAATTGGCGCACTCATTAGTTCGGTGATGGTTTCCTTTAAATATTTCGCTTTAAATAAAAAATAATAGGCGGATTCCCGGCTAATTTATTAAATAGTGAAAATTAAAGAAATTGGTGTTGTGACGTGACTACCGCGAAGGTTAATTGCTAAAAAAAGCGTCAGTATCGATTATATATCCCTACAAAGTGATACCATTACCACAGGATTTCGTGCCTTAATCACCCCAAGAATCTCAATCCTTTAATCCAAATTAAGAAATAGTGAATTAACTGAACTAAATGAGAAACAACTGAAACAAAAGCGATTCAACTGGGAAATACTACCAGCATCTACTCTACAAGAAAATACATCAAACCAACAGTGAAAGCAGCGTTGTGCATGTAAGTCAAAGTCGAATATTCTCCTTTCTTTTTACCCATGTCCCAAAATAATAAAAAAGGTGGACCAATAAGAAATCCATTTTATCATTTGCCAGCTTCCTCTAGTTATTTAAGTGACTCTAGCGAAGAAAACGAGTATATTAACATTAACTAGTATAGGACAAGATAATATCTTGAGTAGCATTAATAATTTCAACCAGATAAGGAATATTAATTTAGAAATGTTGTTAGATCAGGGTCAGCGAGGTCTTGCTTAAGTCGATTTAGCTCCAAATAATGTTCAGAATGAACAACAAAACCTTCCTCAACTCACTTTACCTCGAAATGTCATTCAGAATGAACAACAAAACCCTCCTCAACCAACGGTACAATTAGATATTTTCCAAGCATTAAAAGTAGCTGATGCTATAAAAGATTTGCCGAAGTTTGATGGCAACTCTAGGCTGCTCTTTGAGTTTATACATAATGTAGAAGAAATACTGAGCCTCATTCCACATGCGGATGGCACAGTACGTAGTAAAATACTGCTTAGAGCAGTGCGAAACAAAATTATCGGACCAGCCAATGAGGTCCTCAATATGTATGGCACCCCGTTGAACTGGACGGTAATCAGATCAAATCTTGTACTACACTACTCTGACAAGAGGAACGAAACCTCTCTTATCAGGGCCTTAAGACAAAATCACAACACTGTAGAACAATTTTACAGCAGCGTGATAAAAATCTTTGCCACAATAAGTAATCACGTACAAGTGTACGAAAAATACCCAGTCGTAATTAAACCAAAAAGTGACCTGTACAATGAAATGTGCCTCAACACATTCCTAGTAGGTCTACGGAAACCTTTAGGCTTCACAGTTCGAGCAATGAAACCAAAATCATTGCCGGAAGCATTTTCCTTTTGCATAAAAGAACAAAATATTTCCTATGCTAAATCTGAACCCACATGGAAGGACATCTTATAAGAAATCAACAGACCCAACTGAGCAGTTTACGCAATTTTCTCAGCAATTGAGACGACAACTCTCAGCCATTCATCAACGTACTAGTCCTCCGTACAATGTACATAACAGATATATCCAACAGTCAGCATATCAGCAAAATACGAAGCGACAACCCATTTGGGATGTGGTTTGCCTGATAATTTATTCAGACAAAACGGAATCTCGAGGTTTACCAATCAAAAATTGCACAATATAACTACAGACAACCAATCTCCCAACTACCAACAGCTATACTCCTACTATGACTATGAACAATTGGACGAACTAGACCGTAATTTACTTGACACATTTCACGACCTAGACGTCTCTGACCTTCCTTATATAAATACGAGAATATCTTCTCCTTTCGGTCGTCTGCTTAAATTTTTAATTGATACAGGATCTTCAGCTTCTTTCATTAATCCTGAGTTTGCTCACCCTGATGATTTTTGTACAATAAAGCCTATTACCACAATTTAAAACACTCATAAATTAAATAAAGAAGTCCAATTGCCCAATTTTATAGAATTTAATCAACCTGGAACAACTAGATTCCTAGTATATCGATTTCACGGATATTTCGATGGCTTACTAGGACTAGATCTGCTTAAATTTTTAATTGATACAGGATCTTCAGCTTCTTTCATTAATCCTGAGTTTGCTCACCCTGATGATTTTTGTACAATAAAGCCTATTACCACAATTTTAAACACTCATAAATTAAATAAAGAAGTCCAATTGCCCAATTTTATAGAATTTAATCAACCTGGAACAACTAGATTCCTAGTATATCGATTTCACGGATATTTCGATGGCTTACTAGGACTACTGCATTAATAGCTAAAGTTGATTTAGAAAATAATTAACAAAAATTCAAAATTGCCTTTACTTCTCAAACCTAATTTCATGTCACACAAATTCATCCTTTCCGGAAACTCCAAAACTATAGTAAATTTTGTCAGTTGATGTAGAGGAAGGTGACATCCTCATTAATACTACATACATCAAACCTCATTTATATATTCCAGAAGGTATATATAAGACAGTGAAATGGTATAGTAATTTAATAGTAATAAACACTTTAAACTCGAACGAAACTCTATTTTTAGAACAACCACTTAAAGTTAACAAATTCGATAAACACAACTATTGTGAATTAAATAACTTTGAAATTAGTAACAACGACCCTAACACATGTTCTATAAATTCAAACGATATAACTAATCTTATCAGAACATCTAATCACAACATTGAAGAAAAAAAGGTCATTTATAAACTATGTCAGGCGCATGAAGACATTTTTTCCAAAGACGGATAAAACCTAACTTTTACTAACAAAATCAAACATAGCATAAAGACGACAGACGACATCCCTATTTTTTCAAAATCATATTCATAAACAAGAAGTTAAAACTCAGATTCGAAAAATGTTGGAACAAGGTGTAGTAATAAGACCAAGTTATTCACCATGGAGTTCGCCAATCTGGATAGTTCCCAAAAAGAAAGATGCCAGTGGAAAAGTTAAATGGCGATTGGTAACCGCTTATCGTAACTTAATGAGAAAACAGTTAGCGATAAATACCCACTCCAAAAAAACAAACTTGGACGAAGTATGTACTTCACCACACTAGACCTCGCTAGTGGATTTCACCAAATTGAAATGAATCCATTAGATGCTGAAAAAACAGCATTCGCGGTAGAAGGCGGTCACTATAAATATATGTTCGTATGCCCTTTGGCCTCAAAAACGCCCCATCGACTTTTCAAAGAGTCATGGATAAGGTTTGAAAGGATCTACAAGGCAAAATCTGCTTGGTTTATTTAGACGACATAATCATTTTTTCCACATCCCTTCAAGAACATGCAGAAAACCTGGAAAAAGTATTCAAAAAATTACGTGAAGCAAATTTTAAAGTCCAACTGAATAAGGCCGAATTTCTTCACAAGGAAGTTGTATTTCTTGAACACCTAGTAACCAGTCAAGGTGTTAAGCCTCTTGATCAATGTCCCAATATTACAATACCCTGATTTTTCAAAACCATTCATCCTCAGCACAGACGCGAGTAATTTCGCATTAGGCGCAGAACTATCGCAAGGTACTATTGAAAGCGACAAACCTGTATGTTACGCTAGTAGAACCTTAACCGATACACAAACTAACTATTCAACAATACTCGTAGAGAAAGAACTATTAGCGATCGTTTGGGTAACTAAATATTTCCCTCCCTATCTATTCGGTCTCAAATTTAAGTTCGTTACCGATCACAAACCATTCCAGTGTCCATTGACTTTCATATCAGGTAGTTTTAGTTTCTTTCACCTAGATTAGTTTTTATGAAAAAAAAAAATAATGTATTCTAAAATAATTCCCCACGTTTTTCAATAAAATAAAATAATACATAAAAAAAATTCGAAATTAAAAAAAAAACAGCGGCTAAAATTAAAACACAAGAATTAGGTTTTCTAAAAATCATATTATAGGTATTGTGCACCCCTTAGGTCAGTTACTTTAATGCATTATAATAGTGTAGTTTTAAGGTTATTAGAACTGTAAATTATATTAGTGTATGAGTGGAATGAAATAAACAATTAAAAAAAAGTCAAAAAAGCTAAAAATATGTCTGGTAAATAAAGTAGGCTCGATTAAAAATTAAAATTTGTTTTTTTTTGTTAAACCGTGGAGGTAACACGTAATTCGCGCTTTGTTGGGACTGGGTAGAACTAGCCTCGAAGAACACATAATCGAGGTGGATGACGAGAAGATTCCCATCAAGCAGAGGCACTACCCAGTTTCCCCTGCGATCCAGAAGTTATTATATAATTACGATAACAGTACCCCCAGTGTCACGCAGACAACTGCAGTACACATAGACATTAAGTATTTACCTTCAGGAATGATTTCGTAATATCATTTCTGTCAATAAATTCATTTAATATTAAATCCGGTGTGTTTTTTCTTTTTTTAAAGTTGTTTGTTTTTTTTTTTTTGTTGGGAATTTGCATCTACACCGTAACTGGCGCATTCGGTAGGATTCTCTAAATTCACAATCCATTCCAAATACACAGATTGCTTCTGGAATCTCACAAACCTCCACACTATTTCCACCCAACCTCCCCCAAAATATGGCATCAAGTATTACAGATTATAATACAACAGATATTATAAAAACTCTTTCTGAATTTCATGGAGATTAGAGAGACCCCCACCCTTTTATTGATGCCGTAAACCGGATTGAGATCATTTTGTCTCACTCCGCCCCGAATGACTTGATTTCTGCTGCATGGTTACAAGCCATACGACAGAAAATCAAAGGTAGAGCCAGTGACAGACTTCACGTACACGGTGAGCCTAAGTCCTGGAAGGTAATCAGAGAACTTTATACAGTGCTTTGTCAACATTGAAACAAACAGGCACGATCAGAAACTTTTACGAGCAAATTCTATCTTTAGTAACTGCCCTAAACACATCAATAGAAGGGGACGAAAACATAAAAAAAATTATGATAGGAAGGAATTTGGCCGAAGGGCTAGACACTTTTATTAAAGGCTTTTATCTAGGAAACCAGAATCACTAGATGTCGCTTTTTATATGGTCCTTAGTATTGAACCATATTCTGAGCAGCAATACGTACCTTTTAATCAAAGGCAAAAAGGGATGTTCTCACAGCATAATAGTAATAATCAACCACAAAGAGCGCCCAGTTCAGGTCAATTTAGGAACAATTTTAACCAACCTCAAAGGGGTCTCGGTTCGAGCCAGTTTAGAAATAACTATCCAGCAACGAAGAGAAGTAACAACGTATTCGAGACAATACAGACACGAACCAATGAACATTGATAAATGTAGGCAATACAGACAAAATACAAGATATCCAAACCATTCCACCCCAATGGATGTGGACACATCTGCTCAGACTCGAAATCGCAGAACACAGCCCGAGGAGTTATTTTCCTATGGAAATTTTCAGGAGAGAGGCCCAATAGACCCTTACGTTAATATAAAGGCCCCAAATAAAACACTGAAACTACTTATAGATACAGGTGCCTCTAGCTCACTACTAAACCCGGATATAATTGAACCCCACCATAGAATAACAATTGAACCTATGCTAATTAAAGCCTTAGGTACTTCTACAATCATAAGCGGTGTAAACCTTTTTATTTAAAGATTTTGGAGATAATCCTCCACAGATTACATTCCATTTGTTCAAATTCCACAAATATTTTGACGGACTCATTGGACATAATATCATTTCAAAATGCGGAATGCAAATAGACTTTAATAAAAAAAAAAAAAATTAAAAGAAACGGGGCCGAAGTCCCAATATTTTGTTGTGAGCTAGAGTTGCTCGCGGTTACTCGGCTCAGCTCGTCGGACGAGGTGGTTCTTGTCCACCTTACTTCACACGACCTGCACAGCACACAAAATCTCGTGCCATTTTGAAAAAAAAATCAAAAGAAAGAATAAAGCTATTCTACTTAGACTACGGACGGACTTCAAAAGATAGAAAAAGAAAGTAAAAAAGGAAAATCCAAGGACTTGTGCCCATGGTCAGGAGAAAGATTGGGAAGGACTCCGCGAAACTTACCCTAGCTATCCTAACTAAACCTAACTAACCTAATGTCTTAAACTAAATCCTAATCTAAACCTATCTATCTTAAACTAACCTACAGCTACTCCCTATCGCGCACTTCGTCCTTTCCCTTTTCTCTCCTTGCCAAACGGGTTCATCAAGGACCCGAGGTATGCCCACCCTTTGTGTCTAGTGACACAACCGATTGCTATCTCTCTGGCCAATGATTGTGAGAGATGGCCCCTAAACGCGCTCCCCAGTCAAGACCTAAGTCTGTCGTAGAAGAAGTCTGTCAGTCGTCACGTTACGTCGTCATTGTTCGTAATCGTCCTGTCTTGTCGCCGTCCATCTACAGAAGGCCGTCCCGACCGGCCATCCACGCAGCAAATAGAAAAAATTCCTATTCGCACATATTCAAATAGAAATAGACCACTGAAACTTTGATTGGCTCATCGCCCTATTCAATTTATTATAACATTTAATCTTAAACTACTACTAAAATTAAACTCCTATCCTTTTTGCTAAGAATGTTTTTTTTTTGTTTAAAACAATTGACCCAAAAAAATGTACTCACGGTTTACTGGCCCCCCGTTGTCCTGTCGGCAGCAAGATGAAGGTAGATCCTCTCCTATTGCGGAGATAAAACGCGACCGCAAAAAAAAAAAACACCGTCACAATCCTTAGCAGAAATTGACACAGATTGAAAAAATTTATCTTTAATTATATCACTACGCCACTTTAAGTGGTACAATTCATTTAAAGTTTAGTACTCTTTGATAAAATTTAACACTATAAACAAATCAATTCAGCAAAAAAAATTTTAATTTAAAAAAAAAGGTTAAAGAAAGGAAATTGACCCCTGGGGCAAGGGAAGGTACTTCAATAAAAAAATGTTCTTCCTTAAGGGAATTCACAAGCACACTGTGGTAGATCACTTCAATCAGAAAAAATTTTGTTTCTTAAGGGAATTCACCAGCACACTATGGCAGATCACTTCAATAAAAATATTAAAAAAATGTTTTCTCTGTATGGAGACTTCACACTCTTGTGTCCCGCGGAGTACCTCTTGGAACGTTAATTTTTGTTGGGGGAGCACCTCTTGCTGCCGTTCTTTATTGCGGACCACCGTTACCGCTACCACTACCTGCACCGGACCCTGTCCAGTTGCAACGGTGTGGTTCTCGACCGGCTCTGGCAGAAAAACGGCAAACGACAGGATTTCTGGGGCATACGCTACCTGGTTACTCTCGATGCCTCTCTCCGTGTACTATATCCGCTTGTGCACACTTCTTTTGACGCACGCTCCCCCTGCTTCCTCTGTACACCTTCTGCCTTGCTTTGTCTTTAACAAAAAAAAAAATCGACAAGACTACAGAAATTGTCCCTACAGTGGGTTTTAGTCGTCACTGTATCCTATTTGGTACCGGCAGCGACCAGCTGTTCGAAGCCCAACTTTGATAGTTGAAACTTGGGGTCGATGCTCTTACCCATTGCTATCAATCTGGGTTATCTGTTTCCCATTGTCCTACTTTTCCCCTTCTTTTCTTGTTTCGACCTTGTCCTCTCTTCGTCAGTCTTTTTCCCCTTTTTCTTTGTCATATGTTGTCTTTGTCAGCTGTGAGTGGTGTTTTTCCTTTTTTTTTTCTTTGGAACATTGGAAGGAGAAATTCCCCTTTCCAATGTCCTACGTCTCGTCATTGTCGGTTACAAAAATTTCGTTTGAACAAAAAAAATTCCTGATCGATAATATACATAAATACACTAAACCTGACATACAATATTGTTAACTAACTTACCTAATATAACTAGTACTACCTACGACCCTACTCACGTAACAAACAAAATTTTTGACCCACAAAAAAAATATATAAACATATATAAGAATTAATAGTCAAACGAATTCTACGTTCTTTACCTAAGCCCTGAACTACCGATAATTTCCCGATCGCCATTAATATTTTTGCGAGAGAGAGACGAGTGTATCTCCCTCCCTCATGTCAGCTGATTGTTGACATTTCTTTTTAATTTCTTTTGCGAGGCGAATCGCTGTTTTTTGTTTGTAGAAGATTTTTTTTTTATATTTTGTATTTAAAAAAACAAATAAAAAGAAAAACCCACCCTTGGAATGGGGTGGGTGTGTTTTTTTTTTTTTTTTTTTTTTTTTTTTTTTTTTTTTTTTTTTTTTTTTTTTTTGGATTGCGCCAGGGATGTGTAATCTTCATAGATACTAGTAGCCCGAGTGCTACTAGCATGCACGATTCGCAAACCTGAGTACTCGATGCCAGGAATACGCCTACGTACTAAACACACACCCTACACACTTCAACCACTCTCCCCGCGGGACTGCCGTTAGGTATTACTTCGCGGGGCTGGTTAGCAATTCATGCTATGCTTCTTGTATTGCTGCTTCTGATGCTTCTGTTGCTTCTGCTGCTCTTCTTAGCTTTTCTATTCTCCGCAGCTCTTTTTGTAGAGTTGTTACGAAAGAACATATTGCCATCCAATTTTCTTCCAACCGTAACATATGGTCGAGGAGTAATGACGGACTTGGCAGAGTAATTCTCCATGCCGTGAAACGTGTGCAGTAAAACACTGCGTGCTCCGTATCCTCATCTTCACCTGGGCATTCCGGGCAGGATGGTGAGTTGTCGTGTCCGAATCGGTGTAGATATTTGCGGTAGCCACCGTGGCCAGACAGGAACTGCGTTAGATGGTAGTTGCAGTCTCCATGCTTTCGACTTATCCAATCTTGGATTGTCGGTATAAGTTTGTATGTCCATCTGCCTTTTGTTGTATTAGCCCAACGAGCTTGCCACATAGCTGCTGACGCTGCCCTTTCTTCAATTTTTATCACCTTGATACCAGTGGCGTCGTGATGACTCAATGCTCTTCTGTTATATATCCTCAGCATTTCATCTGCGAGAATATCGATGGGGACCATTCCAGCTATGACAAATGCAGCTTCGTCAGAGATGGTTCGAAAGCCGCTGATTGTCCGTAGCGCACAGAGTCTGTATGATGACGATAGTTTCCTTTTGGTCTCCTTCGTCCTCAGTGCCTCCGCCCAGACTGGGGCGGCATATAACAGAACTGAGGTGATAACTCTAGAGAGTAGAATCCTTCTAGCATATCCAGGTCCACCGATGTTAGGCATGATACGCGAGAGAGCTCCCTGCATTTGCGATGCTTTTTTGGTAACAAAATCAACATGCGTTTTAAACCGTAGCCTGTTGTCCAGCATTACTCCAAGGTATTTAATTGCCTCTTTCGACCTGATGGTTTGGTTACCAACCTGAAAGTTGGCAAATTCGACAGTTTTCCGGCTGGTTATAAGAACAGCTTCTGTTTTATGGTCAGCTAGTTCTAGTCCGGCGGATACTAGCCAATCTTTTATCCGGGCAATTGCTTCATTTGTAGCTGATTCTACTGCACGGATCTGTTTAGCTACTGTCACGACTGCAATGTCATCGGCGAATCCAATTATCGTTACTCCCCCAGGTAACGCTAATCGTAGTACTCCGTCGTACATGATGTTCCACAATAGTGGCCCTAAAACCGATCCCTGTGGAACTCCCGCAGTTACGTTGTAGTATTTTACGCCTTCATCGGTATTGTACCTCAGCTTTCTGTTGTTGAAGTAGTTCGTCACTATCCGTAGCAGGTAATATGGCGTATCCATCCTGGCAAGTGACCTTCTAATAAACGACCAGTTCGCAGAGTTAAATGCGTTTTTAATGTCCAGCGTTACTACTGCACAATACTCCTTTGTGCCGTAGAGCCATCTTTCTCCTTCGATGGCACCTTTGGCGATATCGACTACCGCTCTTATGGCATCAACAGTAGATCGTGCTCTTCTGAAGCCAAATTGGTGATCTGAGAGGGCTCCTTTCTCTTCTACTACTGCGAGTAATCTATTATAGATTATCTTCTCGAGGATCTTTCCCATGGTGTCTAATAGGCATATTGGGCGATAGGATGATGGTTCTCCTGGGGGCATGGGGTGGGTGTGTGCGGATCGCTTCTTGTGCACAAAAGGTGCACAAGGGAGCAAAATAACAAAAAAAAAAAAAAAGACCCACTCTAAGAGGGATGATATCTGCAGGTACCACGGACAAGCAGGTATGTTGGAATTTGTTTCTTTCTTTTTTTTTGTTCTTAATTGTACCTAATTTCCCAAACACCAATCAAAACCCCACCCCTGAAATGGGGTGCGTGTGTGCGAGGATGCACTGGAACCGGTAAGACAGGACGAGAGGACGACGATGGCAAATACCATCGTGGGATTGGCGGAGAAAATGTCTGGATTCAGGTACCTCTTTTAATTTTTCTTTTCCTTCCTCTTTTTTTTTTTTGTTGTTATTGGACGAGGTCCAGGCCCTCGTAACAATTATAAACCCCTAATGGAGACTTATGTCTCAATACCTCCGAATACAACTAAATATCTTGAAATCCATGTTGGCAAGGAATATGGAGAGATAGTCTTGGAAGAACAAGTGATTGATAATGTACGAATATTGGGCGGAAGCCTGTATTTGGAAAACTAAAGCAGTAATAGAAAATAAGGTGGACTATGAAATTAATCGGAAGATTAATCAACCTTTAAAAAACATTTTAGTAAATCAAATCGAAGTAAATAATATTACAGTAAGCGAACACCAGCACGAAATAGTGCGTGAGAAAATACGACTAGATCACTTGAATGTTGAAGAGAGAAAAATGATATCGAAACTAATACATAAGTACAGTGAAATATTTTATAAAGAAGGTGGAGACCTTAGCTTCACAAATCAAGTTAAAAATAGGATTAAAACCGTGGACGACATTCCCATTTATTCAAAGATATACCAATATCCCTACATTCATAAGGAGGAATTAAAGCGCCAAATAGACAAAATGCTGAAGGAAGGCATTATACGGCAAAGCTGTTCTCCATGGTCATCACCAATTTGGATCGTGCCTGTGGCGAACTGCAGCAGGCTCATCAGAGAGTACGGTGAGCGCACCATGAATCGAGCGTGGTCCATCGTCAGTTGATAAGTGACCGCCATCGCAAGCGGATATATTACCGTGTGAACTAGTGTTAAGTTTATTGATTATACATATATAAACAGACGCCTATTGGGTAGTGTATTCTATTGTGGTTTCTCGTAAGCCGTGCCCGGTTATATCCACACTGGATAGTACAGTGCCCAAAAAAGCAGACGCTTCAGGGAAAAAGAAATGGAGACTAGTTGTTGACTACAGGAAACTAAATGAGAGGACAATTAACGACAAATACTCATTACCAAACATATGTACTTCAGCACCTTGGATCTCGCTTCGGGATTCCATCAAATTGAGGTGCATCCAGAAGATATAAAGAAAACAGCATTCACCGTGGAAAATGTTCATTACGAGTATGTGCGAATGCCATTCGGTTTAAAAAACGCACCCGCCACTTTCCAACGTGTTATGGACAACGTCTTTAAGGATCTGCAAGGCAACAATGACAATGTGTGTCTAGTTTACATGGACGAAATCATTGTTTTCTCGACTTCACTTGTCGAACACATACAAAATCTAGGAAAAGTTTTCGATGCGCTTTAAAACGTAAATTTGAAAGTCTAACTAGATAAGTTTGAATTTCTGCAAAAAGAAGTCGCATTTCTTGGGCATATAGTTTCAAATCTACTCCGGAAAAAATAAAAGCAGTCAAGGAATATCCAATCCCAAAAACACCAAGACAAATCAAACAATTTCTCGGTCTATTAGGTTACTACCGCAAATTTATAAAGGATTTCGCAAAGCTGACAAAACCTCTCACATCAAAATTGAAAAAAGGGAGCAAAAATCAATCTTGAAGACCCAAATTCATTATTTCATTAAAACAAAGTTGTAGCGCTTCTATTAAAACAAAGAAAATTTTTAAAAATACAAGGAAATCAATTCAGTTAAAAAATTGCGATGAGGATTCTTTAGTGCAAATAATAAAGAATCATTTCAATCCTAAGCAAGTTAACGCCGTCTATATAGAAAACTTGGAACTTGAAAAATATTTCTCCAGGAATAAACAAATGAGAATTCTTCGATGTACTCAATTAAGGGAGGACGTAACGGATGAATTAAAACAAGACGAAATTATTAAAAAATGCCATTTAACATATTAAAAGAAAATACTTTATTCCTACTATTAAACGAAAAATAACAATCTTTATCAATCAATGCGAGATTTGTTAAACTGAAAAATATGAAAGAAATCCCCCAAAGCAAAAGTTTGAATTTACACCAACTCCTAAATCACCTTTAGAAATCTGTCATATAGATTTGTTCTTTACTACTAAAGGCAAGCCATTATTAACTACAATAGATAAATTTTCAAGGTACACACAGGCATATCCCTTAGAAACCCGTAATACCCCACACATTAAAGAAGCTCTATTAAAATTGTTCAGCCAGTTTGGAACACCTAAACTACTGGTAACAGATCAAGAAGGTGCAGTTACAACCATAGGAATAAGCGAATTCTTATCTGAAAACAACATAGGTATTCATTTTACATCATCTAATTCTTCAACCTCGAATTCACCAATAGAAAGATTTCTCTCTACGTTACTAGAGCATTTGAGAATAATTACAAAACATGAAAATGTATCCTTCGAGGAATCCATTTACAAAGGACTCTTCGGGTACAACAATTCTATAAATCAGGTCACTAAATTTGCTCCATTTGAATTATTTTTCGGCAGAAAATTCGACACCACATTAGAACCAAATCCAGAGAATATTAATGAGCATAGGAACGAAATTTTTAGGGAAGCTCATGAAAATAGTAGCAACCAAAAAGAAAATTATATTAATAAACTTAACCTTAATAGGGAAGACTCAATTTCATTACCGACTGACAAGGACGTTTACAAGAAAGGAAGACCGAACAACAAACTTCAAAAGAGATTTAAAGAAATAAGAATACAAAGGCAAGAAAAAAATACAGCTTTCGATAACGCAGGTAGGAAATTTCATAAAAATAAAATTAAGAAACCTCGAACATTTCAGGCTCGGGGCAGCGCGGACACAACTAGAGATATAGGACCTGACGAACAACCCCGGACTAGTAAAGACAAACAATAACTATCATAAGCTCATCCACATAGTAAATTTAGAAAACTATAAAACAAATACCGACAATATTGAGAAAAATGTAAATCTTATCAGGAATAATATCATCATTAAAACACTTCAACAAAAATTTGGCAACCTACGGAGAATATTTGACATTATCTACCCACACAACCGCAACATAAGAGGATTGATAGATCTACTTGGAACAGGAATTAGATTTATAACATGTTATAATATGGACCATACTGACGCAATAGAGATCAATAACCAAATTAGGCAACTCCAATTGAACAACGTACAACTGATAAATTACCAAAACTCACAAACAGGAATAAATCAAGATATGATAAACAGATTTAACAATATAACTAAACATATAAACAGACAACAAGAAACTATTAGCACATACTTAAGTCAACTAGGGACTCAGATTAGCAAAACTCACGACGACGACTTCACTTTCATGCAATACGTATACCAAACTTCTTACGACATTGAACCATTCAATTAGCAAAACTTAAAGTAATATCAAGAAACATTTTGACTCCTAAAGAACTAGAATTTGCTTACAGGAAGTTGAGCCTGCAGGGAATTTCTGTTGATGCACTCGAGCAAATATACAGCATCTGTGAACTCCAAGCATTTTATCATGATACGAATATCATTTCCTCTCTTTCATAGGAATACATTTAAAGAATATCTCCTAGAATCCGTTCCCACTATTACCAACAAATCCCTATCCCTACCCTATCCAAAACTCCTGCAAAATAATGAAGAAACTTATTTTTCCAAAGAAGAAGGTAATAACATTAATAACCTAAGAATATGTCATAGCAACAAACTTATAAATATAACTAACGATTTATGTTACTCAAAGATAATTTTAGGATTAAATAGCACTTGTAATTATAACGAAGATAATCAGGTTAACATAGTAAGACAAATTAACGATAACATTGTTATTCTAAAAAATGTAAGAGATACCATAATAGAATCAAATTGTAGGCCTAAAAGGAAAATGGAAATATTCTAATAAAAATGAAAAATTGTTCAGTAACTATAAAGAGTATTGATGAGCAACGAATGTTTATTTTGCAATTGCACCGAAGTTGATAAAAAAAAAAAAACCAAAACGATGATAGGGAAATGTGCAATTACAAGGTAGATTTTATTAAAAAGGTTATAGGCAAATATGTACAAAATACCAATACTCAAAATTATACTTAGCTTCCAATGGTCACTATGTGGTGTCTGCAGGGATCAAAATCCAAGTGGCAGAGTGCTCTTATGATCAATCATACGAGACCATACTTGTTCTCTCGCCCACTCACAAGTTTTGCACAAGCAATACAATTGTTGTTGTAAAGCTGTGCGAGCTTGGGTTGACAATCGAACAAGCAATATGTAGGTATGTAATATGTAAGTAGACACGACATCGTTGACCATTAGATGCTAGCATTAGAGATCAAAGTAAAAAAAAAAGCAAAGCAAGGAAATGAAATGAAATGAAGTTCAAGCAAATATAGCAAATATATAATATAAATAATATAATATATATATTTAAGAATTGAATTGAATGGAATGTAAATAAAAAAGATTGGAATGAATTGTTAAATATACAATTGAATTAACTTTGAACGATTAATCCCAAACATCCCGGCCTACCTGGAACAAGTTTCAGGACATCGGTTGAAGCGCGAGTTTTGAAATTGGGCGAAGAATAAATTGGGGTTCGAATAGTAGCGACATGAACTTGCTGATCGGCACCAGGGTTGACAGATTCGATTCGTCCCAATAACCACTTTGTTGGCGGAAGATTAGGTTCTTTTATCACCACCAAATCTCCAGTCTTTAGGTTAGCGTTAACTCGCTGCCATTTAGGTCGCTCCTGCAGCGTGGTGAGATACTCGGTGTGCCATCGCTTCCAGAACCCTTGTGTCATGCTTTGGATGTGGTTCCAATGAGACAGACGATTTGGTGGAGTATCCAGATGGTTTGGTTCAGGAACTGCAGTCAGTGATTTACCTATAAGAAAGTGTGCTGGGGTTAATGGGTTTAAATCAGAGTCGGACACAGAACAAAGAGGACGAGAATTTAAAATAGCTTCTACTTGACTAAGGACAGTGTATAATTCTTCAAACGTTAATATTGAGCTCCCGATAACGCGCCGCAAGTGTAGTTTCACTGACTTTACGTCAGCCTCCCATAATCCGCCAAAGTGTGGAGCCATGTGAGGGATAAAGTGCCACGAGATGCCATCCTTGGCAAGATCCGCGGCGATGATATCGTTATGAGTTTGTGCCATAACTAATCTATGTATATCATTTAGGCACCGACGAGCTCCTTGGAAATTCGTCCCGTTGTCGCTGAATATGTTTGAGCACTTGCCGCGGCGAGATATGAATCTACGCAAAGCCGCAATAAAAGCATCGGTGGTGAGGTCGCTTACCAGCTCCAGGTGGATGACTTTCGTAGACATACATACGAACAAGGCTATGTAGGCTTTGGACATCTTTGGTTTGCGACAGCGGGACAATTTGATCGTCAGTGGGCCGGCGTAGTCCAGTGTTGTAGAATGGGCGACTCTGTTGGATTCGATGAGACGGAAGATCACCCATGATCTGCTGGCTAGTAAGTCTCCGCTACATGAAGCATGGTTTGCATCTGTGGATGATTTTGCGAATGAGGTTCCGACTGTCCAGTATCCAAAATTGTTGTCGAACGAATGCAAACGTACTCCAGCATGCAAATAACGTTGGTGGATATTTGTAACAATGAGGGAAGAGAGACTGGGTTACTTTTTGGAATAATTATAGGGTGTTTTATGCCATAGGATACGCGTGCGTGTTTGATGCGTCCGCCAACCCGGAGTAGTCCCTCGCTGTCCAAAAATGATGAGTATTTCAAGAGCGTCGATTTCGCAGGAAGTTGATGTTTGGTACGCAGGTGCTGGATGTCATCTTCGAATAAGTCGAATTGTATGAATTTTAAGATGGTAATATTGGCCACTCGAATTTCTGCGAATATTAAACCATGAATAGCTCGATTAGAGATTATGAGTCGGCAGTTGGAGATAAACCGGAAACAGTATGCGACTATACGTTGCAGACGATACCACGTTGAAATTTTCTCTATTAGGTCCCGACATGTCCATCAAAAGACGTGACGAGTGCATGCCTTGGGCCTGATTTTTCCTCTGTTTTTACAGATTCACTGTCCGCTATGGTCGGAGACAGGTTAGATGATATTCTGGCAGCGATAACCAGGATGGACCTGTCCACCATAGACTGTGATTGAAATGGTCGGAGGGAGGAACCCCACGAGAAGCACAGTCAGCAGGGTTTGCCTCTGATGGAACATCGCGCCAAGAGTCTCAAGAGTACAGTCTCCAGAATGGCAGCAGTGCGATTGGCAACAAAGGTTGTCCAGCGACGAGGGGGTGACGAAAGCCAATGTAGCACAATTTCGGAATCGCACCACGCGAATGTCCTTTCGATTTTGGTATTGATCGACGATTTTACGAGATTGAGTAATCGAGATACCAAGAGCGCACGGCAAGGTTCGAGACGGGGTATGGAGACAGTTTTAAGGGGGGCCATTTTTGTTTTTACCGCAACGATTCTGATAGTAATATCACCGGTAGCGTAAGCTAGCGATGACGCATCTGAGAAACCGTGGAGTTCGATAGAGTCTTCGGACGAAAACACATTCCGCGGAACACAAACTTGTTCAAAAGATGGTAATTGTTCACGATAGTTCATCCATCTGTCATAGAGTTCAGACGATAAGAGATCATCCCAACCCAATTATAATTCAGAAGACCAGAGCTTCTGAAGCATGAGTTTGAACAAGATAACTGAAGGACCGAGAAGTTCTAGCGGGTCAAAAATACGCGCTATTTAAGAGAGTAATGTTCTCCTTGTTAACACAGCACATGGATTGATCTGAGTTACGCGATACGAGAACACGTCAGTCGCAGGATTCCAGAACATACCTAATACTTTGATGAGAGATTGCTCATGTTCAGGATCGACAAAGGAATACTCGCAATCTTCACAACGTTGTTTTGCTAGTAGAGCCCAGCAATTGGAACTCCATTTACGAAGATGGAGATTGGCTTCCGAGAGTAACGCGATGAGTTCAGATTGCAAATCTAACAAAGTTTCGATGGAACTTGCGCCTGTCATCACGTCGTCAACGTAGACGTCGTTGAGTATGATTTTAGCATCGTTTGGGTACCTGGACTGATAATCATCCGCGAGTTGTTGCAGAACGCGAACTGATAAAAACGGAGCCGATGCGGTACCGTACGTCACGGTTCGTAAGCGATAGTGCTGAATTGGGTCGTTAGGGTTTTGACGCCAAACAATGCGTTGAAAGTCAGTATCGTCTTTGTGGACCCATATCTGACGAAACATTTTGACGATATCGGCCGTGAACACGAAACGATGTTGCCGAAACCGTAAGCACACGCCTATTAGATCGCGTTGAATTGGCGGACCGATTAAAAGATGGTTATTCAATGATTGTTCGTTTGAGTCTTTTACCGAACCATCAAACACAACACGGAGTTTTGTGGACGAACTGTCGGGTTTAAGGACCGCGTGATGGGGGAGATAAAACTGCTGCGAGGGGTTTGTGTTTAGTTCATCGCGAGGGATTTCCTCCATATGTCCAAGGTCTAGATACTCCTGCATGAAGTTGGAGTAAAGGCGATGCAAGTCGGGATTGTTTCGAAACCGGCGCTCCATTGAATGCATTCGTGAAACAGCAGACTGCAGGGTATCTGCGAACCTTAGGGAAGGAGTTTTAAATGGTAGAGACACAACATATTTTCCGTAAGACGCGCGAGAGAATATTTTTCGATAATGTTCTTCAGCTGGATCATTGACAGCAACACGAGCCTTATGAGGGGAAACTTCTTCCAACTCCCAAAACCGCTGAAGAAGAGCATCTACGTCGACAGCTGAATGGAATGACGATAACTCAATATTAGAGCTATTTTGATTGAATAGCTCACCCGAAATAACCCAACCGAAGGATGTGTTTTGAGCTATGGGTCGGCCTTGTGGGCCACGAATTTGCTCTCCTTTGAGAACAGACCAGACTTTATCAGCTCCGAGGAGAATTTCAACCGAACTGGAATGATTGAAGTTAGGATCGGCAAGATCTAACTTCCTAATATACTCTCAAGTTGATGCGTCAAAAGATTTTGCTGGCAAATTCGAGGTTAATTTAGCCAGCACGAATGCATTAACCAATAAATTGGATGAATTGTATCGAGAAGAAAGATTGATTGATATACACACTTTCGTATATCCAGGTTCTTCTAATACCATCACAGGAATTCGAGCATGGGTTCGCGGGAGCCCAAGTCTTTGGGCAAACGATTCGGTAACGAACGACGATTGAGACCCTGTATCCAACAGAACACGACTATCAATGAGCTGTCCCCGGTTGTCTTGAACTCTACGACGACGACGTGAAAGAAGGATTTGGATTTGGTGATGACGAATCTTGATAGACGAGCGAATGGTGGCGAGCCTTACACACACGGCACCGGAATGAAGATCGGCATTTATTCCCAGTATGTCCTGATCTTAAGCAATTAAAACATACCGATTGAGTTTTTGTAAAGTTTCTACGCGAGGCAATGTCTAATGCAATAAACTCAGAGCACTGAGATAAACTGTGATCACCTTTACACATGAGATAACGTGAATTATTTTCAGATGATTCGGCTAAGTGGGCTCTGATCTGACCCGATTGTTTCCTGGGCGATGTGGTTGACCGACTTAGCGATTGACACGATTCCAACACGTCGCACCTGAGTTCCAGAAATTCAATTAGGTGGGTTATCGAGCTATCATCGCGAGAACCCACTTCTTCAGCCCACGCGTGTTTTGTCTCGTTATCAACTTTACCCAGCAACAGGTAAATTAGCCACGCATCGCGATTGTTCTTGTCTAGTGCACTGAGACCACGAATTACCTCATCTGCACCGTCTGTAATTCGGCGAAGGGTTTGTACGTTAGATACACTCATAGACGGAAGTGACAGAAAGGTTTGGACGAACGATTGCACGATTAGATTCACGCGGTTATAACGTTTCTCGAGTCTATCCCAAGCCTCAAGGTAATTGCCGTCTGAAATTGGAATGTGTTTGATGAGATTGGCGGCAACATCACGCAAAAACGATTTCAAATAATGAAATTTTTGGGTTGAGGTCAGATTTGGTTTGTTATCGACTGAACCCGCAAATAAATCTCGAAAGGACGGCCAATCCTTGTAATTACCAGAAAATGGAGGCACAATAATTGTCGGCAGATTAATTTTTGAACACGTGTTTGCCGACGAATCTAAATTTTTGAGGAACGTGGACTGTTTGTCAACAAGACGCTCAAGCACAGAATCCGCAGACTTTGGTTTTTCCGCACTTAATCGTTCGCGAATTGCCTTTTTTAAACCAGAATGAGCTTCGAAATATTTGGTTTCATATACACCGAAATCTTTTTCATATTCCGCGATTTCATCTTCCTCCACTGCTTCAAACATTCGTAGTGAAGCAAAGAATATTCTGCCCATGCTTCAACTACTCTGCTTAACCGAACTTCTAACATTTCTACATCGGTAGAGTCTTGAATAGATGAAAGAAATTCTACCGCGCGAGTTAAGCAGGCTTTTGCATTACCACGTTTTTGTTTTAAAGCATTCATTTTAATAGAATGTACACAAATAGCTTAATCGAAAACCCCTAGTGAAATGCTGGCTAAAACGCACCGAAACTCTTTGTAAAATTATAAAAACGCGGTTATAATTTGAAGAGAAAATGTCACGAGGGAATTATTTTTGTATTTTAAAAAGAACAAATTAATTATTCCCAAATAACGCAGCACAATGTTTCACACACGAGGATTTTCTGTACATCCGCATGTCTGTTCTATATATACATATATAAATGTACGAGAATAAAAACACCATGCACATGCAAAAAAAAGTTTGATTTACGATTGATCGATTTATAGTTTTATATTTCACACGATTCAATTGTTAATTCGACTACAGAAAGACCAGCTTTATGATGAGCAATGAATGTTTATTTTGCAATTGCACCGAAGTTGATAAAAAAAAACCAAAACGATGTTAGAGAATAGGTAGATTTTATTAAAGAGGTTATAGGCAAATATGTACAAAGTACCAATACTCAAAATTATACTTAGCTTCCAATGGTCACGATGTGGTGTCTGCAGAGATCAAAATCCAAGTGGCAGAGTGCTCGTATGATCAATCATACGAGACCATACTTGTTCTCTCGCCCACTCACAAGTTTTGCGCAAGCAATACAATTGTTGTTGTAAAGCTGTGCGAGCTTGGGTTGACAATCGAACAAGCAATATGTAGGAATGTAATATGTAAGCAGACACGACATCGTTGACCATTAGATGCTAGCATTAGAGATCAGAGTAAAAAAAAGCAAAGCAAGGAAATGAAATGTAATAAAGTTCAAGCAAATACATATATAACAAAGGTAGGTAGGTACATTGGTAAGTTACTTTAAGAATTGAATTGAATGGAATGTAAGTAAAGAAGATTGGAATGAATTGTTAAATATACAATTAAATTAACTTTGAACAAAGAATGATTAATCCCAAACAAGTATAAAGTATGAAGATTTTCAAACCATTTTCTATGAAGATTTTCATATTGTACCCCTACATAATTTAGACATAACTCAAATAAAATTTTACCTCAAATAAGTTTAAATTAATTAAAAAACTAAAATATTGAAAATAAAAATCTAATAAGGAAAATTAATGTCACAAGTAATATGCATAATTCAACACAATACATTTTTATCTTATTTGTTATAACAATTATAATAATATATCTAGCAGTAAGCATAAGGACAGAGAAAATAGCATCATCAAGGATGGGGGAGTTACGATAACCATACCCCCAGTATCACCCAGACAACTGCAGCACATAGACATTAATTATTTACCTTACAGCTATTTTATTTTCCCACATTTTATTTTTCCACATTCCCTTCAGGAATGATTTCGCAATATCAAGTTCAAGATTAAGAATCTTTGTCAGTCTCTTCCAGTCAGTCAGTCATTTCTGTCAATAAATTCATTTAATATTAAATCCGGTGTGATTATTCTTTTTTTAAAGTTGTTTGTTTTTTTTTTTTGTTGGGGAGTTGCGTCTACACCGTAACTATATAACGAGTTGGATAGGATGATCTCCCTTGGAGTGATAGAAGAGAGCAACAGTGCTTGGAGCTCTCCAGTGGTGCTGGTGAGAAAACCCGGCAAAAACAGACTGTGTCTGGACTCCAGAAAGGTAAATGAGGTGACAACAAAGGATGCTTATCTGCTTCCTCATATTGAAGGACTGCTGAGTAGGTTACAGGACACCAGATTCATTTCAGGAATCGATCTGAAGGACGCATTCCGGCGGATTCCTTTGGAGCGCAAGTCAAGGGAGAATACAGCGTTCACAGTCCCTTGGAGGCCGTTGTACAAGTAAACGGTTATGCCGTTCGGACTGTGTAATGCCGCCCAGAGAATATACAGGCTTATGGACAAGGTCATACCCTCTCACCTGAAAGAACATGTCTTTGTCTATCTCGATGGTTTGTTTTCCAAATTTCGACTCCCATGCCAGATTGCTGCAAGAAGTGGCCAAGTGTCTGAGGGGTTGACCATCAACGTAGAGAAAAGCAAATTCTGCTACAAGGAGATTAAATACTTGGGATACATCGTCGGAGATGGTTGCCTACGGACTGACCCTGGCAAGGTTTCGGCGGTCGAGAATTTCCCAGTTCCAAAGACTCCCAAGCAACTTCGTCGATTTCTAGGGATAACGACCTTGTCTAGACACTTTATTCCAAATTTTGCGACTATTGTAGCCCCAATGACCGACTGTCTGAAGAAAGGCAAGACATTCGACATGACAAACGAAGCACTGACAGCCTCTCAATAACTCAAGACGACTCTAGTGACAGCACCGATACTAAAGAACCCGGATTTCACAAGACGATTTTATATACAAAGTAACGTATCAACATCTGGTGTAGGGAGTGTGTTTTTCCAGATGGACACGGAGAACAACGAACCATCGATAGCATTCATGTTCCAGAAGCTCAATTCTGCCCAGCGGAATTATAGCGTAACGGAACTTGAATGCTATGCGGCAGTTCTATCAGTGAAGAAGTTCAGGGCCTATGTGGAAGGATTACGAGTACCTTTCACTATAATCCCCGGTCACGCAAGTCTGAGGTGGCTAATTACCCAAAAGGATTTCCCAGCTGCCTGGCTAGATGGAGCCTAAAACTGCAAGGCTTTGACTTCCAGATCGAGAATAGGAAAGGTGTCCAAAATGTAGTCCCTGATACTCTCTCACGTGTTCACATAGTTGAGCTCAAACCTGAGAATGCCACAGGGTTGAGCTTAGGCTACTGTGGGGGTCAGCAGGTGGCGGATCGCTGAACGGCCTGTGATGTACAGGTTAGCTGTGAATAACAAATAAGCAGCCCCCGACCAAAAGCGGCAGAGAAAAGAGGGTGAGGCTGAAAACGTCTCAGAAACCCTATGAACTCTCTGTGATAGGACGAGTCGGTGCTGTCCACAAATAGGTGCCCCTCACTTTAAGGAGTGGCAACGGGGGAACCATCCAAACACGATAACACGTGAAGCACTGCATATTAAGCCTATATGCTAGGCATTAAGACCGAGCCCGGTAAGGTCTTAATTACGGTATACCGGACCACCGAGTGGACTTTTTGTTGTGGGCTGACGGTTGTCGTATTCTGTTACCTTAGTAAGTTAGAGTGAAATCTGAGTAAAACGGCTCTCAGACTAATGCTGCAACCGCCTCCGTCCCGTTAAAACCTTGGCAGGCCTCAAAGTACGTACTCCGTCACGTCGCCGTTAAGTTGGTGGTTCAGATGTAGCATTCTGTGATTAGCACCGATCTGGCTCTGGCATAGGCACCCATAAGGTCCTGTGTCAACCCTCGCATGGCCTCCCTGCCTACATAGATAACCATGGGATCAAAGAGGTGAATAGACATCCGGACGGAGATAGCGGCTTTGAGTCGGGACCCACGAGAAATGAGTACAAAATCAAATACAAACAAACAAAACAAGCAAAACAAAAAAAAAAAAATACAGGTGATACACCTGAAAAAAAATCAAAACAAAAATAGTAACACTGAAGAAAACGGATCGGAGTGCGATTTATCAACCCTGCAAAATTCATTCCGGAGGAGCTCTGTACTTTTGCGATCGCCACCAAAGGTGATCTCAGAGGAGAAGTCACCGTACTCGAAGCCAATTGAGACAGACGACCAAAAGCCAGAAGAAAGGGAACGTACACCCAGTGGAGAAGAAAGAAAAACAGCAGATCCCAACGAAGAAAAAGCTGAGAGTGATACCATGAATAGCCTCGGCAAAAGAATTGAAGACCTGATGAATTTTTATAAGGGCAAAAACAATGTTCATCATGAGATCAGGAGACTGAGAACAAAGGGCAATCTGACGTACGCAGATATGCTGCGAAAGGTCGAGAACAATCCTGAACTCAAAGAACTTGGCGAAAATGTGAACCGCATCAAAAAACGCTGAAAGGAGACCTTCTCATTGAGCTCAAAAGATCTACCAGCTCGCAGGCCACGACATTCGAGGGAAAAATTAAAAGTATCCTAGTAAAACACACGAGACATTGATAGAGGTAAAAGATCTTGATGAGGTCACCACGAAGGAAGATGTGTTTAACGCGCTAGCAGAGAACCTGGCGAATACCAGTGTCATGAAAACACTGGCAATTAAGTCACTTAGAAAAACCTACGGTGGTACCCATACGGCAACCGTGAGTTTACTTGCAGAAGCAGCCAAGCAGCTCATCGAAATAGGCAAGGTACGCATAGGATGGGTTGTGTGCCGAATACGCGAGAAAATAAACCCAACCAAATGCTACAAATGCATGGAATTCGGGCACATAGCCAAAACTTGCAAAAGCTCAAGTGACTGGTCCAAACATTGCTTACGGTGTGGTAAAAGTGGTCACATAGCAAAGCTATGCAACGAGGAGCCAAAATGCCTACTCTGCCAAGGCAAGTAGGGTATCGATAACAACCACCTTACGGGAAGCCGTGGATGCCCATCTTACCAACGTGCATGGAGAGGGCTGCTGCTGAAGCAATGAAATTATTACAGCTAAATTTAAACCATTGTGAGACGGCTCAAGCCCTCTTAACACAATCAATTCGTGAACTAGGTGTAGACGTCGCAATCCTAAGCGAACCGTATCGGGAATTATGATAACACTGTATGGACAGCGGACGCAACAGACACAGCCGCAATATGGACTTGCTGCAAAAGACCCTTCCAAGAAACAGAGGCGAACCCTGACACATTCTTCATTAGGGCCAAAATCGATGGCTATCATATATACAGCTGTTATGCTCCACCGAGTCTTACGATCGAGGAATATGATAACTTCCTAGACAGGTTGACAATGGATGCTAGGGGTCGAAGTCCGGTTTTCATAGCCGGAGACTTTAACGCATGGGCCACAGAACGGGGCTGCCGAAGGACAAACAGGAGGGCCAACGAGAAGTATGTGCAGCTGATTAACCAAATTACATAGGCGTGCGATGCATCTATGGTAAGAAGAAGGACGAATAAACGCTACTCACCAGTTTATTGGTGGAATGAAGATATCGCACTGCTACGCGCTAAATGTCACCGCGCAAGAAGGCAGCGCAACAGAGGAAGAGACGATTTCACCGAACTCCACCACCGGTATAAGGTAGCGCGAAAGGAGCTGAAAACGGTAATAAATAGCAGCAAACGTCAGAGCTTCGCCGAGTTATGCAATGCTGCAAATGAAGACCTCTGGGGGAGAGCATACCAAGTGGTGATGAAAAAGTTGAAAGTTTTTCGAGCCCCATCCCCTACATGTCTAGATGTATTGAAGCATATAGTCGAAGGTCTGTTTCCAAGACAAATTCCTAGGATAACTGCAGAAGAAATTCTAGAGGCGTGCAACAGGTTTGGGAATAAAAAATCCCCTGGATCGGATGGGATCCCAAATGTAGCCTTGAAAGCGGCAATTAAAACAAGAATGGACTTGTTTGTGGACGTTTACAACGCCTGTTTGAGTGAGGAGTCTTTCCTGATCAATGGAAGAAACAGAGGCTCGTGCTACTGCCCAAGGGAGGTAAACCCGCAGGAGATCCATTAGCCTACCGCCCGCTCTGTATGTTGGACACGGCAGGGAAAGTGTTGGAGAGAATCATTGGTAACAGGTTGTAAGCTGCGATTGAAGAAGGAGGTAGGCTATCAGTACATCAGTACGGATTTCGAAAGGCATGCTCGACTGTTGATGCTATTAAGGTAGTGGTTGACACAGCGAAAAGGGCCATAGAAGGAAGACGATGGAGAAGAGGCGCGAAACAGTACTGTTGCGTCGTAACACTGGATGTTAAAAACGCGTTCAACACGGCGAGCTGGAAACAAATCTTTCAAGCACTTCGAAGTATGCGCATACCAACTGGCTTCAGGGATATTTTAAAAAACTATTTGCAGCAAAGAGTGCTGCTCTATGAAACAGAGGATGGTGTGAAAGAATACGCAGTCACTGGAGGAGTCCCTCAGGGCTCGGTCCTGGGGCCAACATTATGGAACCTCATGTACGATGGAGTCCTTCGTCTTGAAATACCAGCCGAAGCAAAAATGGTGGCATTTGTGGACGACATCGCTATAGTTCTAACTGCAAAACAACTGGAAGAAGTTGTTCAAATTGCAATGAAACCATATCAATTGTCCGACGGTGGTTAACATCAGTCGGCCTCATGCTAGCAGAACACAAAACAGAGGCGGTACTTATTACCAGTAGAAAGCAACTGGAAACTATCACGCTCACAGTAGGTGGGTCTGAGATAGTTTCGAAACCAGCTATCAAGTACCTTGGCGACTCAAGACTTACTTGTAAAAACCATCTGGAGTACTTAAGCAACAAATCCTCGCGTGTGGGTGCCACCATTGTGCGGATTATGCCGAATATAGGAGGGCCAAGATACAGCCGAAGGCTACTCTTAGCTAAAGTAGTCACTTCCGTAGTCCTATACGGATCACCAGTTTGGGTCGGAGCTATGAAAGTGACTTCATACAAAAAAAAAATCATAGCAGTAAAACGACTATGTGCACTAAGAGTGAGTAGCGCTTTTCGCACAACCTCGGACCACGCAGCCTGCGTTATCGCATTAATGTTCCTAATTGATATATTGGCGGAAGAACTGCAGAAAAAGTTTTTAGAGTGCAGACTTGAGGGGCGACTAACTCACGGGGAACCGGACACTATAGGAAGAAGCACAAGTTTGATAGAGTGGCAGCAACGCTGGAGCCTTCCTTCCAAGGGCCGATGGACTTACCACCTTATCCCGACCTTAGAGACTTGGATAAACCGCAGACATGGTGAAGTTAACTTCTATTTAACACAACTGCCTACGGGACATGGTTGTTTCCGGTCATATCTATATCAGTATAGGAACGATGACTCCCCCGCTTGTCCATCGTGATACCATGAATAGCCGAAAACGTGGAGCATGTATTCTTTCACTGCCCACGTTTCCTTCTACAAAGAGAAGCACTACAAACAGCATTGGGAGAAACACCAACTCCGGAGAATTTAGTTCATCACATGCTAGAATCTGAAAACAAGTGGAACGCAGTGAGCTCTTATGCCAAGGATGTATGCCAAGAGGTATGGAGACTAGAGCGAGAAAGAAAAGAGAGCGAAGAAAACGCAAGAAGCAACAGAGTGGAAGCCAGAGGGCTTCTTACGCAGACGCAAAGCCAGGCGGACATACGCGCATACATGCGGCCACAATGGCACGCGAACGCGTAATCATCATTTTGAGCCAATTAGAATGCTGGAACGTGAGAGAAAGAGTCAAAGGGACTAACACGAATCCAGATGACAACTATGTCAGATATAACGGAGATAACGGTCGGAAGAGAATTGGATGGCAATATGTTCTTTCGTAACAACTCTACAAAAAGAGCTGCGGAGAATAGAAAAGCTAAGAAGAGCAACTGTAGCAGCGGAAGAAGCTGACACAAGAAGCATAGCATAAACTGCTAACCAGCCCCGCGAAGTAATACCTAACGGCAGTCCCGCGGGGAGAGTAGTTGAAGTGTGTAGGGTGTGTGTTTAGTACGTAGGCGTATTCCTGGCATCGATTACTCAGATTTGCGAATCGTGCATGCTAGTAGCACTCGGGCTATTAGTATCTATGAAGATTACACATCCCTGGCGAAATCCAAAAAAAAAAAAACTTGAGAATGCAATGCTGGAGGTTAACCTTAATTCGCCATACTTTTCGTCGGAGGAGTACGACGAATTAAGGAGGACAATACATGAAAACAAAGCCCGACTACCAGACGTTTGTGTTTCCGACGGATTCGTATACAAAAGAACTGACATACAAACTGGTGACGCTGTAAAAGAAGACAGAGCGTGGAAACTCTGGATTCTGAAGGAGTTGCGTGGGAGACTAGTGGAACCTGCATACAGGTCACGGGAGTATTCAGAAGACCCTGCCCAGCTTTATGGGAAAATACGGGGTCAAACATATTCGCACCGCGATCTGGGGCATCCACGTCAGCGACGCGGCTTTCTCACTGAGGAGTGTAGTTCACGATGCGATTACGTTTGAACCCTACTACGCAGTGTTTGGTTCCTACATTGTCCTCCGTTATCTGGATACGGTCAAAAATATGAACACGGAAGTTATTAATAAAATTAGAGCTAATTAGGAGTAACATTTGTGACAACCTAAGGCTAGCACATCAGAAGGCGATTAAAACATACAACACTCGAAGTAGATATGTTAAATATAAGGAAGGACAGAAATAAGAAATTTAAGAAGCGAGAAGGTGGGCGTATACCACGCCAAGGATTTTCATACCTAGTTGCAAGTCATAGAAAACACTTTTGACGCTCTCACGCATGCCGTTGCTGGTTTATCTGTGACATATATGTACGTATGTATTTGGTTTAAGTTCACACATATAGAGTAAATTATTTATTTATTTATAGAGTTTATTTATTTATAGAGTCTATTTATTTATCATAGTCTATTTAATACATAGTTTATTTATTTCTTGCAGAGTTTATTTGGTAGAGTATATTTATTTTATAGGTTATTTATTAGTATTAGGTGGAGCGACCTGGATGTATCCAAATGCACCCCTCTGATTTGTAGGTAGCATACGGATGCATCCACATACGCCCCTGTGATATAGAATCTGTGATAAGAACCTGTGATATAGAAGCTGTGACTACATGACATGACGAGAGTATAAATGAGTGCCCAGTTAACTTCAGTCGGTAGAGCATCTCAGGGCGAAGGCCCTTATCACACGTTGGGCGATGACAACAACAAGCCAAATACAGCAGAGCACTGCAGAAGCCAACATGTAGGTGATGAACCAGGCCCCCTTTTTTTACGAGGCCGGTTGGTTCACGACCACTCGCCACCCATCGTCGAGCCTGTTACGAGTAGGTGTCTCGTAGGTCGTGTTATTGTATTATGTAAGTAAGCTAGCAGTATTATATGCCATAATTAGAGTATTTATTTACGCTACAATTAGGTCAGCCGTTAGGGTATTGTGAACGGACAATAACGAGACGTGGGTTATTGAAAAGGGAAATTTTCCATTTCAATGGTCCAAAAAATGGGGAAATCACTGCACATAATTGACAAAGACCAAAAATGGAGAAAGGGTACAAAGAAAATAGGGGATATCGAAGCAAAGAAAAACTAGGGCAAAGAGCACCGACCGACGGTTACTTTTCAAGTACGATTAGTAGAGTGCGGTCGATGCCCTATTTTGCAATCGGATTTTTTTTTTGTTTGGAACTATGGTATGTAGAAAGTTCTTCAGAGGACAAAAGGAAACTAACCCGTCAAGATGCACTTAGTATAAAGGCAACAGATGATCTTTCTTATTCGGACATGCTGCGGAAGGTAAAAACAGACCCCTCACTAAAGGAGAAAATGCTGACCACGTCCGAAGACCGTGAAAGAGACTTATTGCTGCAACTGAAGAAAACAGCAGACGCTCAGTTTTCGGACTTCCAACAAAAAGTGGAGAAAATCCTGGAAAGCAAAGCTGAAGTCAGAACCGTGACACATTAGGTCACAATAGAGGTAAAGTATCTTAATGAAATCACGACAAAGGAAGAGGTCGCTCTAGCCCTCTCAGAGCAAATCGACCAACACAAGCCGATACCAGTAACTGCAGTAAAGTCAATGAGGAAGATCTATGCTGGGACGCAGACAGCAGTGGCAGCAAGCATCGCCAACAAAGCATTACCGATAGGAAGAATCAAAATCGGTTGGGTAAATTACCTATTAAGAGGAAAACCGGAACTGAAAAAATATTACCGACCCCTCAGGTTTGGTTATTGTGCAAAGGACTGCAAGAGCGAAGACCAGTCCGAATACTGCTACAGATGCGGTGGAAAAGGTCATAAGGCAAAGCATTGCTCATCAGAGCCGGAATGCATGCTCTGTAAAGGAAGTCGCCATAGCGCCAAGCACAGTACTGTACTTTCAGTGGCCTATTTCACCAACTTATAAATTGTAATTTACAAGCACTTTTTCAACAAATTTGTAGAAAAATCGATTTATTCTGTTTCACAAAATATTTGTGTTACAAAATTGTAGTTGTAGTTTACAAAGGGAAATTTGTAGAAATTTCATTATTTCCGTTTCACCAAAAGTTAATTTTCTTTGTTGCTACAAGTACAAACCTGGTCTGTTAAAATTCATATTTTTCTGTAAGTTTGTGTTTCACGAAATCAAGAAATTCTACAAATTTGTTCAGTTGCTGAAAATTTTTTACAATAGAAAGATCGTGTGTCGATTCAATAACAATTTGTATATTTGGAAAGAAATCGAATTTCAAACCTAAAAATGTCCTTCCGTCGAAGGCATAGTAGCACCGATAGTGATATAAGTGATGATTTTGTGCTTAATAGACCAAAACAAAATATATCGTCCGCGAATTAACTATGTATGAAATTTCAGATTCTTTTGTTTTCAACGAAAAGTTTCGTTTAAAACGTGTTAAGGCAGAGGAAATAATAAGACAAATTGGACCTAATGGTCCAAATTGGCTTGGAAATGGTGGACAGTATCACGGGATCGCAGACATGCACGGTATATCTAAATCTACGGTATGCAGAACTGTCCATCGTGTTTGTTCAGCCATTGTCGATGCTTTCTTTGAAAATACTGTGCGTTGGCCAGAAGAACATGAAAGCATTATAAATTACAAAGCTTACAAATTTGTGAAAAACAGTTGTTGTTTACAACTTTGCAAAGTAAATGGTGAAACGGTTTTTTTTTTTGTATTTGTAAATAACAAATACAATTTCCCTTAATTTTTTTCTCTTTTTAACAAATTTGTTGGAATTAAGTTTGTAGTTTGTGAAACAGAAAATCAGTAAACAAATTTGTAAATGTAATCAACAAATACAAATTTGTAATTGTTCTAAGCTGAGTTGAACTTAGAATCACCTTGGTTCTCACAAGGAACCCCAAAATTACGAACAATTAGCGAATAAAAATTGAAATAAAAATTCTATACTTCCACGTTATAAAAAAAACTTCTTTATTCAGTCTGACGAGTGAAGTGAACTTTCCGCAGTAGTTCCCATGAAACATAGCTTTTACACACTACTGTAAAATTTACAGATGATCATAATTTTACATAAAAGGGTCAATGACTATTTGAGTTTAACTTTGCATTTAACATAAATTAATACATAAACATTGATATTCTGGGACCTATGTGTGTGTTCTTTTACATGTGTTGAGTTTCATCAGTGTTGCCTTTGACGAATTAATGCCCCCTATGAGTCGTGTGTGTGGGAAGTAGTCGCCATCAGCAGTAATGCATCATTTCTCCTTTTCTTGAAGTCGGCCATTATCCATTTGGTGAAATGGAGATAGCTGCTGACCTCGTTTTGCATTTCCACGTGTGTTAGAGGGAGAGGGTGCATTGCTCGAATATTGACATTTGTTGACAATGGTATTTTTCGTGTTCTCCAGTTCTCCAGGTGGTGTAACATATTTAAGTTTGTTTTTATTTACAATGTTGTTAGGAACTAACAGTAATTGTACTTGTAATTTGGTGAAATAGACCATTCGCGCTGAACACTTCCCAGAAGCGAACATGAAGGTTATCCAACTGAACCTTAACCATTGCGAGGCTGCTTAGGATCTACTTACACAGTCAGTCCGAGAGTACGATGCGGATATCGCTATACTCAGCGAGCCCTACAAGCAGCTGAATGAAGGAATATGGACGGCGGACACTTCACGTAAAGCCGCGATATGGATACGCGGACAACGAACCTTCGAAGAGAAGATGATGATACACCAGGCAGGCTTCGTGTGGGCCAAAGTTAGTGGCATTAACTTCTTTAGCTGCTGCGCCCCTCCCAGCATAATACATGAATAATTCGAAAGAATAGTTGAGAACATCGTAACCACTGCAAGAGGAAGAATCCGCGTCGTCATAGCAGGTGACTTCAACGCGGTGGGCTCACATACCACAAGCAACAGAGAAAAAACCCTCCTCGAGGCATTTGCCTCGTTGGACTTAGTTCTCCTAAACTCAGGAAACTAGCTGACCTTCAGCAAAAACGGAAGAGGGCCAATAGTGGACATCACCTTTGTGAGTACGTGTTTGGCAAGAGATGCTGCGTGGAGAGTAAGCAAAACATACACGCACAGCGATCACCAGGCAATTAAGTTTCATCTACGGCGCAGTCATACAGGAAATAGAGTAGAGTAGAAGAGACAGTTGCAGAATAAGGGGTGAAAACCTCACACCCTAGAAGTCGAAGTCGACAGGAGTGACAAGAGCTTGTGACGCTTCCATGCCACAGGTCGCGCCGATTGTACCAGCATTCCGAGGAACACAACAGCCACGAAGAAAACTCCACGAGAGATTTCTAATTGTCCGAAGAAACTTAAAAGCTGTAATTAAAAACAGTAAAAAGAGAAGTTTCGAAGAACTGTGCAACGAAGCCAATCAAAACCCATGGGGAAAAGCCTATCAAGTGGTTATTATAAAGTTGAAGGGTGGCAGAAAACCCTCGCCCACGTCCTCAGTGTATCTCGAAAACCTGGTCTTTGTGCTTTTTCCACAAAAACAGGGAATAGAGGAACAAACGGAGAGACAAACCACGACGGGGGCGTTATCAATACCTCTCGTCACAGTAGCAGAAGTCCTTCCAATCTTCGACCGCTAGGCTAAACTACCCAGATAAATGTATGAATCTCAGGAGTTTTCTTAGCTCAATGCTACCTAGCTCATCCAACTCTGAAAAAAAGTATCTGCCACAAACACGGCTTCTTTTATTGGTCACACAGGAGATGATGAACGGATTCTATTTCCTCTACGTCCCTGCAGCTTCTACAATAATCGCTATGAGGTAACACTAGCCGTGCTGCGTGATTACCACACAGTGTTCTGTTACGACGCCAACAGCTATGCGGATATCCTTTCGACTTAGTTTTATAAGATTGAAAGATCTCTTTTTGCCGTAGCGTATGTATCTAATCGACACCAGCGTTCAATAACTTCCTCATTAAACTCGATGTCTATCTCCCTGTATTGGGTGTTCAGCGATACGCTAGCCTCGGAAAAGGCCGGCGAAGTGTTGGCCGCTGAGATAACATCCAGTCGTTTTTTGTATTCCATCTGTTTAGAATTGAGGCATGATCGTAGGGTTTAGCTTTCCATAGACCGGCTTCCCTTAGCCTTAGTGTAGTTTTAGCTGCCTTGTTCCCGCAGTATATGTCAAGTAGAAGAAGGTTAGGTTAGGTAGATTGATTTTTTTTTTTTTTTTTTTTTTATAATCTGCGCGCGCCTAAGGGAGTATTAATACCCTTTAATTGTTTCAGGGCACGGGCGTCAGGGAAAAGGGGGAAGAGGAACAGAGGAGGTACCTATGCACGTTGGCTTTGAATGTTTGAAGGTTGTAGTAATGGGGAAATACAGAGCCTGGTAGATCGTTCCACATTCGTGTTGTTCGGCTTATAAACGAATCCCTATATTTGACAGTACGACCGAAGTTTGGCTTCAGGGTAAACTGATGTGCATTCGAAGCATGTCGCGTATTGCGGGTGAAATTTTGAAGGGGAGGAATGCAACTGGCTATTTCGCTGGAGCATTTTTTGTGGAAGAAACGATAAAACAGGGAGAGACAGGAGACATTTCTCCGATGTTCTAGTGAATGAATGGAATTCACAATGTCTCTATCACCTATAAGTTTTAACGCGCGATTTTGTACCCTATCAAGAATGGGCAAAACGGTCTTGGGTGCACCAGACGAGATATGGGCGTTATATTCCAGCTTAGGGCGGATGAATGCCTTATAAATTGAGGCCAGATCAGACGGGGTAAAATATTTCTTGCACCGTTTAAGGAATCCTAGACATTTTGCAGCATTTTTGGCGACCTCGAATATGTGATCATTCCATCGAAGATGGTTATTAATACACATACCGAGAATGGCAAGTCTTTCGGTTTCAATGATGCAAGTACCATCCATGGATAATGGTTGAGGGTTTTGGTTTCGCTTGAGAGACAGAAGACAGCATTGTGTTTTGGAAGCATTAAATTCCACTCGGTTGGTTGAACCCCATTTAATTATGCTGTCTAGGTCGGAATTTAATGTGTTTAACATACGTTGCCGTTCCCCTTCTACGGCCGAAGAGCAATTACGTGAGTTAGGAAACGAATATGAAAAACTGAGGGTACTGTCATCAGCGAAGGAATGGATTGGATTAGAAGTTGCAGACAAGAGATCATTTATAAAAATGAGAAAGAGAGTCGGAGACAAAACAGAGCCTTGGGGAACACCAGCATTTATTTGGTGAATTGCAGACTTGAAGCCATCCAAAACAACTTGTATTGAACGCCCCGAAAGGTAATTTCTAATCCATTGAAGAAGAGACTCATCGATGCCATATGCACGCATTTTCGACAAAAGAGCCTGATGCCAAACTCTGTCAAATGCTTTTGAAATATCAAGCGCAACCATCTTGGTTTCGCCGAAGTGATGGAGAGATTGGTTCCACTTCTCGGTGAGATATGCCATCAAATCACCAGTGGACCTGTTGCTACGAAAACCATACTGCCGGTCATTAAGGAGTTTTCGTGAATCGAGATATTTCATAAGCTGACGATTTATCAGCGTTTCCATGACCTTGGAAAGAAGGGACGTAAGTGCAATGGGTCGGTAATTGGACGGGGAGGAAGATTCGCCTTTTTTGGGGACGGGCTGGACAAATGCTGTTTTCCATCTACTCGGAAAGAGCCCTGAAAAGTAGGATAGACAGAAAAGCTTACGCAGAGGTTTTGCCAGCGTAGAAGAACACCTCTTCAGAACTATGGGGGGGATACCATCTCGACCAGCGGATTTGTGTATGTTAAGACCTTTAAGTACTCCTGCAACTGTACGAGTGCGAAAGTGGACTTGTCCCATGGAAAATTCGACGCTCTCAAATACAGGTGGAGACAAAGCATTATCTGGCAGCGTGGAGTTCGCTGCAAAATGAGTAGCAAGCAGATTAGCTTTGTCTAAGGAGCTGACAGCTGGAATGTCATTGTAAATGAGTGTGGGGATGGCAGACGAGGCAGAATTTTTAATATTTTTGACGAATGACCAAAAATTTTTACTACCTTTGGGACATTGTAGGATTTTTTGCCTCAATTTTTGGTCATGTAAGAATTTTACACGTCGAATATGGGCATTGCAGTCTTTTCTGGCTTGTTTAAACTTTTTTCGGTTTTCCTCAGATTTGTTGGCTTTATAAGACCGAAAACTTACTTCTTTCTTTCTGATAGCCTCTTTACAGCTCTGGTCAAACCACGAGTTTACCTTAGGTTTAATGCTCTTTATTCTGTTAGGAATAAAGTCATTCATACCTAAGAGTATGGTGTTAGTGATCATATCAGCAGCGGCATCCACGTCGCTATCGAGGAAGCATAGCGACCAGTTAAAACTCCTAAAGAAGCTATTGAGGCCGCTCCAGTTGGCTTTCTCGTATTGCCATACTTTCCTTTTAGGAGTTTTTTCTTTAACTGAGTGGTCGGAGTACGAGAATTTAGCTGATACGATATTATGGTCAGACCGACCTAGAGGCGCTAAAACATCAATAGTGTATTTATCAGGGTGCGAAGTAAGAAACAAGTCCAAAGTGTTGGCGGAATGACTTACACTGTCCGGTATACGTGTAGGCTCATTTACAAGCTGAGTCAAATTGTTTACCTCAGCGAAAAGTTCAACATACCTTCCTTCGGGTGTTATCTGGCCAGAATGTTGAAGCCAATTCGAATTGTGTATATTGAAATCGCCCGCAATAACGATTTCAGTATGAGGGTACAAGGAGACAATTCGAGTGATGGAATCAGACAGCGCATCAAATTCGTCAAAAGTTGAGTTGCTGTCTGCACTAGGGCTTCTATAAATAAAGCAGTAGTGAATTATTTGCTTACGGATGGTGAATTTTAGCCATTTGAAATTAAATTCCGGGTTGGAACAGTGGCCATACTGTGGTGGAACTTGGTAAGCAATATCACTACGGACGTAAATGGCGAGGCCACGGTGGGGAAAGAATAATGACACTAAGTTATACCCAGGCAGTTTCAAATCGGAAGATTCTTCAACTACCTGTGTTTCACTTAGTGCCAAAACAGCTGGTTTATGGGAATAGGCGTGGGCGTACACATCAAAGAAATTCATTCGAAGCCCACGAATGTTGGTAAGATCAACCCTAAATTCCCTCATCACTACAACATAGAAACACAAAAAGACACAACTCTGACGTAACTAAGCGAAGCTGTGAAGTGAAGATCCAATGAATAGTTTTCCAAAACAAACTGTCGCAGGTGCTATGCCCAAACGACAATCAGCTATGGTCCGCTATTCGGATAAACATTCACAGCCCGCTATGCATCAAATGTTACACTCTCTCAGTCATCGCGACTGGGAGTATGTACATACATAGTACGCACTCCAATTGCGATGACAAAGAAGCGCAACCGCGGGTGAGAGGAGGCGGAAGATGGAAAGCACCGGCACTGATTTATTTTCTTTATTTTTTTCTTTTTTTTTTCCACTGCACTTTTAGCACTGGTTTATTTTATTTTTTTTTTTTTTTATTATTATTATTTATTTTTTTTTTTTCCACTGCACCACACTGAATGTAATTTGACGGGCGCGAAATATTATTATTATTTGATGGAATTATTTATTTTTTATTTTTTTTTTGTTTTTTGTAGCGATCGTAATCTACATGCGCGCGCGACGACAGGCAGTAGGCAACTGTGATGATTGATGCCTTGCAGTGGCGTGGGGTGAAATTTCAAGAGAGGGAAGCCGAAAAAAGTTTAAGTAAAATGTTTTATTCAAGACTTCCCATTTTGGTGCTTATTCGAAACACAGACTCGAGATATGCAATCCAAGCCACCTCTGTTATACTTTGAGTCATTGGAATTTACGTAGTCAATGAGCTCATCGCATAAAAGAAGTGGCTTCGAAAGAAGCCGTTCTGGCAAAGTAATATATATAAGTTATTGATAACTCGGAGCATTGTTAAATATAAAAAATTCAGCAATTACAATTATGTACTACCTATTTGTACTCTAAAGCTATCTTACGATTCTTTTTTACGAATTCTGCTAAAACTCTTTCATAAAAATTTGAGTTATTTTTAATTTCTAAAAGAAGGTGCTTTTCGATAGATAAAAGTGCCAGGTCTGAAAATCTTTCTTCTTTTTGGGAATTTCTTAAGTAAGTGTGGACTCTTTTTAAAGTCGAAAAAGATCTTTCGACAGAGGCCACAGTCAAAGGCAGAGTTAAAAAGATTTCACACAATGTTAGAGTTTGAGAAAAAGTATCTCTAAGCATTTCCGTATTAAAATGCTTATAAAGTTGAAAAACCTCATGCTCTTTAAGTGAAGGAGTAGTGTATAAAACTTTGAGATCATTTTTTAAAGTAGTAAAATTAAAAATTCCATGAAATAGGGTAATTAAAGAAGACATTTTGTCATCCGGCATTGAATTAGAAAAATATTCATATTTTGATTTGTTTAATAAATCGAAGAAAATATATGAACTAAATGAACTATACCTGAACATTATCTATAATTGCTACAAAAATTCAGCTATAATTTGTATTTGCATCAATATTAAGTAGCCGGCGTTTGCGTGGTGGTTCTTAGCAGCTACTTACGCACTCATAGATTGAGTCAAATGAGTTTAAAAATTCAGAATGAATCCATGGCTCAAAACCCTCCATCTCTTGCTTCGCAAGCACTATGTCAGTTTGTTTCAAAAATAAATAATAAATAAAAAGAATATCTGTTTTTGCAAATATGACCGAAGTAACATGCAATAAAAACAGAATTCTTTGTACTGCAGTTTGTACAACAAACTTTCGGACATAACCAGAGTATCGTTATCCCATTCTCCTGGTTCACATAAAATCTGTTCAAAAGTTTTTATAATATCTTCTCTGCAATTGAATAAGACGTTCACTATATGCGAATGATATTGCCAATGAGTCTCTGATACCACGGGCATTCGTCGATCAGCAATTGCCTTTAGCAGATTGGTTCTTTTAGACGATTTATTAAAAAACACCTAACGATACTACTAACAAAGCCAAAATATAATTTCAACTCAGGAATGCTTTGTAACGATTTAGATAACACTAGATTCAAAACATGGGCATAACAGGGAATAAAAATAGCCATTGGGCATATATTCCGGATTCTTATTTGGACTCCACCATAACCATCGGACATTACGGCCGCACCATCGTAGGACTGACCTATTAACTTTTCTTTACAGTAAAACTATCTAAGACATTTATAATTTTATCGCACAAAATAACAGCGTTTCGACCGACACTTACGTCAAAGAAACCTAGAAATCTATCTAGTATTTTATTTTCTACTAAATAACACACTACAATACTAAGCTGTTCTCTGTGGCTCACATCTAGTGTTTCATCCACCATCACAGATACAAATTTCATTGAACTGATTTGATCCTTAATTTCGGATTTCATGACTGCAGCGATACTATGTATCAAGTCATTTTGAATGTCATTGGAGAGGCAGGAAAAATGGAGTTTTGGGAACTTGAACTTTGTTCTAAATGCGAATCCATTAAATGGTCGTACTTAGCCAAGTATGAAAGGGTTTCAATATAATTACCGCGATTATCTGATCCAGATTTTTCGTCATGACCACGGAATGCCAGCTCTTGTTTTCCTAGAAGAACTACAGTATCTATGAAACGCTTCATTAAATCGCGATTGCGATCAACTTTTCTATTATGAGCCTCGTTTTTTTTATAATTTGATTGGAAAACATTTCCGAACTGAACGTGCAGCCGAAGCACCCGAGTCACCCAACAAAACAATTTCGATGTCGACTTTGTAAAGCTTCTCATGGGATGACACTTTGCGAAAAGGTTTTACAGATCGACGTCAAAACCAGAGCTGAAGTCACAGAGAAAAATGGAGTTTGTGGGAATTGTTTAAGGTATGACCATCATGCCGCGGGTTGCAGCAGTAGCAATAGGTGCCAAAAATGTGGTTACAAGCATCACACATTGCTCCACTTTGAGACACAGGTGGAACAAAATGTAACCCATATTCAAAACCAACAGTATCCCCAATTCAACAATCAAACCACAATCCAATGCAATCCTCAGTCCCATTAAGTACAAAATCTGATAAGTCAACCTGTTCAATTCAATGCTCCGATTGATCAACCAAGCACTTCTCAACAATTTAGTGCACATTTCAATCAAATGCAGTCAAAAACATTGTTAGCGACTACACTCGTCAGGGTCTATGCATCAAATGGGAAGCAATGTACTCTCAGAGCATTCATAGATACCGGTTCAGACGCCACATTTATCACTGAGAACGCCACTCAGCTTCTCAATCTCAAAAGGGAAAATGTATCGGCCAGAGTCACAGGTCTTGGAAAAAATCCAACTGGTAACTCCAAATATCAAGTAAGATTTAGCCTGCACTCCTTTAACAATGCAGCTTTCTCCCTCGATGTCACAGCATTTGTTTTACCTGTACTAACAGCAACGCTACCAACCTATCCGCTGTAAGGAGAGTGGAATCACTTATCCAATTTGCCAAGATTGCTTTGCTATTAGTGGCGGATGTGTACTCTTTAATAATTCTCGAAGGGTTAGTGAAGGGGCAGAAGGGTTGTCCTGTAGCACAACGGACAGAATTTGGATGGATTCTTACAGGAAAAAACTAGAACTACACCAAACATCACATGGTTCACTGTCCAAAATCATTTCAACTCCTTAAATGCTCGACTTAGGCAATTCTGGAAAATTGAGGAAGACCTTGAAGACAGGAAACTATCACCGGAGGAGCAGAAATGTCTGAGACAGTACAACGGAAGGAAGATGGAAGATATGAGGTTGGACTCCCATTCAGAGACGGAATTCGCTCAACCCTGGGAAATTCGAAGAAGGCAGCCATGGCCAGATTCTTTAAATAGAGAGAAAACTTTTGTCGAACCAAAGGCTACAGGAAGCGTATACCAAGTGCATCCACGATGAAGGAGGTTACATCATCCATGGAATTAGGAGAACACTACTACCAGCCTCATCACGCGGTCTTGAAGGAATAAAGCAGCACCACGAAATTGCGTATGGTATTTGATGCTTCATGCAAAACATCTAATGGACCACGATTGCAACCCGACATCATAGATCTCATCACGAAGTGAAGAAAGTTTAAGGTAACTTTTGAGGCAGATATAAGTATGATGTATCGGCAGATATGGATGTCAAAAGAAGATACTCCATATCAACTAATTTTATGGAGGTATACCCAGGACGAGCCCATAATAACATATGCCCTCAACAAGGTCACATTTGGAACTGCATCAGCGTCATATTTATTAGTTCGCACCTTACATCAGCTGGCGTCAGATGTGGAACACCCTTATGTTACTAAGGTACTCACCGAGGGATTTTACGTCGACGACCTCATCTATGGGACGAAAGAAGAAATCGAAGCCATTGGATATTCTGAAGGTCCTCAAATCAGCCGGGTTTCCTCTGAGAAAATGGGCCAGTAATTCCGCAAGAGTATTAGAACAGGTTCCTGAAAGCGGAAGGGAAATAAATCTACCTCTGAATTTTGAATCTCCAGATGCCATTAAAATGCGTGGGATTCAATGGCATCCAGCGAAGGATGCATTCGCATTTAAGATCAATTTACCTTAGGTTCAACAATTCACGAAGAGATCCGTACTTGCGGATATAGCGCATATGAGTGATCCGCTAGGATGGATCGCCCCATGTGTCATAAAGGCCAAATTGATTCTTCAGCAACTGTGGCTGAAGGAATATTCGTGGGACTCTTCAATTTCACCAGAAATTGCAAATCAATGGATAGAGCTGCGAAAGGGGCTAACAACTCTTCACGACCTCGAAATACCTCGGTGGATCGAATACATGAATTCTTCAGCGGTACAACTTCACGGGTTCAGCGATGCCTCAGAAAAAGCTTATGCCGCTGTTATATATGCTCGCATTACAAATGGAGTGGATGAGCATATTCATCTGTTGGCAGCAAAAACGAGAGTTGCTCCATCAGCAGTAAAGTGTGTATCATTACCACAGCTAGAACAATGCGCAGCTCTGCTCCTAGCCAAACTTTTACATCGTGTAAAGGGGGCAATGCAATTTGAAAACGCTGAAACATTTGCATGGTTTGATTCCACAATAACACTGGCGTGGATCAAAGGCAGTCCGTCAATTCGCACAACGTTTGTAGCCAATCGAGTTAGCGAAATCCAAACGCTCACAAAAAACCAATACCTGGCGACACGTTGGCACTAAAGAAAACGCAGCATTCATAGGCTCACGAGGATTGTTACCACAGGAATTCATCAGCAGCCATATGTAGTGGCATGGACCACAATTTCTCAAGAATTTTGCCATAAGTCAACATCCAGGGTAAACTATATGCGAAACAGAACTGGAAACTAAAAAAAGAAAATCAGAAAGTGGAAATGAACTCATTGTTTTACAAGGACAAATTAACAAAATTACACGCAAACTTCGCACAAGTAGTATGTCACTGTGTAATCATCAACAATGAATACTTTCAACGATATTCCGAGCTGAACCGGCTGGTACGCAGTGCAGCTATATGGCGAAGATACTTCTAAAATATTTCGAATATCTAAAATACAAGGGAAGTAGAAGATCATTGCGGAGTCACCCAATCACACTAGATGAACTAGATTCATCCCAAACGTACCTCATCAGGCTCGTTCAAGGCGAACTATTCCCCGAGGAAATTAAATCACTAAGAGCGAAAAGAAATATTGGCAAAGGCAGTCATATTCTCCGTCTGAATCCCTTTCTTGACTCTCAAGATCTCGTACGTGTAGGAGGGCGCTTAACAAACTCCACTATACCGTTTAGCCAAAAACACTCCATAATACTAAGCGATTCACATCACTTTGCAAGACTGGTCGTCAGCGATGTGCATCAACGCACACTTCATGGTGGGCAGCAGATCATGATGGCAGAAATTAGAAGCAAATACTGGATCACCAATCTAAAGCGACTAGTCAAATCATTAATCCACAACTGCGTCAGATGTCACCGATATAAAGCCAAAATGCAACAGCAACTGATGGGAAGTCTTCCCATAGAACGCGTTATAATTTCAAGGCCATTTACCAACACTAGGGTGGACTACGCGAACCCGATAGAGATAAAGATGTGGGAGATGCAATAAGATGACGAAGGGGTACATAGCTGTCTTCATATGTCTATTAACAAAGGCGATACATATTGAAGTAGTTAGCGACCTTACCGCAACAGCGTTCATAGAAGCATTCAGGAGATTTGTGGCACGAAGAGGAATATGTTCCAACATCTACAGAGATTGCGGAACAAATTTTAAGGGAGCAACTACTGAGCTGAACAAGGACAGCAAACACATCTCCACTGAGTGGTCAGCTGAAGCATCTGTCAAATCTATTAAACACCACCTTAAAAGAACAGTCGGAACATCCAGACTTACATTTGAGGAATATGCTACACTGCTCGCTCAAATAGAAGCATGCCTCAACTCAAGGCCGTTATGCCCAACGACGTCCGACCCCAATGATCTGACGGTTTTCACTCCAGGACATTTTTTGATCGGCTCACCATTAATTACACTGCCTGAAAGAAATATGATCGACAAAAACATAACCAATCTCGATCGATGGAGATATATACAACGCCTAACACAAGAGTTCTGGAAGCAATGGAGCAGAACTTATCTTCATCTACTTCAACAATGACCCAAATGGCTTCAGCAACAGCCGAACATCAAAGTTGGAGACATAGTCCTGGTCAAGGAGAATAATCTTCCGCCGTCGTCGTGGGTACTCCCGCGCGTAATCGAACTGCATCCCGGTAAAGATGGTCTAACGCGCATGGTGACCATAAGGATAGAGAAAGGAGGAGAAACTATCCCCCTTGCCGGTAACTAATCCGTCGAACGTAAAGACATCGCAAACAAATATATAAAACTAATTTATATGAAATAATAAATTATTAAAACATATATATAGACTATAAGTGAATTTATATCCCTAACCTCACAAGAGAATACAATTTCATCCCAATCTGCAAGATCAATCGACTTGCCGTCAACCGTCAACCGAGAACCCGTCAACTGTCAAAAATCGGGCGAATTGGTCCACATGCCGATCCCAATCCCATGATGACCGAATTGGACGTGAGTGAGATGCACCGTATAAAACAATGCACTCTAGCACACACTCCGAAAATGTGGGGCATTATTGACGATCAACAGACTTGTGCATACACAAACACAGAACGACCATCTATAACCACTACAGACGCAGTTTTTCGCTGCAAAAGGTAAATAGGCCAGGGTGGTTGACCTATAGAAGAACAGCTGAGTGGTACATAAGCCATCAGCAGCTTCGAGGAAGAAAAAATGAAAATGTTGAAACACTCGTCGACTAAGAGCCATCCAATAAAGTTAATTTTAAATTTACTATTCGAGTTTTTTTTCTACATATGTATTTCAGTTTGAATTGAATTAACTAAAGTATTGTTTTAATATACGCTTGATAATCAGCTATTACAAGCCCAACTTTATTAATTCCTGCTCGGCTCAGTACGGAACAGTGACTATTAGCCGATCCTCGTGTTTAGTTATAGCTCTAGACTTCCGGTTTGAGCGTATCGTTCAATGGTATGTTGAATGCAGCACCTTGATACCTTAAACTGCAAAGCGACTTCCAACTGCGATTTGCCTTCTTTAAGAAGGGTTATGATTGCAGATCGTTTGCCGACTGTGGTTTCCGCGACTTATCCCATTTTTCAACGAGTTGTTTACTCAAGACGTGAAGAATGTCAAATAAATTTGTATGACTTCAAAGTGTGGCTTTTATGTAAGACTCTTGCACACTTCTCAATAAGCCACAAAAGCGGTTTTTCCCATATTTGTTAAACAAAACGCTCACTGTTCAAAAACGTGGGTGAAATATAATTTTTTTTATTATATGAATGTAATAGTGTATTGTTCAGATAGAAAATTTAGGTAACAAAAACAAATTGATAAAAACGGTTCATATTCAGGGCTCAGGCTAGTCAGTGTAGAGCAGATGAACATGAACGGCAATGCTCTAGTCCGGACAGTTTTCTGGCAATCCCCCGAACAACGAACAATGAAAGCTTACTTACAGCAGCAGGAATAGATCCAAGGTGGAGAAAGAGAAGGTGGAGGCTATAGGAACTATTTTCGAGGATGTGTACAAGGTAAAAGGGCTAGCATTCGTCCAAACTCCAATAGAGTCCTTGTGCACAACTTCTACCTTCGAAATGATATAGAGCACTCGCGATCAGAGAATACTGGTTTTACCTGGTTCAATGACGAAAACTTGGCAAACAATGCCATCGCCAATGAAAGTGTTCACCCCCCGTACGTGTCGAAGGTAGAACTCCAAACAATCTTCGAATCATTGGGAAAGAAGAAATCAGTGGGAATCGATGGATTATCGAAAATTGTGCTTCGACATCTTCCTCTAGGAGCGATGGACATTTACGCCACCCTGTTCAACAATGCGCTGAATAATTGCCATTATCGAGAGCATTGAAAACCAGCTTTGGTGCAGCCGATACCTAAAAGGGGAAAGGACACCTCCAATCGGGCAAATCTTCGGTCGATTAGTCTCTTTCCGAATATCAGCAAGGTATTCGAAAAAAGTAATCAACAGAGCCTTGATTAAATGGGTTGAGGACAATAACATAGTTCCTGATAACCAATTCGGTTTTAAGGTGCGGCATGATACAATACATGCCGCATCTAAACTGGTGTCGGATATCCAATGGGACAAAAGCAAGAACCAATGCACTGGTGCTTGCCTGATTGACTTGGAGAAGGCCTTCGATTGGTTGGATGGGCTCTTTTACAAGTTGACCAGGTAGGGCATAAGCAAACCACTACTATACATGTTGTTTAGTATGCTCACCAGTAGAAAGTTCGTTGTGAAAAATGGCAATGTGACTTCTGCTGGGACGTTCGAAATTAAAAATGGTCTGCAACAGGGTGCGGTTAATTCACCGATACTTTTCAATATTTACACGGGTGATCTGATAGGATCTCTTCAGCACGAAATAGCGTACGCAGACGAATTGATTGCCAACAGATCAGAACCTAAGATCGACGTCATTGCAACACTCTTGCAGAGTGACTTCGATAAGATTCGGCGATATTGCGACTGGGAGTTGAAGATCAACCTTCAGATTTCGGAAACCATTCTTTTCATAACACCGTTGTCTCTGGCCTCTAGAGATACCAGAAAGAATTGACGAAAGTTCTCTGTCATTGGACACCACGAGCGTCCACTTGCATGTCAAAATGTGGTCAGATACCTTGGACTTTTGCTAGATCAATATCTATATTTTAACAAACATGTCGATACTGCTCTAGCCAGAGCCCGAGCTGCCTTCGCCCTTACAAAGAGACTTTTTTACAGCAAGCAATTCGAAGCAAGGGTAAAGGTAATCTGCTACACGGCCCTTATCCGGCCCATGCTCGCATATGGGTGTCCCTTGTGGTTCAACATAGGGGCAAGTAGGATGGAATGTATTCGGGTGTTTGAGAGGGCCTGCCTTCAGGCTTGCCTTCACTTGTACAGAACACCAGAGTCTCAGTACATAAAATTCTATTCTAATGAGGTCCTATACAACTTGGTCAGAGTGGACAATTTCCTGGGCAAAAAAAAGGCTCCCTCGTTGAACCCTTTTGGTCCGGGTTAGACCCAGTAAGGTATAGTCGGTCGCATATTTTTGCCTTGATCGGCATACATAGTTTTAGGTAGTTACGTAAGGCACAGTACTTGAATATACAAAAAAATGTGCATATTTAATTATGCATGCAGTTAAGTTAATTTAAGATTTATTTTTAAGGTAGCATTTAAGTTTTATATATACGATAAAAAAAATAATTGTTCTGATACTAAGTTTTCCTTTTTTTAATTTCTTCTTAGTCATAATTGTTCTCTAAATAAAATAGTAATAAGTAATAGATTAAGTCGAAAGACATAGGGAGAATTAAGTTTGAATAAAATAGTTAAGTTAGTTAAGCTAGTTTTAAGCGTTTTTATCTAGCATGTAAGTATAAATGAATTAAAATTAATAAAAAGCTTTATATATATATATAGATATATAAATACAGTGTTCTGGCTAAGGATGGTATTGACTGAAAAACATTTAGACTTAGTCCCACTACCACATCAGAATGGAGGTCAGTCTAAATTTATGTACCTACATGTAAATCAAAGTATCTACCTACCATAGATTCGAAATAATAAATTTTGTTATGAATAAATTCACCACAACAACAAAAATAAGAATTTTTTCAAAGAGCAAAACTATTAAGATTAGTGCTCAGATTCATATTCAGCAACAAAAATGGTACTCTTAGGGAACTCTCTTTTTTTTCTTTTTTAAACTCATCATATCCTACGCAATACGTACCTACCCCGTATTCCGTTGAATGTAAATTATTAAAAGCAAATAAGAGTAAAATTAAAAATATCAGCCTTTACATTAAAATAAACTGACGGAATGCACTAGTGTATCTGTTTATCTAACGTAGCTTTCAATCGCAATCTACTTTAAGTACACGTTATGATAAAATCCGTAGTAGAAGCACGCATCCAAAACGCAAGGCAGCATACACCGGGTCCTCTTTAAATTCTGCCAATAAAACGGCCAATTTTATAGTTGCCGACTGAAGACGCTCATAAACTTTCCATTAATAATAGATAAATGTTGAAAACCCGACTAAGAGCAAAGTTCTCCAGGTCTAAGGTACTGTCTGAAGGTATGTAGGTATGGTGAGGTATAGATCCTTGCCCATGGAATATTTACAACACAATAAAATTTCCTCTTACCACTTGACATTTATAGCCGGTAATTCTGCATTTAATCGCAATCCTATACGAAGATAAGTTGTTCTCCTATTCACTGGTTGTTCCTGCCACGCTTGCGACGTCCAGCATTTGTTTGTTTCTCGTCGTTCTACCACCTCCTTAAAAAGAGGAAGAAGATCGTGAACGTTTTAACGTAAAATTAGGAATCTCTAATAATGACATTGTATATTGTGGCCGGTGGACGGTTAAAAGACAACCAAGTTCTAGCTGCGTCTGCCGTTCGACATTCTAGTATGTCTGCCTCTGGGTTGTTCAAATGTCAGGAGAGTTTTAGCGTAAATCATAGTTGGATTAAGTTATTACTGTGTGCATAGTAAATTGCCGATACAGCTTGTATTTTGCTGCACTATATTTTTTTTTTTTTTTTTGTGGTATCCCTATTTTATGACTTTGATTAGTTGACAACTGTACTAGAAAAGCGCTTATTCAACGTACATATATTAGAGAAGTATTTGTAGTGCATCATATAATGAATAAATTTTCTCTGTCACACTCTAACTGTTTTATTGCTGACGATTAGTCTGTATAATATAGGCAGTTTGGTTTAATAATAATGTCCATCTTGAATGCTGTACAGTTTATGGATCTTTGGAATTCTATCCATTTGTTGCACTACTTCATCGTGTTAGACTTCGCAGAGTGGGTAGATAGCATATGTGCATAAGTGTCCTCAGCACATCTACGTTCGTGAAGATATTATTAATATAATATCGATCATTTATTGTATATTGTATCTGCTGCTGCTATGGAAAAGCAGCAGCAGACAATGCTCAAATAGTACGCACTGTAATAGCCATTATTCCAATTTAAAAAGGTAGACGCTTTTGTACCTGTCCCACTTAAAAGCAAAACTAAACAAACTTCTTAGGCGTTGTCTATGTAATTTCCGATTGTATTATGTGTGCTTTTCCTATTAGGCGCTCTCCCGTTTAATATAATATACTCACCAGGTCTACAAATAAGAGTTACAATACTTCTGTAAAATTGGTATTCTTCAACGCCCTTTGTCACCTTTCGAAAATTACTCTTAGCACCATAAATTTAGGGAAAGTGCGGGAGAGTTGAAGCACTTTTGTTCAAATGCATGTACAAATTTATTTGTGAGACATAGTCGCACTTTTGATGTCTTTCATAAGCCTTATTAATGTAGTATAATTGACATTCGCTGAATCGCCATTCAAATATTAGGTGCTCTTTTTTTCGATGAAAATGCAACTATATTGTGAAAAAATTGTTACAAATGAATCATTCAAAATATTGCCCATCGCTATCTACAACTTTTCCCATCTTTCTGGCAGAGCTCGAATACCGTTATGGTTAAAGTGTTCATCTTTTGAGGCTATCCACGAATCAAGCCATTTTTTGATGTCTTCATATGAGCGGAACTGCTGATCAGCCAGACCATGTGCAATCGAACGGAACAAGTAATAATCGGATGGCGCAATATCTGGGGAATATGGCGGGTGGGGTAGGACTTACCATTTGAGCGTTTCCAGGTAGGTTTTAACGGTTTGGCAACGTGAGACCGAGCGGTGTCATGCTGTAGAATCACCTTTTCGTGCCTCTGCTAGTATTGTCGCCGTTTTTCTGGCAGTGCTCGGCTCAATCAATTAAAGTCGATACCGTTCCCCAGTGATGGTTTCGTTGGGTTTCAACAGTTCATAATAAATGACACCGACCTGGTCCCACCAAATACACAGCATAATCTCCGCAGCGTGAATATTCGGCCGAGCCGACGGCGTAGAAGCATTACCGGGCAGTCCCCATGACTTTCTTTTCTTTGGGTTGCTGTAATAAATCCATTTTTCATCACCCGTCACGATGCGATGGAGAAAACCCTTCCTTTTTTGCCGCTGGAGCAGTTGTTCGCAGGCGAAAAAACGACGCTCAGCGTCCCTTGGCTTCAAATCATAAGGAACCCAAGTTCCTTGTTTCTGAATCATTCCAAACGCATGCAATCGCTTGGAAATGGCTTGACGGGTAACTCCGAATGCTCATCGAGCAATGCCTCCAATTCAGCGTCTTCGAAGGATTTTGGCCTTCCTTTACGCGGACGGTCGTCAACATCGAAATCACCGTTTTTGAAGAGACGAAACCAATCACGGTACGTTGTTTCACTTAGAGCAGCATCTCCGTAAACTTTTAGGAGCTCTCGATGCGCTTCAGCCGTTTTCTTCGAATGAAAGAAGAAAATCAACAGTTCCCGCAAATGACGATTATTTGGCACAAAATCAGACAAAAGTATACGACGCCAAAATAAAATCACTAATGTGTCAAAACAGTTTGTTTACCATATGTCTAAGCTCGGTTCATGACGTTTTGGATATGTCAAAATCTGCCAGCACTTACTGCTGGAGCCATGGAGAACTTAGTTGCGCACCTAATATGTATCTTTATTAGTCCAGACAATTTTTTTATAAAAATAAATTTGGCTATTTTATTGGAGAACAGATTAAAAAATATTTAAAATATTATATTATAGTATTTATAAATTCAAATAATATTTAAAGCTAACATTTGTATCTTGCACACCTCTAAGTTAGATCTTAATGAGTTTTAAGTAGGGCCATCTTAGACTGGGCTTAGAAACCAAATCTCATTTAAATCCGTTGGATAGTTCTTGAATAAGAATCTAGAGGCTCCAGTTTACCCAAACGTTCTTACCACGTTAAAAAATGATTTCCAATTAAGCTGGATGTCAATAACAGCACGTAGATATTTGAAGACTACAATAATCTAAGACCTCATGTAAAGAAAATGTTTGCACTAACTTAATAACAAATACGTAACTGTACAAGTATGTAGAATAAAATATTTTCAACTCTGCGCACTCAAATGCTCGTTTACATTCTGGAAAGTCAAGTGATGACCTAAACATCGTATAGTGCCGGTATAGCGGGACATTGTTCATACCTAATTCATCAAACAATCGTTCATATTTAATGGGAATGCAATACCTCGATTGGTTCAAGTGCAAATTTTCGATGTTAGGGCTATGCGAACATTGAGTGAGACATATGTGTCTCAACAGGTGCGACAGGGTTAAAACAAATCTTAAAAACTACCTTATTCTACCTTAATCTATCTTACTCTACCTTACGTAATTTTATACGTACTGTTTTTTTGTGTTTTGTTATTATTTTTTTTTTTTTTCTATCAGAGTACTGTGATAAAGAATATAAAGAAAAATAATATCTACAACCAACCTAAACTATGTAAGTCGGCCATGGACAAAAAACTGCACACTTCAAACATCAAACAAGCTACCCGGGATTGTGGTTAAACGACGAAGGAGTTTCCTCTCTTTCGGCTAGCCACCAGAATTGTCCGTACTTACTTTGTACGTCCTCAATATCGCGACTTGATACCGCCCTACTAAACCGGAGACGCTCCACACTGCTGTGTACGACGTCTCTGTCATAGTTGAGTCGCCTATCCGCGGCTATCGGAGCAACATGGAAGATTAGCGGCACCGCCAATCTGTATCGGATCAGACCTTTCTCATCAAGATAGAGGAATGCGTCTGGGGGAACAAAGCCGCACTCTCTCGTGGTACCTGTAATTGGATAATAAGCCCCAGAGATCAGGTTATTCATCGAGCTCATTGCTCTTGCAATATTCCTTCGAATCAGCTTGATCAGGAAATTATCCACCTTGATTAGATTAGCTCTGTTGTACAGGATCTCATTGGGATAGAATTTTATGTACTGGGACTTTGGTGTTCTGTACAAATTAAGGCAAGCCCGAAGGCAAGCTCTCTCAAACACCCGAATCTTTTCCAACAAGCTTGCTCCCACGTTGGACCAGACGGGATATCCATATACGAGCATGGGCTGGATAAGGGCCGTGTAGCAGATTACTTTTACCCTTGCATCGAGTTGCCTGCTATAAAAACAGTTTCTTTGTTAGGGTGAATGCACCTTTTTCCCTGGTGGCCAGAGCAGCACCTATATGTTTGTTAAAATATAGATATTTGTCTAACAAGATTCCCACGCATGGTGAAGTGATCATATGAGATCGTTCGTGTAAATGTTGAAAAGGATCGGTGAATTAACCGCAACTTGTTGCAGACCGTTTTTAATTTGAAATGTTCCAGTATAAGTTACATTGCCATTTTTGACAATGAACTGTCTACTGGTGAGCATGTTATAAAGTATGTGCAGCAGTGGTTTGTTTATGCCCAGCCTGCTCAGTTTGTAGAAGAGTCCCTTTAACCATACTGTGTCGAAGGCCTCTTCCAAGCTAATCAGGCAGGCACCCGTGCATTGGTTCTTGCTTTTGTTCCATTGGATATCCGATACCAGTTTAGACGCGGCATGTATTGTATCATGCCCCGCCTTACACCGGAATGGTTATCCGGAATTATTTTGTTGTCCTCAGTCCACTTAATCAGGGCTATATTGATCAATTTTTCGAGTAGCTTACTGATGTTCGTAAGGAGACTTATCAAACGGAGATTTGCCGGATTGGAGGTGTCCTTACCTTACCCCTTTTGGGATATATCACTGCTGTTTTCCAATGCGCTGGATAATGTGCATTATGTATTCGATATGTACGGGGGATGTACCATTTCATCAGCGATGACTTTATTTGCCATGATATAGTCATTAAACTCGGTAAAACCTATGTTCTCGTATCGCCAGTGCGTGATATCATTTCGAAGATGGAAGTTGTGTACAAGGACGCGATTTTTCAGGTCGTTGTTCGGGCAAATGTGATCATTCATCTTGTACACTTCCCGGAACGTCGCTCCTATAGTCTCTACCTTCTCCTGCGTAGTCTGCGATCACAATGAAGTTGTTATCCTCTACTGCAATTATAAGACACGGAAGGTCGTTTTGATTGTTCCTCCGAAAAATTTTATTTATTTGCCGGAATATACTTGGATTTACAGAAAGTCTGTAGTTCTCCTTGATTAATTTCTATAGGTTTTTAATCAGCGACTTCAGCTCCCTAACCTCCGAGTTTTGTCTGTCAGTAAACTGTCTGTATAAGGTTTTTAGTCTCGACAGATACACGCTTCCAGCACCTGGAACCTTCGCACTTCACTGCTGTGCACTACCTTAAATTGCAGTTGTTTGCGTATGAAGATCGCAACCTTGCAAAGTTGGCAAAGACCTTGTGTGAAGTTGGGTCGGTCTCTTCTGACAATATTGTATTTATTGTGCCTCAATTTGTGCTTCTGGGAAAGCTTTGTTTCGCTAACCATGACCAGAACAGGGATTTGGTCTTCAAACAACTTAAACAGTACGGCTCTTCGTTTGATCCTAATCAGTAAATTCACATTCACCGCAAGGAACATCAAGAGTTGCTCCTCCTTGTTCATACCCATTACGACTGAAGGTGCGTTAGGCCTGGTAGAAGTGTGTAGATCTGGTCCACCCGCTTCGCCTGCTCCTGCACCTGACGCTGCAGCTGACCCATCTGCGTTGGATAGAGAGCAAGATAGCCTGCAAATCAGTTACAGCCTCTGGTGCTCCAGGCGCTGCAGCCTGAGAAGCTTCTATTCCGTATTTCGGTCTTTTCTGCTCCGCATTTCGGTCTTTTCTGTTCCGCGTCACGTCTTTGAGAGACAATGCGTGGAAATTAACGTCCCAAAAGTTAAATACCGGAAAAATTGAGTGGTATACTTTCGAAATCAAGTCAGAAAGGCCACATCGTGTTGTTGCAAGGGGACTCCACACCTCATGCACCACAGAAGAGATTATGACTGACCTTCAAGACAAAGGCTTTAAAATTCTTAATGCCGTTAATATCATCAAAAAGGAGAAGCAACAATCGGAAATAGATAAAGACAGCTTGGTAAGGCGTGGACTTCCGCTCTTTATGCTTACCTTCGATAAGTCTGACAATATCGATGATATCTACCTAATTAGGACCATACTAAATATCGTAGTCAAAATCGAGACAATGCGTAGAAATATAAGAATGATTCCACAGTGCAAACATTGCCAAGGATTCAATCATACGCAAATGTACTGCAAAAAAGAACCGCGATATGTGAAATGGGCTGGAATTTACCTCTCCCAAGTTTGTGGAGTAAACAAACAAACCTCCGCAACCTGTGCTAATTGTAAGGGAAAGCACCCTGCAAATTAAAGAGGCTGTGAAGTAGCTAAAGAGTTGCAAAAACGAAGAGATGCGCTCCTTAAGCCCCTAAATGCAAAATCAAAAACGCAAACTAAGCCAAAGCGTAAGGTCGCGGAGGAGAAAGAATGCAAATTAAAACTACCGGGTTCAGAGCCCAAAAAGGTGGGGGGAAGAATGACAAAAGAAAAGCCCTCGACCTCTGTTCTTAAAAGAAACGGTACAGAAAAGTTACCATTGGAAATGCGACCGGGTAATGACCTTCGAACAGCAGGAGTGCAGACTTACGCTCATGCCGCGGCATCTGAAATACCAACAAATTTTGAAATTTCGAAGGACCCTGTTTCTCCTATATTTTCAGTTATTCTAGCGAAACTTGAAGAACAAAGCAAAATAAATAAAATTATTCTCGATAGGCCAGTTAAGCTCGAAAGTAATTCAGGGAAAACGCGTACTCCAACTAGAATATGAATGAAAAACGAATGTTAAAATATGTACTTGGAATGCAAACAGAATTTGGCAAAAACTTGACGAATTGGAAATATTCTTGCGTGAAAAAAATATCGATATTTGCTTGATTTCTGAAACCCACGTAAAAAACGAATCGCATTTAAAAATAAAAGGCTATAATGATTACCACGCTTGTTACCCTTCGGGAAAAGCGAGAGTCGGATCATCATTGTTTATTAAAGACTGCATCGAACAATCCGAAGACCTAAAGATCGAGTTTGAAACTTTGCAACTGTGCACGATTCAAGTAAAAAATAGTCAGCATACTCTTAAAATCTCATCTATCTACTGCCCACCACGTTCCGCGCTTGAAAAAAGTGATTTTACTAACTTGTTTAAATTGCTGATACCTAATTCCATTATTGGCGGCGATTTTAATGCGAAACATATATTCTTAGGCTGAAGACACAGCTCGGAAAAAGGCAAAATGCTCTTTGAGGCAGGTATGGAGTACAGTTGTGATTCGACGGGTAAACCGACCTACTAGCCAACTGATACTTCGAAAATACCTGACCTGATGACTTTTTCGTCGTGAAAGGAATTTCTACCAACCACATTAAAGTTGAAGAGAGCTTTGATCTGTCGAGCGAAAAACTAGTCTATACCCTAGAGCCAGCGAGATTAACCGGTAGAACAAATAACTGGGAAGGCTTTAGGAACGAGCTTTCCACTTACGACACCCTATGAACTTGAGGTTGAAGTTGATCGCTTCGTTGAGATCGTACAGCTCGCCTCTTGGAATAATACTCCCAATCCAAGGAAAACTCCAGACAAATACGGTCTACGATCTCCTACGAAAATAAAAGAATTGGTCAAGGAAAAAAGAAAAGCGCGTAAGAAATGTCAATAGAGTCGTGCTCCGCAACATAAAACTCACTTGAATCACCTGTGCAATTCGTTGAAGAAGACTATAAAGGATTTTAAGAATCTGTTGTAAAAGGCACCAAAAGGACCAAGGTCCCCGCGCCGCCTATTCAATTAAATCACAATGAATGGGCAAGGGAAGATAAAGAAAAAGCGAACGGGAAAGGGAAGATAAAGAAAAGCGAACGCAAGCCTTTGATAAAATTGTGGCATGATGGCTTGAATTGCAAGTTACGACAAGTTCTCCCTGTATGCGTATACGACATTCTAGAATCATATCTCGGGAATAGACTCTTCCGTGTAAGACATGGAAATTAATACTCGGAGCTCAAAGAAATTTCGGCCGGTGTACCGCAAGGAAGCGTTCTTGGGCCACTTCTCTATCTGTTATATACTCGAGATATACCGAAAGAAGATGGCACTATCCTGGCTACGTTTGCCGATAACACCACTATCCTAGCCGTAGGTAAAACAATCGAAGAAACGACTACAAAACTGCAAAACGCACTGAATAAAGTAAATGAATGGACGAGCGACTGGCGGATCGCCCTCAAGGAATCTAAATCTGTTCACGTGAATTTGACTTATAAGAAAACTAATGTCTTGCCAATTTTCCTAAACTTGGCCCGAATATATTTGCAAACGAGGCCAAATACCTTGGAATGACACTCACTCGACGCAAAACTGAAATGGGATTCGCACGTGAAAATGAAACGGAAAGAACTCGAAATCAAATATAGAGAAATGAACTGGTTGCTCGGAAAACACTCCCAGCTCAGTACTGAGAACAAACTGCTTTTATCCAAGCAAGTGCTAAAGCCGGGGTGGACTTACGGTATACAACTTGGGCTGTACCCAGAAAACAAACGCCAATATTTTACAAACTTTTCAAAATAAAGTGCTAAGAGAAATTGTCCACGCACCGTGGTATACTAGAAACGATGATATCCACAGGGATTTCAGAATTCCAACAATCGAAGCTGAAATTAGATGCTGCGCGAGAAAGCATAGAAACCGACTAATCGGACAAGTCAACAACACAATCCTACAAATTCTGGATGAAAGCAATTTATTGCGCCGACTACAAAGGACGAAACCTTTCGACTTGGCGAGATAGGAATCAACCGCGCCTAGATTACGGAATATGCAGGACATTTCAGTGGAAAGTAACCTGCCAAACGAGTTTTTTTTCATGATATAAAAATTGCTTGATAAGGTGCTTCTTAGTTGCAATATATAACAAATTAAATCGCAGGGTGGTGTTTTTATTAGTCAGTAAGAATCTGACACTACTATGAGCACGCGCTTGATATCCTCATAGTGTCTATGGAAGATTTTTCACCAACCCTCGGGAAAAAAAATATGTATACTTGCAAAGCATAAAAATTAAATTTGTACAAGCTCCTTTTCGATTTCTACACTCGAAAAAATAAAATTAAATTTGAAATGAAACCATGCATTCTTAGGTATATGTTTGAGTTTAGGACCCTATCGGACCTTTTTTTTAAACTCAACCTAAAGTCGAAAAAATGTGTCGAAAATAGTGTTTGAAAAAACATTAATTCAATAGTTTTAAAAAATTCAAAAGAAATTGTGCTCATTTTTGATTTTACAAATGAACAGATATACTTGTATAACACAAAAAGAAACAGAAATGATTTTTTGAAACGCTTTGCCTAGTTTTGACACTCAAACCTAAAAAAATAAAATAAAATAATATCAATTTTTAGGTGGCTTTAAAAATTACTCTACTTTGACTGGCTCTACAAGCAAAACCAGTTATCCAAATGAAATATTTTTCGATTGCCACAGTTCTAAACATTTGTTAATCCTGTTAATTTAAAAACTTTGCATTATAGACCCACCCGCAAATTGAATTATGCAAGCAAAGAAAAAACAAAAGAGAAACGAATAAAATCTATATTTCTCGAACCAGTACAGCAAAATGCGGTTTTTGCTTGGTAGTACAATGGACCGAAAATCGAGTCTGAGTGTTCTGGTATTTGGAAATTTCCATTTACTATTATTTAAAAAAAATAATGTTACCGTCTGGTCAGTTTCTCTAGTGGGATAATAGCGATAATTTTCGCCCTGGTGAAATAAATCGTTATCTTCACTCGGGGGATTCCACCTTCTGGTCTCCACACCATGGACTGCTGGTTGGTTTTCGGCGTACTTATAGAACTAAGATTAATCACCCGTTTCGGTTTATTAAAGGAGCTTGACTCTCCATTTTCAAAATTTTGTCGAAATACCGGGCAAAAAGAACATATGCCTTTTTTGCTCTTCACTTAAAATTCGAGTATTTCAGGTGATGATTTAATATCCGTAATGCAGCCATTGAATTTAAGCCCAGTTCTTCACCTATCATTTCGTGAGTCAATCTTTGATTTTCATAAATTTTTGCCTTCAACAGGGCCACATTTGTATCGCCAGTCGAATGGGGAGATTTTCAAGAGTTTCGCCCAACACAGATAAATAACCAGTATGGAATCTTTGAGACCCCTTGAAAATAGGCACTAGTATGTTGCATTCACCTCATATGCATTTTGGAATTCTTGGAAAATTTGAACTGGTTTAAGTTGACAAATTCCTTGCTGTGTTGGTGGAATTTCTACCGACCTTATTTAATAAAACCATAAAATGAAAAGAATTCCCATTAAAAATGCAGAACATAACCAAATACCGCGTTCTTTTTGAAAAACCTGTTCATATTTTACCCCGTCTGATCTGGCCTCAATTTATAAGGCATTCATCCGCCCTAAGCTGGAATATAACGCCCATATCTGGTCTGGTGCACCCAAGACCGTTTTGCACATTCTTGATAGGGTACAAAATCGCGCGTTAAAACTTATAGGTGATGGAGACATTGTGAAGTCCATTCATTCACTAGAACATCGGAGAAATGTCTCCTGTCTCTCCCTGTTTTATCGTTTTTTCCACAAAAAAAGCTCCAGAGAAATAGCCAGTTGCATTCCTCCTCTTCAAAATTTCACCCGTAATACGCGACATGCTGCGAATGCACATCAGTTTACCCTAAAGCCAAACTTCGGTAGTACTGTCAAATATAGGGATTCATTTATAAGCCGAACAACACGAATGTGGAACGATTTACCAGGCTCTGTATTTCCCCATCACTACAACCTTAAAACATTCAAAGCCAACGTGCATAGGTACCTCCTCTGTTCCTCTACCCCCTTTTCCCTGACGCCCGTGCCCTGAAACAATTAAAGGGTATTAATACTCCCTTTGGCGCGCAGATTATAAAAAAAAAAAAAAAAAAAATTGCCAAAATCTTGCGGTTGGTCTAATATGCGAAATGCTCCGGCTCCCAGATATCATTTCCAAATCCGCACTGACCTGCGGTATGAACAAATTCGAGCACAAATATCATCAGTATGCTGATATAATTTACGACGAATTTGAGCCAAATAAGTCCTTAACCAATTTCAAACGGTCAAAGAATTGCAATATTTCGTGGATGGGGCAATAATTTACGAGGGATCCTCTCGATCGAGTTTTTTCACGTATTTCTTTTTTTTATTTAATTTTGCAAGTCCAGGTAGCGGAAATCGTTGACTACAGGTAGGCTGAGATAATTCATCGGAAGAGATTAATAACGGAACGATATAGTATATTTACTCACACATTTATTTGTACTCGTATGCTGCGTTGTGTCTTTCGTATGAAGGTTCAAATTCGCTTCTAAGCTCGTGGTGAACCAAAATGTTCGCCAAATACATACAATAGGTTTCACCGTAATGTGAATCATTTGGTTATCAAGAAAAACTAAAATGATTAGATAAGTTTTGAATAGCTCTACATTATTTTAATTGTTCCAATATATTTATAGGCACATATGTAATTATGTATGTGTAAAGCAAATTACACAAAAATTATTAGTTATTTTATTTATTTATTTATTATTAAGCTTAATACAAGCTTTGCTTAAGGCTAAGTATATGTATACTTAAAAACTAAACTAAAGAAACTAGGACGGAGAAGGAGTGGAAGTGAAATTCTGTTGTCGATGTTGTCTGCTAACAGCTGATGTACAAAGACTATGTCGGCAACTTCTTGTGGCTGTACTTTGATTAATTAACGTTTCCCATAGGGTGGTAAGTAATATCTGTTACACCAAAGAAGGCCGCGTGGAGCAAAACGGATGAACCTACATTGAACAGCCTCTATTCGAAGGGAATAGGTATCGTGATAGGGGGCCAGACTTGGCTAGCATATTCGAGGATTGGTAGAGAGATTTCGTTATGTAGCAGTTCGAGAATTATTTAGACCAGCGTTTCACGAAACCGAGCGCAAAGTTGGCTCTGCTAATAATGTTATCAATATAGCAGCGAAAATTTGGTTCTCTGTCGTAGTTAATACCCAAATCGAGCAATAAACGGGCTCGTCGCAGTTGAAATATGATCTAGAGACTGGTGGAAGATGCTTTCGGGAATACCTAACAGCTGAATATTTGTTGACATTGAGCTCAAGAAAATTTTGTTAGCATTCAGTGATGGAGAGTGTTTCATCAACATTTGCTGAAATTATCATCTGTGGGGACTTTAATTGTAACCTTTTATGCAATGTAGGTGCAGAAGCATTTATTGCTAACATAAAATCATTCAATTTAAATCCTATTAACAATAAAGTTCCCACACATTTCATTGGTGCATCAAGTAGGTACACTGCTAGACTGGTTTCTGGTTAATTATAATATTGTAATATGCAAGCTACGGCTCGAGTAGATAAAACGATATTCTGTGAGATTTATTTCTTTATTTTCTAGTCTATAGAACAATTCAAGTTCACACTACACTATTCTTCTCAAATTCTTTTCTTACATGGTCTCTTTCCTCTCAAATCACTTTATCTCCTTTCAATTACTTAATTCACAAATCCAAACTAATTACTTTTTCTTGTTTACTCTCAACTTTCAATTTATCACCAAATTACAACTTCTCCCATTATCACTTTTCCAATCTCTTCGCCACGGTTCTAAAACCAACTGTGTTTTTTTTTTGACCGCCATCTGTCCTTATATAGCAGAAGTTTCTGATAGCCAGAAACTTCTAGCAAATTCTTCGACCACTGGAACAAGAGAAATAATTCTTGCAGTTATAATTCCCTTTTATCCCTGATATTATTCGTCTCTTTCGTTGACATGTGGAGACTTCGTCCCAGACACGAACCTCGAATGAAAGGACAGTTCGAACCAAAATTCTGCCAGAATGGAAAGTCACTTCAGAATTTGCTGCATAGACATAGGAGCGTAGTTATTATTATGCTACAATATTGAAACTCTTTTATACGATCAATTATCTGCTCCTGTTTTTCGAAACACGATTTAATTTTCGCGATCTTTAATAAAACTAAGTCTAGCCAGGCACAAACCTACTCATACAGGGACTTCAATAATATCAATTATGACCAATTGGAGGAAGATATTTGAAGAGTAAATTGACAGCAATTGTATTACATGACTTCGCCCGACTCACAAGTTAGATATCTGCAAAATCAAATTAAAACGTTGTTCGACACTCATGTTCCACTTATCACTAAACACATTAAAAACCACAACATTTCCTGGTTTACTGCAGAGATTTTACATCTAAAAAATAGGCGTGACATTGCCTTCAATAGGTGGAAACGTTTCAAATTGCCAGATCTACGAGTATATGAAACTTTTCGTGCCTTACGTAATGAGGTCAATTCCAAAATAAAACAAGCTAAAGACGGTACTATTCAAATAGGTTCAGCACAAGTTTGCCTACGAAAAAATTATGGAATAATTTGCTTGAAATGGGTATTGGCCGGAAAAATTTGGATAACTTAGATCCAGATCAACTAAACAATAATTTTTTACAAATTCACTCCACTCCGCCTCTGTTTTCGACCTTGAATTATAATGAGATAAATGGAAATATATTGCATAGTTTCGAATTCTCCTGTGTTGAACAAACTGACGTTGTCAAAGCTGTATTGAATGTTAAGTCAAAAGCTGTTGGCTTTGATGAATACATCCTACTTTTGTGAAAATTATTTTGACTCATTTACTACCAGCTCTTGCACATGTTTGTAATACAATAATTCTAACTTCCTCTTTTCCGTATTTATGGAAATCATAAAAGATTATTCCTATTCTTAAGAAACAAGGATCGCGGATTTCTCCTGCTGAATATAGACCTATATCTGTTTTGCCTTTTTTGTCGAAGGTAGTGGAAAAATTAATTCACCTTCATTTGTCTGCATATTTGCAAAGCAACAAATTGCTGTATAGGAAGCACAGTTGCATCACTGTTCTCTTAAAAGTTACAGATTATATTCGCGTTGCTATTGATAAAGACGAAGTTCAATTTTTAACTTTAATTGATTTTTCCAATTTTACAGTTGGTACGAAAATTAGAAAGCATATACCTCTTCCTATCTTTAAATTTAAATAAAGCAAAGCATGTGTAAGATATCATCAAAACTTTTTATTCGTTTGAAAGATCTATCGATGCCATTATGTATGGAAAATTACATCATTCAAATGTCTCCCGCTGCTTCTCTGGGTATCACTCATCCGAAATGTCCAATTTTCCATGACACTGGCGCATAAATCAGGCTGAATTTGACCGAAGGCATGGGTTATGTTGGCTTTGAGGACCGCTGTGGTTTGTGGCTTATTCGTATAGACCTGCGACTTCAGAAAACCCACTAGAAAAATTCTAACAGGGTCAAATCGCACGATCTCGGTGGCCAGTTCACATCACCTCCACGTGAGATGACCATGCCCTCGAATCGCTCGTGCAGAATTTCCAATGTGGCGTGAGCTGTGTGGCACGTAGCGCCGTCCTGTTGAAACTACATATCGTTGGTGCCCATATGATCCAACTCAGGCCAAAAGAAGTTGGTAATCATCTACCTATAGCGCTCGCCGTTTACGGTGATGGCCTGGCCAACGTCGTTCTCAAAGAAATATGGACCGATGACGCCGACAGCCCAAAATCCACACCAAACAGTGACTTTTTCGGGATGCATTGGACGCTCTTGGATCTCATGTGGATTGGTATCGTCCCAAATTCGACAATTTTGTTTGTTGACTTACCCATTCATCCAGAAATAGGCCTCATCGCTGAAGATGATTTTTCGATGAAAATTAGGGTCAGTTTCCAACTGCTTCAGAGCCCATTCAGCGAACAGACGTTGTTGTCAATGGTCGTTTACCTTCAGCTCCTGGGTCAGTTGAATTTTATACGGGTGCAGGTTCAAGTCACAATGCAAAATTCGCCAAGTTGTGGTCTGCGAAACGCCGAATTCTTGTGAGCGACGCGAAACCGACTGCCTCGGATTCTCTGCACACTCTCACGGACAGCGGCGATGTTTTTGGCAGATCTTGCATTTCGCCGACGTACGGGTGTTGGTTGATCATTTACTGAACCAGTGGACTCGAATTTATCCACCACACTGCGAATAGTCCTCTCGGAAGGACGATTATGGCGACAGTAAAATGGGCCAAGCGCGCGGAACGTTGCCCGAACAGAACACCCATTTTGATAAAATAATTTTATTATTTGCACGTCTTGTTGAACGCTATATCCGTCCATGGTAATTTAGCAAAACAGACTGAATAAATGATAGCCAATTTGACAGATGTAACTTCAACAATATGGTTGCTATCAACTGTCAAAGTTCGGAAGTCCCTATTGGAAGACCCTATAGTAGCATTAAAAAACCACATATCCGAATTTGCAAATGTATCAAAGGTCAATCCAAGGTCCCTTGTTGTTTTCCATTTTTATTAATGACCTTCCGCTGTCGGTTAAAAATAGTTTTGTACACATGTATGCTGATGACGAACAAATTTATTTAAGCTGTAAGCTGGACCTAATTAAAGATGGAGCGGATAGATTGAATGAGGACCTCAAGCAGGTATCACTTTGGGCAGAAAGAAATGCATTACAGTTGAATCTACTTAAATAAAAGTGTTTAGTAATATTTAAAAATAAACTGAATACGGATTATTTCCCAAAGCTATATCTGGGAATTTCTGAAATTGAGTACATTAACAAAAGCAAAAAAATTAGGCATATGGTTTAACCGAACTCTCACTTGGGATAATCACATTAAGTCAATTATTGGTAAGGTGTATGGCTGTCTAAGGAACTTATCTCAGTCTGAATACTTTACGCCACAAAATGATGCTTGCTAAGACCTTAATTCTTCCACTAATTACTTATGGGTTCCAAATATTCCGTAGCCCGACCGCCGAAATGAAAAGTAAACTTATTGTTGTCTTTAATAACCTTATTCGTTATGTTTTTCTGGTAAGGAGATATGACCACGTCTCCCCCTTTCGAAATTCTTGGCTGTACTTTGGAAGCTTACTTGGATTACTTAGTCATAATTTATTTGCATAAAATCATTATTAGTAAACAACCACCATACCTACATGAATAAATACATCTTTTGCGGTCATCTCGCTCTCTCTCTATTTTGCAACCTAATTTTTCATGTCTAACTTCTGAACTACCGCCCGCCTGTGGAATGCATTGCCTCTAAGCATCAGAAGACTGCACAATACTAGATATTAGATAATTCTTTATATGTCTAATAGGTAAAATTATAAAATTAACTTGAATTTTATTTAAAATTTTTTATACGAATTTGTCTGCAAATACATAAATAAGTACATTTTTTTTTCACTATTTAAAATTAACACCATTGATTTATATATAAATAAAATTAGTTATTGTTTCTCTGTTTTTTTCATACTCCATTAGTAATAAAATTAATTTTAATTACACTTTTACTAATGTAAAGATTGTAACAGTCTAATGTATTGAAAGATACAAAGTTTATACTCGTAATAAATACTAAAATACTAAAAAAAAATACCAGGTTGAATCGTTGTTTAAGTCAACTTGAAGTGGGTGAGAGTCAACGGAGTTGGATATGTGCCTGAAGATTTTCATGTCATCAGCGTAGACGTATAAATAAGAATCTTTGATCAACGTCATTAGTATACAAAATTAAAATCATAGGTCCAAGATTTAGTGAAGTCGGACACAGACGATCTAAAGATTTTGTATTGATGTTCCTCAAGGTAGGATTTGTAGATGCAGACGTTGCTGACAGTGACAGTTATTTTGACATAAATGAACTTGAAGTTAGCGGTGTGCGAGGTTTTAAAAAGTGCGGAGTGTGACCGACTAGAGAAATTACCTTCTTTTTCAAGACCATCGTCTCGGAAGACATTGAAGTCTGAAGTAAATGATTCGTTGTTATTATAATCACTGGACAGAATGGTTTCGTTTAGAGCAGAAATGTCGTACGGAAACTTTTGAGGATTAAGAAACTTGGAGCAGGTTTTAGTTCGAAGACTTCTTACGTTCTGGTAATATGTGGGCAAGCATTCGAGAGGGGTTACAATATATATGTATGATTGGAGCCAAAACCTTATTTGGAGTGTGTTTAGGGGCAAAAGCAATTATTAAAGTCGGCGCGAGTTTCTTTGAGGTGAGACCTGCGTTCAGAAGACATGTAGGAAGCGAAGGCGGACAGATCGCTTGCTACATGACGGGGAGGTATATTGAAGCTCCCTTCGAACTGAATCAAAATTTGCATTGAAGCATGTTCAAAGTTGGGAGACCTTCCTGGGAGATTAAGACCTTAATATTGGTGTTAGTTTTTCCATCGATACAGATGGAGCTAGTTTTATCATGCAGGTATGTGGGTGGCCGTGGTGTAGTGGTAAAATCATCGCTTGTCACGCTGTTGTTTCATGGTTCAAATCCCGATGTCAAGGATCATCTATTTATTTCGCATGAAATAAATAAAAAAGTCGATCACTTGCGAAAGCTAAGTCAACTCTACTGCGAAGGCTTATGCCTGTCAGTAGAGTGGTCATATGGCTGAAAAAATGCAACTTGATCGTGATGATGACATCAGGAGGACGGAAAAAAATACTGTGAATCATGAGCAACGACAAAAAACAAAACAAACAAGCCCCCCCAGTTATCTGGACGCTACCCATGGAGTTTACAGAAACTTAATACCATCTGAGTTTCAAACTACTACATTAGAATCTTTCTTTGTCTCTCTCTTTCTCTTATTCACAACGCTCGTGTCCTGTAATAGCAAACTGTTTTGTAAGGTTGCCAAACTGTTTTTTAAGTTTGGCAGTGGGAAGTAGAATAAAAGGCAGATGATGCGACGGTGGAGTTAGCAGCGCTGGTGTGTGAAGAGAAGGGTAAATTAGCAGTAAATCATCAATAGCAGACGATTCTGAGAGTGCAGGGTTGAGAGTGTGAGAATGAATGAAGTGAGGGTGACGGACGGAGGGTGTCGAAGCCGTGGCTCAGTGCTTAAGCGCTCTATCACTGAGCGGTAGGCTTAGTTTTGGGTCCCAGAAAACACCAACAAATTTTTTGACTGTCTTGAATATCTGACAAACATCCGAGAGTAAAATTGTCATGAGAAGTTTTTTTACATCGAAAATAAAACCCAAGCTATCCTCACACCATAATTTGTTGTTGTATTGCTAAAGAGATAGATGGGTTAAGTCGGAACAATAAATTTTGTTCCAACGCTATGAACGCGGGCAGATAGAACGCCCCTTTCATATTATTGATGCTTATTTATATCTTCACATATCTGAAAGGACAATTATTGGTTTCCTGAAAATTTTCAATACGGTATGCTACGACATGTCATACCAAATTTTGCAAAATTGTCAAGATAATTTTTTCCACTTTTATCAGAATTTTTAAAAAATATGGGACAAATATAAACAAATAGATTTTGTTTATTCAAGTCTGAGTAATCTGAGAAGATAAATAACATGCCGGTGAAAGAACGTGCGGCCATTTAGATAGAGAATTAGTTGACAACAAGCAATGGAGCAATACACACCTGAAGATCGCGGAATTATTGTTACTGTTTATTTGACCAATTTCCGGTCTGTTGTTTTAAAGCAGCGTGAATTTCGTCGTCATGCACCATTTGCGCGAACAATTAAGCATTTGGCTAAGCATTTCGTGCAAACTGGGTCCACTAGAGATGTCGCAAGAAGTGACCGGTCCCGTATTGGTCGTTCGGCCGAGAATATAACTGCTGTGGCCGATGATGTCCGAGAGAGTCCACAAACATCGACGAGACAACAATGCACACAATTTGGCATCAGCAGACATTCGTTGCGTTGAATTTTGGTGAAAGACCTGAAGATGTTCCCTTATAAAATGCAAACCGTTCACCAATTGCTGCCTGCTGACCGTCAAGTGAGGTTAACTTACTCCCATGCTCTGTTAAACCAGGTACAAGAAGTGGAAGATTTCGTATGAAAAATCATAATGAACGAAGAACCTCATTTCCACTTAAGTGGTTATATGAATAAACAAAATTTGCGTTTTTGGGGCACGGAGAATTCACATGAAATGACTGTTTGGTGCGGTATTTGCATTCAAAAAATGATTGGCCCTTATTTTGTTTGAGGACGCTGACTTCTTCTTTTGGGGCTTTTTGAAATCTCGCGTTTAGCACAACAAACTACAAACCTTGCAATTGAAGAAGAAATCACCAATTTGGAGCCAGATGTTTTGCGAGCAACAATTCAAAATACCGTAAAACGAGCACAAATGTGAATCTCTTCAAGAGGTGGTCAATTCACATTATGACATTATTTTTGTTCCACCTTGTAGTTATAATAATAACGTGTATGACGATGGACACGTTCTCGTCTACAGTTATAGTTGACAATCGAGTGACGCTTATGAAAGGGAAGCAGTCAAATTAGTTACCAAATGTTTCTATATATAATATATTACCGAATTTGATTGTTTTCAGATGTTTCGTCAAAGAAAAAACATACATATCTGGAAATTTGGATCCTTTTTGTATTATTTTCAAATGACTGATTGAGGCTTAAACTATGCATTAGCTTAAAGGTCTTCAGACTATAATAGAAGTCTTATGATTGCTCAACGTAGATTCTATCGGACTTCTATAACCATTTGACAGGTCTTAGCATCGTCTGTTTCTTACTGTTTTTTTTTTTTCCTCTAACTCAATTGAAAGCTGCTTCACCCTATATCGGTTAAAAGAGCATACAATTAATAATAACGTCCGACTCTAACTTGCATACCTCCACAATAAACCCGACTCCGTCTAATAGCTATCATTAAGCTTTCACCTCAGAAGGTATTTGAAGATCTGTCCTTATTTGCCTCCAACGTTAGCTCTAAATGAATTTCCTACCTTCAAAGAAGTCGTAACTGACTCAAATGCATATTATGATCCCTATCACTGCTCCGACGCAGTCCTAAACTCTTACACCCTCAACGTGTCCCGATCTCAAGTCTTTTTGATGCATTTTCTCACCTTCCTAGCCAAGAAATAACTCCCAAATACCTATCACTCTACTATCAAAATATTAGAGACATTTTTGCATTGACAAAAAAACAATTTAACCCTCAGCTTTATTAGATGGCACTTCTTCCGGCAGCCAACTTCGAGATTATATGTGCCAAGATATCCATCACTAAGAGTTACCAAAATATACTCATATTATGCTGCTATTATATATACACTCATCCCAACCAATTGGGTCCCATCAGTAGGCTGTTGATGCTGTCGACCCTGAATAAGCAACTTGGCCTCATCTTCAAGTCCGACGCTGATAACTCGTCTCTGAGAGCAATCATTTTCTATTGACTTTGGACCGCTTGCACCCCCTCACATCCCTATTTCTAAACTTCTTCTATAACTTTAATTTAAACCCAATCTCCGAGCACACTTATTGCTTTAATTTTCTTAAAGACGATTTGGCTAAACTCATTACCTTACGTCTTAAAGCAAGTCTCTACACTTTAACCTATCGACAATGCTCTTCCTATTTTTATTTTTGGCGGGCAAAATCCTCGTCCTTGGTCCTCCCCGTGGGCGCCCGCCGGAAATGGCTATTCACCTTTCGGGTGTTTAGTGTCAGCTAAGGATTTACACGCATGCTTCAATCGTGCGCTGTGGTCCATTAGGACGAGGTTGGAGTAAACCACAAATCTCACTTAAGCCAAGGTGCCAATGGTCTCACCCGTGCCAATGGTTTCGTGGCCAGCAGGTGATTAAAGGTGCTGGTTGTTAACGGTCCCTATCGATGCCCTGGCGAGGTCGGTAGTATAAATGCCTTATCCTGGTATGTCGGCTCTGCCAGGATGGACTCTCTTTTCCGGACTTACTCGTGGGACCAAAAAATGAATCCAAACAAAGAAAAAAACGAAAGTAAAAAAGAAAAAAAAGAGAAAAAAAACAAGGTCGAGAGGACGCCAGACATTGGCCCCTCATCTGAAGACGAATTGTTGGCCTCCAGTCAGGAGTCGACGGTCTTCCCCTCAGCCGCAGCCAGTGCTAGCAGTACTCCCTCTGGTGCACAGGGGGCGGCTCACAAGTTAACAACAGAACGCACTGTCTAAACGGCAACCAAGTCCACTAAGATTAGTGGCAACGGTTCGCCTAACAAGAAAAAGTCGTCGGGAGCCCTCATGAAAGGCAAGTACAATATGGCTCGTTTCATTCTCGGCAGGATTGCTAAAAATGAAGCGGCCGGCTGCGTTCATGACTAAGTTGAAGCGGACAAAGTTAAGTACCAAGCTGTGGTCGATGAGTACATCGCTCACCTTGAAAAACAACAACTGAAGAAAAAGGTACCCATTGCTAACAAGCGCAACAGGTCTCTAGATGAGACCAATCGCGCGGCAAAACAGACCAAGTTTGCCAGGTCCTCCTCTTCTTCTTTTCAACAGCAAAGCAAGGATGCTGCGAGTGCGAACCAGATCACGCGACACTTCTCCGAGGTAGCAAGGGACCATCTGCAAGTCGCTCTGGTGAATGAGCGCTCCTCCGACGGCAAGACGATAGGTGAAGCTTGGGTCAGCATAGAGGCTAGATTGTCCAATATGGTCATGGACTACCTTTTGGCAAACCCAGGGGGACCTCTGCCATGTTTCGACTCCGCCGAGTTGGTCAGGGGATATCGGGCCATCAGATGCAAGGACCAGTTCTCCAAGGATTTCCTTGGAGAGTGTTTCACTAAGGTTAGTGATGCCTGGGAGGGCTTGAAGCTCATGCTTATCCCTGCCAAGGATATCCCCAGGAGACCTAGGGCCCACATCTGGTTGCCCAATATGAAGGTTGACGGAGGAAGGTTTCTCCAATGCCTAAAACTACACAGCCCGGTGGTTCCGATGGATGACTGGGCAGTCATCAAGGCAGAGGAACCTCAGAAAAACAGCTCTTCTTTCTTGCTTCTGATTAACGAAGCGTGCCTGGTGGCACTCGAAGAAGCCGACAATAAACTGCATTTTGGCCTAAGGCATGCCAAAACCAAGGTTTTCCGCCCCTCTGGTCCTGACGATGATACAGGCGAAATTGATGGCACTGACAAGTTGTCGGAGTTGTCGACGCCATTACCAACTCCACCATTCCGAATGTTGAAGATCGTACAGATTAATCTGCGCCACTCGAAGAGTGCGTCAGATAATCTGCGTGTTTTCATAGGCGAGGAGACATCCACATTTGCCTTATTCAGGAGCCCTGGGTGAAAGGTTCAGTCGTTAAAAGGCTGAAGGACAACCGGTACAACATCTTCTACAATACCATTAACCAGGTTAGTAATAAACCTAGGACCTGCATCTTAGCTAAAAAACGTATAAATGTGTTTCTATGTCCTAATTTTAGCTCTGCTGATTTAACTGTAGTTAAATTGGAGGTTGCAACTGACACTCTTTTTATTTCCTCAGCTTATATGGATCGTGACACACCATCACCGCCTGAGGATGTATGACAGCTGACATCAGCGATGGCGGAGAAAAATGGCAAATTGATTTTAGGCTGCGATGCGAATGCCAGACATACGCTATGGGGCAGCTCGGAAATCAACAAACGCGGTGAGTCTTTATTCGATTTCCTTGCGATATCCAACATTTCTGTCTGTAATGTGGGTAACAAACCAGCTTTTGTCTTTCCGAGTTTGGATAATTTCAGTGGTTGGGAGGAAGTCTTGGACATTACACTCAAGACCAATATTGACAACCTTAGAGTAACTAATTGGCGGGTATCCGATCGTCCCTCTTTGTCTGATCACAAATTGATAATCTTTAATGTTAGCTTCGAGGTTGAGGCACCTAAGCCATTTAGAAACCCTAAGAGAATTGACTGGGGCAAATTTGGTCAGGTTATCAAATCTAAACTTCACAGAACACCCGGCGCAAAAATCGAATCAGTCAAGGAACTTGACGATAAGATCACAACCCTAGAAAAAGCCATGTGTACGGCTTTTAAGGTTTCGTGCCCTATTAAATTCAGTAAGAAAAAATTTCCTTCATGGTGGAACGAAGATCTTTCTAATCTTAGGAAGATTACCAGAGAAATCTTCAATGTCTGCTATCGACACAAGCTTTGGCAACCATATAAGGATTGCCTAAAAGAATATAAGAAATCCATTAAAAGGGCCAAGTCTCTGTCTTGGATGGATTATTATCAGTCCATTGAAACCATTAAGGACTCTGCCAGACTGAGTAAGATCCTATCCAAGGGACACTCCAGCCCGTCCTTTATCAAAAGGCCGGACGGGACTTGGACGGATTCCTCTATCGAGTCTCTGGAACTTTTAATGCAAACTCACTTTCCAGGGTGCAAAAATGAGTTTACTCACTCAATTTGTCCACAAGATGTGCAATCCTCATCTTGGAAAGACATTAAGACAACAATTACAGAGGCTAATACCTCTTGGGCCATTTCCAGCTTCTCTCCCTATAAATCGGCTGGACTTGACGGTATACTCCCTGTAATGCTGCAAAAAACACTGGATCAGGTGGTCCCTTGCCTAGTTCCGATCTATAGAAGCTGTATTCTTCTAAACCACGTCCCTCTGAGTTGGAGGCGTGTTCGTGTTGTGTTTATCCCGAAAGCGGGGAAGCGGGGGCATGAATCTGCAAAGGATCTCAGAACCATCAGTTTGTCATCTTTCCTCTTTAAGACGTTGGAACGTATATTAGATACGCACATCCGTAATACAATAGATACATCCCTTCTATCAAAATCTCAGCATGCGTACACTAAGGGGCGATCGACTGAGACGGCGCTCTATGAAGTTGTGCGTACGATAGAAAAGACAATACACTACAAACAATTTACTCTTGCCACCTTTTTAGATGTTGAAGGTGCTTTCAATAACGTTAGTACTGAATCGATTCAGGAAGCTCTGTCCCAACTGGGTGTAGGGGAGTTTATTAGCAAGTGAATAGTGACTATGCTAAAAACTAGAATCATTCAATCGACACTCGGTAATAGTGTTTCCACCATATCCGTTGTAAGGGAAATCCTCAGGGTGGAGTTATCTCTCCTCTTCTTTGGCTTATGGTAATCAACAAAATTCTGTGTAGCTTGACCGAGACGGAGTCAAGGTGAAGCTTAACATTGAACAGCGAGTAACGAAAGCCTGTGTGGCTTTTTGTGCTTGTAGCAAAACATTCGGTAAGAGATGGGGACTCCGTCCGAAGATGGTCATTTGGATGTATACTGGGGTGGTGCGCCCTATACTTTCTTATGGATCGCTAGTTTGGTGGCCGGCGGTTAATAAAGCATACATTACCAAACTCATGAACAAAGTACAAAGGACTGGGCTCTAGGAGCTATAGGGGCGATGAGAACATGCCCAACTGAAGCCTTGAACGTAATCCTTCACCTTATACCACTCGACCTTCATATAAAGTACATATCAGTATGTAGTGCGGTTAGATTAAGAGAAACAGGTAGCTGGTGCGATAGTCTCTATGGCCACAATAGCATCCTTAATTTGCTACCTCGGGAGTTGGCGGCAAATCCGACCGACTACATAACTCCCAGGGTGAACTTTCGCAATGATGTCACTGTGAGATTCCCGACCAGGGGGCAATGGAAATGTGGCACGGTGACTAACGATTTCAAAACAACCATTTTCACTGACGGGTCGAAAATGGACTGCGGGGTAGGGGCGGGAATCTTTTCTGAATCCCTCAATATCTCTAGTTCATTCCGTCTTCCCAATTCATGCAGCGTATTCCAGGCGGAAGTTCTTGCTGTACGAGAGGCTTGTCGTCTCATCAAACATACATCGATACAACTTAACACCATAGCCATTTTCATTGATAGCCAGGCCGCTATCAAAGCCATCGTATCTGCGGCTTCCTCCTCCAAACTTGTTGAACAATGCAAGGAGGAGCTTGCCGCACTCGGTCATCGGTCTAGGATCAGTCTCATCTGGGTGCCTGGTCATAGTAACAATGATGGAAACGAAAGGGCTGATAAATTTTCAAGGCAGGGATCTGCCCTTGATTGCTCCCGTGCGGAGGATGTCAAAATTCCTTTAGGGGCCCTTAAGGGTAGAATATTTGCTCATTTCCTTGCAGATGCTGGTAATAAATGGCGAGGGTTGCAGAACTGTGTCATATCCAGGCAGATGTGGCCCAAGTATAACTGTCGCAGAACACAAGAGCTATTAAACAGAAACCGGGCGGATATTGCTAGAGTTCTGGCAATTAGCACTGGCCATTGGCCCATAACGCAGTCAGACTGGGCATTACTTTTAATGCATATTGTCGTAGCTGCAATATGGCCAATGAACCTGAAACAATCCTTCACTTCCTTTGTAAGTGTCCGGCTCTTAGTAGGGTCAGACACCTTTCTGATAATATTAGTGAGCTAGCGGAGACAAGTATCGGGGACATCATCAGTTTCCTCAATGCCACGGGGTGGTTTTAAATAATCTTTTCTCTCCCTTCCACAAGTCCAACGTCAGTTTCTACAACAATTTAGGTCACTTAAGTTGTGGTATTAAAACGGCGCCTCTGCGCTAATTATGTTTCAGCATAGCATGCTGTCATAACCATTGATTTTCATTATGCATTAGTTTTCTTGCATATATGTTTATATGCTCTTCTAGCTTTTCTTTGTGTTTTTTTGCATGTTTTAGAATTTCCGCAGATACACTTTCTACCTTCAGGTGTCGATGAAGGTCAGTATTTCGTATGTACCAAGGTGCATTTACTATATTTCTAAGCACCTTATTTTGGAAACGTTATATTTTGTCTATGTTTGTCTTTTTGGCACAACCCACAGTTGGATTCCATATGTCCATGTTGGTTTCAGAATTAAAAGCATTTTATTTCCAATTGGTACGGATGAGTTTCTTCCTATCAGCCAGTGCAGTTTTCTATATTTGATTTCTAGCTCTTCTTTTTTTTTATGTGCCCTTTCCATCTCAACTTTGCTTCTAGAGTCATACCTAAATATTTCGCCGTATTAGCGCATGGAACTATTTTTTGGTTTATAATAATTGGTATATATTCAATTTTTTTATTTGTAAAGTCAACATGGACTGACTTAGACTCCTTCAGTTTGATTCTCCACTTATTAGTCCATTCACAGATTTAGTTTATGCCAATTTGTAGTTTTTCTGTGGATTCTTCATTGGTTCTTCCTACTGCTAGTATTGCAGTATCATCTGCGAATGTTGCCATAGTGTGGTTTTCTAATTTAGGAATATCACTAGTATATAATAAGTATAATATTGGGCCCAGTACACTACCTTGCGGTACGCCGGCCTTTATTTCTCTTAGATTTGAATAAGTACTCTGTTGTTTTATTCTGAAATGTCTTCCATCTAAGTACGATTTCAGAATAGAAGCATATTGATTTGGCAACATACATCTCAGTTTATAGATAAGTCCTTAATGCCATACTTTATCAAAGGCGTGCGCCACATCCAAGAATACAGCCCAGCATACTTTCCTTTTTTCTAGTACTTCTTCGATTTTATTCGTAATTCTGTGTACCTGTTGTATCGTAGAGTGCTGCCTTCGAAAACCAAATTGATGGTTCGGAATCAGCTTTTTCCTTTCAATTATTTTATTTAAACGCTTTGCGAGTACTTTCTCAAACACTTTTGATATCATTGGCAATAACGAGATAGGTCTGTAAGATGACACTTCATTTGGCGGTTTACCAGGTTTGGGAATCATTAGGACGTCAGCAACCTTCCACAAACTAGGCACATATTTAAGCTTAAATGTGGCATTTATTAAATTTGTTATTTTTATTATTGCCTTCCTTGATAAGTTCTTTAGTACGACACCAGACATAAGGTCATATCCAGGACTTTTCTTTGCATTTATTTCATGCTTAATTAAGTTGTAAATTTCATTAGGAGTTGTGAGCAGAATTTCTTCGCTTTCTTCTTCTGAAGGACATATTAACGTAGGTTGTATATTTCCATTTTCAACTGGTGGTTTAAATATGTTTTCTAGGTATTCTGCGAAGAGAATGGTTTTGTCCTCATCGCTTCTTGCCCAGTTTCCATCAGTTGCTTTGATTGGAGGTATTTGCACAGTAGGCTGTTTTAATCCTATTGTTGCTTTCCATAGAAAGTAATTAGTTACGTATTCCGCTGTTAACCCTCTGAGGTACCTTTTCATTGAATCTTCTTTAAATTTTTTAATTTCTCTTCTTAGTTGTTGACAGAGGTTGTTTAGCTTGCTCGTTCTTCTTGCTCGTCTTTTATCTGCTACTAAATCTTTTATTTTTTTCGTTTAGTTTCTTTTTGTGTTCTGTCTCTTTAGGGCGGGGGTGCTTTCCCAGGCCGATTGCTGAATATCGCTGAACAACTTACGCAGTTCTTTTTCTACATAATTTTTGGTTATAAGGGGTATCATTAAATCTATTTTACTTGTTAAGTTCAGCTTGAAGGCTTGCCAATCTGTTCTGTTATATGTTAAGGTTTTAATATTTGTATAATGAGTGAACCATTTGGAGAATTATAGGTGAATGGTCGGAGCTTAGATACTCGAACTCATCTTTGTGTATATAACTGCTTGACAAATTTTTGATTATGAAAAAATCAATTAGATCTGGTATCTTATTTTTGTCTGTAGGCCAGAACGTGGGCCTTCCTGTCGAGAGAATTTCGCATTGATGTTTTTGAATAGCAGCATAAAGTTCTTTTCCTCTCGTTGTTGTCAATCTGGATCCCCAGTTAAGGTTTTTGGCATTAAAATCTCCACCTATTATGTATCTGTTTCCTAGTTTTTAAAAAAAATCTGAATATTCTTCTTTTTTAATTGAATGTTTTGGAGGACAGTAAATAGCAACGATATTATGCTTAGCTTTTATACACACTGCTGTAGCTTGTATTTTCTCTGTTATATACTTCAATTCCTCATATTGTTGTATATTATTTTTTATAGCCGACAAAGACAAAACATGACAAAGAAAAGGGGAAAAAGACTGACGAAGAGAGGACAATGTCGAAACAAGAAAAGAAGTGGAAAAGTAGGACAATGGGAAACATATAACCCAGATTGATATCAACGGTTAGAGCATCGACCCCAAGAATCATTTTGAAAAAAAAACCGAGAGACGAACAGCTGGCTGCTGCCGCTGATAGAGGATTTTTTTTTGATAAAGACCAAAAGCCAGGTACATTGAGGTGGAGTCCCTCTGTGAGGCCAATTTCTTTGTCGATTCCTTTTTTTTCTGAGGTGAGTTTGGCCAAATAGGAATAATAAAATTCAGTGAGCTAAAATGAAAATTTAATTAAAAAATCTGAAGACACACAGAGAACCGGGGGAGCATATATAGTAAAGGAGGCGAACGCAGACGACAACAGGCATAAAGGTATGTGGAATAGAAATTAGGAGCACTTGTGGGCAATAATAAAATAATTTAAAATATTAGGTAGTGAAAGTATCAGAGTGGCATAGACCCCAGAAACCCTGTCGTGTGCCGTTTTCTTGTCAGGGCCGGTTGAGGACCACACCGTTGCAACTGGACAAGGTCCGGTGCAGGCAGTGAATAGCGGCGGCGGTGGTCCGCTACAATGGCAGCAAGAGGTGCTCCCCCAACAGTAAAGTCAACGCTTCCGAGAAGGTGCTCCGTGGGACACAGTGATAGTGGAAGTGAAAAAAAAATTTAAGATTTAAGAATTTATTTGTGAAAGTGCTAGATCTCCTTCTGAGCCTTTGGAGTCACAGTGAACTTTTAAGGCTGTATAGCCATTTCTCTTAGAGACTTCTTAGACTTTTTTTGTGATTTTAATTAGTTGGTTAAATTTTAAATTTTGAATTTTATTTGAATTTTAGTTGTGTAATTTTTGAAAAATTTAGAGTAAGGCTAGGATATAGTGAAAATTTGTGAATTACTGCTGAGAATTGTGATGGTGTTTTTTTTTTGTCTGGGGTCGCGAATTTTCTTATTCTCCGCAATAGGAGATCATCATCATTCTTCGTGCTGCCGGCAGGACAACGGGGGACTGAAGTAAAAGAAACCGTGGGTACATTGATTTTTTTAATATTTATTTACAATTCTTAGCAGAAAGGTTAGGTGGTTAGTTTTAATAGTAGTTTTAAGATTAAAGATTATAATAAATTGAATAGGGCGATGAGCCAACCTAAGTTTACGTGATGTATTTATACTCAGACATGAGTGAGTAGGACTTAATTTTATTTGGTGTGTGGATGGCCGGTCGGGCCATCCTTCTGTAGATGAACGGTGACAAGACAGGACGACTACGAACAACAACGACATAACGTGACGACTGACTAACCTCCACTACAACAGACTTAGGTCGTGACTGGGGAGCGCGTTCAGGGGCTATCCCTCACAATCATTGGCCAGAAAGATAGCAATCGGTTGTGTCATCAGACACAAAGGGTGGGCAGGCCAGCTTTTGCCACTTCCACCAGGATTACAACGGGTACTTGACGAACCCGTTTGGCGAGGAGAGAAAAGGGGAAGGACAAAGTGCGCGATAGGGAGTAGCTGTAGGATAGTTTAATATAGTTAGGTTTTAGATTAGGATTTAGTTTAAGACATTAGGTTAGTTTAAGTTTAGTTTAGGATAGGTAGGGTAAGCTTCGCGGAGTCCTTCCGAATCCTTCTCCTGGTCAAGAGCACAAGTCCTTGAATTTTCCTTTTACTTTCTTTCCTATTTTTTTTTAAGTCCGTCCGAAGTCTAACGTAGAGTAGCTTTCTTCCTTCTTTTGCTTTTTATCAAAATGGCAAGAGATTTTGTATGCTGAGCAGGTGGTGTGAAGTAAGGTGGACAAGAACCACCCCGTCCGACGAGCTGAGCCGAGCAACCGCGAGCGTGCCGCCGTCCACCTTACTCGCACCGAAGACGCTTCCGTGGCCAAGCCTAGCTTACAACATACTCGGAAAAACAAAAGTTGAGGTATTACCAGTATTACATACAGAGAGGTTATTTGTTATAATGAAGTCAAAAACAGAGTCAACCCTGTCGTTGGTTTCTGCACTGGCCCATAGCGTATGTCTGGCATTGGCGTCGCGGCCCATCAGAAAGTTTGCCTGATTTGCATTTATGGTGGACGTTAGATGATGGACTTCCTCGGGCGGTGCTTGCCGATCTCGGTCTATGTAGACGGATGCAATGAAAACGTCCCTTCCGTTTGCAGTTTCCAATCTAATCACTGTTAGGTCGGCGGAGCTTAGATTAGGACATAGAAGAGCTTTTAAATGTTTCTAATCTAAAATGCAAGTTCTGGGCTTACCGTTACTGTTGTTTTGGTTGTAGTAAAGATTAAAAATGTTTTCTTGAAGCCCTCTAATAGTTTATCCCCTTAGCCAGGGATCCTGAATGATAAAAATATCAATGCTTTCTTCACTGATAAAGACACGCAGATTGTCTGAGGCACACTGAGAGTGCCTCAGATTAATCTGAACTAGCTTCAGTGGGGGGGGGGGCATTATTAGTTTCTGGGACGATTTGCAAACCCTCCAACAAAGTGTTGGCATCATCGACATCGACTGTGTCGTCGTCCGGGCTTAGAGATTTGAAAATTTTAAGTTTGGCAAATCTAATGCGAAACTCATTATTTATCTATTTATCTATTTATAAAAACAAATAAAAAAATATATATATATATACATACATATACATATACGTATATACTATATATACTAATTATATATTATTCGTATATATGAAAGGAAGATTGTAAGTACAACTGATAAGTATAATTTATAGCCAAACACACACTCAGGAATACTTATGTAAATTCTACATACATATATGTATACTAGCTTATATTACTTATTAGAGTCAGTCTGAATTAGTCTATGTTACAATAAAGTTCAGAATTATTTTATTTATACATAACACAACACATCTGACACAGCCCCTCACTGCTCTACTTTAACTTTCAATCTCCCAAATAGTTTTTCCTCAACTAACGCAGTCCAATGAACCAAATTATGATTATTTATTGGTACTTCATAAAGTGCATCTCATCCGTTGGCACGGATGATTTAGCCGAATCGTATTCATCAAATGTTTTCTTCTTTGTGAAATTTTTTAACAATGTTTCATTACTTACATTGATATTAACGAGTCTCTTAAGAAAGCTTGGTTACAAGTAACATTTTTGAAGCTTTTTGAAATTCGTAAACTCGTAAAATGGTCCTGAAGAATAAAATTACGTAGTCCATTTATTTATTAAAACTTGATTCAAACTACAATATTTTGCTAATAACCTAATTGACAAAAAAAAAAAAACATTGATTGGAAAAAACTTACTTAATTTTAGAAAAGAATTGGGCTTAAAAGTTTTAATGACCTTTATGAGGATTTTGCGTTATTTGAGGTGCTATCGCATTGTTCTGAAAAAGTTTGTAGACTAAAATCATTCAAATCGTCATCTGGCCACTTTTTTACACAACGCCTTATTAAAATTGCAGTAACACACCACTAACGCCTAACACACTCGCCTAGTCTGGTAAATCTATTCAAGTTTTCTACAAATCGCATGTTCTTGTCAAATTTCAGAGAAATTAAGTATTTCCGTTACATGTACTTGTGTCCGAATTCCAAAAGCTAAGAAAACTATTTCAATTCAACTCTGGAATCCCTCAGACAATTGCCACAGACGTATATTTCACTTGACATATCGTAGATGTCACCATAAACAGCATACCACCCGAACTAGTTATTTGCCTGCCACGGTGGTGTACACATTTCGCTGCGGTAACACAAAATTGCCTCCTATATCATTGACCGATAGTCGTTTGTTGTATATCTTTTCACACTTACCTACGGATAAATTCCATTGAATTTGCCGTGAAAATTATAGAAATTCCCTTTTGTGCAGAACCGGTCGGAGCCAAATCAGCACCCTGTGCAAGCCTTACGTTTAGCGCCCCATTCTTCAGTTTTGGCAGCATAAGTTCTTTCCACATTACCCAAGAGGTAGACTTTCAATGCGTTTTATTTTATTGATATATCCCAGGTAGGTCTAATCCTCGGTAACATACATGCATATATAATATATGAAATGTAATTAATATTAATATAATTATATATACATATTTGTTAAAATAAAAAAATAAGAAAAATAAAAATATAAAATATGAACACATATGTACAAATAAAAACTATTACTTCAAGGAACTTAAGTTAATTTTTTTTAAGGTGAAAAAAAAGTAAAAACTGATGTTAAACTTAAGAGTTATAATAATTTTAAATAAAATAAAAAAATTTAAATGCAACGAATTCATGTACAGAGAGGAAAGTTCAATTTAGGAAACTAACTTTTCTGGCCTTAGCTTTAGCAAATTCTGTTATAAGGTCATCATATTCTCCCTTTCTATTGGCATTATAGACAAAATTACCAATCTTTCTTGGGTCACGGTTGTCCTAAGGTAATTTTATATTATGTTGAGTTTAAAAAAACTACGTTCTCTTGAAGTTACTGTGATTGGCATTGTGTTTAAGATTTGGAGGGCAATAACTAAATTGGGAGCAAGATCTTCTAGGCTTGAACTAAATATAAAATTGAACACTTCTAAACATGAGCTATCTGGTTTTACAAGCGGGGATAATACTGTTATATATAATACCTCCAAAAGTTAAAACGCTTTGCAAATTAAGACATGAACGTAAATTGTTATTTTTCGAACATTCGCTTATGTTATTTAAAAATTAAAAATTTCTGTTGTATGCTTCAAGCTGCTCAAACCTTTCTGTAATTGATTGAATCGCTTGATCTAGTATTTTGAAATAAAACTCTACCTTAAGTCTTTGTTTCGGTTCTAAAACAGTTTCGGAACATTAATCAGCATAAAGTCTTTTTCGCCGACGAGATCGTAAGGAAAATGTTTCTGGAAATTTAGATGGTATTTCAAGACAACTAGCAATACGCTCAGTTAATTGAACATAATCATTAAATTTTTCAACTGAACGCATTTCAACCAAAGTATGTTTAGTATTTTCTTAAATCTTAACACTTGCTGACAAATTAACGGACGGACTTTGCAAATAGTTACTGGTTATGTTTATTTTTTCTAGTATATCAAACCAAATTAATAAGCAACATATAAATGTGAAATCGAAAATTTAATTTCCTAGCGACTCACTAATGTTTTTTGCTTCAGGAATTCCTCTCTCAGATATTTCAAGGGCTTCATTATATCTCCTAGATTTGTTTTTAAGGGTTTTAATGTATCTAGCCTGTTTAATGTATCTAGCCTTTTATAAATGTCCCACCGCGTTGTAGAACTTGAAACAAAGTTGACCTATGTCAAAAAACTTAACAGCATCTAATGAGTACCGAGCTGAATCATTGACTACTAAATTCAAGGAATGCGAGCAGCATGGGACGAAAAGTGCTCTTGGTTCAAGGGTTCGAATTCTATTCTGAACATCAGCTTCTGTTCCCTTCATATTTGAACCATTATCGTAACTTTAACCTCGACAGTTGCTCATTGAAATTAAATGGAATTCGAGTTTGTCTAAAATTAACTTTGTAAGTCCCTCTCCGGTCTAGTCTTCTCCTTTCAAAAACAATAAGAAATGCTCTTGAACCTGAAATATGTTTTCTTTTCTATGCACAAATCTAACGACAATAGTAACTTGTTCTATACGACTTTTGTAAGTTGTTGAGTCGACAATAAGGGAAAAGTATTTGGCCTCTATTAGCATTGACACAATTTTATTGGTAACAATAGTGGAAAAGATACTTATTATTTCATTCTGTACATTTTTGCTTAAATATTTATTTTGGGTTTCTTGATTCGTTATTCTCCTCAAGTGCTCTCCTAGAACCAAATCAAATGAGGCTATTTCCTCAACAATCTGTAAAAATTTACCATTATTGAACTCAAACAACACGTCAGAAGATCCTCGAAAAGCTAATGCTTCAGAACTAAGAAATTTAACCAAACTAAATAGTCTTTGCAAAACAGCTCTCCAATGCTTTGTTTCAGTTTGGATTGAGCTTTCGAAAATTGAGTCTATTGTTGTGCCTGACCTCAAACCTTTTTTGAAAAATTTCCATGATTTAAAATTTTTCACGTGAAATAAACTACTCTCATGATTTTTTAAAACTGCACTTAAAAGTGGCCAGTCGGAACATCCTGTACCTGTGTTTGACAAAGCTTGAGAATTTTTGTTTGTTGCGAACAAAACACAACAAAAACAAAACACAGAATCTCTTGATTTCGAATAAATCAGCCAAGCCATCGGAACTACCTTGCAATTGGCTAAAGTTCGTTGATAACTGGAAGTTGTAAATCTCCTGTTAGTAGTTTTTGAAAAAGAATGATCCTAAACTTGAATTGGACCCTTCCCTACGATTTTTTTTATATCTTCGCCTGATAAATTTGTCCAGTTACTTGGATCTTCAAAGATCCCCTCCGAATTTACTAGAGCTCCTATCTCAACTGTACCTAAACTACTCTCTGCTTCTACTGTATCGACATAGCTATTTACATTAATTGTGTTTCCCAATGAACTTACCTCAACTGCAAATTCAACTCTGCATTTCAGTCTTTTTTCTTGATTTTTATTTTCGGGTTCAACAAGTCTACGCCTTCGTTTTCAGAGCAGGCACTTCCCCAGTTCCACCTTTCACTTAACTTTCGTAAAATATAAAATCGCTACTTTGACAACAGCTCAACATCGAAAAACAATCCAAATAATCATAACTCAAAAACAATAACAAGTGCAACAATTTGTTCATTTTTCTCTTCTTGCTTGTTTGTGTGTGTGAGAACGAGTCGAAACTATACCTACCTTATCCATTCTCTTTTGAAACAATGTGTCAAATGAGTAAATCTCATACGTGCAGAAATAAAATCTACACGTTTTCACTCAAATGATTCCACAGTAATTGAGGATTGAGTTTATTTTTTTTTAGATTTTTTCTTATTGAAATTTTTAAGTGTTTGTGCAAGAAATTACCCTGCACAATCTATATGGGATTTTTTTTGTTTTCGCTTTATTCGAATTAGTTTCTTGTGTGAGTGGCATTTTGTGTGAACAGATGAAATTATGTTATTTGTATTATTAAAAAATAATTGCGTTCAGACAGCTTTTAGATAGCTGATTGGAAGAACTAAAATTTAAAGAATGGCAGTATATCAATGAATTTAATTTTTTTTTTTTATTTAGGCTTCACAATGCGCCCAGAAGCGTTTGGCGCCCTGTGCCTTTGCACATCCCGGACATATGGTGGGTCCGGTACTGCTGTTGTGTACATTATTTATTTGCAAGAGACTAGGTAGGAATAATAAGATACGATCAGTATTTGTACAGTAACAACAAATTATTATTATGCAACGAATAGCAGAGGAATGAAATGTAATAAGAACTCAAGTGATGAAACTACATACCAGTGGCGTGGCGTCCATACAAGCCGATTCCTTCCGGATTCTCTTTTCAAATATCAGAAATTTGTATTTTGCCGCTAACCATCACATTCAATTATTTGTTCATCAAACCATTTTTCATAACTTTATACACGCTCGAAGATGAAATGCTGCGACCACTTCGGTTGTTTATTCATTTTTACTCATACAAAAACTCGCACACAGCGTGCAATGAATTTGTTTGAGAAGCCGTTCATTTTCCGGCTTATGCATTCATTTCTTCACAGTACGAACTTTCAACTCTATTCCTTTCTGTCATATAGTAGAAGTTTATTTGCGATTTCTTTGTCTATCATACATTCGCTTATGAGGAAAATAACCCACGATTTCTCGGCTTTTGTGGATGAACATTGGTGGAGGAGAAAGGTTTTAGTTCGAGGGAGTTTTTTTTTTTATTGTAGGCAACAAAATAAGCCGACGAAAATCGAGTTATTGGGTGATGTAGTGGTTCGAACGGCGCTTGAGGTTTTTCTTACTTGTTGGGTATTTTTTTTTTTTGCAAATTTCAAATGACGGTTGCAAATCGGTTGTGTAATTGTGCGAGATTATTGAAAATTCGGATGCAAATTTTTGTGATTTTTGTGACTGCTAATTATTAGAAAATTTTAAAAATTTAGCAATTACATATTGGTAGTTAAGTTAGTGTTTTAAATTATTAAATTATTATTAAATAGTGAGTGAGCTAAGTGAATAGTTATATACCAAGTAAGTAACTATAAATCTACTCAAGAGGTGCCCCATTGAACATTCTTATTATTCTTAGACAAGATGTTTCTAGTTAATTTTGAGTGTTGTTTAACTGATTTTCTTCTAGAAGAAACCCACGAGTTCAGTAAGCTTTTTTGTAAAAAAAATAAAAAATTATAGAACTAGGTCGCTCGACACCATCAATGAACATTGATTATACGCGAAAGGATGGGTATCAGAAACATTTTCATTAGAGTTTTTACAAAAAGAATCCATGGCTGACTGGCAGTTTAAATAGAATGTTTTGTTTTCCTTAGTCTTCAAATTTCTAATTCTCTTAGTGTTTGGAGTCACACAGGTTTCTTTGATATAAACAATTTTATTAATTCTTCCGAAAAAACATATTCAAACGGAAAATCATATACGCAGCTGCTTGCATATGCATGAATTTGGCGAATATCGTATAGAGACTTCTTTAGGAAATTCCTACGAGACTCATAATAGAAAAGTTGATCGCAATAGCGATTTAATGAAGCGTTTCATAGACACTGTAGAGCTGGCATTCCGGGGTATCAGAGACTCGATGGCAATATCATTCGCGTATAGTGATCGTCTTATACAATTGCAGAGAAGATATTATAAAAACTTTTGAACAGATTTTATGTGAACCAGGAGAGTGGGATAACGATACTCTGGTTATGTCCGAAATGTTGTTGTACAAACTGCAGCACAAAGAATTCTGTTTTCAGATATTCTTTTTAGTTTAGTTCAAAATAAACAAACTGACATAGTGCTTGCGAAGCAATAGATAGAGGGTTTTGAGCCATGGATTCATTCTGAATTTTTAAACTCATTTGACTCAATGTATGAGAGCGTAAGTAACTGCTAAGAATCACCACGCAAACGCCGGCTACTTAATATTGATGCAAATACAAATTATAGCTGAATTTTTGTAGCAATTATAGATAATGTTACAAGTCAGATTAAGAATAGGTATAGTTCATTTAGTTCATATATTTTCTTTGATTTATTAAACAAATCAAAATATGAATGTTTTTCTAATTCAATGCCGGATTACAAAATATCTTCTTTCATTACCCTATTTCATGGAATTTTTAATTTTACTACTTTAAAAAATGATCTCAAAGTTTTATACACTACTCCTTCACTTAAAGAGCTTGAGGGTTTTCAACTTTATAAGCATTTTAATGTGGAAATGCTTAGAGATACTTTTTCTCAAACTCTAACATTGTGTGAAATTTTTTAACCCTGCCTTTGACTGTGGCCTCTGTCGAAAGATCTTTTTCGACTTTAAAAATAGTCCATACTTAAGAAATTCCCACAAAGAAGAAAGACTCTCAAACCTGGCACTTTTATCTATCGAAGAGCACCTTCTTTTAGAAATTAAAAATAAGTCAAATTTTTATGAAAGAGTTTTAGCAGAATTCGTAAAAAAGAATCGTAGGATAGCTTTAGAGTAGAAATAGGTAGTACATAATTGTAATTGCTAAATTTTTGATATTTAACAACGCTCCGAGTTATCAATAAGTTATATAGATTATTCTGCCCAGAACGGCTTCTTTCGAAGCCACTTTTTTTATGCGATGAGCTCATTGTCTACGTAAATTCCAATGACTTAAATTATAACAAAGGTGGCTTAGATTGCATATCTTAAGTCTGTGTTTTGAATAAGCACCAAAATGAATAAAACATTTTACTTAAAATTGTTTCGGCTTCCCTCTCTTGAAATTTCACCCCACGCCACTGCTACATATATACATACATATTTAACTCAAGTGATGAAACTACATACATTTGTATGTATGTAAAAAGGATTTATAGAAATCGATCTCATACATAATGTATACATACACAATGCTAAAGTACATCATAATTACGATGACCATATTTTTAGGAACGAAACCCGGGACAAAAAAAATTCAATTATAGGTAACACCGCACAAAAAGCAAAAAAAAAAAAAACTCTTGTATTGGATTATTTCATAAATTATTTATTGAAGGGAAGAAAATAAATTATTGAACAAAAAGAATTACTTAAAGAAAGAAAAGAACAATAAACAATAATAAAGTCTTCGTGAGGTAACAAAATCAAAACTTAATAACTTATAGCTTACATTTTTATTAAATAAGTATAATAAATCAGCCTTCAGTAAGTAACAAAACTAACAACTCTTTAAATAATAATTAATGAATGTTAATACATTCATTTAGTAAAACAAACAAAAAAAAAAAATAAATAAACAGACTTCATTCTGTAATACACTTTTAAGTTCAGGATATTAAAAACAATTTGCCGAATACAATTTCTTCCTCAATACTTGTTGGCTGAATAAATCTGTTTCACAATCTTTTCGTTTTCTTTTAAATAATTTTTGAATTCAAGACAACTTAAATTGTAATTGCACTTTAAAATCAATATAGCTTTTAGCGTTAAAGGGTAGTGATGCGATGTCATGAGAACACAAGCGTTTTCTCCTAGCCTCTCACTACCAACTCCTACTCTCACCTCCACGTTGGTGATTGGTGGGTGCCTAGTACCTCGACTGAAGATTGGGTAATCAACCCCTTTGGAAGGTCGTTGGTGGCAGCGGACGAGAGAGGGGGGAGGAGTGTTTTCTCACTAAAGCACCTCCTCTGGTTCCAGGCGGCAGCGGAGAAGTTCCCTACATGCGTCTACAGTTTCAGTCCATCCCTATAGAGCTGCTCTGACATATTCGGATACCAGGTCTATAAGGATTTCCAATACCGAGCCAGGGTGTTGGAGAAGAGTTGGTGGCGGATGAACCCTAAATAGGCCAACGGCAGCGCTCACATCCCAAAGTGGGTTACTGGCACCGGAATAACCGGCCTGCTGTCCTAGGGTTAAGGGCCTGGCCCTCCAGGTTGGAGGTTGTGCCGTCGGGGTAACTTCCCGACCATGTAAAACAAAAACACCAGTTATGAGAGAGACAGGAGGAGCCTCGGATAAGGATTTCCCTCAAATGGCAACCAGACCCGGAAAGTCAACGGACAACGATCTAAGAGTATGTACCTGGAACGTGCGGACGTTCTACACCCCAGGCGCTACTCAAAAACTTGAGTCTGTCCTCACGCGGTACAAGGCAGATATTACCGCGATCCAGGAGATATGATGGATAGGATCAGGTATGATGAAACGGAAAAATTGCGATATTTATTACAGCTGCCATAAAAGATTGCATGTATTAGGATGCGGATTCGTCGTGGGAAACCGGCTTAGGGTAAAAGTTATTGACTTTAAGCCGATAAGTGATCGCCTAGCTGTGATCCGCATCAAAGCTACTTTCCAAAACATAAGCCTAATATTTGCACACGCCCCTACCGACGAGGCTGAAGACCCTATCAAGGAGGAGTTTTATGACCTCCTAGATGGAGCCTACGGAGCATGTCCTGAGTATGTTGTCAAAACAACGGGTACCGACTAACTGACTTTGCGGCAACTCGTAATACGGTGATAAGTAGCACTAGCTTTTCAAGGCTAAGGATCCACACAGCAACCTGGCGCTCCCCAGACGGTCGAACCGCCAACCAAAACGACCATGTGCTAATCGATGCGAGGCACGCATCCAACATCCTCAACGTGCAAACATTCCGAGGGGCAAACGTCGAATCTGATCATTTTCTTGTTGTGGCTAAGTTCAGAGCTCGACTATCCAACGAGAAGAAGCTGCGAATCGCCCAGAATAAGAAATTGACGTTGGACGCCTTAGCACACCTGGAATAGCCAGAGTCTACAGAGAGCGCCTGAGTGAGAAACTCTCCGCAGTGCATCCATCTACCACAGACGCCAACATCCAGTGGTCCCAGTATCGTGACATCATCAAAGAGGTAACCGAAACCACTTTAGTGTACCAGCCACCTCAGAGAAAGAGCCCGTGGTATGATGATGAATGCGTACGCCGGAAAAAGGTGGCAGAAGATGCTCATATGAAGACGCTGCAGCGCAAAACAAGGGCAGCGAGAAAAGAGTATCGAGCCAGGAGGAGGGAGGAGAAGAAAATACTACGTAGAAAGAAGAGGGCCTACGCAGTCTCCCGACTCAAGGAGATCGAAGAGTCTCATGATAGAAGCAACATCCAGAAGTTCTACAAGAAAGCCAAGCAACTGGCTGCTGGCTTCAAGGCCGGAATACAGGCTCTTCGAAACAGCGAAGGAAATCTAGTCACCGAAGCACAGGGAATAGTAGATGTGTTTAAGCAACACTTTCAGCAGCTGCTAAATGGGCATCATGTAGAGAGAGTGATAGGGCAAGAAGAGAACCCACGTCCAGTCAATGAAGAATCAGTTCCAGCACCCAGTATAGAAGAAGTTGGCTTAGCAATAAAAAAGCTTAAGAACAACAAGGCCGCCGGCTCTGATGGTTTACCAGCGGAGCTTTTCAAATACGGTGGTGATGTTTTGGTAGGGCGCATGCACCAAATCATCAACCAAGTATGGGTGGAAGAAACATGCCCGATGACTGGACTATCAGCTCCATATGCCCCATCTACAAAAAAGGCGATCCTATGTCTTGCAAGAATTATCGAGGCATATCCCTGCTTAATGTCGCATACAGGATCCTATCCAACGTACTGTGTGAACGTCTCAAACCATTCTGCAACACACTAATCGGCACGTACCAGTGTGGCTTCCGGCCCGGTAGGTCGACCATAGACCAAATTTTCAAACTGAGGCAAATCCTGGAAAAGATCAATGAATTTCAAGTCGAGACTCACCACCTATTAATCCAAAAGGCCAAAATACGTTGACTACATTGGCTCGGCCACATTGAGCGAATGGACAATAATGCTCCAGCTAAGAGGATCTTCGAATCCCAGCCGCCAGGTTCGAGACAACAAGGAAGACCGAACCTCCGTTTCAAAGACCAAGCCATCGCGGATGCCAGAGCGCTTGGTCTGGATAACTGGAAGCAACGTGCCCGAGATCGCAGAGGATGGAAGGCTAGGCTAGTAGTATTTTTTTATCTGTGCTATAATGATTATCACGTTTGTCACCCGTCGGAAAAGACGAGGGCCGGATAATCTTTGTACATAAAAGACTCTATTGAACATTTTGAAGTCCTAAAAATAGAGCTTGGAACTATACAAGTAAACGGTACGTGCAAAAAATAGACGTCATTTCACGCGCGCTTGAAAAAAGTGTTTTTAAAAATATATTCAACTCGCTTGATGCGTTGATTTTAATGCGAAACACACCTTCTGAGGTTCATCTCACAAAAAGGTAGAATTCTCCATGCCTATCGCCTGTCGTCATGCGCGTACGCTATCTAAACTGTTCACATTCTAGCTGTTTATCTGGCATTCTTAAAGAGCAATTTTTAATTCTTGTTATAGACTCTTACTATTAAACATTTGTGGCATAAAACCGGCCTTCGACCGGTTCCTTTGTTTTTTTGGCACTTCCATTCCCGTTCTCCCATGGGTGCGATTTATTTCCCGTTTTCTTCTTTTGTCGCCAGTCCACTCTACTGCGAAGGCATAACACTGGCAGTAGGCTAGTCATATGGCTGAAAATGCAACTTGATCGTCAAGATGACATCAGGAGGACAGAAAAAAAACTGTGGCAATGACAATAACAACAAAACAAAATTGCTCCCCAGTTATCTGGACGTATTATGTATTTGAAACTTAATACATAATACTACCTGAGTTTCAAATCACTACACTAATCTTGAGTGAAATCACTGTCTACAAACGCGCGTGCCCTGAAACAGTATTCATATCCCCTATGGAGGGCGGAAATTATAAAATAAATTTTTTTTTTCTTTTGTTGGTGTTTGCAGCTGGTCTTCCGCATCTCGTGGTCACTTAGCCACTCTTTTCTTAATTGGTTTGAGGACTGGGGAGTTTTTGTTGGCCTGATTCGGGTTCCTTTCTCCCGCTGCGATTTATATATTCATCTCTTTCTTGTGTAATGCTGATATGGTTCGCATAAGCATCCTCCAGTTCGGAGATTTTTTGTTCTAGTTCCTCCAGGACGTCCCTACCTGCTCCATTTCTGCTGGACTCCGACCTTTCTCCAATCATCATTAGATTATTTCGTGAGGCTTTCGTGGTGTCTCCTTCGGTCAGTCATTTAGTTCCAGCTTGCGTTGTGGCTACTGGGTTACCGATTTTGTGCGGAAAGTGCTACACCTAGTTGGGGTGCCTGCCTATTCGACAAATTCTATTTCGCAAATATTACTTCGCATTCATCGAAACAAATTTTATTTGTTGTTTCGCAAATTTTCATTCAGACTTTGATTTACCTCGCGACGTAATCATTTCGCAATACTTTTCCCGCGCTTTTACATTTCGTTTACGATTAGGCAGCAATTCGTTGTTTTGAAGGAATTTATTTCGCTGACTGTTAGTTCCAGTTTTGGTGCATTGCCGTTTATGTAATTGAAAAAATTACATAAACGTGACTCAAAGTGTGGTTTCGAATTAAAATACTTGGTGTTTGGATACACGCCGCGTAGCGACGCCCTGAGCACCTGCATGTGAGGCCGAAGGCCGTCCGGTGTATGAGTCGAAGAGATGTCCCATGGTTGGAAATGATTTTATCCCGCGAAGCGCTCCACCCAAGTACTGTTGAGGTATAGGCGCCTGTCAGACAACAAGCAATAAAAACAATAAAATAAAACAATAAAAATGGGGTTATACCCGTATTTCAACACTACAAAATACCCCAGCTTCAAGCGATCCCATACTCTCAACCCTTCATCTCCATCCGTCTCCCACCACCCCAATATCTATCGCGTGTCATTTGATCTTACACCTGTAACGTCTTCTCATCGTAAAAGACCGACCTCCGTCAATTTTCCGAATTTCATTCACTCCCACACTCTCAATCCTGCACCCTCTGAATCGTCTTGCCCCTCCATTATTTCTCACTCGTCCACTTCCCCGCCTACTAATTCTTCAAACTTAGTTGCACCACCTCCTTCCTTCTTAGATCCACTGCTTCCACCTACTGCTAGACTTACGAAGCAGCTTACTGATTCTGGCGAAGATGGACGCTATGTTCTCTCACGCTTTCGAGACCACAAGATCTATAATAATGTGCGTCTATATTTAGCCTACTTATACGATAAAGACGACACCATCTGTATCGACGGGATTACTAAGACCAACGTCATGGTCTCGCTTCATCAAGAAGGCCTCCCAACAGATCCTGCTGAACTGTAACAGATCTTCGTTCGCTATCATGAAAGTCTTGATATTCCGCCCAGAAATGTTGTAAATGATTTGTCCACTTTTGCTTCCCATGTTGAATCTAAACGTATCTCACATCTACAATGAACTCGCACAAACTTTAAAAATTATTTACGTTCCTAACATACCTATTTGTACAAAACCACTCCTTACTAACGCAGATAAAAACACTGTCAAAGACTTATCCATTTACTACCAGAATGTACGCGGTTTACGCACCAAAACCTCCACAGTTGCCCTACGATGTTTTCGCCCTCTCTGAAACAAATCTCTCCCCTGCTTTCAAGAGTAATGAGTTATTTACCTCCAAATTTAACATTTTTCGCTATGACGGTCTCGAGAAAGACCGTGCCCGTGGAGTTCTCCTGGCTATACTTAACCGCTACGACTCAGCACTTTATAAATCGTCGCATACCGCTAATTTTGAGTTTATTTGCGCTAAAATTACCATCCTTAAACGTAATCTCTACCTACTCTGCTGCTACATTCGCCCCTCCCAACCAATTCTAGGCTACCAACTCGCTATAGATGCTATAGACTCTCTCTTTGATGTTACAGATCCCAGTGATGATGTCATTATCCTTGGTGATTTCAATCTTCTATATCTCCAATGGGTTCAGTCTGAAGATGAGTCTCATTTTGTCCCTTCGAATACAACCTCTGATAAAGAAGTCCTTTTCACAAATTGTCTTTCCAAATATATATCTATACTGTAATTTTCGATTGTTTTCTGCAAGCTGTTCCTTATTCGCTCCAAAAATATTGTTCTTCATCCCCACCCTGGTATAACAAACAATTGCGCTCACTTCGTAACAAGAGGAATAAACTTTGGAGAGCTTACCTGAAATCCCGTTCTGGCTATGATTACACTATCTATCAACACACACATACATACTTCGCCGAACTATGCGAAGATCTCTACCAGGATTACCTTGACCGAATGCAATCCAGTTTTGCCACGGGCCCAAAGCGTTTTTATCATTTCATAAATGCCAATCTGATAGTTATCCGTTTACCCTTAAACTCGCCAACACTTCTTCGTCAGACCCTAAAATTGTCGCTAACTTATTCGCTCACTTTTTTATCCAGTCATTTACCGACCGCATCCTTGAAGCAGATCACGATTACTCCTCTTATTTGGACAATTGCGCCCAAACGTCATTAGTTTCGGTTGATATCACCTTGTTAATTGTCGCAGAGAAGATTAATAAACTTAAGGATGACTATTCTCCTGGTCCTGACGGGTTGCCCGCTATTGTTCTAAAAAAAATGCGTGACCCACTTGGCCCAACCGTTGACTTCTCTTTTTCTTATGTCCATTTCCCAAGGATCTTTCCCGCTTCTTTGGAAGAACTCATTCATTATCCCTATTCACAAGAAAGGTCCTAAAAACGAAATCTCCAACTATCGACCTAACGCAAAAAAATCATGCATATCCAAACTTTTCGAGAGTGTAGTGTATGACTCGATGTTTTTCCATTGCTAATCCTTATTTTCTTCCAACCAACATGAATTTCTTAAAGGTAGATCGACAACCACCATCTTAACAGAATTCGTTTCTCAGGCGCTGTGTGCATTCGAAGATGGCAACGAAATTGATGTTATTACCACTGGCTTCAGTTAAGCATTTGATAAAACCTCGCACCAAATTATTATTCTTAAATTGAAAGCTCTTGGTTTTCAACCCGTTTTTATCAATTGGATCAAATCTTACTTGGAAAGTCGACAGTACGAGGTTATATTTAGATCTTCTGTCTGTAACCCCATCAAGGCCACTTCGGGTGTCCCTCAAGGCAGTCACCTTGGTCCTTTAATTTTCGTCCTGACCATCAAAGACGTCAACTGCATTATCAAAGACTCGTATCTCTCTATCTATGCCGATGACGGTACAATCAATCAATCATACAAAGTAACTGGCGGGATCCTACAAAGTTCGGTCCTTGGGCCCCCGCTGTGGAACGCTATGTATGACGAAATCCTACGCCTACCGATTCCAAGAGAAGCGTCAATCATCGGCTTTGCAAACATCATCGCGGTGGTGGTTGTAGCAAAAACTCTAAAAGAAGTTTAACTCCTCTGCAACGAGACAATCACAACGATCCGCCATTGGCTAGCCACTACTGGCTTGCTGACCATAAAACTGAGGCACTGATACAAGTACAAAAGTTCCCGAAACGATATCGTTTAAAGTCGGGCGACACGAAGTGGTTTCTCAACCGTATATTAAGTACCTTGGAATGATTATTAATGCTCGTTTAAGTTTCAAACACCACCTTGAGTATGCATACACACAATCTTCAAAAGTTATTAGTGCATTTTCAAAGCTAATGAGTAATATTGGAAGCCCAAAACAGAATAAAAGACTTCTACTTGCAGGAGCTGCCAGTTCCATACATATATATGTACGCAGCAGAAATATGGTCAAGTGCTGCGAAAGTTAAGTCGCACGTGCGTGGAGTTAAATCCGCCTTAGCGCACTAAAAGTAGCTAGTGCGTGTCGAACTGTCTCGAATGATGCTATACTCATCGTATCTTCAATGCTACCCATCGACTTCCTCGCTGAAGAGAAGACAAGACTAAAAAGCGAACGAGTTTGGAATGGCCGGGTAGACAACGAAAGAAGAGAATACGAAAGACCCCGCAGTATTGCAACGTGGCAACAATAGTGGAAGGTGGACGCATCACCTTATACCAGCGATCGATGTATGAATTAATCGAAAACACGGCGAAACGAATTTTTATCTGATTCAGTTTCTGAGAATACCTCTTCAAACGCGGACATGAAACTATCCCAAATTGTTCACATTGTGAAAATGTTTCGGAAATGTTTCATTGCCCACGGTATGAAACTGAGAGGTTTCGTTACGTCCTTCGGGACCAATTCGGGGAAGTCCCACTCCCGAGAATGTCGTAAATTTCATGCTTCAGAATGACGAAAACTGGATCATATCTCAGCGACCTCAGGTGCAATAGAGCCCCAACGTAATGCGAATAATCCGAACAGTGGAGAGCCAATCCCATAAGAACAGAAAAGGAGTAGAAGAGAATGTAGCCTAAAAGGCTAACCAGCCCCGCGAAGTAATATCTAACGGCAGTCCCGCGGGGAGAGCGGTTCGAAGTGTTCAGGGTGTGGTTTAGTATGTAGGCGTATTGCTGGCCTCGATCATTCAAGTTTGCGAATCGTGCATGCCAGTACCCCGGACTAATGGTATCTATGAAGATTACACACCCTTTGGAGCAACCATAAAAATTAAAAAAATTATATTCTGATAGTCCACCTGCTTCTTCAATAGCTGCTTCCAATCTGCCCGCCATGTCCAACATACAGAGAGGTCGGTAGACCGGCGGATCTCCTGCGGATTTGCCTTCCTTGGATAGTAAGAAGAGCTTCTGTTCCTTCCATTGATCGCGAAAAACTCCCTCACTCAAGCAGGTGTTATATATGTCCACAAATATGTCCATTCCGGATTTAACCGCCGCATAGTGGCTCATTTTGACTTTCTTGTTTGCAAAAATCATAACTGTTAAACGAATAAAGATATCTTGCCATTTTTTTCTTCTAAGCAATAAAACTGGTACATACTTATTGTTGCGGCAAAAATGGCCGCAACCGAGACTCTTTCGTGAAACTGGCAAAGTAAACACAAGTTTATTGCGTTGCCAAGTTACAAAACCTTTATTAAAAGATATTACAAATTAAATACTTAATTTATGATACTTACGTAGTCTCCTAAATTGTTACAATATGGTGTAATATAAAAAATGGGTTTATTCTCCAGCTTAGCGCACACGAGGCACTTGATGACGGCTCCAAGGAAAAAGAAAGAACAAAACCATCGGAAAAGCCGTGTAATGCAAAATGGAGTTTGACAGCTTTGACATGGCGGTGACTCCATCTGTCAGTCATTAGGGGGGAAGCTGACACTTTTCCCAACACTTATACTATACTATACTATACTTTACAGGGAGTTTCAATATCTTCTGCTAAGAGACTTTCTCACCACAGGGGATAAGCATAATATTTTACTTTAAAAATGGTCGAAAGTCCATGACTGAAGCAATAACAGGGTGTCTAAAAGCAAATCCGAGCAAAACAGTGGAGAATTAAACTAAGCGAACAATATTTTAAATTTTTTCTTAGGTCTAGCAAAAAAGTATATTTTTTTTATTTTATGGCGCAGAGTACATAATAAAATATTTTAGTGATAGAATTTAAGTCAAACAGTGGAGAAAAAAGTAACCGACCAACAATTTAAATAAATGCTTTGAGATCTTTTTCCGTTCTGACATGCCTTAACGAAGAAGTGAGTGGGTCTGATGCTACCCTAATTTAATAATGTTAACCTTTTCCCTGCAATTGAAAACATTAGGTATTACTTTAAGCCTCGTTATTACCTCTCTATCGACCCCAGTTATACGTGCTGTTGCCCCTGATTCTTGAAGAAATCTCCTCGAAGTATTTCCATCGTTGGTATTTCCAAAACCTTGCTTTGGTTTGTCCGAATCGAACCCAAGTTCATCGCGAAATGCATTTGGATCTCTTGCTTTTTTCTTTTTTCTTCCTCCTCAATTTCAATAGATTCATCCTCCGCCTCTTGTACGAAGTGTACATATACGAGTATGTACGCAAGTTTCAAAATAAATTCCATGCACATCGCATGTTAAAAAAAAAAAATTGATAATGGACGAGGGTTCCTCCAATGTTCACCAATTGAACTATTAAGCTTCAGTGGAACAACTGATTTTTTTTTTTTTGCTTCTAGGCACCTTGTCCAGATGATCCCCCACTTACTTTGTAGTGTAAGAATTATTGGAAGTGCAATTAATTCCTCCTCTCTTTAGCTTTTTTAAAAGGCGCCTTGCGGTATGACCCATCATGTCTTGAAGTTTCAATCTAGCTAATATTTCCTTGATTTCATAATTTCTTGGAACTATCTCTTTTTTCGTAATTGTTATAATTTTGTTATAGAAACGCTCTTCATGATCCTTATAATATTTTATATCCTACAATGTCCCAAAGATAGTAAACATTTTTAGTCATTCCTCAAAAACGTTAAAAATTCTGCCTCGTCCGTTGTTGCTCTTCTTTGCCTCCGACTCTCTTTCTTATTTTTATAAATGATCTCTTGTCTGCAACTTCTAATCCAATTAATTCCTTCGCTGATGACAGTACCCTCACTTTTTCATATTCGTTCCCTAACTCACGTCCTTGCTCTTAGGCCGTAGAAGAGGAACGGCAACTTATGTTAAACACATTAAATTCCGACTTGGACAGTATAATCAAAGGGGGTTCAACCAACAGAGTGGAATATAATGCTTCCAAAACACAATGCTGTCTTCTGTCTCTCAAGCGAAACCAAAACTCTCAACCATTATCCATGGATGGTATTTGCATCATTGAAACCGAAAGACTTGCCATTCTCGGAATGTGTATTAATACCCATCTTACAATGGATCGATCACATATTCGAGGTCGCTAAAAATGCTGCAAAATATCTAGGATTCCTTAAGTGGTGCAAGAAATATTTTACCCCGTCTGATCTGGCCTCAATTTATAAAGTAATCATCCACCCAAAGCTGGAATATAACGCCCATATCTGGTCTGGTGCACACAAGACTGATTTGCACATACTAGACATGTTACAGAATCGCGCGTGAAAACTTATAGGTGATAGAGTCATTGTAAACTCCATACATTCACTTGAACAACGTCGAAATGTCTCGTGTCTCTCACTATTTTATCGCTTGTTTTATAAAAAATGATCCAGCGAAATAGCCAGTTACATTCCTCCCCTTCAAAATTTCACCCGCAATACGCGTCATGCTTCGAATGCACATCAGTTCACCGTTAAGTCCAACTTCGGTCGTACTGTCAAATATAGGGATTCGTTTACAAGCCCAACGACACGAATGTGGAATGATCTACCACGCTCTGTATTTCTCTATCAGTACAACCTTCAAAGATTTAAAGCCAACGTGCACAGGCTCCTCCTCTGTTCCTCTTCCCCCTTTTCCCAACGCCCGTGCCCTGATCCCCTGGGCGCGCACAAATTATAAACAAAAAAATTACTAAGGCATTAGAAAGATTTTAATTGATTATGTTCTCGGCAGCATTTATTAGTTTTTGTTTTTGGTGAACTCAGTTATCATTTCCTTGGTCTTCCTCTTGACGACTTTAATGTAGTTGGTAAATCATATGTTTCTTCCAGTGGCGTGGCGTCCATACAAGCCGATTCCTTCCGGCTTCCCTTTTCAAATATCAAACATTTTTATTTTGCCACTTGCCAACCATCACATTCAATTATTTGTTCAGCAAACCATTTTTCATAACTTTATACGCGCTCGAAGATGAAATGCTGCGACCACTTCGGCTGTTTATTCATGTTTACTCATACACTAACTCGCACACATAGGCGAGACAAGTATGAACTCCTCTAGCGAGAGAGCGTGCAATGATTTGTTTTGAAAAGCCGTTCATTTTCCGGCTTATGCATTCATTTCTTCACAGTACGAACTTTCAACTTTATTCCTTTCTGGCATATAGTAGAAGTTAATTTGCGATTTCTTTGTCTAACATACATTCGCTTATGAGGAAAATAACCCAAGATTTTTTGGCTTTTGTGGATGAACATTGGTGGAGGAGAAAGGTTTTAGTTCGAGGGAGATTTTTTTTTTATTGTAGGCAACAAAATAAGCCGACGAAAATCGAGTTATTGAGTGATGTAGTGGTTCGAACGGCGTTTGGGGTTTTTGTTACTTGTTGGGTATAATTTTTATGAACGAGTTTTAGCAGAATTCGTAAAAAAGAATCGTAGGATAGCTTTAGAGTACAAATAGGTAGTACATAATTGTAATTGCTAAATTTTTTATATTTAACAACTCTCTGAGTTATCAATAACTTATATAGATTACTTTGCCCAGAACGGCTTCTTTAGAAGCCACTTTTTTTATGCGATGGGCTCATTGTCTACGTAAATTCCAATGACTTAAAGTATAACAAAGGTGGCTTAGATTGCATATCTTAAGTCTGTGTTTCGAATATACCAAAATGGTAAGACTTGAATAAAACATTTTACTTAAAATCTTTTCGACTTCCCTCTCTTGAAATTTCACCCCACGCCTGGAGACAATTTTCCAACCATCCCTTAATTTTTTTTTTGAAATCATCTCTTGATCTATGGACTGCGACCCATAAGTTTGACTGACCTCTTCAAATCAAATCTCTCTAGCACAAAGCTATGCAAGTTCATGCAACTGAGTTTTTAGGTATAAATATGTTTATAAATATACAGAAACTAGCTTAAGCCCCGCCCGCTTCGTCAGGCATTAAAAAAAAAGAACTGTTGTTGTACTCAGCTGTATGTACCACAATGTTTTCGTACACAAAAATGTCTAAGTTTTTTTTTTTCAATGTTATTAAATGTTTTTGTATTTTTTTTTGGCTATCATCTTTGTACCGTAATTACCTACATTAAAAAAAAAAAAAAAACATACGCATTTAGCCACTTCGTTTTATATATATATGTATATAGATTAATTCTCCGTTGAGTTTAGTTCGGATCCTATCGGACCTTCTTTTTAAACTTAACTTAAAGTTGAAAAAGTGTGCCGAAAATAGTGTTGCAAAAAACATTAAATTAAATAGTTTTAAAATATTTACTAAAATAAACTGTTTTCATTTTTGATTTTGCAAATGAACGAATATATCACGCAAAAAGAAAAAGAAATGATTTTTTGAAACGCTTTGCCTAATTTTTAGACTCAAACATAAAAAAATAAAATTAAATTAAATCAGTTTTTAAGTGACCTCAAAAATGACTCTACTTTGACTGGCTCTACAAACAAAACCATTGATCCAAACGAAATATGTTTTTCGAATACCGGAGCTCCAAATATTTGTTAATCCAATTTAGTGGATTTAAAAGTTTTGCATTATAGACTCACCTGGAAATTTAATTATGCAATCACTTTTGCCTAAATGGCCACTGTGCGCCGCATAGTGACTCATTTTGACTTTCTTGCTTGCAAATATCACAACTCTTACACAAATAAATATATCGTGACATTTTTTTCTTCTGCTTAAATAAAATTCACAAGGCTAAAATTATTGAATTTTGAGGAAAATGCATTACAGGGTGTTTCAGAATCTTCTTCTGAAATAAGGCCTTCTTACCACAGAGGATAAACAAAATATTTTACTTCAAAAATAGTCAAAAGTCCATGATGGAAATAATAACAGAGTGTCTAAAAGCTAATCCGAGCAAAACAGTGGAGAATTAAATTAAACGAATCATTTTTTTAAATTTTTTCTTAGGTGTAATAAAAAAGTGTTTTTATTTTATTTTATGACACATAATAAACTATTTCAGTGATACATTTCAAGTCAAACAGTGGAAAAAAAAAATAAAAAAAAAAATCAGATTTCTTGGAAACTGTGATCAAGATCCGGGTTGACTGGCTCTACAAGCAAAACCATTGATCAAAACGAAATATTTTTTCCGATTACCAGAGCTTCAAACATTTGTTATTTCAGTGAATTTAAAATTTTTGGATTATAGACCTACCCGAAAATTTAATTATGCAAGCACTTTTGCCTAAAAGGGCCACTGTTCGGCGCTTTAAGAGCTACATACATTTGGAATGCCATCCGGTCCAGGGGCTTTTTTATTTCTAAATCTGTTGCATGTCTGATGTCTCAAGTATCTCTTCCGGTGTGATTCTAGGAACTTTCGAAGACTCGTCCTCCAGTGGAGTTTTTAATTGACTTGTCCTTCAACTATTTTCTGTAATATCTTTTCATTACCACTCGGTCATTCCACCAATAAACTGATGGGTATTGTGAACTAGTCATCCTTCTTACCATAGAAGCATTGCACGCCCTTGTGATGTGGGTGGTAGCATACGCGAGCATTTTGATCGAATGTGGTTGTCTTCCATGCTATTTTGTTGACTATTCTCCTTGAAGTATTTTTGTTACAATATTATTTCACCTTTGTTCGTTTATCGTCTCACAAAATATTGCTTGGTTGTTGCTGTGAGTATAGTGAGCGCTGACCTTCTTACAAAAGTAAGACCTTGCTTACAAAAGTTTGATAATTGAGCCTGCTCCATTCCTGCTGAACGTGTTACCGAGATGATGCCGCCACTGGGGCAACCTGGAGGGTTAGACGACCCAGTGAGAAAGGAACTTAGTGGTGCGGGCTCTCGTTGGTACCGTCGGTATCTGGAAAAAGGTTTTGCACCTGAGGTTGCCAGGAAAAAGGCCCGTCTCCAATGTCACTTCAGCAACCAAGAGGAGCAACCAGGAGATAACACCCCCTGCATATAATGTGTAATGTAGATCCCAGGCAGAGCCAGCGAAAGCTACATTGAACACCAAGGCATGGAAAGTCTTATATGGTGTTTCGATGCTATTAAGGCTCAAAACGGTTCTCTGAGCTACGGGTTTGGCAGGGTGGCGGTGAGTGGACTCAAGAGACTCGAAGAGAGTGCAGAGCAAGGTACCATCTCGAACCCAGTCTCGAGGGAGACACAACCAGAAGTGGAGCAACGCCGACTTCTGCTAGAAGTTGAAACACCAGCTCCTACTGTCGAACAGGATGCCCGGAGTACTGATGGAGAGTATGTCCAACTCAGATTGCTCGCTCTCTGATGAGAACCTTAATAAGACGATGGTCTCTCTCCCTCAGACCTCGATCTTGAGTAGGAAGAGACTCTACAAGCGGAGTGTGGGGTAATTGTCCCCGACGATCATTAGCTCGATGACCTCCGATTTCAAAATTAAGGTTGCCAGGTAAACATTCTCCACGCTATATCAGCATTATCCGCGATAGTCAGAATGTTTACCAAGCAAAATATGGGCATAACACTGATATAAGTGCCAAGGATCATGAAAGGACTAGTCAAAGGATTGTCATGTAATGATGCAAAGGTAATTTGGGATATACTCGTAAGAGTGGCCAGTCCAAGGGCATGCATTCTCATAAATAACAAAATTAACTTTCTCCTACTTTCAGATTATATGCCGCGAGACTTGGTGCCATTACAGATCACTCTAAATATAGATGGAGTATACCGCACCATAATCATCGCATCTGTATACTGCGCTGAGGATAAACCAGCTATTCCAAGGGAACTGCAGGATCTAGTAGAGCACTGCAACAAGCTCCAAATGCCGTTGCTTATTGGGTATGATGCTGATGCTCACAGTGTCGTCTGGGGGAGCACTGACACGAATATCAGGGGTCTCTCTTAGAATTTATTTTAAGTTCATCTCTCGATATATGTAATATAGGGAATACCCCAGCATTTGTTGAAGTTTCGATCTCATGCTAGGCAGTCCTAGCATAAGCAGGTTAATTAAGAACTGGAGAGTATCCAATGATCACAGAATCCAATGATCACAGAATTTTTATTTTTTATTTTTTCAAAGTTTATATTACATCTGTTTTGGTTGGTTGGTTGGTTTGAGAGGGTGAGCTTATGCTCTTCACTTAGGCCTCCATTGGGCCCGTTGTGTTCCCCTCATCTGCGTAACTGTAAGGAATAGTGATGTGTTTTGGGAATTATGTATTGAGAGGATTTAGGTCTAGGGATCATGGGTAGTATCAACTATATCGTATAGTGATCGGGGAATCGTAGTGTTCGTATGGCGAACTCCAGTATATCCCCGATTCCTTTCTTATTGAGGTGTGTAATATCCGGAATCCTTGGAGATCCCAGGATTTTCAGCCTTAGCCTCGATGTAGCGGGGCAGTGACAGAGGAAGTGTTCTATATCTTCCTCCTCCTCTTCACAGTTGGCACAGATTGCTGTATCAGCTATCCCGAGTCTGAATGAATTTTTGTTGAGATTGATGTGCCCTGTTAAAAGTCCCACCATCAATCTCAATTGTGTTCTGCTTGAGTTAAGAGCTCTTTTTGCTGTGTTGTTACTCGGTTTGGTTTTTACAGATCTAGCCACTTTGCACGTGTCTAGATTCGTCCAGTAGTTATTGAACTCCTGTCGTATCTTATCATTGATTATTGTTTTAATAGTTGTCAGAGGGACCCCTATTGTACTATCCGGGTTCAGTTCTGTATTGCCCGCTCCTTTCCTTGCTAGTTCGTCTGCCTTTTCGTTACCCGGTACACCCTCGTGCCCCGGTACCCATGTGAGACGGACTCTATAGTCGTGAGTATTTCGGTTGCCTTCATTATTTGCATAGACTTCTGCTTGGAACACCGATACAAATGGTTCTAGGTGAATAGCAAGTTCAATCGGTGGGTTAGCACTGAAGATGCCAGCCCCTGATTCCCCTGATATGTTAGAGCCATCTGTATAAACCGATATCCCATTGGAGTTTCTTGTCGATCTTTCATACGTCCAATATTCTCTTGCGGGAAAAATTGCTTCGAAGTTGTTGGAGAATGTGTACGATTTCTCAACAACATCACTGGGGCAATCGATGAGTGGTGTCATTACTCTTATCATTTCGGTGATTTTTCGATGTCCCGTATTTGCACCACCGGTGAAATGGCCGATAGTTCTAAGCCGTGAGGCTGAAATGCCGGCAATCTTCTTCGCTTCGAGGTGCACTGGTAGAATGTTAAGTATCGCTTCCATGGCCGCGGTTGGTGTTGAGGATTGTGCTCCTGTAATACCCAGGCCATACGCTGCACCTTAGTTAGCAAGTCTCTTGCATACTTTTTGCTCATCACTGGCCACCATACAACTACACCGTAGAAGATGATGGGTTTTATTACGCATTCGTATATCCAGTGGACCTGTTTCGGTTTCAAGCCCCATGACTTCCCGATGGCCCTCCTGCATATCCAATATGCTCTCTTTGCTTTGGTGACTCTTTCTTCCAGGTTCTTTCTCCAGGTCAGTTTCCTGTCCAATATAATGCCCAGATACTTGACGCTGTCGCGGAGTTGTAGTGATACTCCTCCGAGTTGTGGAATGTGAAAGTCACTAGTTTTGGTTTTCTTTGTAAAGAGAACCATTTCCGTTTTATTTGGATTTATTTCTAATCCACTCTCCTCCGCCCATTCTTTTATGATTCGAAGGGTGTTTTGCATAAGCTCTCCTATGATGTTCAGGTGCTTACCTCTTATCAGAACGGCTAGGTCATCTGCGTACGCTACACATTTCGGACAGGTTCCATCCAGTGCTTTTAAAAGGTTGTCCATTATTACATCTGTTTTAGGACACTAAGTAATTGTTTTAAAAGATATAAATGGATATATATTAAGTCGTAAGACCATTATCGTACACAACTTTTTGTTACGTTACTTTACTTTTACTTTCATACAGATTTTATCGTATCTCGTTGTTTAGATGGTTTGAGATTATGATTTGGTGATTTCTACTTTGTTTTTTGATTTCGTCTTTAATACTGGGTATATTGAGGTCACGATGAATGTCTTCATTAGAAATATAGCAGGGTGCATTGACAATCGTCCGAAGTATTGTATTATTGATTGTAGTCGTTGTATAATGTCGATATTTGATTTAGCAGCAGTTCCCCATATTTGGATGCCATATGTCCATATCGGTTTTATTATGCTTTTGTAGATTAATAGTTTGTTTTGTACAGAGAGTTTAGTGTTGTTGCCTAAAAGCCAGTATAGTTGTCTAAATGTGTTTTTGATTTGGTTGCGTTTTTAAATTATGTGCGGTTTCCATGTTAGTTTGTTGTTTATTAGTATGCCTAGATATTTCGCTGAGCAGTCAGGAATAATTTTTTTGTTGTTTATTGTGATGTCTTGCGGCTTGTAATTCCTTTTTGTCGTATATATAACTTGGACTGTTTTTTCTTCATTAATTTCTATACCCCATTTATGGAACCAATCTATTGCTTTGCCCAGCGTTTTTTTGTTTGGTTTGTAGTAGCTTGTATTGTTTACAAGCGAGTGTGAAGAAATAATCAGTGTGTCATCTGCGAATGTTGCTAGCTTGGAGTCCTGTATCAGCGGCTTAACCACGTCCGCAGTAAAGAGTAAATAAAGGATAGGACCTAGAACACTACCCTGTGTAATCCCTGCGTCGATTTCACATAAATCTGAATGTTCGTCATTATATTGCACATAGATGTGTCGATTGTCCAGGTAACTTTTGATGAGTTGGTGGTATTGCGGTAGCATTGCCTTGAGTTTGGATAGTAGTCCTTTATGCCATACACTATCGAAGGCTTTTTCAACATACAGGTAAACTGCTACGCAGTATTTTTGCTCATTCAAGTCGTTTAGAATTTTGTTTGTTACTCGATGCACCTGTTGAATAGTAGAGTGATTTTGTTGAAATCCAAATTGGTGATCCGGAATAAGGTGTTTCTGTTTTAGTGGTATGTCAATACGATCAAGCAGAAGTTTTTCGAATATTTCCGAAAAAATCGGTAGAAAATTTATCGGCCTGTAAGATGATGGTTTTGTAGCATCTTTGCCTGGTTTCGGGATTGCTATTATTTTGAAAACTTTCCATACTTTTGAGTAGTGATCAAGCCTTAGGATGGCATTGAAGATATTTCTAATATAAGTCAGAGCTCTATCCAGTAGTTTGTTCAGTATTTCTCCAGTTATTAGGTCATACCCGGGTGACTTTTTGCATTTTAATTTTTTTTGTTAGGTAGTGTTTTATTTCGTTGGTTCGTATTTTCTTTATTGTCATGTTCGTAGATGTGGAAATATTGCTATTTGGCAGTGATATATTTCGTCCATTGAAGCCATTGGTGAATGTTGTTTTTTCGGTGTCTGTTCTGGATCAATTACCATTAGCTTTCTTCAGAGGTGATTGGTGGTTAATTCCTTTTTCAGCCTTTTGTTCAGCTTCCACAGCGAATAGTTTGTTGTTTGTGTTGCTGTGAGATTTTTCAAACATGTATCAACGTGTTGGTTGTTATGAACTTTAAGAAGGTCTTTTAGTTCCTTAGTCGATTTATTGTAGTTTGCTTTGTTCAATGGTTATCTACTACGTTGCCAATTTTTCGTAGTTTTCGTTTTTCTTTGATTTTTTGTCGTATATCTTTTAGTGTAAAAGTAATTAAGCTTATTGGTTTAGTTTCAGGCGGTAACCTAGTTGCTGCCAGGTGTATTGTATAGTTCAAATGTATAATAGCATTTCCAAGGTTTTGGTGTGTTTTAAGAGGAATCCTCTGATCAATTTTCTTTTCAATTACTCTTCGAAAAGCGTCCCAATCGGTTTTATGATTGGTCAGAGAAGGGATGGGTCATCGTACTTTTGTAATAGTGATTTCAACTACAATGGGAGAATGGTCAGATGAGAAGCTTGTGCTTAATTGAGTATCTATGTATGTATGTATTTTATTTACTTAGTATCAGTTACTATTACAATTCATTTGGTATACTTTAATTTATATAACAATATTTAATTTTACTTTTAAGTTACTGTATTTCGTATATGTGATATTAACAAATTTTTTAATCTTCTTAAAACAGTTTCATTCTTTATTTCATTAGGTAGTCCGTTATCCATATTCTATGTTCTAGAATCTCTATACAACTGTAGTCTGAAATCGTAGTTGGATCTTAAGTTATATGGTTGAGCGTCCCTTGTATATATTAAATTTGTGGTCAAGTATAGTGGCACCATGCTGAATTTCATCTTAAATACAAATGTTAGTACATTGAAGATGATACGCTACTTGATGTTTAGCCATTTCAAACAAGATAGCATCCATCTACTCGAGGTATAATAGCTACATCGAATTGTTCTCATCGCTTTATTCTGCAGCACCTGCAGTTGATCTACGTGTTCATTATTCCCCATAAACAAAATAGTAGAGCAGAACTCAAAGTGTGGTTTAATTATAGTATTATATATGTTAATTGCACAAATGGTTGTTATATTTTTTCTTATTCTTGCAAGAAAGGACACTTTTTTGGAAATTTTTTTTTGTTATGTACATCATATGGCTATTAAAATTCATTTTACTGTCTAATATTACACCGAGGTACTTTATTTCAGGAACTTGTTCAATCTCTTCACCATATATTTTTAAATTAATACATTCGTCCCTATTTATGATTAATGTTCTTTGTAATACGCAAGTCAATGGGGTCTGGTTTTCTCCAATGTCACCAATGCCTATGAATTTGCAATTATTTTTTGTTATCGCTTCCATAAGGTTTTTTCCTTTCTTGTTGGTTAGTCTTGAGCCCCAATCTGCATGTTTCGCGTTAAAGTCGTCCTCGGCAATAAAGCGCCGACCCAATGTTTCGATTTACTCGGAATACTGTTGTGGACGACATATTGTAAATTTTGGTGGACAATACAAAGCAGATAGTATGAGTGGTCCGCATGTGTTCTCGATTTGGATTGTCGGTGCTTGAATGTAGTCCTTTGCATATTCTTGGAGAACATTGTATTTAATGTCTTTTCTTATTATTATTGCTGAGCCTTCACGGGCTCGTCCGCTAGGATGATTAGCGTGATTTATAAAATTCTGGTGAATTATAAAGTATTGGTATTTTTATAAAGCTTTTATTAGAGAAGTGGGTTTCTGCAATTAAAAGGATGTCTATTGAGTTATCAATTATAAATTGTTTTATTTCCGAGATATGTTGATTTAGTCCGTTTGCATTCCATACTATTTTCAATTTAGTGTTATTGTCCATTTATTTTAGTGACTTGTAAAGTTAAAATGTTCATCATGTTAGTTATTTGTGTTATAAGCTGCTTTATCATGCTTTTTAGTTCTGATAAATCGTCCATAGGTTTGGTTTCATTTAGCGTTCTCTGTGCGTTGTTTGTAGTATTATTTCTTATTTCGTCAGTGAATGGTGTCTTAGAATTATTTCTGTTTGGGATAGGATACTGGGTTACTGCTTTCGTTGTTGTACGGATTCTGCGAATGATATCTGGGGATTCGTTTTGTTTTTGTCAGGATTGTGGATTAGCAAGTCAGTAGATGTTGTCTGTTGTTCTACAGTTTTCTTTCGTAGGGCGGGAAATCTTTGCACTTCTAAGGCTTTGTATATTTCACAGCCCTTATAGTTGGTTGTGTGTGATTTGCCGCACAGAGCGCATTTTATTCTGTTGCTTTCTGACTCTAAGGTACATTCGATTGTGCAGTTTTTTTCCTGCACACTTTACACGAGTTGGTTCTAGTGTACAAAAGTTCTTAGTGTGTCCGTATTTCTGGCAGTTTAAGGGGTGGTTCAAATGATACTGTACATTGTAGTAAGTGTGTTATGTTATAGATTTCCTTATTGTTAATATTGTTTACCAGTTCGATGGCAAAGAGCGGTAATGTTTTTTTTTCGTTCCTCGTTGTGTTATGTTGTGGACGTTGTTTACGTTATGATTAAGGTCAGCTAGGTCGTATTTAATTTCATATGATTCAGTAGAGTGGTGCATATTTCGTAGCATGATTCGGAAGCCGCGTTGTTCTTTAGCTTTGTACGTATAGTATTGTGTGTCCTTAAGTTTGAGTACTTTTATAATTTTAGTGTAAGTACCTGGGTCTTTTGGTTGTATTTTGATTTCGTCGTTAGGGAGGACTTTTAGTACGTATGTATCCTTTGCTATTGTCCTGTTAAGGACATCTATTAAGACGTGTATATATTTACCGCTTTGAACATATAGTTGGCCTTATTTAATTTTCACCTTTGTTGGCGAGTGTGTATGTTCTTCGGTTTCATCATCGGTAGCTAGTAGCTCGAATCGGTTTTCAAATTTTTCAGAAACGGCTGGTTGGTTCAACCAGTATTTCTTTTAAAGTGTTTTCCCGTTTTAAAACTAGCACTGATATAAGCACGGTTGTGTTACATGGCATTGTGAAAACAAACTGGGAGGCTTTTGCAGAAACCCTAGGTAATAACCTGGAGCATATCGACATTAGTAGAGCTCCAGCCCATTACTTAGATTTGGAAAACGCGGTAGAGAGCATTAGTAGCGCTATCACAAACGCGTTTGGAACAAGTTGTCCCATAAGCAACAATTTGACAAAATTAAGATCCGTAACATGTAAATAGTTCAATAGGGCAAAGCGTAACGGAGAAGCACTTACACAGTACAACAAAGAACTGAGGAAAGCTTTGGGAGATTTTGCGAGACAATTACCAGCACTCCTGCTGCAGCTAGACTGCATAAAGCTCTGGCAAAATAGTGGAATGCAAACGTCTTTAAAAAACCCAGACGGTAGTTTCACTAAGGATGAGGAAGAGAGAGCACTACTGCTCTTAGAAACTCACTTCCATGGAAATGTGCAGAATACAAATGAAGGGAGCATAACCAACATAACAAGACCGCCTCGGAAAGAAGTTTGGGAAATTGCAAGTACAATCTGTTCCAGAGGGAGAATTGAATGGGCAATTAGCTCCTTTCAGCCGTTAAAGTCACCAGGTGTGGATAGCATCACACCAACCTTAATACAGAAGAGACAAAAAAGACTACTATCATACCTAGTCAGAATAATGAAAAGTAGTATTGCACTTTTGTATATTACAAAGCAGTGGAGACAGGCAAAGGTTGTGTTCATACCAAAAGTGGGGAAAAAGAACACAACAAGCCGAAGTCATACAGACCAATCAGCCTAACATCGTTTCTTCTCAAAACAATTGAAAAGCTGTACATATCTATGTAAGGGAGGACGTAATAAACACGTCCCCACTTCATTACCGCCAACATGCAATAGAGCCGGTAGATCCACGGAGATGGCTCTTTTCCAGTTGACGGAAACCATATAGGAAGCTCTTGAAGCAAAAGAGATTGTTGTCTGCGCCTTCCTAGATATTGGAGGGGAATTTGATAGTACTTCACACGAAGCCATCAAGCTCGCCCTAGACAGAAAAGGAGTCAGCAGAATAGTATCTAGGTGGATGTAAGAATTGCTGAGAACAAGATCAGTACGAACTCAGACGTCGCGTAGAATCGTTAAGGTCAACACAACTAGAGGATGCCCACAAGGAGGAGTACTATCTACTCTAATGTGGAGTCTAGTTGTGGATGAATTACTTGAAAAGTTAACCAACTTCGAAATCAACTGTCAAGCCTACGCTGATGATATAGTACTGATTGTAAGAGGAAAGTTTGAAGGAACCCTTTTGTGGCATCATACAAAGAGGAGCACACAGAAAAGATATCCAAAAAAGCCACCCGATAGCTAGTAAGTCTTAACCCGAACTAATCTAACCACAACGAGGGATACACTCACTAAAGTCCAAAAACTTGCTTGCCTCTGTACTACTGGGGACATGTTCTACTACTGCCATGGAAGTATTCTTGGAGCTAACTCCACTTCATATTGCATTTGATCAAAACGTAAAGCGGACGATCGTAAGGATGGCAAAAGAGGGCATCGAGAGGGAGAAAAGCATCAATTCAAAAGAAGATGATGTACTTCTCAAGAAACTCTCTCTTCCAGCAATTCCTAGGGACGATTGTATCAGGAAATTTAACTTTGATTAAAAAATTCCATATGAAGTTAAGTAACAAAAAGGCTTGAAGCAATGAATCCATAATATACGGATTGAGTAACCACACAATAAAGTGGTATACGGACGCCTTAAGAACTGAAGAAGGAACAGGGGAAGGTGTATTTGGGCCAAAAACAAAGTACTCAGAACCTATGGGCAAAAGTACCAGTATCTTTCAAGCTGAAATATACGTTATAGATAGATGTGTTCAATTCAATTTCGATAAAAGATACAAAAATGCGACATACGAGTAGCAATTTTGTCAGACAGTCAAGCAGCTATCAAGGCACTTGACTCCCATTTCATTAAATCAAAACTTGAGTGGGAATGCCTATACAAATTTAATGAATTGGGTAACAGTAACAGGGTAACCCTCTATTGAATAGAGGGCAACGAAGAAGCAGACTCCTTGGCAAGACAAGGAGCAGCAGCATTCTTTATTGGACCTGAACCATTTTGCGGAATAGGAAATCAAACAAGAAACTTCTGGAACGCTACAACTGGAAGAGATCCGAATAACAAGAATAACCTACATATCCTAACAGGCTTTCTAATGGGGCACTGTAAACTTGGGGAGCTAGGTGTAACAAACGAAGGCCTTTGCAGATTCTGCAATGAGTCACCTAACATCTTCTGGAGTCTTGTGGGGCATTGACCCACAAAAGATTGAAATGCTTGTGCAAGTACCAACTATCAGATGAGGATGTGCCAAGTATAGACCCACTTCTCATTCTCAGATTTCTAGGAGAAACCGGATTAGAGACGGTGCTCAAGGGTGAACTATCCTTGCCATGGCAAAAAAAGAGTGTTTGACCCTAGATTACAATTCTGAAGGAATTATATTCTGAGGGAAATTTTAATGAATCAATAAACCTCTCCTAGGTATTAGCAGGGGTCACAAAAGACCATTAGGTCGCAGTGCAAGATAACTCTGCACAAATAATAATAATAATAATAATATTAATACCAAGGTGAGAACCTCACACAACGAAAGCGGTACATATACAAATATATATATATATATATATATATATATATATATGCATGTATGTCCTTGGAAATATTTAATAAGTTTAAAAAGAAATATAAAACATGTACAGGGTGCGGAGGTTATTTGAGGACAAATTTGAAGGAAAACGGAAATGCTTATAACTTATGCAATAAAAAAACGTTTATTAGAACATAATTTGGCACATAAATACATATACGGCTGTATTTATTCAATAAAATCACCTTCAGCATCGATAACAGCCTCAATTCGTGACCGAAAACGTGAGCATGCCGGAATTAAATGGTACTTGTTGATGTTGGCCATCACTTGGACAATGGCGTCGTTTAGATCTTGGATTATATTGGTGTGGATTTTTTTTGATTTTATGTTCAACTGCACCCCACACAAAGTAATCAAACGGATTAAGGTCTGGTGAGTTACATAGGTGGCCATGGTTGGTTGGTTGGTTTAAGAGAGTGAGCTTACGCTCTTCGCTTAGGCCTCCACTGGGCCTGTTGTGTTCCCCTCGTCTGTCGAGCTGTAGGAAAAATAATGTAATATGGGAATTAAGTGATGAGAGAGGATGCAGGTATTGGAGCGCATGGGGAGTATTAAAATGGTGGAGTATTATAGTGATCGGGAAATCGTCTTGTTCGTCAAGCGAACTCCAATATATCACCGATTCCTTTCTTACTGAGGTGTGTTAGGTAGCTATAAGTGTTGTGTTATTGTGATCATGTAAATTGATCGGTTGAGTCGTAGCGGCTTTATGCGCTGGCGCAGAATCCTGCTGGAACACGTATGGTCTTCCTTCACTTACCCTGTCTATCACCACGATGAATTCGGCAGAATTCACTCCAAGACCTTGCCAGAAAAGGTATTGAGGCATAATATGACCTTCACTGCTTACTACCCCAAGGACCATCACACTAGCAGAAAACTTGATGTGCATTACACGGGTGACATCTGAAGTCTCTGCACACAGCCTTTCGTTCCTCCTATTGACCCTCTGGTCCTTGTCTAATTTTTTTTCATCGGAAAAAAGAAGGCTTGGATCTTCCGGATGTTTCAACTTGTTGAGGAGCCGCTTACCTTGGCGCACACGCTGCTTTTTCGTTTCCTCCAACATAAATTTGCCACTTCGCATGCAATGAGACTTATATCGGAGGTTTTCATTCACCACATCGCGATGGCATTGCTTTTGTATAGAATTTTACTCATTTGCAGGCCAATGTATAATACTGTAACATAATAAAGCATAATAACTACGCCCCAAAAGTAAGCAACACATTCCGAAGTGACTTTTCAGAACACATTCGAGGCTCATGTCCACGGATAGAATAGGATTATGTCTAAGACGACGTCGCGGAATTAAGAGAGAATTATATATATATATATATAAGAACAGATGGCGATCGAGGCAGTTGCAGTTGGGTTTCGAACCGCACGAAGAGATTGGAAAAGTGATAAGTTCGATAAATTGAAAGTTGAGAGTTAACAAGAAGAAGTAATTAGTTTGGATTTGTGAATTAAGTAATTGAAATGAGATAAAGTGATTTGAGAAGAAAGGGACCTTGTAAGGAAAGAATTTGCGAAGAACAGTATAGTGTGAACTTGAGTTGTTCTATAGACTAGGAAATAAAGAAATAATCTCACAGAATAGCGTTTTATCTACTCGACCCGTAGCTCGCATATTACAATACGTATGTTTTTCTAATACGTTGGTGAAACCCAATTCTACAAATTTACACCATACAATATATAAGTTGAAGTTGGTCAGAAAGGGATATGCATCTTAATGAATACATATATTACCTATCAAAAGCCCCCAATACCTTACACATATGTATGTACGTTTATTTGTACTCATACATATATATATGCTGTATTAATTTGGTACGAGTAGCATTTAACAAGTATCTATGCATTTGCAAATTTTCATGTTGGTGAATATAATGTATGTATGTATAAGTTAACTCACATTAAATTCTTCATCCAACATAATTCATCTTCTCATTCTCCTCAAATACACAGTACCTAAGCTTCCAACTGCTGACATGATCGTCTGGGTCATACGATGCGGGCGCAAATTCCTGCATTCCATCACGTACGGCAGCGGTAACCCGATGACAACTGTGGGAACACTTCGTCGAGAGATGGGCATGTGGAGCAGACAGATTAGTATTTAAGCTAGAGTAAGAAATTTCATGGTCAGTCGAATTTTGATTTTTGTAAGGGGAAGCTCTGCCCAACAGAGCATGGAAATAAAATTATTTTTTTAGATAAATAAACGCATGTTTATTTAATTGGCGCCCGAGCAGGGACCAGTGAGACTGTGTTAAAGTGAGTGCGTAAGTGCGTAAGTGTTAGCGCCAGAGGCCTAAAGTAGCTTCCGCGCCGTCACCGGTTATTCCCGGTTCCCGTGCCATAAACATTTAGCGACCGTTACGTTTTGTAATTACGCCAACGCTAAAGAGTGCTCGCGATTGCTCACTGGTCTAGTAGTGACATTAGAAAAAGAATCATCACATACAGTAAAAGGAAATAGTGTAGATACGCTAGAAGGTCCTAGAAACGCCTCTAGTGCACCGCATCAAGGGAGTGAACCAAGGGATCCCCAGTAACCAAACAACGCGACGAGTAAAAAGGAATAAATCTCATCCACCAGTGCGGAAATGCTGCCGATCTTAGTGTAAGTAGTATTAAGAATATTAAGTAAATTGATACATAGAATTAAGATGTGGAAAAGAATTTTAACAAAAGTAATAATAAATTATAAATAAATTATGCAATTGAAAATTGAATCAAAAAGAAAAGAATAAAAGCAAAAGAAAAAAAAATATCAAAGAAAAAAAAAAAAAATTGAGTTTAGGAATAAAAAAGTTGAAATGGTTAAATTTGTTTGAAGTAAAAAAGAAATCAAAGCAGTTATTTTTTTTCTCTCTCTCCCTTTTTCTCTTGCGGAAATTCCTTTCGTTTATCTTCAAACAGTATTAGTAAATAAAGTACAAAAAGTTTTGGTCAAAATAAAATCCTCAGTCATGCCAACCACTACATAGATCTCAGTGCACTAATCCTTCCTTGGATTTAGCATCCGCCTCTACCGCTAACCCAATTCCTCCTAACCGATCAAGCATAGGTTCGGTTGCTGACGTACCAGGCAACATGGACGCAAATGCTTCACTCCGCTCCGCTGCTCCAAACGAGACTCCAGAAGTGCAAACCACCGCCGAGCTAGATTCCTTAATCTCTTCTATAGTTTGTCGCGTTCTGCATCAGCAGGGTCGTAGTATAATACAGAATGTTCTTAATCCTGATCCACAACGGTTCTATGGTGTGGATCAAACAATTTCTCCAGAGCATCGCAACAAGCTAGAAGACCTCGACAGAATTCCAGACGTGGTCCGATGCCTCAGGAATTTCTCCGGAGACGCAGGCGAATTCTCTTCCTGGAAGAAGAGCGTCGAGCGTGTCCTCCAGATTTACGAACACAGTAAAGGTACACCAAAATATTACGGGATACTTAATGTAATAAGAAATAAAGTTATCGGACAAGCGGACGCAGCGTTGGAATCGTACAACACCCCGCTTAACTGGGAGAATATTTGCCAATGCCTTACTATGCATTACGCTGATAAGCGTGATGTTGGTACATTGGAGTACCAAATGTCCTCTCTCGTGCAAGGGCACAACTCGATAAAGACTTTCTACCAAACGGTATACTCGCACCTCTCCTTCATACTTAACAAAATATCCTGTATGGATATAACAGGCGAGTCAATGAGGTTGTTGACCCAGACCTATCGAGATAAAGCGCTGGACACCTTTATCAGAGGTCTTAAGGGCGACCTACCGAAGCTATTAGGTATGAGAGAGCCCGTCGATCTACCTCAAGCACTGCATCTGTGCTTGAAGCTCGAGAACCAGAACTTCAGAACAAATTATATTCAAGCAGCGCACAGTGCCACGAGGAAGACACATGTTCCAAATCATTGTAACCTATTTCATAGGCAAGATGTCGTAATTCCACACCAGTCGTACCACCCCCAACGCCAGAATTTTCACCAAAACAGTGCTCCTCAAAATTACCATCAACGTCAGTATTTCAATTCAAATTCTTATCCCCAAAATCACCCGCAACGCCAATATTTCAATGCAAACTCTAGTCCTCAAAACTATCCACAACGTCAGTATTTCAATGCAAACAAGAATAAAACGAGAACCTCCAACACAGGGGGCCAGCGCGCAAGTACGCGACATCAATTACCAGAATCGAAAGAAATTCAACGCTTCTAGGGCACCCATAAATCAGGGTCACCAGACGCCCAAGTATCAGCCCAATTACTATGTTGATGTTCCACCTAACGAACTTGCTGAATATTTTCAAGAGCTAAGCATAAACAACGATCAAACTGCAGACAATGAGAACGAATATTTTGAGGATCCAACTGTGTTTCCCGACGCAGAAGAACACTGTGACATTAATTTTTTAGGCTAAATAGCTCTTCCTTGCCGTATATAGAATGCAAGACGAAGAGCGGTAATATGCTTAAATTCTTAATTGACACCGGTTCTTCCAAAAACTACATACAAACATCCCTCGGAAAGCCATTACAAAACAAACAATATTTCCTAGCGAAATCCATCGCAGGAGATATTAAAATAACACACCACACTCTAATTAACCTTTTCAATTTAGAAAATATAAATCTCAAGTTCTTCCTCCTGCCGACCTTGAGAACTTTCCATGGCATCCTTGGAAACGATAGCCTTAGAGAACTATAGGCTACAATAGATACCAAGAGTGGCTCCATGACAATTCTTAACCGTCTCAAAATCAAAATTAAGCAACTAAATTCACCATCCGTAAACTCACTTCATATCAAAACCGTCGGTATGACATCGACACAACGTAACCTTTTGAACTTATCTGTAAATCGTTTTCATAATTTATTTTCGGAACCAGACGAAAGGCTGACGTACACTACAAGAGTCGTCGCTGAAATTTGCACCACAAACGACTCTCCTATCTATAGCAGATATTACCCTTTTCCAATGGCCCTTAAGTCCGAGGTTGAGAGCCAAATATAGAACCTATTAAAAGATGGGTTTATTCGACCTTCCAGATCCCCGTACAATTCACCTGTGTGGATTGTACCTAAAAAACCGGACTCTACAGGACTAAAGCAATACCGGATGGTAATTGACTATAGGAAATTGAATAGTGTAACCATAGCTGATCGCTACCCAATTCCCGAGATTAGTGAGGTTCTCGCGCAACTCGGTAGAAACACTTTTTTCACTGTTCTCGACCTAAAAAAGCGATTTCCACCAGATTCCCTTAAAAGAATCTGACGTTGAGAAAACCGCGTTCTCCATAAACAATGGTAAATATCAGACTTCCTTTTGGCCTCAAGAACGCGCCATCGATCTTTCAAAGGGCACTCGACGACATTCTCCGAGATCACATGGGAAAAATTTGCTACGTCTATATCGATGAAATAGTAAATTTTAGCAAATCCGAAAGTGAACATGCCCGGCATATAGAGGAAAACTTTAAAACACTCTATGATGCCAACATGAAGGTCCAGCTTGACAAATGTCATTTTTCCAAGAAGGAAGTCGAATTTTTGGGTTTCATCATATCATCAGATGGAATAAAAACTAACCCTACGAAAGTCGAGGCTATCCAGAATTTTCCTATGCCTAAAACTTTGAAAGACTTACGCTCCTTTCTTGGCCTGTCAGGTTACTATCGCCGCTTTGTCCAACACTACGCAAAGCTTGCGAAGCCCCTTGCAGCCCTTTTGAGAGGGGAGGAGGGACGCATGTCCAAAACACAGTCCTCAAAGAAACAAATTTTTCTCGACCCTACAGCAATAGACTCCTTTAACAAAATAAAAAATTCTCTCATTTTCGCAGACTTAATTTTATCATACCCTAACTTCAATAAACCATTCGAACTTACCACTGATGCCTCTAACTACGCTATTGGCGCAGTTCTGTCGCAAGAGGGAAAGCCGATCACATTCATTTCGTGAACGCTTAGTTCTACTGAGGAGAACTACGCAGCCAACGAAAAAGAAATGTTGGCAATCATATGGGCTTTAGGCTCACTACGAAATTACCTATATGGCTCGGCATACGTCAAAATTTGTACAGATCACCAGCCTCTTACATATGCATTGAGTAGCAGAAACAATAATAGTAAGATGAAGCGCTGGAAAGCAATTCTAGAGGAGTATGACGCACTCTCCCGACCTTCTCGGGTTTCGCACATAAATTCCCTAACACCTACGGAGCACAGTGATGAAAGTTCATCACAAAATCTTATCCCTAGCTTCGATGTACCGGTCAATGTTTTCAAAAACCAACTTTTCGTTCAAATTGGTACGCCGTCGGATCACAAATTTGAAATAATCTTTCCAACCTACCATCGACACACTGTTGTTGAACCAGAATATACCCCAGCAAAACTCAAGACAATCCTAAAGAAGCTTCTCAATCCCTCAGTTATTAACGCAATAAAGACCGAAGAACGTATCATGGGGATGATTCAGGAAATATATCCTTCTGACTTAAGCAATTATAAAGTGAGGTTTACACAGGTCCAAGTTACGGATATCAAAAATGAGCAGGAGCAAGAGGACATTATCATCCAAATTCACAAACGGGCACACCGGAATGAAAAAGAAAATAAAGCCAAAATTCTCGAAAAATATTACTTTCCAGCTATGTCCCGAAAGATTCAGAAAATCACAAGAACATGTAGCATCTGCAAACAAAATAAGTACGATAGACACCCTAACAAGCCTGAATTGCAGTCCACCCCCATTCCGACATATCCTGGACAAATAGTCCATATAGATATCTTCTCAACTGAAGGGAAGATCGTCCTTTCTGCAATAGATAAATTTTCAAAATACGTTCAAGTAAAAATTATTAACTCAAAAGCCGCAGAGGATTTGAAACAGCCACTGAGAGAAGTTCTTTTCGCTTTTGGCCTACCTATGACTGTGGTGGTTGATAACGAAAAATCCTTCAGTTCAGCTTCAATCAGTTTTATGATCGAGGACGAGTTAGGAATCCAAATATTTCAAACACCGCCGTACACGAGTTCCGTAAACGTCCAAATTGAACGTTTTCATTCCACACTCGGCGAAATCATGAGATGCCTCAAAGCCGAGAACATACAATATTCCTTCACGGAGCTCCTCGAAAAAGCAGTCTATGCCTATAATTCTATAATTCTATAATTTGTCAATACACTCGGTCACGGGAAAAAACCAATCGAGGTATTCCTTGGAAGAAGAATCAGCACCGATCCGATGCAGCTTGAGAAAGCTAGGATAGAAAACATAAAGAAAATTACAGAAAAGCAGGACAAAGACCTGTCCTATCACAATAAGAGTAGGCAACCAATAAAAACATATAAGACAGGAGATATTGTTTACATAAAAATAAATAGGCGCTTAGGGTCCAAGCTTACAGTGAGATACAAAAAGGAAATCGTTGCAGAAGACAGGGTTACTACTATATTAACGAAGTCAGGTAAAACCGTGCATAAAGCACATATTAAAAATTAAATCATTTTACTCGTATACTAATAGGTTGACGACACTGCTAGGTAACGTACTAACTGACTACCAGATATTCGACTACTCTAACGCACAACTACTGACATTGGACAATGGGACTGCAATGATGGAAAACGGACATTTCAAAATCATTCACATTATAGACATAGACTTGTATCAAAACTTACTGAACACAATCAACAAGACGGTGACTACAAAATTTAGTGACAAAGACCCGATGTACGCTTTCATGATTCACGACATTGAACAAACCCAACGACACATTGACAGACTCAAACCTATAAGTAAGAGAAAACGCTCATTAGACTTTTTGGGTTCTGCATGGAAATGGGTGGCAGGGTCTCCTGATCACGATGACTTGAAGATTTTAACATCAAAAATTAATGAACTTGCAGAAAACAACAATAGGCAAATTTCTATTAATAACATTATAGAAAAGAAATTTAACGATTTAACCAGAATTGAAAACGAAATTTTAAATGACCTTAAGGCATCAAATAACTTGAAAAAAGAATATGCACTTGTGATGAAAAGTAAGATAGATATCATAAAAGAAGAAGTAACAAACATTGACTATGCAATCAAATGGGCTAAAGCCAACATTATAAATTCCTATATAAAGGGTGGTTAAGTTTTAAGGGCCGATGTTGATTTTGAATAAAACACAAATTATTTAGGAAATTACTGTCATTTCTTTTTATTACGATAATATTGGTATGGTTCAATTATTTAAATTATTTAAATTTACTAACCAATTTAGAAGAAAAGATAATGGAAAATATGGTTATATAAAATAAGTTACCATATATAAGTATTGAACAAATGTTAGGATTTAGTAACGTAAGAATAGCAATGAGTAACTTCAAAATTCTATATATTATAAATATTCCAACTACTGAAAAAGAAATTTGTAAAAAACTAATTGTGAGACCCATAAAAAAGGGAAATACCATAAACAAAAATTAACTAACAAAACGTAAGAAATCAATATTTGGCATACAAAATAATTGTAATTCCTTTGAAGACCTAACAATATTATCATAGATTTAAGTAACACTTCATGCCTGCCAAAGCTCCTCAGCAATTTACCATCATCATGCACCATCATAAATAATCAACACGTATACATCTGTGGAAGAAATAGCTAGAATAGAACACTATTTCTGAACCAGTTCAACGGCACTATTCAGATTGACGAGGATAAGATGAACCTAACAGGATCCTTCATTGTCCAGTTCCAGAACGCAACCATAAAAATTGGCAAATCTACATTTCATTCAACAGAATTTTGTATTGTTCAACCGATTCCCGCACTGCTGCAGCCATCATCACCAATAACGAACGTTGAAGAAAAGCTATCCCTAGAAATGGTAAAAGAGCTTCACCTTACCAACAGGAAGTTCATAGGACTCATAAGTAGCGATAACGTCAAGAAGCAGTTCGTAAACTTTGGCTTATCATCAATTGGCATTATAACAACTGTCATTACTGTGGTTTACCTGTGCTTTAAACTCAAAGCCAAGAACACGAAATTAGTTATCCAACCACAGACTGTGAATTCGTCAGATGCTCACCCACCAAACCTTGCACCAGGGGCAAGTGAGGATACCACCAATAGCCAACATAAGGGTCCAGGAGTATCCAGATTGAGGCAAATTCCGTTCTTCTAGAAAGGGTTCAAACGAGGACGTTCGAAAATTTAGCGGGGAGGAGTTAACTCACATTAAATTCTTCATCCAACATAATTCATCTTCTCATTTTCCTCAAATAACTGCACAGTACCTAAGCTTCCAACTGCTGACATGATCGTCTGGGTCATACGACGCGGGTGCAAATTCCTGCATTCCATCACGTACGGCAGCGGTAACCCGATGACAACTGTGGGAACACTTCGTCGAGAGATGGGCATGTGGAGCAGACAGATTAGTATTTAAACTAGAGTAAGAAAATTCATGGTCAGTCGAATTTTGATTTTTGTAAGGGGAAGCTTTGCCCAACAGAGCATGGAAATAAAATTATTTTTTTTTAGATAAATAAACGCATGTTTATTTAATGTATATGTGCATGAACATGAAGATTCAAAAAACATGACAACCCTTGTCTTTCACGTCCATGACGACAAGTTTTACTACTACCATGTCTAATTGCAAATTCCATTGGCAATCTAATCTGTAGGTACCGGTAGTGACACGCATTGCTAAATTTTGTAATATTGCGTATCGGCAAGTAGACAGTTAAATATGGCAACAGATGAATTGCACTTCACCGTCCCATCGTCCTGGCGGCCGTATGAAATGTATATCACATGCTCACACATAACCTTTACATCAATATGTATTATAAATGTCGCTCCTAGAGGATGGGCGTTTTGTTTTTATACCTGTTTTTAGGTTGTGTGTACTATACTGATGAAGTTTATAAGAATTTCAGCAGACGGATGGATGAAGTACTGGGGTCTATTTATGGGAGTTACGGCACCTTACTCTGACACTGAAGCACAGTGTGGAGGTACACATTGGAGGTGGAAGACAACAACGTCGATTCGACGAGCAGAGTCGGATAGAAACCTTGAAATCCTGCCATTCAACCCGCCGACGATTACTGAATGACATTTGGTCAAGCTTGAAGCATGCCCACCACGTTAAACAAGTGCGGTGCTGTTTAGATTTGTATGTGACGTGATGTAGCGCGGTGACCATACGGATACAAGTACGTAGAGTTTAAGCATGTCATATATAATATACTTCTCTTTTTTTCAGTTTCGCTGATTGTAAAACTGAGACCCAAAGGACTCTACAACATCCATAAATATGAGAAGCGAAAGCAAAAGCAACAAAACGGGTTATGCCTCTTGATGATAATTCCCGGACGGCACATTTTAGAAGTAAAGGAATTAATACATAAAAAGAGAGAGTTATTGATGATGTATGAGATGAAGGGGACAAGCATCAATGGCCCCATGTCATGACTTTTACATATACTTTAGTGAGATACTGCGAATAAGTTCCAAGTTTTATTTTTCTTGTTTATTTGCTTGCAAATTTTTCTAATTGAATTTCCTGTCAAGCTGTGCGCTGAATCAGTGACTCTAAGGAATGTGGTCTCATGTTGGGAAAGAATAATAAGTAAAGAAAAAGTCAACAAAGAGTAATGCAGCATTACAAAATTTAAAATTTGTTTGTATCACAGAATTTTAGAATTGTGTGTCTTTAATATTTCTGTTAATTAGATGTTATTATTGAATGAGCAAAAACATGATGGGAGAATTTTTCTATTTTTCCGCGTGAATATAATTTTTCGTCAAAATCATCAGATTTTATCCAAGAAGTATGAAACAAATTCAGCACATTGGAGAGTGCTAAAACATGGAACATTTTTAGGGTACCGACAAAGACCCACAAATATGGGGACCAGCAATGGTACTAACTTACTTAGTATAGATATTAGTTTTCATTTATTGAAAGATAAATTTATTCTTAGTTCATTAGTGAAGAACTTTAAATAGTCTCATAATAAAATACGATACTTACTATTACAGAAAAGAACATTAACTGTGCCTACTAGATTAAAACTACCGTTCTGTTCCGTTTATTTTCAATGAATGAATTCTAGATCTTAATTTCATTATCAATGCGTTATTGACATTACTTTTGACTTTTTCTACTATATGATTCCAGAATTCAATGTAGATGACGATACTGAAAAACCCAGTGCTGCCTGCTGTCTCTGGAACGAAGAATGAGCATAAACTTAATATGAATGTTAATAATGCAGATTCCTTGTACATGAGCCTTCCGATAGTGTGCAGAATAACAAATCTTACTTCGGTAATATTGCTTTTAATTTCCAGCTAATCAAGAACAAAACCAAGCTCAGCAGAGCAGAAGATTATAAATAAATAAAATCAACTCGGCTCATTCATATTCTTTAAAGACTATGTTATGTACATATCTCCAAACGATCTACGGATATGTTAATCTTCACCTAGTGTTCAATTTTTCACACAAATTTCAGTACATATGTGTGTTTTATTAGTTTAATAACGCTAATATATAAAATGTTCTTAACAAAAGTTGATTCTACTTAAGGATTTGACATTCTAATTAAAAACAGTCGGATCGCTACTGAAACAATCATCAAGATCGTAACTGAAGAAAAGGGGCTCTCTACTATAAAACGTGTCATTTGGTGAGCTTAATTACTTATTTAAATAAAGTCAATTGAACTTACTCTTATCGAATCTAATATATTAATAGTTTGCAATAAAGTTTAAATCATATTAACAAATCATATGGTTTGCTTGGAGTAAACATATTTTTGAAAAATCTTTTGAGGGGGGCTCGTAACTGAGTGTTTTACCCTATCATGAAATGATCTGACACCAATAACACTAAAGTTTCGGTTTGTACGCGCCATCAAAGATTAACATTCGTTTTGCGAAAAAGCACGATTTAGTTGTAAAGTTGTTAATACAATGATAATATTTATGAAGTACAATCCAGCAGACTTTTAGGATTAATTCTAATTTCTTATATGTAACTAATTTGGTTGGGCTGGACTATAAAAAATGGTCGAGATCAAACTACGCAGCTAGAAACCGTTTTGGGGAAGTTTGCTTTTCGCGGAGGTTCACATTTATCTAAGGAATTAAAAATTCATAAACATTACTTTTTTTTTTTTTTTTTTATAATTTGCGTGCGCCAAATGGGATATGAATACCATTAAATTATTTCAGGGCACGGGCGTTTGCAGAAATTGAGAGAGAGAGAAAGGAAGATAGGTGTAGTGGGTTTGAAACTTAGGTGGTATTAAGTTTCAGTAAACTCCAAGGGTGGCATCCAGATAACTGCGGAGCTTGTTTGTTTTGCTTTTTGTCGTTGCTCATGATTCACAGTATTTTTTTCCATCCACCTGATGTCATCATTACGATCAAGTTGCATTTAAGCCATATGACCACTCTACTGCCAGTGTTATGCCTTCGCAGTAGAGTTGACTAAGCTTTCGCAATTGATCGACTTTTTTATTTATTTCAAACGAAATAAATAGATGATTGTTGAGATCAGGATTTGAACCGTGAACCAAGAGCGTGACAAGCGTTGATGTTACCACTACACCACGGCCACCCTCAAAAAAAAAAAAAAATAAATCTTTTCCGGATCGCGAACAGGACAGATCCACATATTGTGGATGGTGGAACTGCTTTTCGATATAAAGGTTATTTGTGAATAAGTATGTTTTATAAATAAACAATCACGAATTAGCAGCTGATGTTAGGAATATGTGGAGGATTTTACAGTTTGGTTCTGTGATTTCATAAGTAACACCACATACACCTGGGTCCAATATCGACAAGTTAAGCAGATGTTGTCAAATAAATATCAAACAATAATACCTACCGCAGCATGTGACCCAAAATGAGAGGATTCGAACAGTATCTGTTCCTCCAGATTAGAAGCGGCTGAAATCACGAAGCCAACTAATCTTTAATTCTTCTCTCTACTCTTTCCTCGTTCTCGCTCCTTCACTGGATTAATAGACTTTAAAAGACATATCCTCAAGTGAGGCAGAATATAGAAAAGGTTAATATAACAATGCGCGGTTACTGCTGCTGGGTTCTGAAATGTATTTGCAGGAATGGGTTGTACATATATTTATGTGTATACGAGTATTGCCAACCATACTATTAGAATTAGTTTCATAGTTAGTTAAGAATTTTAATTAGTTTTAAATTATTATTTTACAAGAGTCTATTTTAAATATTTAATAGCTTCAAATTATGCAAGTTAGCCAATTAACACTGCAAACAAGAAAATCGACAATGACTGGCACTCATCTGTCTAACCTAACATACATACGTCATTAAGTCAAACGTGGAACACTCTGCTGACGTTAAATCTATGGGTCGATTATAAAAATGAACGATTTTTCGGGTTTGGTTGAACGTGTACAAGATTCCATCAGGATAGAACAACACCTTTTCGGAATGTTGCAAAATATGGTAAGATCCTGAATAAATAAGTAAGCAACCTGACTTCAAAAGCCTGCTTTTCTATCCTTATTCAAGTGGGAATGAGTGTGAAACTAATAAAATACTGATAGAGTCACAGAGCTAGTGAACTCTTTCCAACAAGTCAAATTAAAAATCTTTATACTTATAAGTACCTAGTTGGTAATCACAGAAGACTTCTGAGACGAGTATTTCAGTAAATCAGGGGTCGAATTACGACATCAGTTAACGAGTGAATGAAATTCATACGCTATCGTGTGATCGAGTAACTACATTGGGATAATCACATAAGAATGGTCACGTATCGAGTGCACTTTGAAAATTACACTAGTACAATTCTACTACATTGAATTGAGATGGCTGACAAATGTCAAAAGTATTTATTTTTGTGTGAGGAAAAGTTTTGTATTTATCGTCTTCAATTAAAAATTGAATATTTATTTTTCATCTTCTGATTGAGAGGATGATCGCTATGAGTGTATTGAACGAAGACGTTTAATAGATAAAAGCGATCCCTTCTCTTTACAAGACTCTACGTACGTAGATATACAAAAGTATAATTTTCTGAAAATATCTTTCACAACATACACTTTTGATTGCAGTTCTATCAAAACAGTCAGAGCAAATAAGAGCGCATTCATATTTATAATACAGAATATAAATTTTAGAGGATGCACCTAAACCGCTATCCCAGCTCATAAAATTTGACAAAATCTTCTTTTGCAGAGCGTTAATTTTATTTAAACTCAACCTGAAATAAATTTCAAACAATAAATTTAAACAAACGCAAAAATAACAATAAACAAAAATATTCTCACATATTTTCTCCCAAATGCACCTCAGCTCGTCGGCAGAAACCAAAATAAATATAAATGATGACAGAATGCCAAATTTCGATACTCGATACTCGATCTATTAAGCGGTCATGTCAAATCAACATTTATCAGCGACGTGTTGCTCGATAACTGAGGCGGTAATTCGACCCCAGGTCAGCAAGAGATGTCTCGTCCGGTTCTTTGTACTGAAGTTTATCATCATCAAGCTATGCTTAACCAGGTCCGAGTGATCGACTCAGCAAGTACAGTCAGACTCACCATTCGTTCATCGTTACTTCATTAATAAATAGCTATCCAGCAAGCAGCGCGAGTAAGTGATAATATGATTTTGCCCACCAATAAATCAACTTCTTGTATAAAATTTCGGGTTAAAAATTCAAGATCGAGCTGTCTGGAGATGCTTGTTGGTTGAATCCTAGGTCCCCCGTGCACTGTCGCGCCATCTAAAGTAAAGTAAAATTAAGAGTTCGGACTAACCAAGCCAAAGCTAAATTTAAAAATCTAAAATGGTGCTCAGGTGAAAAATATACTGAATGGGCGTAAGATCATCAAGATTGATCGTAACGCCACTGCTGAAATGACATTTGTTACTGAAATAAATTCAGGAATCATATGTAGCCAAAGTATAATCCAATGCAGATTCTAAATAAATTAAAAAATGAAAATCTTTTTTTTTTTTTTACAGCGAAATACGGCTTATGTATTATACTTTACGTATATCCCTTGATGTCAGAGGAGCTAATTTCATCACGAATATGCTCGTACGAATGTATGAAATTTGCACTTGCCCACTTTTGGAGTCATGAGTCTATTAATTCAGTGAATACTATATTCCAAATGGATAATAACACTCTGCCGGCAAAATCTCATCGAACGCATTTTAATCACACAACCATTTTACAATTTTCTTAACGTTAACAACGTTCATTGATCCTATCTCCAATCCGAATGCGTACACTTTACATTCCTTCAACCGGCGCATGCGGCGATTGAGTAATAGACTTTCCTACGTCTAAAGTACTCCTCACTCAGGTACAAACATCTCCGATAGGAACGAATTGTACAAACACTAAGTAAGTACATACATATGCAAAGAGTCTGTAATTTTAAAGTACATCGTGCTCAAGATACTTGAAATTTAATACTCAGGGCTGCGCCTTCATATATATACATAAGTACCTCTTCGATGTAAAAACAAATGTAGACATTAGACCACAACAAAACATACATACAGATTCATATGCATGCGTGCGCGAAGATTAAAATTTGTAGAACATAAACGACGATAGGACAGCGCAAATACCTCTTACATTTTCAGATGTTGGTGGTGATGGTTGTGTGTTTTCTACAAATTGGAAATTGTACTTTTACATTACATAATCGATGTGATTGACATGGCATTTCTTAAAGGCTATTTGAAAAATTTTTAGATCTATTTTTCAGTGTACTTTTGGATGGTAGCAAGGAATTTCTATCGACATTACTTTTATTGCCTATTTCTTGTTAAAAAATAATATTAATCACCAACTGAGCTATTCTTCGAGATTAACTCCTCATAAATCTTTATGTTATTTATGCTAATCTTTGGGAGGAGACTCCTTGTAGAAAATTATAAACTTCCATTTACTGTGTCTAAGGGAACAGAAGAAGTGCAGATGCCTGTTGTAAGAGGGTGGTTATAAAAATGGATATATCGGTAGGCTGTTAGATAAGACAATAAGTCAACAAATTTCAGCTATTGTTTATTAGCCTTCGTTGGATTAAGATAAGCAAATGGAAGGTAGTTTTACCCTTTGACTAAAACTAGTACTTCCAGCGGTGAAAAAGTATTTCATTGGGTGTTTTTCAGGCATTTAGAGGCCAGGTATTCAAAAATGTCATTTCAACATTTTTACAGTTATCCTATTAATTGTCTCAAATTGCAGTTAACTGATGTAATTAGTATAAAGGTAATCATGCAATTTGTATAGGATATTAGTTAAACTATTGAATTTTAATGAACACCAAATAAGCAACATAAAGGAACGATATTTTGGGAACTGTAGGTACAGGGTGTTCCAGTTTTGCAGGTTTTCAATTTCATTCTGAAAAAATTTTACAGAAGATAAATAAGCAATGGTAAACTAAGTTTTTTAGGCATTTTTTATTAGTAATAAGCAACAAATAAGATTTTGAATCCTATAAGCCTAAAATTACATTTGTGAGTTTTACTCATTGACTTACATATGTAAGACTTACAAAAGTACCTATCTACAATAATGTTTAGTCCATAGATGAACTTACAGTAAGAAATAATTTCGAAGTTGGAAGTAAGTTGGTCTTACGAGGGTGGGTCAATAAGTCCCTGAAAAATGAAATAAGAAACACTCTTTTCAGTATAAAAACATTTTATTTTTCAACATAGTCCCCTTTTAGCTCTATACATCCAACGTTTCTCCAATTTTTTAATGCCCTCCAAATAATACAATTTCTCGAGCCCCTCAAAATAAGCGATTGTTTCAGCGATGACCTCTTCATTCGACCCAAATCTCTTACCTCCGAGCCATTTCTTCATGTTTGGAAACAAAAAATAGTCGCAGATGGTTAAATCTAGGGAATATGCTGGATGAGGGAGGAGTTCGTAGCCCAACTTATGCAATTTTGCCATTGCGACTGCGGACTTGTGCGCCGCGTCGGTGCGTTGTCCTGGTGAATAAAAAACTTTTTTCTTCGCCAAATGCGGCCATTTTTGCTTCAAATCGGCTTGGAATCGATCCAGCAGATCTGCGTAATATGCGCCGATGATCGTTTTACCCTTTTCAAGGTAATCGATGTGAATAACACCGCATCTCAAAACACTGTCGCAATGACCTTGTTTGCTGACAAACCCGCCTTGGCCTTTTTCAGCTTCGATTCACCAGGAGAAGTTCATTGTTTTGACTATTCCTTTGTTTCTGGTGTGTTGTGGTGAATCCAGGTGTCATCCACGGTTACGAAACGGCGACTGCGTTTGTTGTCGATTGTGAGCAAACGCGGCACCCATCTTGCGGAAAGCTTTTTCATGTTCAAATATTTATGCAAAATCGAAATCACTGAGCCAAGTGATAAGCCTGTGGCCTCTTCAAGCTCGCGCACTTTCACTCGCCGATCGTCCATTATCAAACCATGGATTTTGTCGACCATTTCTGGTGTGGTGACCTCAATTGGGCGACCAGAACGTTCGGCGGCACTTGTGCTTGAACGACCGCACCGAAATTGAGTAAACCAGTGGTGAATGGTTCCAATCGATGGTGAAGAGTCCCCATAATATGTGTCAAGCTTTTGTTTGGTTTGCGTGATAGTTTTTTCTCGCAAAAAATAGTGTTTAATGAGCACTCGAAATTCACTTTTTTCCATTTTAACGAAAATGCTAGTAGGCGTCTATATAAAATGGCTGCCACAACAAAACTATTTGACAGATCTGTCTGAAAATTTGGGTGACGACACAATTTGTGTTAATTTTCAGGGACTTATTGACCCACCCTCGTACGATTTACGAGTAAGTATTTTCCAACTCAAAATCCGATGAGTCGTACGACTATTAAAATCACTAAAAACAAATTCGATTAATACTGAATTATGCGAAAGACACAACCTCAATCCAGTACGACTGTAAGGCAAAATCACCAGATACCGTATATTTTAGACTTTTTCATATCCAATTTAATATTACAAATCAGTGAAGAGGAGTATAGCAATAATTTAATAATTTTTTTTTTTTTCTGATAGATTCTGTGTCATTAGAAAAAAACTAAGTTTGTTGTACTTATAGAAGATTTGTGTATGCAATAAAATAAGTGAAAAAATACAATTGGACCAGTTACCGACAACCATGGAACACATATTTTTTTTTATTAAATCTGTTCAGTTGACAACAATTTTGGGTTATTTTAAACTGTTGGAACTCTGCAAGAGCCTAAAGACAACACGTTTGCCAAAACATTTGAAATCCTCAAGTTTTCTCCCAACCCACGACAATTTTATTTTCAACCAAAGAGCCGGTATTTATTACGGCGCGAACTACGTGCTTAAAATTCAAATACCATTTGAAAGTTCTGGTCAATTCGTTTGATGTGTTCGAGGCAGAGCAGTCTTGTTATAGACTATATTAGTCTCTTGCATTTTACGGTATAATTTTATCTTGAGAATTTTTATCGCATAAGGTACCTAACTAAATTAAAGATGAATATGTGTTGTTAAGTGCAATACATGTGCTTGACGACAATATTTTGTTCATTATGTGATACAATATATTTTTATATGAGTCCCGAACTTAGTCATTAAATTGTAGGTCTTTAGGCTATGAGTACCGTTTTCAAAAATTATGTTTTTCAAAAATTAGACTACTGTGAAGGTTTGATCTATTGCCGATTTGACGAAACTGAAGTCATTCTTATACGTACCAGTACACAGGCTTTGAAGATTACTTTAGAATCATTTAGAGGCGATAAGTTTCTCTCACGAGGCAAGGAATCGTCTATTTTAAGATTACTGCGCAAATTTCTTGGATCGTTTTCCATATAAGGAATGCCTTTTTTTTATTTGGTTTCAATTAAAATTCAAATCGAATTGAAAAAATTTCTTTACAAAAAGTACCTGACTCTTGGTATCAGCTAAAATAACCAATGCATCCGGTAATTGGTGTTTTTTCCTGAATCCTTATACCAGTTATTCAAATTTATAAATTATTTGTGTGCAATTGCTTACTTTTTGTACATATTTTACTACAATTCCTAGAACTCATCAATCTGCTGAAATCAACTTAAACCCTGTATTTACCACCGATATAGATATCAACATCAACAAGTTTCTTAAGAGTTTTTCATGATTTCAGGCAGTTGTCTCTAACAAAGGCCTATTGCTAAAAATCTGTTAATGCTACGTGCTTAACATTTTGTGAGCATGCGACGAAAATGCGTTTCCTCATTTTGAAATATGAATGTGACTTCTAGCGTTACTTTGAGCAAAAGTTATACCTATTTTCATTACTAGGTACTATCCGATATTTAGTTATTAGAATCGATTCCTTATTTTGTAGAATTGAAGAATTCGACAACTCCATATTTGATTGTAATATAGTATGCTGTGAATACCTAATGCAAAGTACATATATGTATCTCCTAGTAGTAGCCCTTGTACAGATATCCACTTACGTATATGTCGCCCATTGCAAAGAATCTCTTTAAATTATTTAAAGTACAGTCTGTTTTTTATGTTCCAGGTCGATGTTTTTTTGAATAACTATGAAATGAAACACAAAATATTTTTTTTTTTTTTTTTAATTACAATATTATTTTCTTTATAAAAATTACGAGCATGTGTGGAATATTATATCGACAAATCGGTGTGCTCTTTCAACCATATTTTGCACAACATTTTGGTACATTTCGGGTGTTAGTTTACCAATTTCTTGAATAATATTGTCCTTTAGAATCGGGATTGTGGTTGGCTTGTTGTAGATCTTTCTCTTTAAGTACCCCCAAAGGAAGAAACTCTGTGTTTGCTCAAAGTTGTTTGTTAATAATGGTAAGGACATCATTCTGTTCAGTTCAGCCCTTTCTTCCCAAAATACTGTTTAGTTAGAAGCACAGCAAGCACCAAACTTAACTTTTACAAGAATCGGTATCTGCTTGTCGTTTAAGTTAAGTGACCATGTATGTATTCTTCTACGGAAAATGTTGTCCTGTTTGGAGTAAGCCTCCGAAACTAAAACTGTTGAAAGTTATTAGAACTTATATTTTGCAAAAAGAAAAAAAAGAAAAAGAACTAAGACAGAGACATATGAAATAACACATCGTTACAACCTTCTCCCTATTAGGGATACAAATAAAATCTAGACAGGTATAGTAGAGTTTTCCTCAAAATGGTCAGTTGTAACTGTTGATGTCAGAACCATTCTCCACTTCACAAGAAGCTCCAATTCGTTCAATTAGCTCTATATGTAGCTAGAATAGCGATAGATCCCGTGGTGTCAATCCACATAATAATGTACTTTAAAATAAAGGATCTTATATGCAGAAACGTACATATATGTTTTATTTATGTAATATTCCTGGAACCTGTTAGTTCATAAAAAGAGAATACGATTAGAGAAGACATATGTTTCTGCGGTGCCATAGACAAAAACAAAAGTGATAAAAAAATAAATGAAAAGTGAGTATGTATTGTACTTTATATTTGGGCTACTACTAGTAGAAGTAGTAGTAATAATTTACTTTTATTTCATTATAAATGTGTTATTAAAAATGTGTTTCTAAGTTATCAGTACTTAATAATTTGGGCAGTATAATCGCTTCCATATCACAGTAAGAAAAAGATAAACCTTTCAAGATTGAAACCAGATTAATTTATTAACTTTTGTCGTAATATTTTGAAAGTTGTGATCGAAATGATAACAAATCGCATTGCATTTAGTGATCAACAAGTGATCAATATAAATATATGTTATGTATTTATGTGTAGTATAATTTGATACGCGTCATATTACGTCTTGGAAACAATTTCCAAACGTATTCTAAGTCGCACTGTCTGAACTCTTGGGAACAAACCCAATCAACAATTCCCAAGAATTCGGCAGTATGCACGCGCTTACCAAATTATGCTTGCCTTGCATTTTGGCAAGCAAAACGAAATGCAATGAATATGCGACAGAGAACGTCGCAGTCGGTGATTGATTTTAAAACGAAATAGTTGGGTTCTACCTTATTACAAGAAGTAAGGTCATAATTATTACATGGCGACCGTGACGACTTTGTGCTTGTAAAGTTTAATTCATGAAAAAAGTTTTAAAGTAATTTGTTACCTGATGTGCTCGAAAGTGTAATAACAATTTGTTCGTAATTGTAGTGCAAGTAAAATGGGCGGAAAATCCTCAAAGATATCCGACCCAACGGCGAACGTGATAAATGAAGTAGATATTAATGAGAGTAAAACAGACCTATCGAGGATTAATATAATGTTACTAATAATAACAATTATATGTGTAGTGAAATTCTTATTTTAACTGGTAGGGATTTACCGCAGTAGTCTGAAGCGGAAATACCTGGCCAGAGCTCAATCGGTGGAAAAAATATAAACAGACAAACGATGAAACAAATGAGAAACGATTCATGCAGTAGTGCAATAAGTGTAAAACATCAGCAATTACGAAATGGAAAAGCAACACAGCAGCGGTAAATGCAGAGAACAATAGCAGATATAGTATGTATGCAGAGCAAGCAACTGATGGAATTTCATGTAGGATTAAAAGGTTGGAATTATTAAATGAAATACTATTTTATTCAAATGTAGAATTAAGTATAATTTCGCTTAAATTAATGAATTATTTTAATACTTAATTTTTTTTTTTTTTTTTTCATAGAGCTATTTTATATATTATGATACTATAATTACATTACATATGAATAAAAAAAAATTGAAAAAAATAGAAGAATGTAGAATTGAATTTAACAAATCGTGCTTAAATAAGAAAATCGAAATAAAGAGAACGAAACTGTAGAAAAACATATCTTTGTGTTGACCGAAAATTTTAACAAAATAAGAAGAGTACTACACGTACATTATAATCGGTTGACAAATCAACACAAAACTGAAGCCCAAAATATCTTCAATTTCAGAGACAAACTCGTTAAAATTTTTACTAAACGCCGAATACATTTGAAAGTCTCACGTACTCTAGAAACCGGATTGAGTTCGGTAGATATCACTGCCTGTAGTAGCGACAGTGAAGAAGAAGAAAAATTAAACGATATTACGTTAGATAAAATAGATCCAAAAAACATTAACAACATGCCACAAACTAAGGTCGAGTTCCTAAATACGGCTTCAAAATTAATCCCAGATTTTGATTTTAGAACTGAAAACTTACAAAGTTTTCTAGATTCTTTACATTTGGTTAAACCAATCCAAGAAACTCATGAACAGGTAGCAGTTGGGTTAGTGAAAACTAAACGCAAAGGTACGGCACGAAATTTAATTTCGAATCAGTCTTCATTGCAACAAATTATAGGAAAGCTAAAAACATCAGTTAAAGGAGAGTCGGTAGAAGTATTAGCAGCTAAAATTATGAATGTGAAACAAAATAATAAGCTCGCTAATACTTATGCAAAAGAAATTGAAGTCTTGACAAAATCTCTGACTAATGCTTATATCTCTGATGGATTAACCATCGAGCTGGCAGAGAAGTTCTCAACTCAAATAGCAGTACGAGCGATAACAAAGAACGCAACGAACGAAAAGGTCAAAATTGTAATGGAATCTGGCCAATTTACTAATATGAATGAAGTAGTTGCCAAATTTGTCAATAGCTGTACCGAAGCCTTTGGTTGGTCAAATTCTATTTTATATTTCAACAGAAAAAATAATTATTATACAAACCAAACCAATTGGAATCATAGTTGTAGCCGTTGACGCGGCCAAAACCGAAAATATTACCGTGGCCGTGGACGTGGAAGTTTTCAGAACTGTAGCCGCTACCGGGCTAATAATCGAAGCAATCATGGCAATATTAGGTGCACAAACGACTTTCAAAATTCGGAAAACTAGAACGGGCCACTAAATACTCTAAACAATCAGTAAATATTGGGATGAAAATCCTCAGTCTAAATCTCAATCTCAGTAGCTTTATAACAATAAGAACAAGTTTAAATAATAAATTTTCAACCTTTCTAATTGACACGGGAGCGGATATTTCTCTGATAAAAGAGTCAAATATTCAAAATAATATTTTCGTCGATGAGGGAAATACAAGAAAACTAAGTGGTATAGGCCAGGGTGTGATTAATACAATAGGTATAGTTAAAGCAGATCTACAAGTTGAAAATATACTCATACCTCTGAAATTACAGGTGGTTCAAGCTGATTTTCCCATACCCAGTGATGGTATACTTTGTCTAGATTTTATAAAAAGATACAATTGTATATTAGACTATCAGTATAGTGAGGACTGGTTGATCTTACGTCCACATAACTTTCCTGAAAAGGTTGCCATACCAATGAATATGGCTACATGTCCAAACTCATTTTCAATACCAGCAAGATCAGAAGTTGTAAGATTAATTTATATTAACACCAAAGAAGATGAGCTTTTGATACCAAACCAAGAACTCGAAACTGGAATTTACATAGCCAGTACAATAATCAATGCTAAAAAGCCATTAGTGCGTATAATCAATACGACAAACAACAATATAATATTAAATAATCCTAATATAATAACAGAAAATCTGTCCGATTATAACATTATTGCGAGTAGAAACTTGGAAGAAGCACATAAAGAAAAAGTTCTTGATAAGTTATCTAAAAACTTCCCCCAATTCATAAAAATAGAACTGACAGATCTATGAAGTGAGTTTAATGATGTTTTCGCCTTAGAAACGGAACAAATTTCGTGTAATAACTTTTACACACAAAAGCTCCGACAAAAGGACGAATCCCCGGTTTACATAAAAAATTACAGAATTCCTCATTCACAAAAGAAGGAAATAACCAAACAGGTTGATAAATTAATTGAAGATGGAATAGTTGAACCATCAACTTCTGAATATAATAGTCGGATCTTATTGGTCCCCAAGAAAGCATTACCAGGAAAAACTGAAAAACGGTGGAGACTTGTAGTTGACTACAGGCAAGTAAACAAAAAACTACTTGCAAACAACATTCCATTGCCAAGAATAGATGATATTCTGGCAGGGTAAAATATTTTTCTTGTCTTGACTTAATGTCTGATTTTCACCAAATTGAGTTAGATGAAAACTCGAGAAATATTACATCATTCTCTACGGACAAAGGGTCATTTCGCTTCAAACGACCTCCGTATGGCATCAAAATCGCGCCTAATTTTTTTCAGCGAATGATCTCAATAGCATTTTGCGGACTTTCGCCAACACAGGCATTCCTGTACATGAATGATCTGGTCGTGTTAGGTGCTCGGAGAAACACATGTTGAGAAACCGCAAGGATGTTTTTTCAATTTGGCGTATATATATAACTTAAAACTCCATCCGGAGAAATGCTCATTTTTCAGTCACGAAGTGACGTATTTAGGACATAAATGTACAGATAAAGGCATACTTCCAGTTGATAGTAAATTCAGTGTTGTCTTAAACTATCCAACCAACCAAAATGCCGATCAAACGAAAAGATACGTTGCTTCCTGCAACTACTACAGACGTTTTATTCCAAATTTTGCCGAATATTCACGTCATCTGTCACAACTTTGTCGAAAGAACCTTTCATTCGTATGGACTAATGAGTGTGAAACTGCATTTCAATATCTGAAAAACTGCCTACTTAGTCCGAATATTCTGCAATATCCCAACTTTCAAAAACAATTTTGAATAACCACGGATGTTAGTAAGCATGCGTGTGGTACTGTACTTAGTCAAGAGTACAAAGGAAAACAACTTCCTGTTGCGTACGCTTCAAGAGCTTTCACGAAAGGCGAAAGCAACAAGTCAGCTATAGAACAAGAGTTAGCAGATATCCACTGGGCTATAACTCATTTTAGACCATACGTATATGGCAAGAAATTCTTGGTAAACAGTGATCATAGACCACTTACCTACCTTTTCTCAATAAAAAATCCATCATCAAAACTGACACGCATGAGACTAGACTTGGAGGAATATGACTTCGTAGTCGATTATATTAGGGGAAAAGAAAACTATGCAGCAGATGCTTTATCTCGCATAGATTTTTCTGAAATTTAATTATTTTTTTTTGGTTGTGCCTGGAGGTGCAGGAATCTTCAAAAGATACCAATGGCCCGTACCATTGGTTATGCCCGATTCATATATCTGACCTGATGATTCATAAGTGTCGGCCAGTGTATGCTTACGGGCTAAACCTCACCCCCCAGAGAGGCACTATGAGAACCGGCCGCTCGTGCTCATAGTAGTAGGAAATTCGTTCCTCTCATTTTGTCGTTTTGTGGTGACTACGACTAAGTTACCTTAACAAGTAGTTTACGCTTCTGTAGTATTAATCGCGTTAGGTAGGTAGCTTTCCAGCGAAGGCACCTACTAATACCGGCATTACATGCGGTTATCCCTTACTGCGCCAGATCGTACGGTCTTGTTCTTTGTAGTCGGCGCTCGAGGTTTGTCACGTCCACAGTACGGATTATTTCATTATTGCAATGATCATGAAGGCGAGTACGAAGTTTGTGAGCAAAGTTTGTTACTTCATCCCTCACGGTAGCAATTCCTAGATCTCTGTGAATATCGCTATTCCTTATATACCATGGAGCATTCACAATTGCTCTTAGTGTTTTGTTTTGGAATGTTTGCAGAACAGTCATATTGCTTGGCTTGGTACAACCCCAAAGTTGTATACCGTATGTCCAAGATGATTTTAGCACTTGTTTATACAGAAGCAGTTTGTTGAATATGCGTAACTTCGAGTATCTCCCGAGTAGCCAGTACATTTCTCTAAGTCTGATTTCGAGCTCGTCGCACTTCTTTTTAACATGTGGCTTCCACTTAAGTTTTGCGTCTAGTGTCATTCCTAGATATTTTGCCTCGTTTGCGTACGGTATTTGTACCGAGTTAATGGAAATAGGTAAGTTGTTTATCTTTTTGTACGTAAAATTGACATGCGTTGACTTGGTCTCGTTAAGGATGATTCTCCAGGTCTTTGTCCAATCGCATACTTTGTTTAAAGCTCGTTGGAGTTTTCCAGTTGATGATTCGACTGACTCATCTGTTGCGAGGATAGCCGTGTCATCTGCGAACGTTGCTACGACAGTCCCATTGTCTGTTATTAAGGTAAGATTCCAATATTCTGTAGAATTTATCTGGTAAGATTACCCTTAGCTTATATCTAAGGCCTTCGTGCCATACCTTGTCGAACGCTTGCGATACGTCGATAAAAGCGGTAGAGCATATTTTTTTCCCTTCTAGAGCTTTTTCAATTTCATTTGTTATTCGATACACCTGATCGATTGTGGAATGTTTAACCCGAAACCCGAATTCATGATCCGGGATCAATCGCATTTCTTCAATTACTGAGTGCAATCTTTTTAGCAGAAGTTTCTCAAAGACCTTAGATATTATCGGCAGAAGCGAAATGGGTCTATATGATTTCTTGTCGTTTACATTTCCCCGGTTTCGGAACCATTATTACTTCGGCGACTATCCATTGCATTGGAACATATAGAAGTCTCAATGAAGCACTTATAATGTAGAGTAACTTAACTAATGCTTTTTTCGGTAACTCCTTCAAAACTTCGCCAGTGATTAAATCATATCCTGGAGCCTTGTTATTTTTCAATTTTCTTATTTTCATTCGAAGTTCGGACAGGGATACAGTTTTTAATTTACAGTTGTCGGGTGCCATATTTGCATTCTGATCTTCGATCAATGGTTGTCCATCGAATGGCTTGAACGTTTCCTCTAAATGTTCGGCAAATAATTCCGCTTTCTCTTTGTCTCCTTTTGTACATTCGCCGTTAGCTTTCCTTATTGGTGGCGAGTGCATTACGGGTTTCCTTATGGACTTCAAGGCTTTCCATAGAGAGTAGTTTGAACACTTATCAGCGGTCAAGCTCTCGAGGTAAGTAGAAGTCTCGCGATTTCTTAAGTCCTGCAGCACATTTTTTAGCTTGTTGCAAAGGTGGTTAAGATAAGTTTTATGCGGTGGCGCGAGGGATTGTTGCCATCCCTTGCTCGCTCTTCGCTTTTCTCGTATGAGGTCTTCGATATCAGATGGGTATTTGACTTTGCTGTTCCGTGTTGCTGTTTTTCGAAAAGGGGTATTTTTCCATGCTGCGCACTAAATGGCTTCCACGAGCTTGTCAATTTCGTCTTCTATTTCAAGTGGTGTCTTTAGCGGCACATTTAGAGCAATATTTTCCTTGCAGTCTTTTCAGAAAACGTCCCAGTTTGTTTTGTTACTAGTTAACTTAGGCGGTCCTTTTTTTTGCTAGACTTCCACCGATTTTCAGAGTGATTGCTGAGTAGTCTGAGCATAAAGCATTCATTCATAGCATTCTTCTACTTCCGTTAGATTTTTAGTTAGCGCTTTTGCGATAAAGAAGTCGACGAGGTCAGGGATCTTATTATTGTCAGTTGGCCAATACGTTGGCTTTCCCGTCGAAAAAAATTCCACATCACGTTTCATACTGGCTTTGTACAATAATCTACCTTTCGTTGAATTACATCTTGAACCCCAGAAAGTGTGTTTCGCGTTAAAGTCGCCACCGATGATAAAATTATCCCCGAGTGAGTCAAAGAGGCGAACGAGGTCGTCGTCCACCAGCCTATATCCCGGATGGAAGTAACATGATCCGATCCGGTAGTCTAAATGATTTATTTTTTACGGAAACTGAGCTTATTTGCATAGAATCCAGTTCTACTTTTATATTTTCGGAGTGCTTAATGTATTCTTTAATGTACATAGAGGAACCGCCTCTCGCATTTTCCGAAGGATGATGCGCGTGATAATCACTGTAGCCTTTTATTTTGGGTCCAGGTCCTTTTTTTAAGTGGGTTTCCGGTATCAAGCATATATCAATATTGTTTTTCCGTAAAAAGATTTCTAATTCGTCTATTTTTGCCAAAATGCCGTTTGCATTCCACGTTAGTATCTTTAGCAGCTGTTTCATATTCATGTTTTGTTGTTTGTCTTGCGAGGCTTGAACTCGAGCTTGCTCAATTTGTGGAAAATAACTTGATTAACCTTGGTTTGCTCCTCAAGTTTTTCCAATCACAGCTAGTATTTGGCAGACTGGATCTGTTGTGGTTGACCTTGATGCGACTTGCGCGTACAATTTCGTACTTCCAGCCAGTGGCAGTTTTTCTGGTGGCAATTTTTATATTTTCCTTTATTGGTCTCATCTTTTTGAGTGGCTTAACGGTCTTAGGCTTATCGATTTTAGGATCTTTTAAGTTTGGTTCCGGGTATAGCGGTTTTTTTAGAGTATCGCGTCTTTTTTGCAGTTCCTTGGCGACCACTGGGACCTCCTTGGTTATGTTGCACTCTTCAGAGACATTTTACGCACCGTGGTTCTTTCTGGCAGTATGCCTGCATATGGTTAAAGCCTTGGCATCGCTTACTCTGAGGTATTGATCTCTTGCCCTTGCGCATAGGCTCAACTTTTACCTTGATGTTTAGAATGGTTTTCATTTTGAAGATTTCGTCCACATTCTCGGTCCTATCAAAGGTAAGCATACAAAGTGGGAGACCGCGTTTGATGACATTGTCTTTGTCTCCTTCCGTACGTTGCTTTTCCTTCTTGATAATATTCACGGCGTCAAGAATTTTCAAGCCTTGGCTTCTCACGTCTTCCATAACGTCTTCTTTTGCGCACGACGGGTGAAGTCCCCTAACAAAGACTCGCAGTCAGAGACAGTGCTCGGTAGGAGCCCTACGTAGATGACCCTAAGTTGATTTTCCACTCGTTGTTTCGGCACGAGGTTATATTGTGTTTTGTCCTCAGCGTATTTTTGAGAAGATTACGAAGTTTTCCATAGTCCGCTATCCCGACGACATTTATTGCGGTTGGAGTGCGATTTTTCGTTTGGGTTTTTGCCTTGTTTGATACGGCGGGCTTATCTTCCTTTTGTGAAACTTCGGGTGAACTAACGGCCTTACGTTTTTTGCTAGGCCGTTTTTTGGAGGTCGGATTGGTTTCGTAGGCAAGTTCTTCCTCGTCCGTAAAATATTCACTTGCTGAACGGTTTGGCGTTGTATCGGGATCTTTCGGTACATGAATGTTCTTGAGATCCTCGTTTTCTTTTCGCAGAGCATCTACTTCATTTTTAAGCTCGTGGAAGAGTCGCTCCATTTAATTAAGTTTAGCTCGTAGTTCGTTGTTCTCTTTTACGAAGCATTTCGTTTTCATTGGGTCCTGGTTAGCCGGCGGACTACTTTTCCCGGAGATATTCGATGTAGGTGGTAGGGTTTTCGCTTGTGAATCAGTTTTATGTTCACTTCCAACTTTACTGGTTTCAGTTCCAGATTTCTGTTTTTGTATCTTCGGAATACTTATAATTATAGCGTTATCTTTGGCCGAAAGGCTTTTTTGCGCTATCGCTTTTGGTGGAGTTCTCGGCGTGAGTGAACTCCTTTTGGAGTTTTGTTGGAGAAGCAATAAATGGTCCCCCCACAGAATTCATGGGACCGATCTCCGAGGAGGGTGGATTTTGCAGTTTACCTGGTCTGCCACCTGGGGTATTTGTATCGTTTGTTTTATTCATTGCCATATTTCGTAACCGTATTAGTTTTATTGGGTAGTACAGTTATTTCTACTCACAAACCCCCTGCCAGGAGGACCGGGTCATTTGTTTTTTGTTTGCCAATTTTTCGAAGTTTTCGTCTCCGCTTTGTGGATTTTAGTCGCCTCTTACGACAGGCATACCTCGGGTATATTCTGTCCCCTACCCGAAGGGGGGTTTGATTTCTGAAATCAAACAAATTCCTAGGCATTCCGAAAATATTTTGAAAGTCACTATATGACTCCAAACAGAAAAGGACAAAACTAAATCAAAATACGCCCAAAACTAAACTTAAAGATCTTCAGTCTGAAAGCTTAAAGATATATGAAGCGTTAAATTTAAAAGAAATAAATAAATATGCCGCCTAGGTCTTAATAACCATAACTTCAATATCAAAAAAGGTAAACAGAAAATAAGCACAATAAAAAGGAACGAGTTTATTATTAATGGGAAAATTTATCTAGATCAGTTATTCCCAAAGCTTGAAAAAATAGCTGATAATAAAGGAATAAAAAGATACCAATTATCACTTAGTGACGAATTATTTAATAGAATCCGGATAAATGAATTCAAAGAAAAAGGAAACATATATATTGTGCTGACGCTTAAGTTAACAATAATAAAAGACAACGATGACAAATTAAACATTTTAAGAAATTACCACGATGACCCTGTTTTCGGTGATCACACAGGGATTACGAGGCTTACTAATAAGATTAGGAAATACTTCTATTGGAAAAACATGACCAGAGATATAAAGTGATATGTGAAATCATGTGACCAATGCAAAAACAATAAATGTTTAAAAACAAATAAAGAGGAGCTAACAATTACCCCAACCCCACAAAATCCTTTTCATATTGTATTAATAGATACAATAGGCCCACTGCCCAAGTCAACTAAGGGTAATGAGTACGCAGTTACCATAGTATGAGAACTTAGTAAGTATTTCGTCGCAATACCAATTGCAGACAAGAAAGCAACGACAATAGCAAAGGCAATATTTGAGCAATTTGTACAAGTTTATGGCCCTATGAAAGAGGTCCGAACAGATTTAGGAAAAGAATAAAAAAACAAAATCTTGATTGCATTAGTGCGGAAAAAATAGAACCCCCATATAACATAGAAGCATATGACAAAGAACTGAAGTATCGTCTTCAAATTGCTAACCTTAGAGCAAAACAATTAGTCCAAAAAAGCAAGCTTACTAGAAAATCGACACACGACCAATCTGCTAGACCACAATTTTAATTGTTAAATAAAAAAAAAAAAAAAATTAGATCATAATTAGAGTTAAAAATAAATCTAAAACTGTTAAATTGCTAAGACAATAATTCCTTTTGCGGTTAAGAAAATTATTAATGTTATTCGGTTAAGAAAATAAAAATGTTTTATAAGTTAAGTATGTTTGCTAATAATAAAAACATCTGAAAGCTGACGCATTGTTCTCCAAGCATATGATTTACTAAATCATACTAGTGGTGGTAGGTGTAGTATAATTTGATACGCGTCATATTCCGTCTTGGAAACAATTTCCAGACGTAATCTAAGGCGCACTGTCTGAACTCTTGGGAACTAACCCAATCAACAATTCTCAAGAATTCGGCAGAATGCACGCGCTTACCAAATTATGCTTGCCTTGCATTTTGGCAAACAAAACGAAACGCAATGAATATGCGACAGAGAACGTCGCAGTCGGTGATTGATTTTTAAACGATATAGTTGTGTTCTATCTTATTGCAAGAAGTAAGGTCATAATTATTACATGTATGTACATATATGTATGCATATTACATTTAACTGAAGTTGAACATAATTGTGTTCATCAAATTTGTTTATTGAATAACTAATTAATTAGCACTTAAATTTTACAATTTTTTGAACCAATAGCAAATATTAAAAACAGCTAACTTAAGATGATATATAGTATTTTGGTTTTTGTTAGCGTAGGTAGGTAAGTAGAAGTGGTGGTTCAAGTGAACCCTATTAGCGCCTTTCCCCTTTCTTACACCACATTAAATCAGGGGTTTCCTAAATTCATCCATTTAAGAATATGGTCATTTCTCGTATCTTTCCTGAGATCTCATCGAGTGAATTGAAGAAGGGGTTGCCTATTGCACGTTGCCTGATATTGGCTAGTGCCGGGCTGTTGCAAAGAGAGTGAGTGAGGGTTTCTAACGCGGTCGTATGCTTACATCCCCGTTAGAGTGATGTTTTGCCTGCGCGTTGTATCTTGCGCTGTGTCGGAATCTCTCACCAGCTCACTGTTCTTCCATTTCACCCTTGTGTGGATTTGTGTATTGAAATTTATCTTGAAGTTCTGTTTGGGGATGACATACGAGTAATCTGTTGGAAACGCAACTAATTCAGTTGGAAGCGAATCTAGGCAATGACCTTAGAGCTTAGCTGTTTAGTACTCGTATATAGATTCTTTGAGCTTGACTGCGCTGTATACCGCGGTGTTTTATGTAGCTCGAGAAGAGGAGGTGCACAGATACTGTATTTGGTAACGGGGCTATTTCCTAATGTTATCTAAATGATTTTAGTTCTGAGCATAGGGATTATCCGTTGGCTAAAATACCCATCTATGCCAAACTCAGTAAGTAATGGCTTCAGTGTTTTTTCTTTTTGCGTTGGAAGGTGGAAATCTTTCAAAGACGAAACCGAGCCCTTAGTAACAGTGTGGGATTTCCACCCACTAAACCCACCTCCCCTCCTACCCCTGGTCTACGCGGCACTGCCGTCAAGCATTTCTTCGCGAGGGGGGCTTCAGCCTTACATACTCGGCTCGTTCGTGTTGGCAGCTGTCTGCGCGACGTTTCGCTGTCGCTCCTGTCTGGAGCACGTTGGGCAATAAGGGTTGTCTTCGTGTGAGGTAGGCTTTGAAACATCCATGACCAGTAAGCATTTGCGTCAGATAGAAGTACAGCTCTCCATGCTTCCTATTGATCCAAGGGTCTTTATTGGTCCATCTGCCTTTGTCAGACAATTTCCATCTATTTTACCATTCTTCGAGGCTTGTTCTTGGCGGTACTTCGGTATAACTTCGATTCGTCCTGTTGACACCATTGTCCTGTTGGCACGATATTTCCGTTCGGTTTCTTTAACGAGGAGGTATATTGCCACCATTCCAGCCACTATGCATGCCGGGTCGTAGAAGGTTGTTCGAGAGACGCTGCAAACTCTCAAAGCGTTGGTTCTATAGACCGCCTCCGTCTTCCTTCTGTACGATTTCGTCTTCATGACACTTGCTCATATTTGGGAGCCGTAAAGCATCATCGACGTCGCTAAGAGCAGTCTCTTCTTCTGTTCAGGTCCTCAAATATTTGGCATGATCCTTGCTGCCTTCTCAGTTGCATGTTGCAGGTGATGCTTAAAAGTCAACCTTGCATCTATAGTAATGCCAAGGTACTTAAGTCGTCGGTGCAGTAGTACAGTATTCTATTTCTGCTGCTGTGATGAGAGGTATTGGTAACGCTCCCGTCACCTCTCCGTTTGTACCTCTATTCCCTGTTGTTGTGGAAAAAGCACAGAGACCACGTTTTCGAGAAACACTGATGACATGAGCGAGGGGTCATAACCACTTGGTAGGCTTTTCCCCACGGGTTTTGATTGGCACAGTAGCACAGTTCTTCTCTTTTTACTGCTTTTGATTGCAGCTCTTAAGTTTCTTCAGGTAATTATAAATCTCCCGTGGAGTTTTTCGTGACTGCTGTGTTCCCCGGAACGCTGGTACCGTCGGCGCGCAGTCTGGCGATCTCATCATTCCACCAGCATACTGGGGGCCGATTCAAGTTTGCTGTTTTCTGCTACATGGAAGCATCACAAACTCTTGGCACTCCACTCGAGAGCTGCTTCGCGTAATCGGCAGAAGGTCCATAGAGGGATATGTCTTCCGTTATCAGCTGGAGTACATCGACGTCTAGGGTGTGAGGTTTTCACCCCTTATTCTGCATCTGTCTCCTCTGCTCTCCTCTATTTCGTGTATGGCTGGGTCGTAGATGGAACTTAATTGACATATCGCTGTGCGTGTATGTTTGGCTTACTCTCCACGCAGCATCTCTTGCCAAACACGTACTCACAAAGGTTATATCCACTATTGACCCTATTCCGTTTTTGCTGAAGGTTAGCTCGTTTTCTGAGTTTAGGAGAACTAAGTCCAAAGATGCAAACGCTTCCAGGAGTGTTCTTCCTCTGGTGTTTGTGATACGTGAGCCCCATTTAATCCCCCACCAATTGAATAGCTTCAGTGCACACGTTGTCGAAGGCTCCCTCTATGTCTAAGAAGGTGGCAAGAGTGTACTCTTTATAGTAGATTGATTTCTCAATTATACGCCCCATTTCATGAAGAGTCGTTTCTGCTGACCTCGCCTTAGATATGCCTGCTGGGATTTGAATAATGGAGATATTTCAATTATAAGTAGTATACTCGTATGGTTATCTCAGATGCGCTCCAAGGTTTTTAGTAAAAAAGAGGCTAAACTGATTATCTTTAAATCCTTCGCGGACTTGTGCCCCTATTTACCGGCGTTCGGGATAAGAACCACTCGAACGCGCCTACAGATATGTGGTACATGGTTGACAAAGATTCAACTTCTAAAGATCGGCGTAAGCCAAGGAGTTAGGGTATCTCGTAATTTCTGCAGCATAATGGGTGAAATGCCATCTACGACAGGAGATTTAAATGGAGCGAAGCTGTTGATAGGCCAAGCAATCTTTTCTTCCGAGATAATGGTTGTACTACTGTTCCAAGAGGTGAGTAAGCATTCAGGAAGGGAAATGTTTATCATTTGCCATCATATATCCCCACTAGTTCCAATGTTTCCCACCTTACCCTTCGTACCTACTCTCACTGTACCTATTCATCTTTTTGTGTCGACGTAGACATCTTTTTGTGCATATTCATATTCATTCACAATTTTCTCCCATCACCCAATATCCCTTGCTCCAAATTCCAAAATATTTTCACACTGTATATAGCAATTCAATGTAAAACATTAGGTGTAGTCACATCAGACGGAAAGTGCAGCATTGCGTCGCGATGAAATTCTAGTCTCACCCGTGTCTTGGAATGACAGCTGATCGTGAGAACATATGTACATCAGTTTAAAAGATTTTGTGTAAATAATTCTAAGTTTAGAAAATAACGTTTTAAGAAGCGGATTTTAGTGTTTGTTCACTCTTTCGTGGTCTCGGTTTATGTGCCCAGATCAATTTGGAGAATAAAATAATTCTCTTCAACAGACTCTGCGGCTGACTTTAATCCGCCATTTATTCTTTTTAGGAACGACGGGTTGCTTGTTCTTAAGATAATATTTTGCTAAATCTGGCAAAGTTCTTGAGTCTCAATGGATTGTTTCTTAGCTGTCTTAATGGTTCGTTTGTCTTTGTCCTTCTACGGCTGCCAGTGTCTGTAGCATACGAGTACATATATTGAAGATCTCCATAGTCATCTTTCTGAGATTATATAGGCCTTCTCTCCACCAAGGAGAAAAGTTTTTTTTTTTTTTGCTGTATTTGATTGGGCATGAGGCTTTGTAGGCAACATTAAAATTTTTTTCGAAAGTCTTTATCTCCATGTTCTTGAATCAATTCGATTTTCAAATTTGGTTTAATGTGTAGTTTTGATTTAACATCCTGGTCAATTCGTTTAGGGTTGCTGAAAGGTAAGAACGCCGCAATCTTGAAATTCATGTAGGAGTGAATCCAGCTGTGGTTTTTCAGTTTTCTACCTTTAGCTTATTATTGTTCGCACTGAGTGTAACATCTATAACTTCCTCCCAGCCGGAGAACTTCCATGATATATATGGAAAAGTTGTTAGCGATTATGAAATTAAATAAAGACTCACCTCGTTCATTGATCTCCGAGAACCCCAAAGCGTATGTCTTTTATAATAGAGCTTATTAGCCATGGTTATTGGATAGCGTTGCCGCAGGCTGTACTGAAATTGTATTCGAACTTAAAAAATGCGGAGTTAAATAAGTAATTCTAACTTAAGTTTCAAAATAACTTCATACATATATACGTAAGGATTGAAGGTCTTTTCCGGTTTTTCTGATTGAGTTAATGGTTTCGCATTGGTGAAGGTGGTCATGGTGTAGTGGTAACATCATCGCTTTTTACGCTATTGGTTCACGGTTCAAATCCTGATGTCACGAATCATCTATTTATTTCGTATAAAATAAATAAAAAAATCGAGAAATTATGAAAGCTAAGTCAACTGTACTGCGAAGGCATAACCCTGCCAGTAGAGTGGTCATATGGCTGAAAATGCAACTTGATCGTGATGATGACATCAGGAGGACGGAAAAAAATACTGTGAATCATGAGCAACGACAAAAGCAAAATAAAAGAAAAGATCCCCAGTTATCTGGACGCTTCCTTTGAGTTTTACTGAAACTTAATACTACATGAGTTTCAAACCACTACATCAAATCTTTCTTTCTTTCTCTCTCTCTGTCTATCTACACAACGCCCGTGTCCTGTAATAATATAAGTGTATTCATATCCCCTTTGGAGAGCTCAAATTATAAAAAAAAAACTGCAGCATGTGTGTTGGTTGGTTACATGTTGGTTTTTCGTCGCAGAAATTGCAAAGTGGGTTAAGTTGGTATGTCTCATTTTGTAGCCTTATGTTTTGGAGTACTTTTTTGAAGTCTTTTTGGCTGAATTGGTAAAATGAGGTAAGGGGCTCCTTAAGTGTCAGTTTAGCTTCTGTATCTGCGTTTCCATTACCAACAATGTCTGCGTGTCCCGGTATCCAGGCCAATCTTAGATTGTTTCTTTTGGTAATAAGTTTGTCACGGATGTCTGCAACAATATTGGAGTATCTACTTATTGGTATTTTTTATAGCATTGATTGAAGACAGGCTGGGTTGGTTGGTTGGTTTGAGAGGGTGAGCTTATGCTCCTCACTTAGGCCTCCATTGGGCCCGTTGTGTTCCCCTCATCTGCGTAACTGTAAGGAATAGTGATGTGTTTTGGGAATTATGTATTGAGAGGAGTTAGGTCTAGGGATCATGGGTAGTATCAGCTATATCGTATAGTGATCGGGGAATCGTAGTGTTCGTCTGGCGAACTCCAGTATATCCCGGATTCCTTTCTTATTGAGGTGTGTAATATCCGGAATCCTTGGAGATCCCAGAATTTTCAGCCTTAGCCTCGCTGTAGCGGGGCAGTGACAGAGGAAGTGTTCTATATCTTCCTCCTCCTCTTCACAGTTAGCACAGATTGCTGTATCAGCTATCCCGAGTCTGAACGAATGTTTGTTGAGATTGATGTGCCCTGTTAAAAGTCCTACCATCAATCTCAAGTGTGTTCTGCTTGAGTTAAGAGCTCTTTTTGCTGTGTTGTTACTCGGTTTGGTTATTACAGATCTAGCCACTTTGCACGTGTCTAGATTCGTCCAGTAGTTATTGAACTCCTGTCGTATCTTATCATTGATTATTGTTTTAATGGTTGTCAGAGGGACCCCTATTGTACTATCTGGGTTCAGTTCTGTATTGCCTGCTCCTTTCCTTGCTAGTTCGTCTGCCTTTTCGTTACCCGGTACACCCTCGTGCCCCGGTACCCATGTGAGACGGACTCTATTGCGTCTGGCAAGTAAGTTCAATTTAGTTTTGCACTCCCTTACTAGTAGTGATTTCGACATGGGGTTTGTGATCGCGCTAATTGCTGCTTTGCTGTCCGAGCAGATGTCAATTTGCCTTTCTTCGCTGGTGTCTTCTGCGAGTATTTCGGTTGCCTTCATAATTGCATAGACTTCTGCTTGGAACACCGATACAAATGGTTCTAGGTGAATAGCAAATTCAATCGGTGGGTTAGCACTAAAGATGCCAGCCCCTGATTCCTCTGATATGTTAGAGCCATCTGTATAAACCGATATCCCATTGGAGTTTCTTGTCGATCTTTCATACGTCCAATATTCTCTTGCGGGAAAAAGTGTTTCGAAGTTGTTGGAGAATGTGTACGATTTCCCAACAACATCACTGGGGCAATCGATGAGTGGTGTCATTACTCTTATCATTTCGGTGATTTTTCGATGTCCCGTATTTGCACCACCGGTGAAATGGCCGATAGTTTTAAGCCGTGAGGCTGAAATACCGGCAATCTTCTTCGCTTCGAGGTGCACTGGTAGAATGTTAAGTATCGCTTCCATGGCCGCGGTTGGTGTTGAGGATTGTGCTCCTGTAATACCCAGGCAGACCATACGCTGCACCTTAGTTAGCAAGTCTTTTGCATACTTTTTGCTCATCACTGGCCACCATACAACTACACCGTAGAAGATGATGGGTTTTATTACGCATTCGTATATCCAGTGGACCTGTTTCGGTTTCAAGCCCCATCACTTCCCGATGGCCCTCCTGCATATCCAATATGCTCTCTTTGCTTTGGTGACTCTTTCTTCCAGGTTATTTCTCCAGGTCAGTTTCCTGTCTAATATAATGCCCAGATACTTGACGCTGTCGCGGAGTTGTAGTGATACTCCTCCGAGTTGTGGAATGTGAAAGTCACTAGTTTTGGTTTTCTTTGTAAAGAGAACCATTTCCATTTTATTTGGATTTATTTCTAATCCACTCTCCTCCGCCCATTCTTTTATGATTCGAAGGGTGTTTTGCATAAGCTCTCCTATGATGTTCAGGTGCTTACCTCTTATCAGAACGGCTAGGTTATCTGCGTACCCTACACATTTCGCACAGGTTCCATCCAGTGCTTTTAAAAGGTTGTCCATTGTGAGCACCCACAGAAAAGAAGATATTATCCCCCCCTGTGGTGTTCCCATACGGACTGTTCCCCTTCTTGTGTCATCTCCCAGTGAAGCTGTGATAATGCGGTTTGTAAGCATGTGTTCTAGCCAATTGTTTATTATTTGGTTATTACAGTATATCGAGAGTGCCTCCACAATTTTTTGAGTTTTCACATTGTTAAATGCCCCTTCGATCCTTGGTTTCAAAAGCATCTTCTATTGTGGATATAACCTGATGTAGTGCCGTCTCAACTGATTACAGAATTGTAATCTGTGTTCTGATGTAGTTATCACAGATTCTCTCCATTGATTTTAGTAAGAAGGACGTTAGGCTAATAGGTCTGTAGCCTTGAAGACAGGCTATCAGTAATGATTATTGTCGTACGAGCACAAAGGACGCTGAGCGCCCAGGACGTCCAAATGACGTCACAACGGAAATGGTCAAAAAAATCCACGATATTGTGTTGGACGATCGCCGGATCAGGGTAGTTGACATTGTAGCAATTTCAAATGATACCGTCATTCGAATGCTGCATGGCCATTTGGGCATAAACAAATTATCGGCAAGATGGATGCCGCGTTTGCTGACGGTGGACCAAAAACGGATTCGGGTGAAGATTTCAAAACAGAATTTGGAACTCTTCAAGCGCAATTCAAGTGAATTTTTACAGCGTTTCGTAACAGTTGATGAATCCTGGTTACAGCACTACACGCCAGAAATGAAGGAATAATCAAAACAGTGGACTTCTGCAGGCGAACGTGCTCCAAAAAAGGCAAAAACGGTTTCGTCGGCCGAAAAAGTCATGGCACCAGTTTTCTGGGATTCCCACGGCGTAATCTTCATTGACTATTTGGAAAAGGGGAAAACGATCACCTGACAATGCTATGCCAATTTATTAGAAAAACGGCCCCATTTGAAGAAGAAAAAAGTACTGTTTCATCACGATAATGCACCGGCTCATTCGTCCGCAGTAGCAAAAACAAAATTAGCTGAATTGCGATATGAACTGCTTTCTCATCCACGCTATTCTCCAGATTTGGCTCCGTGCGATTATTTCTTATTTTCTAATATGAAGAAATGGCTCGGCGGAAAAAGATTTTCATCGAATGAAGAAATTATCGATGCAACAAATGCCTATTTTTGAGAAAAAAAAAACAAGTATTTAATTTCAAAGTCACTGACTTATCGAACAGCCCTCGTACTAGATCTTTATGTTTATAAAACAGAATTAGGTAGTTGCCACAAAGATCGTGGTTTATTTGTGAGTGAATTTGAATAATTCTACTAATTTCATTAAAAGCGCTTATAAATAAAGTAGCTTAAAATGGCGTTAGGAGATCCCGTTTTCTATATTAGGGGTATTCTAGCTCATTATATCTAGTCTTGTATCGTTGTAAAAGTGTAAAAGTGTATCATTTTCTTGCAACACAACAACAAAATACACTGGCTGTCATTTTGTTACACTTTTACACTTTTCTATCTATTCTAAATCTATTGTTACGGAGAGTGTAAAAGTGTAACATTGAATTGAACAAATGTTTTTGAAAGCTGGTTTTTGTCGTTTGGTTCTCTCAATTAATATCATAAAATTTATTTAAATGGAAAGAATTGGCCGAAATATAGACCAGGAAAATGTGGTGATAAATAAAAAGCGCCCAAGAGAAAAGCATTCAAGAGAGGGGAAATTGTAAATTAGCAAATCGTGGTTTTATAAACAAAAATCAACTGATTTTAAAATAAGCTTCAGTCACTGATAATAAACTACCTAGATGTCGCCCGCCCTTTGGCGCGCAAATTAAAAAAAAAAAAAAATTTCCAGAGTAATACCACTATTAGGAAATTTATTAAATTAATTTTGTGGTCATAACATACATTGAACCAATTCGGAAAATGTATATATATTGCCTTTATACATTCTTTGATTATATTTTCTTTTAAGTTAGATGCAAAAGGTAGTTTTCGAAAGTATTCGGAAAATATTTGTACATGAAGACGGCATACTTCAAAATATTTTTCCGAAGGCCATAGGAGAACCGTATTTTCTTTTGAATTTTCATATTCTTTTAATTTGATCAATACTTCCGTTAGATCGAAATTCTGTTTCTCCTTTGACATTTCTTCAGCACAATTTTCACATATTTTGTTCATTTTTTTATTGTTTTAAAGAAGCAGTATCCGGCAAAGTATCTTGTAGCAAGGTCGTTGACCTGCTGTACCTTGACTGATATTGCGTCTTCATCTGGTGGATTAACTATATTGTTCGTATTCATGTTATTTTCAAAACATTCCTCATTCTTAAGAATGTCGTGATTTTGTGATAGCTCTTGGGTAAGTATTATTTGTTCTTCTATATCACTCTGCAAAAGAGCATTCCAATCCACCTGTAGATATTCCGAATCGTCTTCTTCGCAGTTTTAACATTTCGATTTGAATAAAAATTTTATCGATATAACTTTGGTTAGCAGGGTGTTAAATTCGGAAACACTTGGATTACTTTTATTAATATTCCGCGCTCTTATTTTACCAAATAAGTTCTTTGAAACAAAATTCTTGCGTTTGTGGGTTTGAGGTTTAATATATAATATAATAATTAATCCTTAATTTCTTGTATAAAATGCATATTTTGTTTTACATTCCGTATAAGTGTTGGTTTTCCATTTAATAGGTCGAAAAGTCGATCCATTTTTTTTATAAATTCAGCTGTAGATTTTGTAAACTGTGCTACATGACTTGGAAATTTGTTGAGTTTTATTGAAGCTTCAATGCCGCAGGCTACAGATCTGCTTAGAACTTGTGCAGCCAACTTCACGTTCATTTTCTGAAACTCAGTATTATTACTATTATTATTAGAACTGACACTCCGAATCATAAAAACGCACACAGACTTAGCGCATATATTAGATTTTTTTCTTTTGGTGATAATGTCGAAGTTATTTTCTTTATTTCCTCTAGAACATTTATATTTATTCCAGGTGACAGACTTTTAATCTTAATCCACCTATGTAATGAAGACGGGTGCGGCAAGTGTAGTCCAAGAAACTTGTATCCGGAAGACGAACGGAAAAAAATGCACTGCGAAATCCACTTCTCCTCTTCGGTGTATTTTTTTGTACTCTCAGATAGAATGAGCTTCGAAGATGTCTTAATATTTTGATCAATACCAAGCAATAAATAAATTTTCCCCCATCCCCCATCCCCCAAAAATAAAGTACGACAAATCTGAAAGTCTTTCTAAACCCTTAGATATAGTCCATATATGTAGATATATACAGCATAAACAACTATCAAATATTAACCATAATTGACAAGTTTTCTAAATTTGCCTCAGCCTTCACTCTCACAACAAGAAATAGTTTATCATTAATTAAAGCCTTAAGATATTTTATCAGCATTTATGGCATTCCCCAAAAAAATATCTGTGACCCGAAATGTCAAAGGACAAACAGAATTTCTATCTTTATTTAATCAAGTGCTGAAAATAAGGTACATACATACAGACAAAATAACAAGCACACAACATAAGCCCAACCATTTGCACATATTCATATATGTACGATCTATAGGCCATATAAAATCTGGATGCACAAATCACGCACTTTTATATCTTGTATCTTTCGTCTACTTTTCATCACAAAGTGCAACGAAATGATTGAATTTTCCCGCCCTTCAGTTCGTTATACAACGCATACGCGTTTACAAAACTTCCATTCATGAAAATTTATTCTTTTGCTGCGGTGGTATGGAAATCACACCGTCATGCATCTTCATGCCCCTTCCCGCATACCCCTTTACACTTCACCACCTCGTTCGTTTCATGTCACAACACACGATGAGAAAAATAATTTGGTGACTTTTTGAATGTTTTCCATGCGTTTTTTTTTTTGGCGAATTGATTTGAGCACACAAGCAGCTTCTCTGTTAATGTTGGTGGAAGTTGGTCTAAGTGATACTTGTTTCGAGACTTCGGCCTGGAAAAAATCCCATTTGGATAAGTTTGTCAGGAAGTTGAGTTGGATTTTTGGGATTTTAAGGGTGTTACCTGAAAATATTGTGGTAAGAATTGGGAAGTGGTCGCTACCGTATAAGTAATCGGAGACGTTCCAGACTGATTTATTTGGTGAGGTGTGACGATGTAAGAGTAAGACCGTTGGAGGAAAAATGAGTGGAATGTCACTTAAAATTGCGAGCCCAGTGTTTGTTATAAAGTTTTCAACTAATTTGCTACGACTATAAGAGAGACTCCAAATAATTAAAATGTTCTGTCAAAACAATAGGAGTCGAGATGTTGTTCAAAATATTTTCAAGATCACAGGTCTCAAAATGTTGGTCTGTTGGGATGTAAATTGATACAATAGTAAATTTAAATGTCAATTTGATTTCAACTGTGATTGCAGATACGTTGGAATTTATGTTAGCTAGGTTTGCACGGTTGGAAGATCAACCGATGACCGTACATAAAATAAGATTAATTCTAGAAGGGTAATCTGCTTCGATTCAACGAACATCAGTTTAATTTTTTTTAACTTTTTTGGCTTTTTATTTAATAAACATAATACAAACATAAATTATTAAGATTTACTTTACTTTTACTTTTTTTATTTTTCCTATATATTGGAGTTGAATATTACTTTGTCGAATCGACGACGTACTAAAAAATATGATTACCTTTCTAGGGTTAAAGTTATATGGTATTTGAGCTTTTTTGTTCATGAAACTTTATTCAATATTTATTATATTTATGGACTCCTTGAAAATTCAGCTTGAAATTGGTATGACACATGTTGTGGTATACACATTTATTTGAAGATAAATTATGACCCTAAAAGCCTACCCCAAAAATATGTTATCAGTTTTTTCCTTTAATATTTTTGGCCCACAACACAATGCTTTTATTATACTTACTTACTTATGTCCTGTATCCCTTGTGGGTCCTAGGGCCTCTACAACGCCTACCGATCCACTGCCACTTTCGTCGTCGAATGGTTGTGCCTATAGGTTCATGGCCCGTTCCCTAATAAAGCTGTTCGTTAGAGATACGGTTTGGCCAGAATATCCTTAAGACGTAGCGTAGACACCTATTGTCAAACGTTTGCAGCTTCCTCGTGATAGTGACGGTCACTCTCCAGGTACCACATCCATATAGCAGCACGGATTCAACGTTGGAACGGAACAGTCGTAGCTTGGTGTTTAAGCTAATAGCATTACTTCGCCAAACGCAGATTTTGCTTTACCTATTCGGTTGGCTATATCCAGTTCGGTTCCGCCATCGGTTGAGACAATACTCCCAAGGTATTGGAAGCTCTCTACTCTCTCAACACACGCAGATACCTCTCCAGTTTTCACACTGCATTAGGTTGCATTTTTTTAGGGAGCTTGACGATCATTCCCTTTTTCCAATCATCCGGAAAAAAAGGGTATGCCGTCAAGTCCTACCGCCTTATTAGTTTTCAGTGCTTTGACTGCGGTAATAATCTCCTCCTTACTGGGGGTTGTGGTGCGAATTCGAGAATTTCTTTCTACGGACACTTCAGTCTGACTTGGGTGCATATTGCTGGCGAATACTCGGTTTAAAACCGAAGCAAAAGGCTCCTTCCATCTTTTCAGTTGATCCTCATCCGATATTAGCAACGAACCGACTAAGCCTTTCACTGGGTGTTGAGTAGAGCTTCGGTCACCTATAAGCTCTTTAGTGATTCTATAAACGGTTCTGCTGTCGCACCTCGCTGCTGCTTCTTCTGCTTCCGTAGCCAGCTCATTGATGTAATTGCGCTTGTCACATCTCACGTACGCTGTACTTCTCTCATCTTCATTCGATATATGGACTCAAGCTCGATCCTCCCAGCTGCTGGAGTTGTTGCGATTCGAGCTCTTGGCTGTTTTCGTTCTTTGATCCTTCTCCAGGTATCCTCGGAAGGCACGCCCTATGGTTTCCCTGCGATCGACCGACAATCCTTTCAGCACCTGATGTGAAAACAGTTTTCACAGCGCACCAATGGTCTTGAATGGTGGCGGACAGTGAGCTGCTGATTGTTTCCACTCCACGTGAGAGATGGTCTCTTAATTCTTGGCGCACTGAGGGAACACTCAGTCGGTCTACGTTGAACCTAGGTATTCTTGTGTCGTTAGATCTATGAACGGCAGCAGTGCGTAATCGGAGAGTAGCTATGGTGATGGTGGTACCAACCCCATGTCGGCACCTCGTCTGTTTCGGACGTCTAGGAGACTACTTCTAAAACGACGACTGATAGCAAAATGGTCAATTTGGTTGGAGGTTGCTTGCCTGTCAGTTGACACCCAACTGATTTTATGGCAGGCTTTGTGCTCAAACATGGTGCCACCTATGACAAGACGATTTGCGTTACAAAAGTCAACAAATCTTTCACCGTTGTCATTGCGATTGCCTAGTCCATGCCGTCCCATAACATGTTTGAGCCCTTCGTTGTAGCAGCCTACCTTGGCATTCAGGTCCCCCTTCACAATGACAATGTTGCCGTTGGGTCTTGCATTATGAAAAGCTCCCAACTGGTTGTAGAAGTTATCCTTTTCTTCCTCAGACGAACCATCCGTGGGGGCGTAACACTGTATAATGGTGACGCGACGTACTCTCGTCCGGAATCTGGCCGCTAAAATCCTATCACCGTGCGCTGCCAGGAAATTAGCCCTCTGCGTGCTGTTGGCGTTAGCAGCAGTCCAACTCCATATCCACGGGGGCTTCCGGATGGTCTTCCGGTGTAGAGTAATACAGTGTTACGCGTTGGGGATTGGTACTCACCTGCATCTAACCATCTTATCTCGCTTACTCCCAATATGTCCAGCCTATATCGCATGAACAACCAATTGAAGGAATTGGAATTGGAATCTGGCGTTCTGAGGTCCTTCACTCCGAGAGTCAAGGAGCGTCTTCAGATTCCAGAAACCAATCTTAGTCCGGGTACGATAGCCAAAGGTTGTCAACCTATTATCAGTCCTTATCCGAGGCATTGTGACGGTTTCCGCAGCGGTTGAAGTTTCTGTAACGCGGGTTGCTGGCCCAGGTTACCTAGCCTAGGCATAAGACCCTAGACAATATCGCACTTGCAATTTTGGCCTACATGTATAAGGATTTATACATGCAGTTGCCCGGGTACCACCGCGAGGAGGTAAAGCAAGCACTACATTACGAACTTGATTGTTGCGCTACTGGTCCAATCCATGTTTTGGACAGTCAGTAGTTTCCCAATCAATCGCCATGCAGGTCCCCAATCGTGCTTTTGGACTACAGGAAAAATCATTGTTTGGTTGCAAATAAAGTTAGTCTTTGGATACTTAATTATAAAGAAGATTAAATCGTCATTCAGTTTTCAGTTTTCAATATACATAGCTTCTATTTCTTCACTGTCGAGGAAAGCGGAGTTTATAACGTTAATTTTGCCTAATGCAACCTAATAAATTATATTGTCAAGATCGGTAATTATTGCTTTGTTCGTACTTAACATCACTTCGTAAAGTGTCCTACATCAATTTCTGCTTTTTTTGGTTGTATTTACTCGTAGTAATTTATTTACGGTTTCTGTTAGACTTTTAATTCGGGACTGTTGCTCCGTGTTTATAAAGACTTGCTGATTATTAGCTTCAATCAATGCCTCTTCCTTTGTTTTCACCTGGTAAAAATCATTGAAATTCGGAGTTCCAGCTATATACTTGAGGGCGGTGCCCAGAATATTAAGGTTGTGGGCATGACGATCATGAATACCGAGGGTACTCAAAAGACGTTGGATTTGATCAACTTCTGACAGCAAAAGTTTCCGTATATGTAACTGCAACGACTGAGGGAACTAAGGTCTCATAAGCTGTCAAATTAGTATGATGTGTCACATAAGTGTATCCTTCGTAAATCACCACTCTTCCCATGGACACGTGTATGCAGTGCGATAGTGTAAAGTCCAGGAGGCTGGCATGAGAATGACTTTGAGATATGAGCAGGGATGTGCAATAAAAATAAATTATCGCAGATTACTCTTGTGGACCTGTTTGTTGTCTACTGGAACCATCGCGCCGAGGTCTTTTTGTACTTCCTTTCGACATATAATTTGGTGAATTTATTACCAATACGTTTATTCGTACGTACAAATACCTTATCGCCAGGTTCAAAGGTGCGTGTATGATTGTTTTTATTTAGCCGTTGTAAGTCAGTCTACTGGATGATTTCGATTTAACTTCTTATTTCAGTTTTCAAATTATTGGGTATAGAGTGGATTATATCAATTGGTCTATAGCCGGTAATGGAATGAATCGTTCTATTATATTTCAAGGTTGCTAGCAATACTAACATTCGAATATCATCAATTTGTTGTTCTAGCTTAGTGCAACGGGATATTTCAGTGAGTGTACTACGGAACCGTTCCACTTAACCATTCGTAATGCTATGGAAGAGTGGTACCGTGAAAATGTTGACACCGAGATGGTTTTTGAGCATAGACTTAATAGTTTCGGAGTTGAATGATTTTTCATTGTCACAAACAACTGTTTTGGTATCCCTATAGAAAGAGAGAATATTTAGAAGGGCCTCTTTTATATCAATAATTGCACAAGATTTAATTGGAAATACCAAAGCAAATTTCGAGAATTTATCCAAGCTTGTGAGAAAGTGTGATTTTCCAGTTGAATATATATCTATATGTGGTTGGGATTCACAAATGAATTAAGCGATGGAAATTTAATTGTACATTAGATATACAAATACAAATTCCTGTGGAGCAAATGGAAGTATAGACTACTGTTGTTCGGATGCGGACAACCAAGATGGACCGTTCCACTAAAGATTGTGGTTGAGTAGATTCGACGGAAGTATACCGCGCGAGGCACATTCCGCCGCGATGTGATGCCAATAATGTAGAGGAATCGATTCTAGAATGGCGGCTGTAAGGTTAGCAACAAATGTATTCTATCGACGATGGGGTGAAGAGAGCCAATGTAACACTATCTCCGAAGCACACCAAACAAAGACTTTGGAAATGTTCGTTGAGATCGACGATTTAACTAGAGTGAACAGCCAAGACAATGTCAAAGCAGCACATAGTTCAAGACTTTGAGAGGAGCAGCTTTCGTTTTTGCTGCGATTATAGTTCTCTTGAAGTCACCTTCATCAGTTCTGCAACGCGCGTATATTACAGCTGCATAAGCCACCAAGGATGCGTCAGAGAAACCGTGAAGTTGAATTCCTTCAGATTCTAACGATGAGACGTTTCTAGGAACCCGAATCATTTCGAAGTAGTGAAGTTCTTGTCGGTAGTTAATCCATTTTTGACCTAGTTGGAGAGGTAGTGGATCGTCCCAACCTAGCTTTAATTCCGACGACCAAAGCTCTTGCAACAGGATTTTAAAGAGAACTACCAAGGGCTATAAAACCTAATGGATAGAAGATCCGAGATATTTCCGATAGTAACATTTATGATTACTGATCACTCTATGACCGGGTTTTTGTTCAGCATTTAATAATTATAGTTTCAAGCCTCCAAGCAGAGTAATGAAGATCAACTACAGCAAGCTCAAATACAATCTTGCAAATGAGTTTTGGGAAAATGTTTATTCATATACAGATGCCTCAACTTCCTATTCATTGCTTATTGCTTCTCTTAAGAAGCATATTCTTAATTGTTCCTCATCTTTACGTCCTACAAGTTATTGTAAGAGACTAAAACCTAATATTTCTAGGTACTTATTGAAAAAAGTAAAGGCTAAAAACAAACTTAGAATTAAATGCCATATGCACCCTGGAAATCTAAGATTAAAAAGCAACTACAAAAAACTGTGCTCTGGACTTAAGAGGGAAATTCCAATTTGTCGAGATAATTACTACCGTTCTCAATTCAGTTCTGCTAGACGTAACTTAAAAAATGAATGGCAAATAGTTAACAATATTTTAAATATATTTAAATATTATCAGTTACAAAAAAACCGACCGTTATACGTGTCGATGATTGTGTTGTATCTGACAAACTGGTCATTGTTGATGCTTTGAATAACTATTTTACTGACATATCCACCAGCTTACAACCGGATCCTGTCCAACCTTCTTGGGTCCTTTTTTTTTTTTTTGTAACAGTTTTGTATTTGAATCCACTTGAAGTCTTAAAAGTTATCGGTACACAAAAGATTCCGACTCGTGTGGTGCTGACGGTATTTCGAATATATTTCTAAAAAAAGTTGCATGATTACTGTCATACATTTTTAATCGCTGTATTTTTGAGGGAGTTTTGCCAGAAGAGCTTAAGTGTGCAGATGTTGTTCTGTTATTTAAAAAGGATTCTACTATAGAAATGTGTAATTATAGGCCTATATTGCTTCATCCAGCTGTAAGTAAAATCTTTGAAAAGCTTGTAACAAATAGGATAGTGAGTTATCTTTTAAAAACTAAGTTTTTTAATACATCTCAATTTGGCTTGCAGAAAGGTAAATCGACCGAAGATGCACTTCTAAAAATTTGTGGCAAAGTCATATCTAACCTCTATAGTAAAAAGTAAGTGGTTGGATGTTGTGTGAATAGGGATGGGCATCTGATTGGCATCAACCTGGCGATGTCCAGTGTCGCAACTATCTCACACTCATCAATTGTGCTTATTTTACCTCTCCGTGGTCACCACCGGGTACTGGTCTATGTCCATTCGGACTTGACTTGCTGAACTTGTAAGTGCGAGTGTTGATAAAGTAGAAAATAAAGCAACACTATAATGCTCTGTCGGAGTTAACTGTCTGCTCGAGTCTCAGAAGTCTAACATGAGCCCCTCAGAGAGAGGAAGTGCGGCGGATGAATTCACATGGTTGAATCAACGGTGGCGTCAACAGTCAACATGGCAGATACCTCAATGAGCTACTTCGACGTATTTGGAGCTGAGGTCATTGAGAATTTTCAACACTAGTCAGGGTGTTGAAATAGAGATGGTGGTGGAAGAGCCCTTAATGGGTCAACTACAGCTCTCACATCCCCGCAGCGGGTTACTGACACCGGAATATTCCGGCTCCATTTGTCCAAGGGGTCGCAGAAAGGGCCTGGTCCTCCAGGATGGGGGCTGGAGGTTGTGCGTGGGGCTAACAACCCTACCGTGGAAAAAATGTTTGTTACGAAGCGACCAATAGCTTCGGATAAGGATGAATTTACTGTTGACGACCCGGCTAAACGAAATAAGGACAATGACGTTCGGATCTGCACTTGGAATGTTCGAACCCTGAATAGACCGCGTGCAGCCGAACAACTAGCGGAGCCCCTAGACTGCTACAAAGCAGATATCACCGCCATCCAGGAAGTGCGGTGGGATGGGCTCGGACCACTACCTTGTTGTAGCCAAGGTACGGATGCGGATATCTCGAACGCCAAAAAACCAGAAAATACTGTGAGGAGATTTAATGTTGGACGGCTACAAACCGCCAGAACCTTTGCCGATCGCGTATCCTTAAACCTCTCGAGAAGTCCTATGCTACCAGCATCAAGTGCCGAAGACCAGTGGCGCCGATGCTAAGAAGCCATCAAAAACGCCGCAAATGATGTGCTCGGTTTCACCAGTCCACCCCCACGAAACCCCTGGTTTGACGAAGAGTGCCGGCAAGCAAGCACATGCAGCAAAACAAAGTGCCTACGAAGCGTCACAGCATAGAAGGACGTCAGCTCTATGAGTAAAAAAAGAGGGAAGAACATCGGCTTCTCCGGAGAAAAAAGAGAGAGCATGAGAAGCACGCGATCGATGATATAGAGAGGTGCTACTGCAGGAATAATGTTCGGAAGTTTTAGAAAAAGGTGGAACCTCAGCATCGTTTGCCCGATCCACAAGAAAGGAGACCCTCTAAACTGCGCCAACTATAGAGGCATCAGTCTCCTGAATATTGCGTATAAGATCATGTCTGCTGTACTGTGTGAACGCCTGAAACCATTCGTCAACGACCTGATAGGTCCCTATCAGTGCGGTTTTAGGCCCGGTAAGTCCACGACCGATCAAATATTCACACTACGGCAGATCCTGGAGAAAATCCAAGAAGTCCAGATCGATACTCATCAACATTTTATCGATTTTAAAGCCGCATATGACAGAATTTATATAACGAGCTATACAGAGCCATGTCTAGTTTTGGCATCCCTGCCAAACTTGTCAGATTGTGCAGAATGATGATGGAGAACGCTCGCTGCTCCATAAAGGTTGGAAACAATCTCACCGAGACCTTTGATGTCAAAAAAGGATTTAGACAAGGTGACGCGCTGTCATGTGACTTCTTCAACATCATTCTTGAGAAAATTGTGCGAAACTCGCAAGCCAACACCAGGGGCATAATTTTCCAAAAGTCTATGCAACTTCTTGCATAAGCTGATGACATTGACATTGTTGGCAGAACACAGCGAGCTGTCACTGGTGCGTTTGCAAGTATTAGTGCAGAAGCGGCAAAAATGGGTTTAGTGGTGAATGAGGGTAAACCAAAATATATGCTGTCAACAAGAAGGGACACACAACATCGATGAATCGGACAGAACGTCACGATAGGCAGCTACAATTTTGAGGTAGTTAGGGACTTTGTCTACCTCGGCTCCGCTGTAAACTCTGATAATGACACCTCAGCAGAAATCAAGCGAAGAATTACATTTGGCAACCGCTGTTTCTTTGGCCTAAGACGGCAATTGATTAGTAAGGCCTTGTCAAGAAACACTAAGGAGACTCTATATAAGACCCTTATCATCCCTGTCCTGCTCTATGGCGCAGAAGCATGGACCCTAGCAAAAGCGGATGAAGATCTTCTTGGTCGTTTCGAACGCAAAATTCTTCGAGTGATTTTTGGTCCCGTTTGCGTTGACGGGCTTTAGAGGAGAAGATTTAACAGCGAACTCTACGAGCTATACAGCGACATCGACCTGGTCAGAAAAGTGCGCATCAGTCGTCTAATATGGCTAGGACATGTAGAGCGAATGGACACCAACGCTCCGGCCCGAAGAGTTTTCGATTCCAACCCGGAGGGACAACGCAGTAGAATAAGACCTCGCCTTAGGTGGCGCGCACAAGTGGAAGGGGACCTCAACCAACTTGGAGTGCGCAACTGGAGGCAGTTAGCCAAAGATCGCGCTAACTGGAGAGGCGTATTGGTTGAGGCCCAGGTCCACAGCGGACTGTAGCGCCACCTAAAGTAAGTAAGTAAGATAGTAAAAAATCCACTGCTGGTCTATTTATTGATATCACCAAAGCGTTTGATATGGTGGATCACATCATTCTTCTCAATATTTTGTGCAAGAGGTACATAGGTGTACCTAGAGGACCTTGAATTTGTTCTGCCTTCAGAATGTCTTGAGCTTTGGCGACAAGGGTGGGAAGAATGGTTTGCTTACGATGCCCAAGCTCAAGCGAATGGTTGTTAACGATTAAGGAAGTTGTAGGTTTTGATGCAGAATGTTATGCACTGGATGATGACGGTGAATCGGATATGGATGGTACAGGTTTTCGTTCTGATTCTGCTGAATGAACCAAAGAATGATGGCCAGACTTGCACACTCGATAGCGAAATGTGGATCGGCAATTGTTGGATGAGTGGCCGCTGCGAAGGCAATTGAAGCAAAGTTATTTGCTTTTTACAAAATTCCGACGTGTACTAATATCCAAGAACACAAATTGCGAACACTATGGTAAAATGTGATCACTCTCGCACTTGGGACATTTAGATTCCTTTTCAAGTGCAGCTGCGAAATGAGATTTTAGCTGGCCTTGCACCTTGCTCCACGATGCTATTGGACGAATAAGCGATTGGCATGATTCAAGAGCATCACACCTCGATTGCAAAAATATTAAAAGTTAGGCAATAGTGCAATCGTCACGAGAACCGACTTCCGAAGCCCAAGCTTGTTTCGTGTCATCGTCCACCTTATTAAGCAACAGGTGTATAAAACACGGATCGCGACTGGCTTGATCAATGGCATTGAGTCCCCGAATAACTTCATCCGCACCATCGATCAACTTTCGCAACATTTGCACATTACCCGTATGAATCGACGGCAGGGACAAAAATGTTTGTATGTATGATGGCACGATTAAATGAACGCGATGGTACATATTTTCAAGACGTTCCCATTCTTCGATGTCCATGCTATAGTTCGAGTCCGATATTGAGATGGGCTTTATCAAATTTGTGGCATCATCTCGTAAAAACATTTTCAAATAATGAAATTTCTACGTAGTCGAAAGATTAGGTTTACTATCTACTCCACCCGTCCCCTCCGTCATTTACCTACCTTTTCGTGGTGGAGGGACTGAGTAGGGGTCGGTGATACTCTTGAGCTATACCTGGAATAGATCCAGGGAAGGTCGGAGAGGAGGTCCAGAAACCAAAAGGTAATCACCTACAGTGAAGTAACAAAATCACAAAAACAACAATGGAGAGTACAAAAGAAAAAGAAGAAACACGGGTGGGGATATACATCCAAAAGTCGGCAGAGGCCACGGCTGTCGGCGAGGACTTGGCCTCGAAAGGAGATAAGGCGCCAGTGGCTCTAACTCTCAAACGAGATAGCTCCGGGTCACAGCACCTCTTCGCTGAAGGGGCTGAAACTATAACACCGGCCGCTTGAAAAGAGGACGAGCAAAGGAATCCTGCTATCTTACGCGCAGTGAGATACGGTTGGAACACCCTACACTGTAATCAGAGGATGCCTCGGCAAATTGTGATGGCGAGAGGAGGATGCGTCCTCACGCAGAGCTACCGCTAAATAAAAGAAGTAGAGTCGTCAAAGAACAACGACCTACTGGAGATGGTGGTCTACAATAGGAACAATGAGGATGGGAAGATACCGGAGGAATTACAGGAATATTTCCAGAAAGCCCTCAACGCTGCTCTGGATCAAACGCTCTGCGAGAATCCGACGACATCCCCGAATTTCCTGAGGACAGGTTTCAAAGGTATCCGCTACTACATCTGCTGTCAAGATAATGCCTCGACTGAGTCGCTGCGGAAACTAACAGCCAGACTTGATGATTGGGAAGGAACCAAGCTAGAGGTTCTACCAGCGGAGATTATTCCCAGACTAACCAGGGTGTCCGTTTGGATCCCAGGGGTATTAGAGTAACCTGCAACGCTGTTTGCGCGGATGAAGCTGCAGAATAAGGACCTTAAGACGGGGATGTGGAAACTCTACCACGCAAAGGAACAGCCTGCCTGTTCAACTCAAGATCAACTGATTGTGGTAGGGATTGACGAGGAATCCCTGGGGTCACTTGTTCTATAAGGAGGTAAAGCACTTTGCGGCTTTCACCAAGTTAGCTTCGGAAACAGTAAGTGTAGAACCGGTATTGTGGCGCAAAAAAATACTAGTATCTTCTTTATCCCGTAGATCAGTACAGGCGTTTTAACAGCAACGAACCTCGAATATAGGGTGAGAAATGGTGAGACCAACCAAATCATTTTGGCGTCTTACTATCTCCTCTATGACTACCCGCAACCTCCACCCAGCGAGGAGCTAAAGAAGTGCGTCACCTGGACCAGGTCCATACAGAAGGGTCTTATAGTGGGAATGGACTCTAACGCCCACACCATTAACTGAGGAAGCACGGACATTAACAAAAGAGGTAGGCTGATTTTTAAATATTGAAAACTTAATTACCTTAAACGAGGGCTGTACACCAACCTTCATAAATAAAAATAGAAGGGAGGCATTAGATATAATCTTATGTGATGTTAGGTCTATATATCTGGTGTCCAACTCGAAGATCAGTAGTGAGATCTCTTTTTCGGACCACAGGTGGTTGTGTTCTGACATTGGAATTGATCCCAAACTCAAAACAATGATTAGGAACCCTAGATTAGGAACAGATTGGTCTATCTTTGCAAGAAATCATTAGGCAAGGCTATCATGAACTCAGGTTAACAGCTGTACTGAAATAAACCAATTAAACAAAGAAGTCGTTAAAGTACAGAAGTGCATCATAGAATCATTTGAGGCCACCTGTCCTCTGAAATCGGTACATAGAAGCGCTAAGCAAAAATGGTGGAACGTTGATCTCCACGAAACAAGGAGGGTTGCTAGACAACGCCTAAACAAAGCTTTAAGAACGAATGAAGGAGCAGATTGAGAATCTTATAAAGAAAGTAAGAGAAGCTTCAAGAAGCTCACCAGGACTGCCAAAAGGGAATCATGGAAAACATTCCACTCCAACGTATGCGACAAAAATGGAGCAGAGCGATTAAAGAAGATCCTGTCCAAGTAACCATTAACTTATCAGCTTGTACAGGCGGGTGCAGCAGATACCTTGGAGACGCTGATGTGCGCACACTTCCCAAACTGTTTCAATGAGGCAGCCACACCTTCCAAGTCTTCAAACTAAATGGGAAGATTCTGACAACCTAGTTGATGGAGATAAAGTGGCCTGGGCCATTAACTCATTTGCACCATATAAATCACCGGGTATGGACGGAATACTTCCCATCTTTTTGCTAAAAGGGATATAATTAGACACCCTAAAGAGAACCCTGGTTAATATCATTAGGGGATGCCTATATCTGGGATACACGCCAACACAATGGCAAGAGGTGAGAATGGTGTTCCTACCAATACCCGAAAATCTGTGATAACTATATCAGAACACAGATTTCAAACCCGCGGCTGTGCCTAAATCAAAACGCAAACCTCAAAAGCAAATCAGTTGAGATGGGCTACACCAGGTTGTGTCCACAATAGATGCGTTTGGAACGAAGGAATCAGCCGTAGGGGTTTTTCTGGATGCACTCTCGATGTACTGTAAAAATCAAATAATAAACAATTGGCTAGAACGCATGCTATCAAACCGCATCATCACAGCTTCACTGGGAGACGAAACAAGAAGGGGAACAGTTTGTACGGGAACAACACAGGTGGGAATAATATCTCCTTTTCTAAGGGTGCACACAATGGACAACCTTCTAGAAGCACTAGATGAAATCTGTGCAAAATACGTAGCGTACGCAGATGATTTAGCCGTTTTGATAAGAGGTAGGCACCTGAACATCATAGGAGAGCTTATGCAAAACACCATACGAATCATAATGAAATGGGCGGAGGAGAGTGGACTTGGAATAAATTCAAATAAAACGGAACTGGTTCTCTTCACAAAGAAAACCAAAACTAGTGACGTTCACATTCCACAACTTGGAGGAGCATTACCTCACAATCCTCAACACCAACTGCGGCCATAGAAGCAATTTTAAACAACCTACCAGTGCACCTCTAAGCGAAGAAGTTTGCTGGTCTGTCAGCCGCAAGGCTTAGAATCACCGGCCGGGAATAGACTCTTCCGTGTTAGACATGGAAATTAATACTCGGAGCTCAAAGAAATTTCGGCCGGTGTACCGCAAGGAAGCGTTCTTGGGCCACTTCTCTATCTGTTATATACTCGAGATATACCGAAAGAAGATGGCACTATCCTGGCTACGTTTGCCGATAACACCACTATCCTAGCCGTAGGTAAAACAATCGAAGAAACGACTGCAAAACTGCAAAACGCACTGAATAAAGTAAATGAATGGACGAGCGACTGGCGGATCGCCCTCAAGGAATCTAAATCTGTTCACGTGAATTTGACTTATAAGAAAACTAATGTCTTGCCAATTTTCCTAAACTTGGCCCGAATATCTTTGCAAACGAGGCCAAATACCTTGGAATGACACTCGACGCAAAACTAAAATGGGATTCGCACGTGAAAATGAAACGTAAAGAACTCGAAATCAAATATAGAGAAATGAACTGGTTGCTCGGAAAACACTCCCAGCTCAGTACTGAGAACTAACTGCTTTTATACAAGCAAGTGCTAAAGCCGGGGTGGACTTACGGTATACAACTTGGGCTGTACCAAGAAAACAAACGCCAATATTTTACAAACTTTTCAAAATAAAGTGCTAAGAGAAATTGTCCACGCACCGTGGTATACTAGAAACGATGATATCCACAGGGATTTCAGAATTCCAACAATCGAAGCTGAAATTAGATGCTTCGCGAGAAAGCATAGAAACCGACTAATCGGACATGTCAACAATACAATTCTACATATTCTGGATGAAAGCAATTTATTGCGTCGACTACAAAGGACGAAACCTTTCGACTTGGCGAGATAGGAATCAACCGCGCCTAGATTGCGGAATATGCAGGATCTTTCAGCGGAAAGTAACCTGTCAAACGAGTTTTTTTTCATGATAGAAAAATTGCTTGATAAGGTGCTTCTTAGTTGCAATATATAACAAATTAAATCGCAGGGTGGTGTTTTTTTTAGTCAGTAAGAATCTGACACTACTATGAGCACGCGCTTGATATCCTCATAGTGTCTATGGAAGATTTTTCACCAACCCTCGGGGGAAAAAAAAAACTAGCATGGGGCATCGGAAAATCACCAAAATGATAAGGGAAATGACACCACTCATCAATTGTCCTAGTGATGCTGTTGTTGAAAAATCTTATACGTTCACCAACAGCTTCGAAACAATTTTCCCCACAAGAGAATCTTGGACGAACGGAAGGACGACAAGGAACTCCACCGGGTCATCGGTATATACACACGGCTCTAAAATATAAGGGGAATCAAGGGCTGACTTCTTTTGTGCTAACCCACCGATTGAATTTGCTATTCACCTAGAACCATTTGTAACCCTGTTCCAAGCAGAAGTCCTTGCAATTATGAAAGTAACAGAAATACTAGCAGAAGACACCAGCGAAGAGAGGCAAATAGACATCTGCTCGGACAGCAAAGCAGCAATTAGCGCGATCACAAACCCAAGGTCAAAATCACGACTAATAAAGGAGTGCACAATTAAATTGAACCTACTTGCCATGCGTAATAGAGTCCGCCTTATATGGGACAGATGAACTAGCAAGAAAAGGAGCGAGTGACACAGAACTGAATCCTGTTAAGACTATAGGGGTCCCTCTGACAACTATTAAACCGATAATCAATGAGAAGATTAGACAGAAGTTCAATAATTACTGGACGAATTTAGACACGTGCAAAGTGGCCAGATCAGTAGTAACAGAACCGAGTAACAACACAGCTAAAAGAGCTTTCAACTCAAGCAGAACACAGTTAAGAGCTATGGTGGGACTTTTAACGGGGCACATCTATTTCAATAAACACTCGTTCAGACTCGGGCTAGCTGAAACAAAAATCTGTGTCAACTGTGAGGAGTAGGAGGAAGATATAGAATACTTCCTCTGACGCTGCCCTGCAATAAGAAAGGAATCGGTGATATATTGGAGTTCGCTAGACGAACAAGACGATTTCCTGATCACTATATGACATAATCTCCTTTTTGATACTCGCATGATCCCGATACCTACATCCTCTCTCATCACTTAATTCCCATTACAGACAGACGAGGGGAACACAACGGGCCCAGTGGAGGCCTAAGTGAAGAACATAAGCCCTCTTAAACCAACCAACCAACCAACCAACCAACCATCTACTGCACCCGTAAATAAATCGCGGAATGATGGCCAATCTTTATAGCTACCGGAAAAGAGTGGAACGGTTATTTTAGGAAGATTAATTGTAGACGAGCTGGTTGCGGTAGAATTCAATCTCTCCCAAAATGACGACTGCGGGCTTGCTAAAAGTTCGACGACTGACCGCCTTCATGAGACTCGAATGCGCGTAAAAATATTTTTTTTTTCCCGAGGGTAGGTAAAAAATCTTCATGAAGACACTATGAGAATCGATAGCGCGCATAGTAGTGTGAGACTCTTACTCACTAAAAAAACCTCCCTTCGTGATAAATTTCTTTGAATGCTACAACTAAGTTTTGACTTATCCAGCAGTTTTTCTTTCACGTATTGAGATCGTTTGGCAGGTCCCTTTCCATTGAAAGTTCCAGCTTGTTCCGCAAATTAGACGCGGTTTCCTGCTATCGCGTTAAGTCGAAAGGTTTAGTCCTTTGTAGATGACGCAGTAGATTCCTCTCATCTGGAATTTGAAGGACTTCATTGTTAACGTGTCCTTGTAATCTGTCTTTATGCTTACGCGCGAAGTTTTTGATTTCATGTTCGACTGTTGCAATTCCTAAATCTCTATGGATATCGCTATTTATAATAAACCATGGTGCATTAACTATTGATCTTAGCACTTTATTTTCAAAAGTTTGTAAAATATTGACATTACTTATTTTGGTACAACCCCAGAGTTGTATTCCATATGTCCAAGTAAGTAAGTAACCAGTACATTTCTCTGTATTTGGTTTCGAGTTCTTTACGTATTTCTTCACGTGCGATTTCTACTTCAGCTTAGCATCAAGTGTAATTCCAAGATACTTAGCCTCGTTTGCAAACGAAATTTGAACAGAGTTTGAAAAGATCGGTAAATTATTTATTTTCTTATAAGTAAAATTGGCATGAACAGATTTGTTTTCGTTTAAAGCTAGTCGCCAAATCTTTGTCCATTCATTTATTTTATTCAATGCTTCTTGCAATTTTTCAGTCGTTTCTTCGATCGTTTTACCCGTTGCCAGGATGGCAGTGTCGTCGGCAAATGTAGCTAATACGGTGCCTTCTTCTTGCGGTATATCGCGAGTATATAATAGGTACAAAAGCGGTCCAAGGACACTTCCCTGCGGCACCCAGCCCGTATTTCTTTAAATTCTTACTGTGTAATTGTGAAGTGCTATATCCGACGCATTATCATTTTCAACAAGCGCTTGACATCAAATGGTTTAAATGTTTCTTCTAAATGGGCGGCAAAGACTTCTGCTTTGTCTTTATCATTCTTGGCCCATTCGTTGTCATTTTTCTTGATTGGGGCCGCTTGTATTTTCGGTTTTTTAAGGCCTTTTATAGCTTTCCAGAGCGAATAATTGGAATCTTTTTCCGCTGTTAAGCTTTTAATGCTGGTTTGTATTGCCCGATTTTCAAATCAATAATGGCCTGTTTTAGCAAGTTACACAAGCTATTTAAATGCGATTTATGTTGAGGAGCACGAGTTTCCTGCCATTTTTTACGCGCTTTTCTCTTTTCCCTTACCATTTCTTTTATATCCAGCGAATATTTTTGGTCATGTTTGATCGGCGTTTTCCTTTGATAGGGAGTATTTTTCCACGCGGCGCGCTGAAGAACTTCAACAAAACGATCAGCTTCGATTTCGAGTTCAGAAGACGTCCTAAGTGATACTCTCAGTTCGATATGTTCTTCAACGTCTTTCTTAAAGCCTTCCCAATCAGTTTTTCTGCTAGTTAGTCTGGCAGGTACATCTTTTTTTAATGAGGCGTTTGCCCATCGTTAGAATGATAGGGGAATGATCGGAAGAGAGATCAAAACTTTCATCAATTTTAATACATTTGACTGGTATTCCTTTTACAACAAAGAAATCGATCAGATCGGGTATTTTCTTGCTATCAGTCGGCCAATATGTTGGTTTACCAGTCGAGTGAAAGTCGCAACTGTGTTGCATGCAGGCTTTGTAAAGTGCTCTGCCTTTTTGTGAGACACATCTTGAACCCCAGAAGATGTGTTTTGCTCTAAAATCACCTCCAATAATAAAATTCGGGCCAAGAGAGTTGAAAATATTTGTAAAATCATTTTTTTCGAGCCTGCAACGCAGTGGACAGTAAATAGACGAGACATTGAAAGAGTAATGTCCATTTTTTACGCGTACAGTGCTCACTTGCATTGTTTCAAGCTCTATCATAATCTCTTCAGAGTGTTCGATGCAATCTTTTATGATTAAAGACGATCCGCCTCTGGCCCTTTCCGACGGGTGATAAGCGTGATAGGTACTGTATCCAGTAATGTTTACACGCGATAGTTTCTTCAGGTGAGTTTCACAGATCAAACATATGTCAATGTCATTTTCTCGTAGAAACATTTCTAGCTCTTCTAGTCTTTGTATGAGACCGTTGGTGTTCCATGCAACAATTTTAAGAAGTTTCGTCATGTTCGTTTTGAAATGCTCCTGTTGTTAAGCTTATATTCAAGCTTCTCCAACCTTTCGACAATTAGCATGTTTGTTTTTGATTGCTCCTCAAGCCTCGCAAGGGTAATGGAAAAGACGTGAGATACGGGGTTTTCCGAATTATCAGTGTTCGTTTTTGTTGATGTTGATGCTTGAGCGCGTCTGCATGTCAGAATCTGATGGCTTTTCTTTATCCGCTTTTACCTTAACCCGGTGTGGAATTTGATCGGTGTTTGATGTCGCAGCTTGAGCGTACGTAAGCGCGCCAGGGTCGGCTCGGTTGTCTCTAGTCACTTTTCTTGCAGCAGTTTTCGACTTTTCCTTATTTACCGGTTTTGAAGGTGGGTTTTGCGGCTTCATAAGTCGATCACTTCTTTTTTGCAATTCCTTGGCTACTTCACAGCCTCTGTAATTAGCCGGGTGCTTACCATTGCAGTTAATACACGCTGAAGGGGTTTTTTTATTTACGCCACACTCTTGACTAAGATGTTTACCGGCGCATTTGACACATCGTGGTTCTTTTCGGCAATACGTTTGCGTATGGTTGAATCCTTGGCATAGTTTGCACTGAGGTATCAACTTTGTATTCATGCGTTCGATTTTGACTACGGCATTCAGAATTGTTCTTATTTCGTAAATCTTATCTAAACTCTCACCCTTATCAAAGTTTAGCATAAAATGAGGGAGCTAGCGCTTAACCATCGTCTCCTCGCCTTCCAATTTTTGCTTTTCCCGTTTAATTAAGTTTACCGCATCGACATCGATTTTATTAATTTTGTTCTTCAAATCGTGAACAACATCTTCCTTTCGGCATGAGGCATGAAGTCCTCTAGCTACGACTCGTATCGGTCTTTCAGATTTATTTTCATACGTATACCACTGGATTTTTTCAGTATTCAGTTAGATACTGAGCGGTAACTGTCTGAGTCCTTTACGTTTACTTTTCATTTGTTGTTGTTAAGCGATGTTACTTCAAAATCGGATAGCAACAAAGGTTTGAGAAAAGAATGCAGTTTATTATAGTCTGCAATTCCGATCACGTATATTGGTGGTGGTGGTCGTACCTTATTTCGTGGATTTTCTTCGGCACGCGTGTTTATTTTGTCAGGCTGTTCTTTACCTTCTCGTTTATTTTGCGTGTTTTCTTGCTTTGTTAACATTTCGGGCGAAGAGCCAGCTTTTCTTTTCTTGACTGATCGTTTTTTTAGAATCCAATTGGTTTCCCGACTTAGATCTTCATCATCCGTTTTATAATCCGTGTTATCGGGGACGTTTGAACTCGCAGCAGACTCATTACGAGGCTTCAATGTGTCATTAAATGTTTTATTTTCTGCTTAAAGTACATTTAATTCCTTTCTTAGTTCTTCGCAGAGAAGTTCCATTTTACTTAGCCTGGTCCGGAGTTCCGTATTTTCGTCCGTTAGGCTTTGAATTTTCACTGAAGTCCGTTGTTCGTGCGCCGACACTATCGATGTCGCCGGACTTCTAGTTCCGCACGTTTTCATGGTAGATCTTGATGTTGGAGATTTAACTACCCCAGTACCTTTTTTAAAAGGGTCAGATGAACGCAATATATGGCTCTCCCCAGAATCCGTATAGCCGACCTCCGAAGAGGGTGGATTTTCCAGTGTACCTGGACTGCCACCTGGGGTATTTATATCTTTCGTTTTGTTCATTGCATATTTTTGTATACGCCATACTCGGTATATGGAGGGTGGATTTTAGTCGCCTCTTACGACAGGCATGGCTACCTCGGATATAATCTAACCCTTACCCGAAGGGGGCGTTAAACTATTTGTTTTCGTATTCATCAAACTGGCTTTCAAACTATTTAACTTCTTCATCATTTGCAAGCTCTAACAAATCATTAAAAAGCGAAGAAAAATCTGCCCACGACTCATCTAACTTGCTCACACGAATTTCTAGCATTTCAAGGGTTGTTTCCTTGTTTACTGTCTATACAAAAGCAGCCGCGCGCGTTAATCTACCTTTAGCGTGACCACGTTTCACCTTAACTTATTCAATATTCTGCAAAAACTTTTCCATTTTTCTTAATAACGTCTCAGTGAAATGTTATTTATATCCTTACAAATATAATACATCAACAACTCTTTGCCGCCGTTGTAATGAAGGGTGCCTGTCTTTAAATCTAATCTAGCACCTATCTGAGATAGAAAATCAAACCCGATTATTCAATCGAAAATGATTAGTACTGGGAGTATGTAAAAAGGGGAATTCTTTTTTAAAATGTTTATCAAGCATTTATGTGAAATTCTGTTAGCTGCATGAAGCGATTTTACAAAAAAGGGTTTGTCAATTTCTTTAACTGCTTTGAGAGCTTCGAGATTCTTAATATAGTTCCTCAAAGCACCTGTATCTATAAGAAGCTTTATTTCTATACCCCCTAACGTCCGACTGATGTGTACTGACGTATGGGAGGAGAGATGTTCCTCTAAAAAATTTATTTCATCCCATTTTCGTTACATTCGTAATCACTATGCTCTTCAAACTGGGTGTTGAAACTTTCTTCCTCATCATAAAATACCTCTACCTCTGCGTCTAATACCGCTGGTAAAGCATGTTGATTCAAGTGGTTAATTCGCTGAATTTTTTCTAATGGTTCCCAGTTATTCTCTCTCGCCTTTCGGCGGTCTTTCCCTATCGATTTGCATAAGAAAACCTTGCTGAGGTCCTCGATTAGTGTTATTAGGTCTATTCGGAAAATTGTTATGATGGAAATGTCTCAGCAAATTGTTAGATATGGGTGCTATATTTTGAAACGACTTTCCAGGATTGACAATATGAGTATACTTATATATTTAGTTCTGGGCATCGTTTGGTCTGTTGTTGATGGATCTACTTCCATTAAGGTTGGTCTGGGTCTTTATCGATTAATCGGTCTGTAATGGGGTGAATGCCTTGGATTGTAATAATTGTTGTCGGGAACTTACCCGACGGGGAACGGTTTTTCATTTGTTACTGCGAGAGGTTGCAAAGGAATAACATGCCTGGTTAGCTTCTAGAGGGGCGGGCTGAAAATAGTATGTCACCCATTGGCTTCTGTAAGCCAGAGATGAAAATTCTTAGAGCATCCGCTCGGTATTCTTCCTTCATGTAACATTATGGTTTTATAAATAATAATGTTATTTTTTTCCCACCTCATCATAAAATTTGGTTATGTTCATCTTTCCCTGTCGTAGGGTGGACATCTTTTGTTCAATTCAATATAAGGGTCTTTTATCGGTATAAGTAAAATCGAGCCTCGCTATTATTGCCTTGAAATTTAATACAGTATTAAAGGAGGATAACTCCTGACCTGCTGTACCGACTAGTTTATTCCTTAAAATGGCAACAGCCTATGGTTTGAGCTACCTTCAGGTGATCCAAACAACTTGTAAGCCGTGTAGGCCGCTTGACGCCATGAGACGTAACGCGCTTGGTCTTCGTTAAATTCTGGAAGGCTTTTCATTAGGTTTAAAGATTTGTCACATTGTTTATTTGGATCAATAGTAGCGGATTCGTACACCTCTACAGATGACGGAATTTCTAAGCTATTAAGTCTTCTCGTCAGTTCTACTATCGAATTCTGAAAGGTTCGTCTGGTGGACTGAGCTGCGACTTAAACTGCAGCAGTAACTATAGCACTTATTTGAGCTTTCTCCAGATTTCTAAAAAGAGAAAAACTGTTTTAAAACAAAAAAAATACCAAATTATCGTTAGGAGTAAAGAAACTAGAAACTAATTTTTCAATTATAATTAAATCTCACTCCCACTTGTCCTAGACAGTCAAAAAACTAACAAATTGATGAAACTAACTCTGAGCTTAACTTTAATTCTTCAAACATTAGGCCAATATAATCTTATACAATAGTAGTCAAGTAACAATAGTAATCAATAATTTTCTATATTCACAAGGTAATAACTAAATAGTTTATGTTTTTCTTCAATTAATTTTTACACTAATACGATGAGAATCTTGTTGAAATAAGTCTGCTTGTCGATGATTTATTACTTGAGTATCTTATTAAGTTTATTGTACTTTCAGGATTACCATTAATTAATTTTTTCAAAATCGCTTTCCTCTGGAAACGTTTTTTGCACATGAGTCTCTAATTAAGTTTATTGTATTATATAATACTTTCACTTAAGTTTTTTTATTCAGTTAAAATTCACGATTATAATAAAGTCACCATTGATTATTTTTTTCAAAATCGCACTCTTCTCCTCTTAAGACAAGCATATTTGATTTATGCACCGGTTGGGTTTTACTAAGTGAGTTGCTGCCGTACGTTGAGCGCCAGTTAAGTTTATTAACACTAAATATTATTTTGGACTATGTTCAAATTAAAACGCGACTTCACCGCCAACACAAAACTAAACTTTATTGAATCAGAAACATTTTCTTACACTGATTAATAACATAAAGTGAAACTAGACGCTGACGCTGAAGTACAGCGGAAGCGTACGGATACCCGATAGATGCAAATAACAAACCTAGTTAATCAGACGCTGGCGCTGCAGTAGAGCGGAAGCGTACAAATACCTGATAGACGATGCGATGCAGTGCAACAATGTGTTAACTTACATTCCAATTAAGACTTAATTTTGGTGCTAGCTTCGAGAAAGATGTGACGATTCATAAAATAGCAAATATTAACTTTAATTACTTATTTTTCGTAACCCGGGTTGGAGGAGGGTTTTTGCTGTTTTTGTTAACTCTTTATTAATTTTAGGTGTGCGGACAAGTTGCATTATTTAATTTTTCCAAATGTTTGATTGTATAAATAGAATTGGCACCAAATATTATTAATAAAGTTTTTTTCGAAAACAACATAATACATACATTAATAATCATTTTACTTTTTAGAAACGGAACGAATAGTTCTTGTTAGATAAATGGTCATATTTACGGACAAAATTGTGAGCGCAGTTAGTCAAAGGGTTAAAATTTGCTAAATGATTTATACTCGTACATACAATAGAATCGTGGTATTAGCCTGGCTAGATATTTCTCTTTTTGATTTAACACATTTTATCCACTAACGTAATAAGCTCATAATGTAGTTATAAGTCATCTTCAACTTTGTTGCATCGACACTATGTAGATAATTGCGACTGTGCGAGAAAAAAAGGCGAGGTGTTGATGCACAGAGGCTTTCTTATGTAAAGCAGAATTTCTTAGCATACACAGAATGTGAAAAAAAAGAAACTTTTTATTTTTTTTGCTACATTTCAGGTTACTCTATATTCCCTACGTTCTGAATGCATGAGAAGCAAGGCACACTTATCTTTAGTTTTCGAATGTCGTTTCTTCCGGTACAGACAAGAATAAAGAACCAGAACCACAAAATTGCATTCAACTTATGTATACCTATACATATATGATAGTATTAATATATTCGCAAGTTGGATTTACAAACAGCGCAAGTGCCTACCAGAGGGCGATAAAATTGCTAAGGCGGGACTTTAATTGGTGGTATATGCATAAAACCCGTAATACGACGACAGAGTTTCAGATGTATATGTATATCAAACTTATAGAGAGATGATTGACTTAAGTGCAAACAATGACAAAGAATATAACAATTAATCCTCACCTAGTATTGGCGGTTGTGTCAACTAGTTTTGCACTTAAATTAAGGTTTCATAATCTGAATATTCAATTAAAGATAAATGGTAAGGTTAAGTCATGTGACATTACTTTACTTACTTAGGTCTTTTGTATTCTTATGGGTATTAGAATATCTACTGCGCCCACGCGCTATTGCGTATGGTTTTCCTCCATGTGTCTCAACTTTGCCACAATTGCAGAGATTATTCTTCTACTGTTCAGCCCTACGTCTACGGTTCGACTGCTCACGTCCACGACTTTTGCAGCCTACCTTCAACTGAAGAACTACACATGTTATGTAATCGATGAATAGCTATTGCCCTTACACAGAGCTTTATTGAGCAAGTTAGATTCAAACGGACTGCGGGAAGGCCTCTGCGCCTGGATGTACAATTTTATTCGGGACAGATCAATTCAAGTTGGGGTCGATCGTGTGTCATCTGATACTTTTGCTGGTGGCATATTTTTAATTATTCTATTATTTTTATATAATATTTTGTGAAAATAATTTAATGTTATTATAACATTATGTAGTGCTCAAATTAAAATATCATATGAAATCCAAATTATTTAATAGTTTATGAAGTGCGTGATAGTTTTTTTTTAATGTTATTACAACATTATGTAGTGCTCAAATTAAAATATCATTATATGAAATCCAAATTATTTAATAGTTTATGAAGTATGTGATAGTTCAAAAAATAGTGAAAAAATCCGATGTTGGCAATACGGCCCACCATAGGTGTTCCTATTATGGCCCAGTGGGCCATATTTAACACACTATTATGCATGAACCCTAACATGGTTGTATTATTTTTTAAAGAAACATGGGCTTCGAGAGCTACTCAACCGCCAAAAAAACGACAGACGTAGAACAAAGGGGATATTAAAGAGAAGAGTGTGGGGTTCTTGAAGGCATAGAAACAATTTAAGGTGCCAAAAACCACCTTGAGGAGTTTGGCTGCACAGACACAAGAACCAGTGGAAGATGTGGTATCTACTAAGTTGGACAGAAAACCAATCTTCCCTCTAGAGCTCGAGGACTCTTTAATGGAATATACGCTATTGATGAAAGCAAAGTTGTTCGTTCTAACAAGAAAAGACATACGATCACTAGCATTTCAACTAGCTATTAAAAACAATATACCGAACCCTTTCTCATTGCAACAAAAAGCTGCAGGTAGGGTTTGGCTTCGGCTATTCCTTAAACGCCATTCGTCATTGTCATTCCGTTAGCCGACTGGAACGTCTATAACTTGAACAAGAGGATTTTCCAAGGAAAACGTCGCTATTTTCTTCGACCTTCTAGAAACGAAAATGAAAACGTACAACTTTTCTCCAAACAACATATATAATGTCCATGAAATGGGAATTTCGGTTGTCCCAGCAAAAATACCAAAAGTCTTAGCTATGAAAGGTCGAAAGCAGAAAAGAGCACTCACTTCAGCTGAAAGAGGATCAATCCTGTTCTTATGAAAGGACTACTGTGTCGTCTCCAGTATTGCTCATAATGAATGGACATGCCAGCCACACAAGGAACATCGAACTCATAGACCTGGCTAGAAATAACCATGTTCGTATTCTTTCAATTCCCCCACACTTTAGTCATAAAATCCAACATCTCGACAAAACTTTCATGGGACCGTTAAAAAAATATTTGACAGAGGAAATCAGGCGATGGGTCATAAACAACACAAGAGCCTTGACACATTTTGACATTTTTGAGTTATTTGGCAGTTAAAAAGTTTGCATCCACTGCAATTTGTCCTTTTAATAGGCATATCTTCAAGTACCACGATTTCTTTGCAGTAAAGGAAGTTGATGAAGCTCTAACAACAGTAAACGATCTATGTCATGATGATACAATTTTTAGATAGGTTTTGAAATTTAAATACTTCATTGTTAATTATTCCAGAAGGTACTCAAGAACTGAAATTTTGGGGACATAAAGCGAAGCAACATTGCCCACAGAAAGAAAAACCAACGTACAGAAGAATCTACTTCATCAGAAAGTGAAAACGATTTTATTCCAGACGATTTATCTGACGAAAGCCCTGATCGAACCAATCAAGAAGATGCTAAACGTATTTATTGCTCTAGTTTGATTTCTGAAGACAAGGGAGAAGAAAAATGGGTTCAATATGTTGTCTGTACCATGTGGGCACATGAAGATTGTTCAGGCAACGAAGAAAAATATTTCATCTATGAAATTACATAGATTGCAATAGTAAGTTGTATTAATTATGGACCACCCTGGTCCATATTCAACACAAAGTGGTCCGTATTAACAGCACTTTATTTAAAAGTGTTAAAATAAGTTTCTTTAGTTTTTTATTTATTTATTTTTTGTAAAGCTGTTTTTTATGTTTAATGTTTATTAAGACTGATAATAAAATAATTTCTTTATCTATTAAGAAAGACCAAAGTGAATTTACGTAACACTGGCTGTTTTATTCACAAAAGAGTTAAGGATGGGCCATATTTGGGACACTAACTTTACGAGTAAATACAAATTTATAAAATCTAAACTACTCTAAAAACCTAGTATCTACCTTGCATGACAGTCAACTCTGGTGTAACATGGCATGTGCACGACCATACATCTAATATTGTTATATCAGCGTCCATGAATTGGGCCACCTACTTAAAGTAAAGTGATTCTTCGCGTAGATGTAGCTGCTCCTTGTTGGAAAAACATAAAGACATATTTATAGAAGCTTCCAATCTAAAGTTGTTCAATCATCCTCTTCGATTACTTACCTTGTCGTGGTGGGGATGTTCAGTAGGATCTAGTGACCCTAGAGGGTGATTGCAAAAGGATCGTCAATACTCAACCTGATAAGACCAACAGAGACTTCACGTCTAAAAGACATAGATCGTCGGAAGAATCCCTGTCGGGGATTACTCAGATAAATGGAGGATGATTCCAGCCAAACTGGCTACTTGCTTCCTAGACATCATGAAGGAAAATTACGGTCCTCCGCCCAACTGTTGTGACTATGATCTCTATAAGCTAACGATTAGCAAACTAGGGGAGGTTTGGCCTGGTGCTAAGCTTGTGGTTGTAGCTAGGGTGGATATCCCATGCAGACCAAGAACTTGCACCTGGATCCCAGCCGAACCCAGCCGAACCCTCTAACACGCTCGTGTTAGTTCTGACATTAACGAAAGACGTGAGTTGCTCTATTCTAAAAACTAAACTCATTTCGTGTAACATCGGTGACGTACCTACATTTGTAACTAGAAACCGACAAGAGGTTCTAGATATGACTCTTGTCTCTGACATTAATAATCAAACGATCAAGAACTGGAAGGTATCTGGTGAACACTCTTTTTTTGACCACCTATACCTTCAATTTAGTCTTGACGACGATCCTCCAGGCCCATTGGTTTACAGAAATATCCTTAATACTAACTGGCTCAAATATAGGGAAACTTTAAAGAAATTGGTTAATTCCGACACTCAAAAGTCCCCGAATAATCCCCAAAAGCTTGATTGTATGGTCAAGGACCTTACCTTGGCCCTCAATAAAGCGTTGTCTTCCTCTTGTCCTTTGTCAGGGTTAGGGGTAAGAAAAAACCACACTGGTGGACCTCTGATCTTGGACCACTCAGAAATACTTGCAGAAAACTTTTCAACAAAGGCAAAAGTATAAGAGATGCATATGACTGGTAATCGTACAAAGAATCCCTAAGAACGTTTAAAAAAGAATTGAGGAAAGCCAAACGTAATTCTTGTAGAGTCATTTGTGATAAAATAGAATAATCTTCTGAGGCGACTAAAAATCCTCTGCAAAAAATTCTCTCGATAAATCCTTCAGTGCCCAGCTGTTTACGAAAAACAGATGAGTCTTGGACAACTTATAGTGTAGACACATTAAATTTACTTATTGATACACACTAACCAAGTAATTCCCTGACTGACAACAATATCGACTCTATAAAGTCAAATGCTCAAAAAACCAACTTTTCAAGTCTGATTGCGCAGGACAAACTCCTTTGGACGCATAGCTTCAAATCATATAAATCCGCTGGACAAGACTACAAATGTCGTCTGACATTATCCTGCCAGTTCTAAAAAATATTTTTCAGAGCTGTCTGAATCTGGTCCATATTCCGCATATATGGAGAGAAGTCAATGTGGTATTTATACCCAAAGCTGGTAAATATTCACATTTATAAAAAAAAAATATATAATAAAAAAAAAAAAAATACTACTACTATTACTACTACTACTGCTAAAGCACAATATTGAACAGGAGGGATTTCCCCTGTCAGCGCGACTTTTATTTTGAGTTAAATGTTCGCCTCTATTTAAAGATCTTTTCTTAGCCTCGCTGAATTGCAAGTAGGGTATCTCTACTGGTGTAGAGCAGCTCGAAAAGCGAATCAGAAGGTTTGGCTGTTGTACACTTGTCCGTTGATTTTGAGTGGTGAAGTGGTTTGCCCATAGCAAGTAATAGCAATATGAATACTTTGGAATTTCAGTGTTCTTTACAATTTAAAAATAAACATGTTTTTTCGTATTTTCGTTTTCTGTTTTCTTTTTTTACCATTTTGTGACAAATAATCCATTATCAAGTGTATTTTTTAACTATACAATATGAAAGGCAATTAAAAATGCAAAAGATGTTGAGAGCACTGATTTTTGTATAACTGTTGGAGCATGTGATGCTACCTACATATAAGTATATGTATATTTAACAAAAACTTGTAGGTGGTGTCCCATTATTATTCTTCTTCTTCTTTTGGCGAAACACCCTGGGATTGGATTTAGCCTTCCGCAAGACATGCCTCCATTCTTTTCTATCTAGTGCTACATGTCTCCAGTTTCGAACTTTTAATTTGCAAATATCACTCGCTACATCACCTATCCATCTTATCCTTGCCCTTACGTTTTCAGGATTGCCGTTGAATATTCTTATTTATTGTCTTAGGTCATCCATTCTTACTAGATACCCAAGCCATCTTTTTCTTTTTCTTGTACTGTATATTCGAAGATTCTCAGGTTTCTTTCGTCAGTTGCAGTTAATGACCAAACTTGGCATCCGTTTGATACTAGAATAAGTTAAGTTCCTTCCAAACTTTTTTTTTTTTTTTTCAAAAAGTGTTCGACTACTCTAGCCTACATATATGAGTGATACATTTCTAAAACCTATATAGGCAAAAATGTAATTAATTCAGCGAAACGTTGCTAAGTCAGAATTCGTAGACAAACTATTTCAAATAGTCACTACACCAAGAACCATTTGAAGTAAACTGCAGCCGAACAGTAGCACTAAACATTGGTTAGCATCTACTTTTACGACTAAAAGTCATCGGATGGCCTCAAAGAACGAAGATTAACAGATTTCGCTCTCTGCGACTGCACCGCAAAAGCACGAATACTGTATAATTTTGCAGTACATCATTCATGTTGCAACAGTAAGACATTTCCAAGAGATACTCCTGCTTTTATCACTATTTTGCTAAATATGCTTTCAAACGGCATTCAGTGCGCTTAGAGTACGTTTACATTGCATTCGATATTTTCTAAATGTAGTAGCTACATGGCGCGGCAGGTCACTGCAATTCATCACATTTAAGTCTTTTAAAATGTACACCAACGTAAAGATCCTACAGAGCAGGTAATCCGCATTGAGGAGGAGAATAAAAAAAGAAAAAAAATTATTGCGCTCACGGTCGAAATTTAGATTTCCATCTTGTCACGTACACGACTCTCTTGCATAGAGTTCGCGATTTTGTCTTTTTACCTGTACCCATGAAGGAATGAATATAGAATGAGGGACACTAAGTAAACATAAGATTTTCCCGATGGATAGGTTCTAACACAAAAGGATTGGCAACCAGGAAATGTTGTACTGTAAATTCTGTCGCCGGCGGTTTTATAAATTTATTCTTTAAATTTTCCCCTTATTTTCCTTATTTTTTTTTTATTTAACTCCCTCCACTATGGTTTTACCTTCGTCTGAGTACAAATTTATTAACAGTGAAGATCTCTTATTTTTGCGGCAACTACAACGTCACTAATGCATTCTTCCAATAATCTCTGTTCCAGCTAAGGTACTTGAGATGTTAATTTGCGGCCCGGAAGGTACACTAACTGTAGAGTTACAAAGCAATATATAAAAAAAAAAAGTATGGATACCTACATATATACATATATGATATAATGTATCGTAAACATGTGTGTGCATCACAGATTCAACACCGTGCGTATGCAAGCCCGCTTGCCAGAAAAATTATCTCGGAGAAGAGATTGGATTTTTGATATCGTACGGTTGAATCTCCAAATTTTGATCACGTTCGAGAGGAAAAGATTTTTATGAGAATTAGGGACTTGATGAAGTGTTTTCGATCGTGCCAATAACCTTTTACTTACGCGTGCAAGAGTATTGCATCAGTGTCAGCAGTTGCATGGGGAAGTGAGTTTATGTAATCGTTCGGGGAAAAGTCATAAAAATATTTGATAAAAATTGTTTTGTTTAAGATAAAATTTGTTTTCATAATTTATTTTTAATTTTTTACTTGCGTCTACATACATACATATATACAATACATACATACATACATATGCAACGGCAAGTACTGGTTTCCCAAAAATTGTCGATATCGATATTACGATCAAACTTGACATGATTATGATAGAGAAACTTAATAAAGTGGGTCTGTCAATTCGGTATGTCTGTCTGTATGCACAACTGCAACCTAAACGGCGGGACGGATTTTCTTCAAATTTAATATCTGGAGTCCGTGAGACCACAATTCGAGGCGAAATCGCAATTTTTATTCTAACCCCAGAAGTAAAGACCGATTTTTAACAAAAGAGTTATGGATGTTATCTGATGGTGTATCACGTTTTCGTCAAAAAATAGGTACTTCACTTAATAGCTGATTTTTACAAATTGGCTCCAATTAAGCCCCGAAAGTGCTTTGACACAGTTCAGACATTTGAAGCCATTTAAGGGAACGGATGAGTATCCCTTAACGTCATTTATTAAGTCTGTGGAGACGACATCTTTACTATCCAACGCTGATCATCAACTAAAATATTTCGGAATGCAGATAGTAATCAATGAAAAAATCCAGGGAGAAGCAGGAAAGTTCATTCGACAGCTAGGAGATAATCCTAATTGGAGCAGTGTAACCACGAAACTGAGACAACATTTCCAGCCTCACAGAAGTTATGCGGAACTCTTCAATTATTGTCGTGCTGTTAAGGTCAGTAATCTAAATGAATTATTTTCTGAATTTAGAAACATAAGTTACCAGTTAAACGAAATGTACGAATTTCGATGATAGGAAGCCAGCAATTTATAAACCTGAAAACGTAGATATTGACCTCGCAGAAATTTTAATTGAGAAAATTGACTGTAATATAAGGGCTCATATAGGGCAAAATTCAAGTATGATCTCAATAAATAATAAATACGTTCGGTTAAAATTGTTAGATGATTTTAGATGTGCAGATATCGGTCATAGGAAAAATAAACCCCAAAAAATCTCCAAATCAAAATTGGCGAACTACCACAGGTACAAATAGGATAATTAATAACGATAGGAGTAATACCCCTCATTTCTACAACTCTGGGCATAATTTGAACGTCCAAAGAACTGCAGAATATGCAAACCCAAATAGTAATCAAAACAGTAGATATTCAACTCAAGGAAATTCTTTCCAAAATTCAAGGGTTTCATGCAATATAAACAATACTAATTTAAACAATCGATATTCAGCTCAAGGAAATTCTTTCCAAAATTCAAGGGTTTCACGCAATATAAACAATTCTAATCTTAACAATCAATATTCATCCCAAGGAAACCCCTTTCAAAACTCAAGGGTTTCAAGAAATACAAATGACATTGCGGGAGAGATGATATCAATTTTCAATATTCAGGAAGCAGCGGTAAATTTTCAAAACGAGCCTCGGAGCATAAACTTCCATTAATTGTCCTAACCATAAAAAATAAAAAAATAAAATGTCTAGTCGACTCCGGTTCGACGACAAGCGTTATAAGAGCAAACATCTCTAGTGATTTTCAAGAAATTTCTTTGTTTAAACCAGAATTATTTTCAACAATAACTGGGATTGGTAGAGTAGCGAATAAAATAGTTACTCCTATCCCACAGGAATTTAATACAGAAGGAACTATTACCTGGAAGGTTGTAGACTTAGGTCAAAGAGATTATGACGCAATTATAGGACAAAATGTATTGGAACCTTTAAGCGCTAAATTAAATTTAGAACAGCAATATCTAATGATAGATTTCCATTCGATTCTGAATACATATGTTCGTTAGACTCAATTTATTCCTCAATAAATAATATAAAAACTTGGACCATCTTCATAAAGAAGAAAAAAATAACGCACAACAGCTTTTAAAAGAATATAAGGAACTTTTCTTCACTGAGGGCGATCAATTAACATTTACCCATGAAATTCAGCATGAAATAGTCACTAATACAAATAGCCCTATTTATTCGAAAATTTACAGATACCCAAAGGTCCATGAACTTGAGATAAAAAAAACAAATCAAGGACATGTTAGACCAAGGCATAATAGTTGAGAGCAACTCTCCCTACAATAGTCCTCTTTGGATAGTCCCAAAGAAGAATGACAACTCTGGACAACATATGAGTAAGTGGGGAATCGTTATCGACTACAGGAAACTAAATGAAGTGACTGTGAGCGACAAATTTCCAATTCCTAATATTGAAGGAATATTAGATAAATTGGGAAAGTCGCAATATTTTACAACACTCGACTTAGCTAAGGGATTTCATCAAATCTTAGTTAAGCCCGAAGATAGAAAAAAAAAACAGCTTTCTCGACACCTTTCGGTCACTTCGAATATGTTAGGATGCCGTTCGGGCTAAAAAATGCTCCTTCCACCTTCCAAAGACTTATGAATTCAATTTTAAGTGGGTTCATTCTTGTCTTTAGTACAGTAATTTAAGAAAAATCTTTGAAACATTAAAATATTGTGGATTAAAAATTCAAATTAATAAGTGCCAATTTCTCAATAAAGAAACTGAGTATTTAGGCCATATCCTGACTCCACATGGAGTTAAGCCGAATCCGGAAAAAATTAAATTCATACAAAACTTAAATTTACCTACAACGCAAAAACACATTAAGTCATTTCTGGAAGTTACCGGATTCTACAGAAAGTTTATTAAAAACTATGCTAAAATCGCAGTTCCACTTGTAAAATATTTAAAGAAAAATCCAAAAGTTAATGCCCATGATCCCAACTATATCACTTCATTTAAAAAATTGAAGTCTATCATAACAAATTATCCCATCCTTAAATATCCAGACTTTAATAGGAGATTTAGGCTCATAACGGATGTAAGCAACTTTGCTTTAGGAGCCGTTTTAACACAAGATGGTCATCCGGTTTCTTATGTTTCAAGAACTCTCAACGATCATGAGAAAAATTACTCCACGATCGAGAAAGAGTTACTTGCTATCGTCTACTTGCTTGCCTCAAATATTTTCGACCTTATTTATTTGGCAAGGAATTTGACCTGCAAACAGATCACCAACCTATTAAATGGTTGCAAGCCAAAAATATTGGTCAAAATATCAACCCAAGACTCCAATGCTGGCTGATACAATTGGGTGGATATGATGCTAAGATATATTACATCAAAGACAAGGAGTACAAAATAGCCGATTTCTTGAGCAGAATCGATCAAAACAGTAACGAAATAAATATATTTGAAAACCTCTTCAATGAGAATACAACAGAGCATAATAATCCCAATGAATCTATGGAAATCTCATCAGTTCTTTCTCAAGAAGAAAACAGTAACGATCACATCCCAATATTAGAAACTGTTGTCAATTGCTTTAAAACCCAAATAATAATTTTAGAGCAAAAAGAAGTCGAAATCGAAAGCGTCTTCAACCAAAAAAGAATATTTATTGACAAAAATGACATGACAGAATATCCGACATAGTTCGAAGGCATGTAACCAGGGGTAAAATTGACATTTACTGTGAATTAGGTGATTCTCTTTACAATATTGTACAGAGAAAATTAATTGAACTGAAGAGCCCTTCGTTAAATGTAGTTTCTTAGCGAGAGATTTTAAAGATGAAGAAGGGGCCTTGAAACAAATATCTTTGTTTCACAAATTAGAATCAGGACATTCGGGGATAATAGCAAATTATGAAGGGATTAAATCTAAGGTATATTTTCCAAATCTTAAAATTCTAATAAATAAGGTAATAAACAATTGCGATATTTGTACTGCTGCTAAGTATGACAGAAATCCAATAAAAAATAAATTCCAAATCACAGAAACCCCGACCGATATAAATGAAATAATTCATGTAGACGTTTACACAAATAGTAAGAACAATTTTATAAATTTCATTGATAAATTTTCCAAACATGCCGTCAGTTTTTTACTTGAAGACGAGAACCATAGAACATTAATAGAAAAACTTAATTTCAATTAAGCGAAAAATGGGAAAACTTGTCTTCGATAACGAGTTTAATAGCATTAATGTGACACAATTCTGTAAGGATGAAGGTATAGAGGTACATTTCGTCAAACCGAATAATCACACATTAAATGCTGACGCAGAAAGGTTGAACAATTCTTTAACGGAAAGAATTAGAGCACTTAATATAGAAAATAAAATCCCCATCACAGAAAAAATGTTTAAGGCAGTAGAGTATTACAACAATGCATTTCATTTCACAATAAAAGTTCAAAATAGTACTGTAGATACCAAAGTAGTTAGAGAAAGAATTGATAAGAAATAGATTAATTCCATTAATAAGCGCAATAATGACAGAGAGGACTAACATGAAACTAGGAAAAAGGGATTCTTAAAAAATTATATTAGCCTTAGACTCAAAGAACAACTAAAATTTCGAAAATATCCATTAAAAGGCTTGCATAAAACTAATATTAAACGACCGTTTAAATTTTTAGGTAATCATAATATGGATGCTGGTCCTAGCCATACTTCCTCTTAATCAAGCAACCCTCATAATAGAGAAGATCGATTCGGGATTGGGGTTCGTGGACGTCAAAGTAGACGAGGTGGAAATAGTAAATAAGTTTGACATTGTCCTACACATTATTCATCCTCGTGAAATTCTTGACATTATATTGGAACTTGAAAAAAACATATGCGATTTTAATTTTACGAACGAAATTCCGCTTACATTTTTTCTATGAAAAACTAAGTTATGACACTTTTTCCCCATAAAAATAGAATAGGTCTTATAAATATTGTAGGAAAAGGCCTGAAATGGCTTTTCGGAACCCTGGACGAAGATGAAAGGATCAAAATTGAAGAAGAATTAAGAGTTAGGGAAGAAAATAATCATAACACAATCAAAGCAATAAATCAGTAAGTAAAAATCAATACAAATTTTAACAATTCTTTCACTTTCATAAAAAAACATTCTAGAGTCGGACAGGAATAAAGTTATTAACGAGCTTAGGGATATATAAAAGATTTCGAAAAACAGATAATTGAAAAAGAAATGTATTTAGAGCAACAACTTAGGATTAATGTGTTGAAAGAACAAATCGGTCAGATTCAGGACAATATCGTTTCGGCTAGGTTGGGAATTATACATCCAAATATACTAAGTAATAAAGAAATAAATGAATACAAATTTAGCTTACAATAACTAAGTAACATAAGAACTGGCTTGGCTAGATACATGAATTTTTTGCAATTAAATTCCTACGGGTATATTAAACACTGATAAAAAATTAATTGTTCCTATTGCTAACTTATATAATAAACAGATTGATGAAGATTTCGAATATGTCGTACACATTGATAACAAAACCTTTACATTTCAAAATAATTTGAATTTATTTGAGTTAAAACTAAGCACAAATTGTGTAATAAGAAGACATTGCAAATTACTTAACAGCCCCGACCAGGAAATAATTGAAATCATTCATCATTCATTCTAAATAACATTAAAAATAAACGGTTCAAAAGTACATGTGACGAGAGAAATCTTGTGCTTTCTGGTAATTATATTATAAATTTTGCAAACTGTACAGTAAGAATTGAAAATAAGCAATATAACAATAAGATATCCGAACTACTAGAACGATTTATTATACCTAATCACCACAATATTACTGTTAATGAAGATATGTTAACTTTTGAAAAAATAAAATTGAAGTATGAAAAGAACATTGAAGAAATTACAGAACTGAAGTTTCACAAAATTATTAATTATAGCATAGGACTAAGTTCATTTGTAATTATTGTAAACTTTATTATAATTGTAACTTGCTTTATGAAAAATGTACAATTTAAAACAATTCAGGAGAATCGTAAAACTGGGGAAGGAGGAGTTACGTTATCTATAAATTCCCATCGTCTTCCACATCAAAATGCTGACATGCTTGTCTGCAGCGGAAATACTCCAGACATCAGCTCGAATGCTTTGGCAGAATCCAATTGTAAAGACTTCGAGCTGATCAAGCAAAAGTATTCATATGTCGGTTCGGTATCACCGTGAGAAGCGAAGGTGAAAATTTATGATGACGCAACAACTTCTCAGTTGTGAATGGGTTCGAAGTAGAATATTTTTGTTGTTAAGTTAGTTCAAGTTCAAATCGTCACTCAGAAGAGTCGACATATGTATATAATAATAATAATTAATAAATTCTTTTAAGTCTCTGAAGAGATTCGTGTTTTATTTCGTCGAACTTGCGAAGTAGATAAGTCGCGCTCTCCAGTCGGGCCTTTGGTTTCTATGAGAAACAAAACAGGTGCCATTTACAAATTTAATGAAAATCTCTTGACAGGATTCTGAAAATTTGTCACATAATCTGCTTCTTGCGACTCTTGAAATACAATAAAGTTTTCTGAGCTGGAAAGTTATAGCAGTTTAAAATAGGTTAAAAGTGTCCCAAAATACACACAAGAAGTAGTTTTGATAGAAATCACAGGTTTTTAATTAAAAATTGTAAATGTTTTATTGATTCATAAAGTATACAGTATAGGGTTATGTATGGAATAGCCTATCGGGTAAATGGGCTCCGCGACTTTGCTGGCACATAAGCACTCTTTTGTTGAAATTTTCCATGACAGTTTTGCATAAGTGTGGCTGAATTTCGTTGATACATAATACACAGCATGATACACAGCACTCAATTTGCTCCTTCAAGACGTGAGTGGTCGTGGGCTTGTTGGCATATAACCTTAGACTTCAAAAAATCCAAAAGAAAATAGTCCAAAGGCGATCGCATGATCTGGGCGGCCAATTCTGATCACCAAAACGAGAAATTACACGACCAGGAAATGACTTATGCAGTAATTGAATTGTTTCTCGGGCTGTATGGCATGTGGCACCGTCTTGTTGAAACCACATTTCGTCCACATCCATATCTTGCAATTTAGGTACAAAAAACCGGATTATCATGTAGCGATAGCGAACATCATTAATTGTTATTGCCTGCCCAGCCGCATTTTCAAAATAGAATGGTCCGATTATGCCTCCAGCCCAATCTGAATTTTGGAACACCCAAGACCGCTTTGCACATACTAGACAGAGTACAGAATCGCGCGTTAAAACTTATAGGTGATAGAGATATTGTGAACTCCATGCATTCACTTGAACATCGTCGAAATGTCTCGTGTCTGTCCCTATCACTGTTTTTTATAAAAATGCTCTAGCGAAATAGCCAGTTGCATTCATCCCCTTCAAAATTTCACCCGCAATACACGTCATGCTTCAAATGCACATCAGTTCACCCTTAAGCCCAACTTCGGTCGCACTGTCAAATATAGGGATTCGTTTATAAGCCGAACGACACGAATGTGGAAAGATCTACCAGCCTCTGTACTTCCCCATCACTACTACCTTCAAACATTTAAAGCCAATGTGCGCAGGCTTCACCTCTGTTCCTCTTCCCCATTGTCCTAAACGCCAGTGCCCTGAAACAATTTAAGGGTATTCACACTTCCTTTATATATATAATATAAAATATATAAAAAAAATATATTATAAAAAAAAAAGATTTTATGGAAGCCTTGGAACCAGTGCGGTAACAAGTATGCAAACCGTACTCAAATAACATTTTTACTGCGCGAGCCTTAATGTTAATGTAGTGCGAGCTGATGTGGACTTCTAAGTTCAAATAGCCGGTGACTTGAATGGTCTTTTGTATTACCCTTTGACTCTCAGTAAGGCAGGAGGTTAACTTGGTCTTGTGTAAGGTCCAGTTCACGTAGGAACCTAAGGACTGACCTTGCAGATAGGTAAATTATTTAGGAAGAATAACTGAAACTCACACAGAAGTGTTTAAATCTGCAGCAATCTATAACATAGAATGTGCTCGGAAGTGTTTTGTTCTTCAATGAAAAGAAAAGGCATCTTTTTGATCTGAGGAACTTTTGCCAAGCTAGTTGCATCGGCAGTAACCACTGAAGAAGGGAGATGTTCGCGTGGCCGGAAACCAAAATATTCGGACAGTTCCAGACGAGTTTAGATAATGTAATGTAATGTTGATTACATTATTTTCCTCTGGTACACAATTCAATTGCGTGTAGGTATATGTACGTATGTACCACTACTTGGACGGAGAAAGTTGAGCAGCCGAGTGCTTCTGCTAATTTGAAGTTGTGACAATGGATTCCCACGCCTATTATTCTGGTGTGCAGCGACAGAATATTAAGAAGAAGTGGAGTGAATATTTAATATTTTCAATTTCACTTCACAGATATAAGTTAATAGAATTTACGCCGAAATTATTTAAAAAAAATACTTTTCAGGGCAGATTGCCCTGTCCTTTATTGTATGAAGTATCGATTAAGACTAACTTAAAAATAAAGAAGACTCGTACAAGTAAAATTATTGAAGGTTGCATTTTCATTAGTTTATTGCAATGTTGATTTCCCTAGCTTGCATTTTATTTCCCAACGTGAATTTCCCTGGAAATTCGTTTCTCGCCCCAGACGCTAGGTCAGCATTTCCGCTGCGCGTGCGAGTGGTTGACGATGTTAACTCTTCCCCCTTTAAATGCGATGGTCCTCAATCGCCTAAAAGTAAGGAAGGTCGTTGAACTTTGTTTGTTGGATTCTTCCTTTTGGTAAACTTTCAGTGTGTGGTGGAGCTTCGATGTTCTTAATTTCTTGCTGCTGGATCATGACTCTGGTTTCATTACTTGAATGCCTTGTTATGATTCTATAGATGGTGATAATTACTAGGATAATCCCGATGAGACTTATTGTTCCGCAGCTGATGAATGCGTAAGCTTCGTTTTCGCTTTTGAGCAACTCGATACTTTTGGTATTGTTGATGTGGAGTTCGCCCATCATTTCGAGCGACAATAGTCGATGGAATCTGTTCTCTATGGGTGTTGGCTGCAGTATGGCTGGAAGAACGGTGTGTGTAGAAGCTTCGTATGCCGCAAATACTCTATTATTTATCGTTATGTTGGTTTTCTCGTATTTAATAAGGAAGGTACCAGTAAGGTTCCGAGGCGTGGATTCGACTTGGAGAGTTCCGTTAAAGTCGTTAAGCAGGATCATTCCACTTGTTATTTCCTCGATCGACGGGATATGCTGACTATTCACTTTATTACATGTTGCTATTTTACTATTTAATAGGTTGGGAATACATGCTGAGTTAGCAATATTTATAAGATCTCTTTTATTACAAATTGAAACACTATTTATTACTTTACAATCATTAGTTACGCCAAAAATTTCGTTTTTGTTTCTTACAACTTCTTTATAGTCTATTTCTATGGCTACTCCATTTCTCTTCACAGGTTTTAATAATATTCGTTCATATGTGGAAGGATCGGTAGTAGGGATATTAACAATATAAAGTATGGAAGCTGTGTTTGTTATTATCTTTATTTCAGCAAAATTAAGAGCTTCTTCTATAGTAGTGAAAGGGACATTCTCTTGATTTAGTGTTTTTACAGCTAGGCTTATTTCTTCTTTTGATAAAATCATTGAATTAACAATTCCTAGTTTCGCCCAATGTATGGCCAAATTAATGTTAACTAATTCTTCTTTTAAAATTTTAAATTTGTATTGAATATTTAATATTACATCTCTGTTGAAATTTTTATTGGTTTTTAGCATTGATTCAATCTCATTCGTAATCTTGGTTATGTTATTAATTCTTTCATTATGCAATTTATTTATTACAACTTGATCGTTAGAGTTAGTAAGTAGGTTATTCATTTTTCTTTTGATAGTAATGAAATCGTTGTGGTCGGGATTACCGGCAATCCACTTCCACGTCGAACCTATAAAATCTAGAGATCTTCTTACCCTTTTTGGTTTTAGGTTAGATATCAAATTTTTTATTTGCTCGTGCTCATGGGAAAGGTATAGGAAAAGGGAATCGTTCCTTGTTTCGTTAAGTTTAAGCATTGGAGAAATTTTGGTCAAGAGTTGGTCGTATTGGTCGAGGTCAATGTCATGGATTAATTTGAAATTTCCGTTCTGTATCTTTGTTTGTCCAGTGTGTATTGAAACGAATTGAGAATTAGAGAAGTCCAAAATTTGGATTTCCGCTTCCGCGATGCATAATGCATGTCTGAAAAGAGAGATATGAAATTTATTGTTCAGTTCCTAATATTGCTTTTGTGGATCGTTTTGCCGGATTCAGTCACGACAGTTGTATTTTTGTTTTCCTTAACTACTTCCTTTTTATATCGGACGGTGAGTTTAGAACCAATTCTTTTGTTATGCTTTATGTAAATGACGTCTCCAGGATGGTACATCTTACATGGTTTCCTGGTTTGGTTATGATAACTTAAATCTTGTTCTTGTTTTTGGATAATTTTATCTATATTATTCTGCCTGGTTTTATCAAGTTCTTCGGGGGTTATTTGTGGAGATCGACCAAAGAAGAGTTCGACCGGTTTTTTTCCTGTTGTGGAGTGAATTGTAAAATTATATTCGTTAGTGGCTCTTTCGAGCAGTTCCTCGAAGGATCGAGATACCTTTTCAGCCTTGAGGCATCTCATGATCTCTGAGAGAGTTGAATGAAACCGCTCAATCTGCCCGTTTACTTCGGATTTGTAGGGTGGTGTTCTGTGAATACGAATGCCCAACTCGTCTTCCATCATGGATAATATGGATACCGAATTAAGGGCTTTTTCGTTGTCTATGACAACACTCTCGGGAATGCAGAAAGAGAATAAGATTTCTCGAAGAGGTTGCCTGAGGTCGGTTATTGCTCTTGACTTGATAATTTTAGTCTTGGCGAACTTGGTGAGCTTGCATATGGCGGTTAATACCAGTTTTTTTTCCGTTGAATAAATATCTAAATGCAGAGTGTGGCCAGGATAATTAGGGATTGGAGTTGGTTCAAGGATAGGTTTATTTGGGTGTCGTTCATATTTGTTTTCTTTGCAAATTCTACATACTTTTACTAGTCTTTTGATTTTTGATGCCATTTTCGGAAAATAAAAATGTTGAAGAAGTTGTATGCGGTTTTCTTCTGGATTACGGTGTGCCCTGCGATGGATACTTAATATTTTTTCTTCCTGCTCCGTTTCGTTGGCCAGATCTTCAACTATTGTTTGAGTGTATCTAACTTTGTATTTGGAAAAATGTTCGGGATAAATGTTTTGTATTCGGCCCATTATTTCTTCTTTTGTTTGCAAGCCATTTATTACACTGGGATTTAAATATTTTTTAAAAATTGAAATGATATCTGAGTTGCTATAACTGGGTTGTACAAAAACGTGTCTGTGGTACGTGGGGAATGGAATTAAGAATTGATGGCTAGTTGTGTCCCCGATTTCTAAAATCAGCTGATTTCGAAAAACGTTAATGGGTACTTCAACTGCTGGTATCAGGTTATGTGAAGAACTCTCATCACTATGTTGCGTCATGGTCATTGAATTTATTTGTGTTTTTTGTGGCAGTCGAGATAAAGCATCGGCAACTACATTTTCCTTTCCTGGTTAGTACTTGAGTTCGTAGTTGTACTCCTCCAGAATTGCCTTCCATCGCTTCATCTTGTGGTTTGTGTTTCTATTACTCAGCGCATATGTTAATGGCTGGTGGTCCGTATAAATATTTACCTTTTTTGATCCGTAAAGGAAATTCCTAAGCGAGTTTAGAGCCCAGATGATGGCGAGCATCTCTTTCTCGTTAGTGGCGTAGCTTTCTTCTGTCTTTGTCAGTGTCCTTGAGAGAAATGTTATGGGTTTTCTGTCCTGGGATAGGACAGCACCAATTGCATAGTCGGATGCGTCCGTCGTGAGTTCGAAGTCTTTGTTAAAGTTCGGGTGAGTGAGAGTTACTTCTTTGGAAGTTAAGGAGTCTTTAATTTGGTTAAATGAGTAAATGCAATTTTCGTCAAGATCTATCTTTTTATTTTTAGAGAGATGTCTGGACACTCGTCCGTCTTCCCCTCTTAAAAGGGATGTCAGGGGTTTCGCTATTTTCGCATAATCTCTGATAAATCGGCGATAATACCCTGACATACCTAGAAAAGATCTCAGGTCTTTGAGCGTTTTTGGGGGTGGTAGCTCTGTAATGGCATGAACCTTTTTAGGGTTAGTCTTAATGCCATCAGTGCTGATGATGAATCCTAAGAATTCCACCTCGGTCTTGAAAAATTCGCATTTATCCAACTGAATCTTCATGTTGGCGCGTTCTAGAGTATCAAAGACGGCTTTCAGGTTTTTAAAATGTTCAGCCTTGTCTTTTCCAAAGATGACAATATCATCGATGTAGACGTAACATCGTTTTCCGATGTGCTCTCTTAGGATATCGTCGAGAGCTCTTTGGAAAATCGCCGGAGCATTTTTCAAACCAAAGGGAAGACGAGTGAACTCGAATTTCCCGTTATTGATAGAGAACGCCGTTTTCTCAATATCGGATTCTCTGAGCTTGATTTGGTGAAATCCGCTCTTCAAATCTATGACAGAAAACCATCTGTTGTCGCCGAGGTTAGCTAGGACCTCATTGATTTCCGGAATGGGGTATCTGTCGGCAATGGTGACCGAGTTAAGTTTTCGGTAGTCGATCACCATTCGATATTTTTTTTCGCCTGAAGCGTCCAATTTTTTGTTGACGATCCAGACTGGCGAATTATATGGAGATTTCGACGGCCTGATAATATTATCATTTAGAAGTTGGTTGATTTGTTTTTCAACTTCTTCTTTAAGTCCTCTTGGGTAGGGGTAGGATTTCGAATAGACTGGTTCGTTACCTATTGTACGAATTTCTCCTTTCACAGTTGTCGCATAAGTAAGTTTCTCGTCAGGATCAGAGAAGAGTTTCGGAAAAGACCCAATAACTTTAGTGAGATAGTTAGAGTCTTCGTCATTCAAATGGGATGTTCGGATATTTACGCTATTTACGGTTTCAGTTAGATGCTGTTTAAGTTCGATAAAAGTGTTCTGGTGAACTTTCATATAGTTATCATTTATGTGAATAACCGCATTCAGGCTTTTAAGGGTATCGTTCCCTATAATGCCGTCGAATGATATAAGGGTAGGAAGTATAAAAAATTGTAAGGGGCCTATTTCAGTACCAAAAAGAGGAATAAGACTATGGTGGGTTATTCTAATGTTTCCCCCTACGGAATTAGCATAGAAAATCTTTTTGTTGGGGAGAGGATTGCGTATATGTCGTGGTTGAATGTAATTTTTGTTCGAGCCTGTGTCAATTAGAAATTTATACACCTGTCCACTCTTTGCAACGTGCTCGAAATAAGGAAGCGAAGAGTGTTTTAATCTAAAAAATATATGTCATCAACTTGTTGCGGTGGATCAAAATATTGTTCGTCTGTTTGGTCGTCACTGTATTCCGTAAGTGTTTGTTCGTGGTTTTGATCTTCTTGGTTCATCGTGGCTTCGTATTGTTCTATTTCTTGTTCTTCGGCGACGGCTTCTTCAGTATGGTAGACTCGTTGCATTTTATAGGGTTGATGAACTTGTTGTGAGTGCTCTCGCTTCTGTGCAGTAGGCTGGTTTCTTGGTCTATTTAGGTAATTTACCCTCTGAGTTCTAATGGAATGATCTATGTCCATAGGCTTGGGAGGAAGTTCGCGTTGGTTTGGTGGAAACCGTTGCGGTTGGGCTTGTTGGAAAGACCTAGAGTGATATTGTGGTTGCCTGTGGAATTGGGGTTGCTGAGGTTGACTAGGGTTATGAAGCAATTGTGGAAAGAACTCTCGCCTTGGGGCTGGAACAGGAACTGGGTGTGGAGGATTGAATCTTCTAGGAGGAACCGGTGGAGGTGTTTGCTGGAAGGTTTCCGAGCTGTTGATTGGGAATTATTGGCGTGTTGAGTTCTGAAGTCAACATTTTGGAGTTTAAGACAAAGATGCAGAGCCTGCGGCAAATCTGCGGGTTCCCTTATACTGAGTAATCTGGGAAGGTCGCCTTTCAACCCTCTAACGAAAGTATCAAGTGCCTTATCTCTATAACATTGAGTCATGTTATTTAACGACTCATGGCTCATGTCAATACAACCGAGTTTGTTAAGAATCAGAGATAAATGATGATAAACTGCTTGATAGAATTCGGGTATTGTATTGTTACCCTGTACCAAAGTCGTCATTTGGTACTCGAGTGTCCCTAGATCCCTTTTATCTGCATAATGCAGAGTCAAACATTTAGAAATCTTTTCCCAGTTTAAAGGGGTATTATATGATTCGAGCGCTATATCGGCATGGCCTGTTATTTTATTTCTAATAACGGACAAGATGCCATAATATTTTGGAGTACCCTTGAGGTGCTCGTAGATCTTAAGTATTCTTTCAACACTTTTCTTCCACGAGTTGAACTCCTGAGCTTCACCTGAAAACTCGCGCAAACTCTTAACCACATCTGGAACTTTGTCCATGTCGGAAAGATTCTGATCAGTGGTGTTAATCGGTTGATCAATATCATTATTGATATCTGAGGCTGGATTCATAATTGAATTAAATATCTGTCGTCCCTGAATGTGTAGTGTTTCGGTTACGAGTCTGGTTATGAGATGTACCAAGTTATCGTCTATTTGGTTTGTAAAGGAGGGGGCAGGAGGAGCAGGAGGAGCAGCATTTTCTCCTGGTACTTCTAAGCGGGCTGGTCTGATTAAGTTATTTGGGTTCGACATTTTGAGATTCGCAATTGAAATTGAATCAAAAATAATTAAAATGGGTCTTAATCTAGATGAGTCTTAAGTTGTTACACAAATAATTACGAATTATGTATAAAAAAAAAAAAAAAAAAAAAAAAATGTTCTTACAGAAATTAAAATTTGGATCTTATTCTAGTTGAGTCTTAGGATGTTACAAAATCGATTACAAATTACAAAGGACAAAAATATTCTTACAGAAATATAACGGCTTCAATTCTCATAACGAAGATGGGTTCTGGACCGTGGCTGTTGGTTGGGGCGGCTGTTCGCTATTCCGGAACTCCTTTTTATCCCTGTTTTACAGGATTACTCGGGGGCCTCTTTTCCCCTACACAATTACTAATCAGTCTCGTGGCCTGGTGTCCACGTTACGAAACTTGTGGCTTGGTGTCCACTTTGTTTTACACGCACTATCAATAATTTCGTGGCTTGGTGTCCACTTTACACAACTTGCGGCTTGGTGTCCACTTTTGTTGCTTACACGCACTATAGTGAAAATTTCGTGGCTTGGTGTCCACTATGAAACTTGCGGCTTGGTGTCCACTATTTTGTCTCACGCACTAGCGATGATTTCGCGGCTTGGTGTCCACTATATTTTTCTCACTAGCACTATTTCCACGATTATTTTAGTTTATAAGTGCGTTTATTATTCGTACGCGTATTGACTATTTAGTAAAACCGCACGGTCCCTGCTCGGGCGCCAGTTAATAGAATTTACGCCGAAATTATTTAAAAAAAATACTTTTCAGGGCAGATTGCCCTGTCCTTTATTGTATGAAGTATCGATTAAGACTAACTTAAAAATAAAGAAGACTCGTACAAGTAAAATTATTGAAGGTTGCATTTTCATTAGTTTATTGCAATGTTGATTTCCCTAGCTTGCATTTTATTTCCCAACGTGAATTTCCTTGGAAATTCGTTTCTCGCCCCAGACGATAGGTCAGCATTTCCGCTGCGCGTGCGAGTGGTTGACGATGTTAACTTATATGTATTCGTAATTTGGTTTGTAGTATGTATATACTTGTCTGGTTGTAATATTAATTTGCAAATGCATCGAAGAAAAAAGTTTTAATGCTTGTGATATACGAGTATTCGCAGAACTTTGAACTCCCACCGGGCGCACTATGGGCTAATTACGGGCTCTGCCATCCACAATACGTGGACCAGCCTGCAAAATACCCCATATGCCGCGACCCGCTAATTCGTAGAAAAAGAGATAGTTATGGTCGATTTTGAAAAGGTTAGGTCTAACAAACACTGTCCTCTAGTACCCATTCGATAAAAAAATAAAACACGACTATTTCGGACTACGTCCCTCATTCAATTTCGTTTTATTTGATTTCTGTTTTGATACAGCAACATAAACTCTTTCCTATGTTTCTTGGCTATACGAAAGTGTTTATGTTGCAAAATGTAAGATACAAAACAAAAGGAAGATTTACAATTGCAAGTTAGGGAATGTACTCGTAATGTGTGAACTATGCGGTGACTCTGAGGAAACACGAGCATTTGGCGACAGCGAGTGTATCCATATCCGGCATGTGTTATGAGATTGGATTTAGGCATGTGGCTGTGATACGTAATTTGGAGGAGCGATTACGGTGCTGATTGGTGATCTTACTGCTGTAGTATTGATCGTTTAATGTGATGGTTGCAGCACTTTCAGATGATGTTACCTCTACTTCCCCAGTTCTTGTGGTTGTTCGTATTGTTTTTGCCAAGAAGTAACCAATTCCTTTTATGGAGCCTAGTCTCTCCATAATAGGAATAGAAATGCAAATATAGAAATCGTTAGTTAGTTTGTATGTTCCTAGTTTGTAATATTTCTATTAATTCCTTATTTTTGAATTGATATTTCTGTAGTTTTTGAAGATTTAAGACTCCAGGTGTTGTTGTTGTGTTGATTGGGCTTAATGATAAAGGGTATATGTGGATGTCATTCCAATGAACATGGCTGCTGTTTTCGTAGATAATCTGGTAGATTTTAATTTGGCAATTCTGGAAGTGTATGATTAGGGTTCCTCTGATTTGCAGTTCACTGGATTCGCATTTTGATTTGTTTGATAACTCCGGAATATTGATCAGTACTCGTACAATGTAGTTACTATACAGTTGTGTCACCTCGCTATTTCCTGATTCTTCTATTCTGCATTTCACTGGCTTCTTGTTCATCGAGTTAGAGATACATGTGGCATTGAAAATGTGTTCCCGACTCTTGGCAATAAAATATTCTTTTTATTAAAGTATTGAATATTCTGATGGTTTACGATAGCATAGCGTTTTGTTACGATCTTTTAGGTTTTGTTTATAGGAAGGGCAATTTTTCAGGGCTTAAAATTCTAATCTTGCCATCATTGTTAAGTGGCTATTCAGCAAATCTATATTGATTTAAATACTGAGAATACTTCAAACTGATTTCATCTGATGTTATTCTGTTATGTCCGTTATGTTCCCTTTTTGATTACGGTCCCTCGGTCTAGGAATAGAAGAGGATTCATTGATGGTTTTGTATACCTCCAATTGTACTATGTATAGTAGGTTTTTGTATGATCGTATAGTTCTAGCAGTTAACAATTTTAGAGAAATTATTCCTGCGTTATTGTCTAGTTGATGTAATGGACTTGGAATTGGAGTTTAGGAGTTTTCCTATTGTATTGCAAAGTTTGACATTTGATGCAGTTCTTAATAAACGGAAAGCCTTAGATGAGCTAAGGTCTCGTTAATTCCTCTATGATTGTTTTTTTCGTGGTATTCCCTTATGGTTTTGTCTTGGTCGTCTTCGTTGAGTATGTCGTGTAGTAATTCTGTACATCTAATCTGTGGCCAAGAAGGTATGGGTGGAAATACTCTGTTGCCCAGACTATTGCTAATTTTTCCTATTAAATTGTAGAGTAATTTACTTCGGAATCTGTTAAAGTGCGACTTGCGTAGCAAACTGGTTTATCGCTACCAATAGGGCCTTGGGAAATTATCACACCTATGACGTAGTTGTTATCGTTGTTTTATTGTGAGGTTAAAAGGTTTGCTGAAATCTGGATATTGGAGGATGGGGTCTTTTATTAGGAGTTCTTTTCATGTATGCATACGTATGATGAGAACCGAGTCAGAACAATATTTATTTTCACCTATAAGGGCTCAAACTCAAAAAAGTCTCTCTGCATTTGGGGTCTATAGAGTCATAATTCAAGGTAAAGTCGGAATTTGCATTCTAACCCCAAAATTAACGGTACTTTATGATTTTACGGAAATACTTTAATGGTCTTGCCTTGAATCCACTGGCTCCCCGAATCGGCATCGATTACTAAAACCAGATTTCCGACTTTCGACGGCAACGCTCTCTCGAACCATTTGCATCTTCTACAATAGTTAGTTTAGGGAGATACTCACGAATCCATCACTTCCAAAAATAATTCTTCAGCTGCTGGCTAACCATCCACTGATTTCGTGCATGTTGTTAAACTGGATCAGGAGTTTGAGTCGAGTTCGGGACTCTACCGAGATTAGCAGGTGAGTCTATGGCCGACTGTTAATGATATTCTCTGCCTCCTTTAGTGCGCTCTGCAGAGTCTGGATTTGTGGCGTCATCTCCTGGAGCGCGTGTGACAAAGCCCATTTGACAGACTGAACGAGCCGCTCCCAGCATCCTCCGGCGTGTGGGTTTACGGCACAGTTAAACACCCACACGATCCTAGCTGAGGAGAGCTCCGCCTTGATAGCTTCCTTGTAGAAGATGTCGTTCGTCATCAACTCCTTACTATTTCCCAGGAAGTTTTCACTTCTTATACGCAATGTGTTCTCTCGTCGGCTGACGAATTTGTGGATACACAAAATACACGCATCCGTTGATAGTCGGCCTCTATCTCCAAGTTTTTACCGTCAGAGAAGTGAAGAGAACGATTCAGCACTTTTCCGTTCGACGGCGTATGGCGACGTTTACGGGGCCGAAATATATACGTATATGAAACGGCCTGGCATAAGGCGTTAATCGATCCTCCGGCAGCTGACCCATTAAATGCGGCAGTAGTTTGGTGCCCCGGATCCTACATAACTGGCATTCACTTTTACAAGAGAAGAGAAACCTTTTTAGAAAAGAAAGAACGCAGACTGGGCACCCAGAATCGTTGTAGTATTTCTTTCAGGACGGTATCATTATTTTGATAGCGGAGGCGGGATTATTACTCCCTCAGGAGTAGCTTCGTTACTGCATGGTTCTTTGGCATGATAATAGGTCATCTAGTTTTAAGAGACACCGTCGTGGCATCGTCAATTCGCCCGATGTCATCTTAAAGAGCTGGCTGCTCAACTGGACTATTCGTAAATTTCGGCGTAGGTATTCGATGTCATCATTGTAGCCATCCTTCTGTGTCTGACGTCATATCAGATCATTGGCTTTCATCTGACCACTCGCCTATTATTTTGGAGTATACTTCAAATGTAGAGTTAGTTACATATCCCCTAAAACTGTATAACCACAAAACTGACTGGGATACTTTCAGCGAAATAATTAATCGAGACCTCAAAACTAACGTTCCACTTAAAACACCAAGTAATATAGAAAGTGCAATAATTTTCTTCAACGACAATATGAATAAATCCGCTTACAAGTCTACTCTAATATTGTCAGCAAAAGGAGCAAAAGCACACACCACCACTCATAAAAGAAAAAAATACAGCAAAACAGAAACTGGCAGACTGCTAGATCACCCCAAGACAAAGCGTAACTCAACAAAGCCATTAAGGAACTAAAGGAGACCTTAAAAGCAATACAAAATAGAAATTTTAACACTTACGTAACAAATCTAACAGCCATGTCAGCAACAAATTACTCATTATGCAAGGCAACTAAACACTTAAAAAAAACGACATCGCACCAACCACCCTTAAATAAACCAATTGGATGTTGCGCTAGACTAAATAAAGATAAAGCATTGCTAAGTATTATGAAGAAAACTTATTTTTTTTTTTAGTTTTTAACTTTTTTTTTCTTGCTGCAAAAGAACCTAATACTAAACCACCAGTTCGGTTTCCGGCGCCACCATTCAACAATACAGCAAATACATAGAGTGATTAATAAAATAACAGAGGACTTCAGTTACAAAAAATTCTGTGTAGGGTTTTTTTTGGATATCGCAAAAGTATTCGATAATATAATCTACCTTATTATGGAGAGCTACCTAAGTGATCGTTTCTTCTATGTTAAATACAATGACGAATGCTCTCCTTTACTGGACATAAAAGCTGGTGTGCCCCAAGGAAGCCTGCTTGGGCCAATCCTGTATCTGCTCTACACAGCAGATATCCCGACCACAGAAGATCGTCACTCCATGATACCGACTTTAGCAGACGACACAATTCTGTTGACCGATTACAAAGACTATAGAATGGGTTAAAAAATTTAATATTACAATGAATGAAGACAAAACAGTCCAATATATTCACAATGAAAACAAGATATGACCATATGTTTACTGTAAACAATGTAACTATCAAAATCGACAAACAAGCTAAGTACTTAGGAATACATATGGACAGAAAATTAACGTGGGAATATCATATACTCCAAAAACGAAACCAGACCAAGGACAAACTGCGACTTTATTGGCTCGTACGAAAACGATCTAAGCTATCTATTGACAATAAACTTCTACCACAGATAGTGCTACAATCACAGATAATAAACTATCCAGATGTCTCATTCATATGGGAAGAAGTGATATATGAAAACGAAATTCACTAAAAAAAAAGCTTTTTAAAAGCTTAAACTTCTTACAAAAGGGAAAAAATCAGAACACAGAACATTTGTTTTTTCTGCTCACTTTTTAGTCCATCGTGTCACTCACACATACCCTTGTTTACCTTCACTGCAAAAAAGAAACAAAAAAAATATTTTGTGCGACTGCAGTCACGGAGTTCTGATGTCGACACGTTGGTAGGATGGATGGAGTATCTGAATAGATCGTATATAAGTTAACGACAACAACATTGATATCATCAAAAATGATATTCCCACCAATTTCTGGCGACTCAGCAACTAATAACACACGAGCATCCGTTATGCTAACGTAGCGTCTGGATTCAACTGAATGCAAGCAGGTGAAAACACTCGAATGGGGTAACATGATCGATACGATGCAGTGATTGTAGGTTTCTTTAACTTAAGTTCAAAAATTGTAAGTCAGTTGTAATTTAGGATTTATAAAATAAAGAGGCTTCTCCTCGATAATAAAAAATATTTTTTTAATATAAATAAACTTAGTATGTTTTAATTGGCGCCCAACTAGTGTGGCTTCGCGTTTTCAACAGTTTTAACAGTGCATAAGTCAACGTAAAATTACCTTGCCGTGTGTTAAAAAGTGTTAGAAAAAGAACTAACTGTGCCTTAGTCGACGTTAAGTACCTCGCCGCGAGTTAGTAAAATCAACGCAACAGCCAACACGAACCTGCAACCAGTGCGTATCAGGAGTCTGTAGACAAACTGAAGACCACGAAGGAGTGTGCGAACGACACCATTAGTAGCATAAAGCAAACAGGACCAATGACGTTCACACCAGCGTGGGACACAGCTATCCTGGTTTTATTAATGTAAGATTAATTTAAGAAAACATACAAAACAATATTATTATCACACAAAAAATTTAAGTGAAGTGAAACAAAGCTAGTGCAAGATTTATTTAAGAGAAATTTTAATAGAAAGTAATAATTTTAGCAAATTTAAGAAAGAAGTGAATATTTTTCTAAGAAAATTTTTAATAGAAAGTACAAATTATTTAAAAACTTAAGAAGTAAATATTTATCTGCTATAACAATGGCAAACCAAAACAATCTAATTCGTCCACCAGTCCTAAACCATAACCAACCCCTTAATCAAAATCCTGTTAATCAGAATGAACAACCTGTCGCAAGTGCTGCTCTTCAAGCCTTAATTGCAAATATGATTAATCAAACACTTCAAAGAGAGGGTAGGCAAATGGTCAACTCTATTTTAAACCCAAACGCAGATCGATTCGCAGGAATTGATCAAATTATAAACCCAGATCAACAAGACAACATAGGTGAACTAGACAAAATCCCAGATGTTGTTAGAAGCCAACGCGAATTCTCAGGGCAACCTGGCGAATTCAGTTCATGGCGTAAAAGTGTGGAAAGAATCCTAAGGATCTATGATCCTATTAGAGGATCTCCAAAATACTTCGGGATTATTAATGTAATTAGAAATAAAATAGTCGGTCACGCAGACCACATTCTAGAATCATATAATACCCCATTAAATTGGGATAATATTTCTAGGTGCTTGACACTACATTACGCGGACAAGCGCGACCTAGGTACTTTAGAATACCAGATGATATCTCTGGTACAAGGTAATTCTTCGATTCAAGAGTTTTATCAAGAGGTATACTCGCACCTCTCACTGATCTTGAATAAGATATCCTCAATGGAAGTCGGTGGTGAAGCATTCAACTTATTGCTGCACACATATAGAGAAAAAGCCCTAGACACCTTTATCAGAGGCTTAAAAGGTGACTTGCCCAGGCTTCTCGGGATACGAGAACCCGCAGATTTACCACAAGCGCTGCATTTATGCCTCAAGCTCGAAAATCAAACTTTTCGATCACAATATGCAGTGGCGACTAACAATAATGTTAGGAAAATGCATAATACACCACCTCCAGTTCCACCAAGACGGCAAAATAACAATTTTTCGCAACCTCAAAATCGACAACAGTTCTATCCAGAACTAATGTATAATCCTCCAAGATGGATTTCTCCCCAATTTCAAAATTCTCAGCCCAGACCAGCACCAGTACCACAAAGGCCCCAGCGACAATTTGTGCCACTTAACCGCCCTCAACCTCCTCAAAATTATAGACCTCAACCACCTCCCGAGCAGATGGAAACATCCACGATCCGAACAAACAACGTCAACTACATGAACAGACCACAACAAAGGAATTGGCCGCCTGCACCTAAAAGAGCAATCGACCCACCATCGCGTCAAATACATCCCCCAAAGGTACAAAGGAATTTCCATTTAAATACTATAGCTGAAGCAGAACCTGAGGACCACTACGAAGGTCAGCAACAAGATCAGACCTTGCAAGAATATGTAGACTCCCTTCCCCAGGAATACATAGACTCTCTTCCCCAACAATGCGATGACCAAGCTCCAGAATATAACGACATTAATTTTTTAGATTAAACTGCTCCTCTCTTCCATATTTTGAATGTAGGACGAAGAGTGGAGAGATACTTAAATTTCTAATCGACACAGGGTCGAATAAAAATTATATTCAACCTAGCCTCGTCTCAAATCCTCTTCCAAATGAAAAAACTTTTTATGCAAATTCCGTAGGAGGGAACATTAAAGTCTCTCAACACACATTTCTGAACCTTTTTGGCCTAAATGATATCAAAATTAAATTTTTCCTACTGACAGAACTGAAATCTTTTCATGCTATCCTCGGTAATGATAGTCTAAAAGATCTTTCAGCTGTCATTCACATAAAAGATAATTACATGATTCTTAAAAATCACGTTAAAGTAAGAATCAAACAATTAGCTGCACATTCCGTTAACACCATTAACATTAGAACACATCACATGTCAAGCAAGCAGAAATCCGATATTCAATATTTAACAAATAAATTCCCTAAACTATTCGATGACCCAAATAATAAACTTTCATGTACCACTGTTGTTAAAGGAGAGATAAGAACAATGACAGATTCCCCTGTCTACTCAAAGTTTTATCCGTATCCAATGGCACTCAAAGACGAAGTTGAGTCGCAAATAGAGAATCTCTTAAAAGACGGTATTATTCGACGTTCAAGATCGCCTTACAATTCACCTGTCTGGATTGTACCTAAAAAGGCTGATGCATCCGGCAATAAAAAATTCAGATTGGTTATAGATTATCGCAAACTAAACTCAATCACAATAGCTGACCGATATCCTATTCCCGAGATAAATGAAGTTTTGGCTAACTTGGGAAAGAATAACTGGTTCACAGTTATCGATTTAAAAAGTGGCTTCCATCAAATTCCTTTAAAGGAATCAGATATGGAAAAGACTGCTTTTTCGGTAAATTACGGTAAATATGAATTTACCCGATTACCATTTGGCTTAAAAAATGTCCCCTCAATCTTCCAGAGGGCACTAGATGATATCCTTCGCGATCACATTGGCAAAATATGCTATGTGTATATCGATGATATAATCATCTTTAGCCACATCTCGAGAATATTTGCAAAGTTTTCCAAACTTTGAATAACGCTAATATGAAAGTTCAACCCGACAAGTGCGAGTTCTTTAAACAAGAAATAGAATTTCTTGGTTTCATTGTCTCTCACAAGGGCATAAAAACAAACCCCGAAAAGGTTAACGCTATTAAGAATTTCCCACCTCCTAAAACTTTGAAAGATTTAAGATCTTTCCTAGGTCTGTCAGGATATTACCGACGTTTCATTCGAGACTACGCCAAACTCGCGAAACCCCTGACATCCCTTTTAAGAGGGGAGGATGGACGTATTTCAAAAAATCTTTCAAGTAAAAAAGAAATACATCTTAACGAAAGTGCCCATGAAGCGTTCAATAAGCTTAAAAACTCTTTAGCATCGGATGATACAGTATTAAACTACCCAGATTTCAAATGTCCCTTCGAGCTTACTACGGATGCCTCGAAATACGCAATAGGCGCTGTCCTATCACAAAAGGATAAACCTATTACCTTCATATCAAGGACATTAAGTAAATCCGAAGAGAATTACGCCGCAAATGAGAAGGAGATGCTCGCCATCATATGGGCATTAAACTCCCTCAGAAACTACCTGTACGGTTCGGCAAAGGTTCTAATTTTTACAGACCACCAACCGCTCACGTATGCGCTTAGCACTAAAAATAATAACACCAAGCTGAAACGATGGAAAGCGTCATTAGAAGAGTTTAACTATGAGATTAAATATAAACCAGGTAGGACAAACGTAGTGGCAGATGCACTATCAAGGCCACCTCAAGCCAACCAAATCAATTCCCTTACATCAACAATTAATAGCGACGAAACATCATCTCATGGCCTTATCTATAGCGTTGAATCACCAATCAATTGTTTTAAAAATCAAATATTTCTTCAAGAAGGTACACCAACCAGCCAAAAATTCCAAATAATATTCCCAACTTACCATAGGCATACTATCGTTGAATCCCTTTACGATAAAACTAAACTAATACAAATTCTAAAAAAATGTCTCAATCCATCTGTAACCAATGGAATCAAAACAGATGAACACATTATGGGTATGATTCAAAACATTTACAGAGATAATTTTAGTTCTTACAAGATCAGCACAAGTTCAAGATGTGGAAAACGAAGAGGATCAAGAAAGCATAATTATTCAAGAACATAACCGTGCCCACCGAAACCAACGTGAAAACAGAGCTCAAATTCTAGAAAAATACTTTTTCCCAAAATTGAGCAAAAAACTGAACAAAATCACTAAACTCTGTTTAATTTGTAAACAGAATAAATACGATAGGCATCCCAATAATGTCCCTATACAATCAACTCCTATTCCGAAGTACCCCGGTGAAATTATACACATCGATGTTTTCTCCACAGAGGGAAAACTAGTTATCACTGCAATAGACAAGTTTTCCAAATATGCCATGACAAAAAGAATCGAGTCAAAAGCCGTGGAAGACATAAGGCAACCGATTAGAGACATTGTCTTTGGTTGTGGTATTCCAAAAGTAATCGTCTTTGATAACGAAAAATCTTTCAATGCAACGTCAATACTCTTTATGTTACAAAACGAATTTGGAATTCAAGTTTTCACTACACCCCCCTACACAAGCACGTCAAACGGTCAAATAGAAAGATTTCATTCAACCCTCGCTGAGATTATGCGATGTTTGAAATCAGAAAGAATTTATGAATCCTTCACGGAACTTTTAGAAGCAGCCGTTAACGCATATAACTTCTCTGTACATTCAGTCACAAAAAGAAAACCAGTCGATATATTTTTTAGCAGAAACACCGAAAGCCCAGCACAAATCGAGGAAGCACGCCAAAAAAATATTGATAAATTGAAGTCTAAACAAGAAGCTGATATAACATACCATAATAAAAAAAGAACTGACTTAAAAAACTACTCTCCTGGGGAAATCATTTACATCAAAGTAAATAAACGATTAGGCTCAAAGCTATCGGCAAGATACAAAAAGGAGAAAGTAAAGGAAAATAAGTCAACAACCGTTATAACGGAATCAGGCAGAGTTGTTCACAAATCAAAAATAAGAAACTAATCCTAAAACCCACACTTACCCCTCTCCTTTCCTTTATCCACAGGTATCTAATAAAACCAACCCAAGGAAATGTTGACATTCTAGACTATTCTAATTCCCCCATCATCATCCTAGATAATGGAATGGCCAAAATCTCAGAAGGAAATTTAAAACTTATACACACCATAGAGTTAACGCCATACGAAAATTTCGTTTCGGAAGCAGATTCGATTATCCTTAAACAAGTCCCGAAAACCAATCCTTTCTTTCCCATCATTCATCACGAATTAGAACGCATTAAAGATATAATTAAAAACTTAAAAATTAGCAAAACTAAACGATCCCTAGATTTTATAGGCACGGGATGGAAGTGAATAGCGGGAACACCCGACCACGAAGATTTTAATATTCTAAGAAGTAATATAAACAATGTCATAGAAAACAATAACGAACAAGTAATAATTAATGAAGAATATAAGAAGAGAATAAATGAACTCACAAACATAACTAATGTAATAATAAATACCATAAAAAAGGACAGTACAATTGAATATCAGTCTAATGTTATATTACTATTTAAATTAAAACTCATAAAAGAAGAACTTACGAATATTGTATATGCAATCGAACTTGCTAAAGAAAATATTGTTAATTCTAATATTATGTCGAAAAATGAAATAAATATAATTATAAGTAAAATCGATAAAGAAATCTTGCCTTATACGAATTTAGAACAAGTAATCAAATTCGCTGATGTAAAAATTGCATCTAATCAGAAAGATTTATTATATATTGTTAGTATCCCAAAAACGAAAGAAGAAATCTATAGAAAACTTATTTTAATCCCAATAAAAAAAAGTAATGGTTTAGTAAACAAAATATCTTATAGAAATATATTAAGGAACGAAAAAAATACATTTGGAATGTTGAATAACTGTAAGCAAATTGAAAATATTTCCCTTTGTAAACGAACAGATTTAATAGACCTAAGTAATGATATCTGTATAATAGGCTTAGTAGAAAACAAAAATGCATTGTGTAAATCAATAAATAGTCAACATGTTCCCCACACGGAAGAAATATCACCAGGAATCATCGTCCTCAACCAGTTCAACGGAACCATAGAAGCCAATAACAAGACCCATTCACTTAACGGAAATTATGTCGTCAAATTCAACAATGACACAATATTTATCAATAATCAACGGTACGTCGCCCAGGAAATCATAAACATCCAAGCATTACCACCAACATTGCATCCAACTTCAGAAGATTTGGCAGTTGAAGAAGTACTCTCCCTAGAACTAATGAAGGAATTACATACCAGAAATACGCAGCATGTTACGAAAATAAAGACAGAAAAAGACATGCACCAGGTAATAACGTACGTGATTTTCGCAGTTGTATTCTTCATCATTATAGTAATGCAATGCAACCGGAAATTAAGAGTATCTCAAATTAACTCGATGCCAACACCACCAGCATCACCTATGATAATGATAACGAACCAAGGTGAACCTAATCACCCATCATCCCTTCAAAAATATCCCAGCCTCTTTAACATCATGTAAAAATGCGTGGACGCATTATCTTAAGAAGGGAGGAGTTAACGACAACAACATTGATATCATCAAAAATGATATTCCCACCAATTTCTGGCGACTCAGCAACTAATAACACACGAGCATCCGTTATGCTAACGTAGCGTCTGGATTCAACTGAATGCAAGCAGGTGAAAACACTCGAATGGGGTAACATGATCGATACGATGCAGTGATTGTAGGTTTCTTTAATTTAAGTTCAAAAATTGTAAGTCAGTTGTAATTTAGGATTTATAAAATAAAGAGGCTTCTCCTCGATAATAAAAAATATTTTTTTAATATAAATAAACATAGTATGTTTTAATTTATATATATGTGCAAATGGTTTGGCTTATGTTGTGCGCTTGTTATTTTGTCTGTATGTATGTACCTTATTTTCAGCACTTTATTAAATAAATAAAAACTCTGTAAACTTTGTGGACACAAATTTGCTCTGAAAATGGGTATGAATATGAGTTTTGCATACTACATTTTATATTTATGCCCTTATAATAACTGATCACTGCTCTTGGCCTACTTAAGTGAAGGTGACTAATTTTCAAAATTATTATAAATAAAACTAACTAACCTAACAAAATAATCATTAACTTAAATTACGTTAGTATTAAATTGCAGTTAAATCACCTTAATCATAACTGGGGAGTTTGTTTGTTTTGCTTTTGTCGTTGCTCATGATTCACGGTATTTTTTTCCGTCCTCCTGATGTCATCATCACGATCAAGTTTCATTTTCAGCCATATGACCACTCTACTGCCTTCACTGTAGAGTTGACTTAGCTTATAAAATATGAACCAAGAACGTGACAAGCGATGATGCTACCACTACACCACGGCCACCCTCAAATATATACAGCCCGGTAGCCCTCAGCATCATTAACCTTGATTTTCCATGCACCGTTTCGCAAGGAAGTTACTTTATATTTAGTAACGATCGTTGTTTTTAAAATTTTCCGCAGAAAATTATAGTTTGTAACGCCTGTAATAAAGGGTCTTTCATTAAGCGCTTCCTATCTTTAAATTTAAATAAAATAAAGTGTGTGTGAGATATCATCGAAATTTTTTATTCGTTTGAATGGCCTATTGATGCCATCGTTTAAAATGTCCTCCGCGGCTTCGCTGGGTGGCGCGCATCCGAAATGTCAAATTTTCCATGACTCTGGCGCATAAATCAGGTTGAATTTGACCGATGGCATGGGTTATGTTGGCTTTGAGGGCCGCTGTGGTTTGTGGCTAATTTGCATAGACCTGCGACTTCAGAAAACCCCACAAGAAAAAGTCTAACGCACTATCTCGGTGGCCAATTCACATCACCTCCACGTGAGATGACCATGCCCTCGAATCGCTCGTGCAGAATTTCCAATGTGGCGTGAGCTGTGTGGCACGTAACGCCGTCCTGTTGAAACCACATATCGTTGGTGTCCATATGATCCAAATCAGGCCAAAAGAAGTTGGTAATCATCGACCTATAGCGCTCGCCGTTGACGGTGATGGCCTGACCAACGTCGTTCTCAAAGAAATATGGACCGATGACGCCGCCACCCCAAAATCCACACCAAACAGTGACTTTTTCTCTCATGTGGATTGGTATCGTCCCAAATTCGACAAATTTGTTTATTGACGTACCCATTCATCCAGAAATGGACCTCATCGCTGAAGATGATTTTTCGATGAAAATTAGGGTCAGTTTCCAACTGCTCTAGAGCCCATTCAGCGAATAGACGTCGTTGTCTATGGTCGTTTACCTTCAGCTCCTGGATCGTTTACTGAACCAGTGGACTAAATTTTATCCACCACACTGCAAATCGGAAGGGCGATTATGGCGACCGTAAAATGGGCGAGGCGCGAGTTACGGAACCTAACACGCCAGCCACCTGTTCCCACGTCACCCCGTAAACACCGCAAAGTTCATCACCCCAACAGCAGAAGCAGTATACATAAATGCAACATCAGCGAATTCATCACCCCAACAGCAGAAGCAATATACATAAATGCAACATCAGTGAATTCATCACCCCAACAGCAGCAACAGTTATTATATTGAATTGTAATGTAATATGATAGTATTAATTTAAATTGTACTTGCACAGGTGATTAATTTGTAGAATCAGCGTCTGCTGAGTTTCCGGCGTAATCTAAATTCATTCTCCAAATTTCTCAAGAATCACCTTTGCAAATGATACGCATGTGATTTGTAGAAATACAAATTGTATTCCAGTTCAGTTGATTAAAGTTGTTCGTAAAGTAAAGTTGGTTTTTTTTTACCTCAAGCTGAGGGATCGAATGTAACTCGCGCGGAACGTTGCTCGAATAGAACACCCATTTTGATAAAACAATTTTATTATGTGCACGTCTTGTTGAACGCTATATCCATCCATGGTAATTTGGCAAAACAGACCGAATAAATGACAGCCAATTTGACATATGTAGCTTCGACAATATGGCCTCTATCAACTGTCAAAGTTCGGAAGTCCCTATTGGAAGACCCTATATTTATTGGAGGAGGGATGCGTTTGCTTTCAATTTGCTTTTCTGCTTTTCGCTGCGCTTTGCGATTAGGTTCGTTTTGCGGAACAACCTCGGGCTATGAACCGGAATTACGTTTTTTAGATGATCTTCGTTTGAGTATCCAATTTCGTGCGCGAGTTCTTCTTCGTCCGTACTGTAGTGATGGCTACCTGGAGAGGGCTCACCATGAACAACAGTCTGCTTTTGTGAAGACTCATTTTGAAGAAAAGATACTTTATTCTCTGATTCAAGTTTCTCAACTTTGCTTTTGAGCTCTCGACACAACAGCTCCATTTCGTCGAGCCTTTTTCGGAGCTTGGTGTTTTTATTTTCCAGAGTACTCTGTTTCAATTTTTGCGTTTCCGAATTAACACATCCGGGTTCGCGAGACCCTTATTTTGCGCTTTAGGAGAAGTCTTTTGAGGCGGAGATCTTTGTAATCTTGCGCCTTTCCTAAATGGGTTCATTAAATTTTGATGTAATAAATATGTAGCTCTCCCCAGAACCCGTAGAGCATGGCTCTTGCGAAGGTGGATTTTCCAAATGAACTGGGCTGCCACTGGGGTATCAATACCGTTAGTTTTGTTCATTGCATTATTTTTATTAGCGGCAGGTTGGCAATTTAGTCGCCTTTTACGACAGGCATGCCTACCGTGGGTATAAGTTAACACACGGCTCAAGCGAATCTCAACAAACAGCAAACAGCACGTGCACCTTCACTTCCAATCATTACCCAGGGCATCGTCATCCGATCTACACAGCGCATATGTCAGCACATTCGGCGCACTGCATAGTGCAACATCGGATTCCACATAATTTGCTGACCTAGCGTCTGGATCGACGTTGCAGTCATTCTCACATCATTTTCATTCCCACGTCGCCCACGTCGCATTAAGGTATAAATAGTAGTCTCTAAGTTATTATCATTGTTCAGTTGTAATTTGGTGTTAAATGAATAAAGTTGATTTTTTTTAGTTAAATTACTTTAACAGCATTTAACTGGCGCCCGAGAAGGGACCCGCGGAATCGCTAAAGTTTTGATCAGTGAAATTAATCTTTCCGTGTGCGGGTTTTAATAAAAAAAAATAAATAATAAAAAAATAAATCGTTAAAAGTGAATCAACTATATCTACCTACCACCCTAAGGAAAAGAGGTCCCCTAGTAACCAAGTACATCAACATTGGGGGAAAAGGAGTCAGCCAGACTGACAGCCGCCTTAGGAATGCAACTAACCATACTAGCGTAAGAACCTGGTATTTAAATTAAGTATCATACATAATTAAGAAATAATTAAAATCAAATTTGTGATTAAGAAACAAAAAATTTAGAAATAACAAAAGTTTTTGAAAAAAAAATAATAAGAAAAGTGAAGAATAAGAATAAGAAAGAGAATTAATTTAGTGAAATAAGAAATAGAAAAAATAGAAAAATAATAAAAGTTTTTGAGAAAAAGTGAAGAATAAGAAAGAGAATTAATAAAGTGAAATAAGATATCGAAAAAGTATAAAAATAATAAAAGTTTTTGAAAAAAAGTAAGAAAAGTGAAGAATACGAAAGAAAATTAATTAAGCGAAATAAGAAACAAAACATATAACGACAAAATAGAAATTAAATAAGTAAATTAAAGCAAACCTAGACACGTTTGAAGCGAATAAAAATATTAATTAAAAAATAATAAAAAAAACAAGAGCTAGCATTTACTTTGAATATATTTAAATGATCACTATATTTTCCATTTATATCGCACATTTTTATCATACACATTCTATATCATACATATTCACTAACTTTTTTTTAAAAAATTGTTCCTATCTGAGTGAAATCGTGTCGAGTTTATTTTCCATTTGTATTTGTATTAATCTGTGTCGGCTCGAGTATATCTAGACTTTTAACATGCCTAACCAAAATTTAATCAGACCTCCCGTCTTGAACGCACCCGAAGCTAATGCTGCCAATCAACAGCAACGCGCTGCACAATCTGGTGCCGGCGGAGTTATTACAAACGAAGCATTAGATGCCCTCATAACGGGAATCGTTAACCGTGTCCTTCTAAACGAGGGACGACAATGGGTTCAATCTATAATTAATCCCAATACCGACTGTTTTAGTGGAACAGATCAAACCATTCGCCCAGAATTCCGGGAAAATCTAAGCGAACTAGACAAGATACCCGACGTTGTACGGTATCTAAAAGACTTTACCGGCCAACCAGGAGAGTTTAACTCCTGGAAGAAGAGTGTAGACAGAATGCTACAACTCTGCGATGGTATAAAGGGAACTCCCAAATATTTTGGTATTCTGAGCGTCGTACGCAATAAAATCGTAGGTCAAGCTGATGTAGTATTAGAATCTTACAATACCGCATTAGACTGGAAATGCATCTCTCGATGTTTAACGATGCACTACGCGGACAAGCGTGATATATCGACACTCGAGTACCAGATGACGTCACTGGTTCAAAGGAACCTCACGGTTCAGGAGTTTTATCATTCGGTCTATTCTCATTTGTCTCTGATATTAAATAAAATAGGCTCTATGGATGTCAGTAATGAATCCTTGACAATATTAACTCAAACGTATAGGGATAAGGCCCTAGATACATTTGTTAGAGGCCTACAAGGCGATTTGCCAAGACTCCTTGGCATAAAAGAGCCAACCGATTTATCACAGGCATTACATCTCTCCCTCAAATTAGAAAATCGGAATTATCGAACGCAATACGCCATCTCCCACAATGGCCCATCTCGTGGATCTCATAATCAGGTCGCTCCCCCAGTTCCTTCTCGAAGAAATATAACAAATCAGAATAACAATAGCCCTCGGGGAAGCAAACCTCCTTTTTACTCTCAGCTAGCATATATACCCCAAACACCAAATCTAAATTACCACACTAACCAGTATACTTACAAACAACCACCATTCAATTCAAATTATCATCGAAATTATGGACAATACAACGCACCCATTCCGCCTCGACCAACCGTACCTAAGCCTCAACCAAGGCCTGAGCCTATGGACGTTGACCAGACCATCCGGTCTAGAGCAATCAACTACATGAACAGACCAAGGCCAAATAGGATGCTTGGAAAAGGACCTCCGGCGGAAGCACAAGGACCACCCAGACCGCCCAAGTACCAGAGGAACTTTCATATAGAGCCTCTAGAAAGTGACTTATCCAACTACGAACAGATTCGAGACTCCGAAAATAATGAATATGAGCAAACCTTAGAGGAATACGAAGAGCAACAAGAACAGCCGTAGGACGAAGAAGAAGAAATTGTCGATTTCACTGACATTAATTTTTTAGATTAAATCGCTCTTCACTGCCGTACTTCGAGTGCAGAACGAAGAGCGGGCGAATGCTAAAAATATTAATTGATACTGGTTCCAACAAGAACTATATGCAGACAAACCTTGTCCCAAAGCCCATACCAAACGCCCAACCTTTCTTCGCAAATTCTATAGGTGGAAACATCAAAGTTACTCACCATACAATAGTTAATTTATTTGGTCTTAGAGATTCAAACATTAAATTTTTCCTACTACCTACCTTCAAATCCTTTCACGCTATCCTGGGAATGCCTTAAAGAATTATCAGCAGTAATCCACACAAGAGAAAATTATATGGTCATAAGAGATAAAGTAAAAATTCGAATAAAGCAACGCGCCTACATGGCAATAAATAAAATAGACTTAAAAACAGCAAAAGAACAGAATCAAGGATCTAGTCCAAAATGTCCCAAACCTATTTACGGAACCCGACGAGAAATTAACTTTCACCACAATCGTAAAAGGCGAAATTCGTACAACTTCAGAAACCCCAGTCTATTCCAAATTTTATCCATATCCATTGGCACTAAAAGACGAAGTAGAGAAGCAAGTCAAACAACTCCTAAATGATGGCATTATAAGACCATCAAGGTCCCCATACAATTCTCCTGTATGGATAGTGCCAAAAAAATCCGATTCATCCGGCGAAAAGAAGTACAGAATGGTCGTTGATTACAGGAAATTGAATTCCATTACAATCCCGGACAGATATCCCATACCAGAGATCAGCGAAGTCTTAACCCAATTGGGCCAAAGCAAATGGTTCTCAGTTATCGATCTCAAGAGCGGGTTTCACCAAATTCAGCTTAAAGAGTCAGACATCGAAAAAACAGCATTTTCCGTGAATAACGGAAAATACGAATTCACGAGGCTACCCTTCGGTCTGAAAAATGCGCCGTCCATATTTCAAAGGACGCTCGACGATATATTACGACAACATATTGGTAAAATATATTACGTATTTATAGATGACATTGTGATCTTCAGCAAAGATGAGGGTACCCACTTCGAAAACCTTAAAACGGTATTTCAAACCCTAGAAAAGGCAAACATGAAGGTCCAGTTAGATAAGTGCGCTTTCCTTAAAAACAAGGTAGAGTTCCTAGGATTCGTCATTTCATCCGAAGGTATCAGAACAAACCCAACGAAAGTTGAAGCAATACTGAATTTCCCAAGCCCCAAAACGTCCAAGGATTTACGATCCTTTCTCGGGCTTTCAGGATACTACCGCCGATTTATCGAGGGATACGCCAGCTTGGCAAAGCCCCTTACAGCGCTCCTAAGGGGGGAAGACGGACGAATTTGGAAAAATCTTTCAAGTAAAAAACCCGTGCATCTAAACGATGAAGCGATGGGAGCTCTAAAAAAAATTAAGAATTCTCTAGTTTCTGATGATTTACTTTTAGCTTATCCCGATTTTAATAAAGAATTTCATTTAACGACGGACGCTTCAAATTATGCTATTGGAGCGAAGTAAACGGTCAATTAGAGAGGTTCCATTCTACTCTCACAGAAATTATGCGCTGTCTGAAAACAGACGGTACGCACCGTTCCTTCGAGGAACTACTAGAACGCTCTGTATACGAATATAACTCCAGTATTCATTCCACTATAAATAGGAAACCTATAGAAATCTTCTATGGAAGAAATGTGTCAACCAACCCTGATCAATTCGAACAAGCTAGACTTGATACAATTGAGCAGCTACGAGCCAAGCAACAGAAAGACCTCAAATATCATAATAAAGACAGACAACCAGAGAAAGATTACGAAATCGGCCAAACAATATACGTCAAACATAATAAGCGTATAGGTTCTAAGTTAACAGTCAGGTATAAAAAGGAAATCGTCTTAGAAAACAAACCTTCAGTTGATATAACCGAATCCGGAAAAACAATTCATAAAAGCAATATTCGAAACTAAGAGGTCCAGATTCTCGATTACTCCAATTCCCACATAATTACGTTAAACACTGGCACAGCCAGAATACAAAGTGGTAATCTGAAACTCCTCCATATATTAGAGATAGAACATTATGAGATCTTCGTATCCGAGATATTATCCAAAACTAATGCACAGAATCTTTCACGTTTCGCATTATTCCCTCTTTTGAAATACGAACTAACACAGGTTCAAGAGTTAATTAATAATATTAAGATCCATAAGGCAAAAAGATTATTAGATTTTATCGGATCAGCCTGGAAATGGATTGCCGGTAACCCGGACCATAGCGATTTCATAATGATGGAGAACAAGATGAATAACGTGATTGAAAATAGTAACAATCAAGTAGTTATTAACAAAGCTTATAATGAACGGATTAATCAAATTACGAGTATTACTAATGAAATATTAAAAATTGTTAAAACAGATAAATCATTCCAATTAGAACTAGTTCTAAGTTTACAATACAAAACAAAATTACTTAAAGAAGAATTAGTAAATATAATTTATGCAATAGAACTAGCTAAATCCAACATTGTAAGTTCTCATTTACTTCCCAAACCCGAAATAAACCTAATAATGAGCAAAATGAATAAAACTCATATTCCGTACAATAATTTTGAAGAAGCCTTAAAGCTCGCTGATGTAAAAATAGCACTAAACTCGAATAAACTTTTATATATTGTAAGCATTTCAAAAACAGAAGACTTCATCTACGAAAAATTAATTATAAAACCTATTAAAAGAAACAATATTGTAAACAAAATCGAATGCGAAAATATTATAAGAAAAGATAACGTAATATATGGAGTAAGGAGTAAATGTAAAACAACAAACGAATTATCACTTTGTAATAGATATAATTTAATAGGCATAAGCAACGATAATTGTATTTCAAGATTATTAAAAAGCCAAAATGTGACGTGAAAGAGAACAAACAGTCACCATATCCCGCAAACAGAAGAAATAGCCTCAGGGGTCATCCTACTCAATAATTTCAATGGCCAAGTTGAAATTAATGAAACAGTGAAGACACTACAAGGGAAGGAAGACACTCATCAAATTCAAAAACACAACAATCACAGTTAACAACCAGAAGTACATATCAGAAGAAATAGCCAATGTACAAGCCTCGCCACCTTTACTACATTTATCCTCTGAAGGATCCGAATTAGAAGAGATACTCCCATTGGAACTAATGAAAGAGCTACACATTAACAACACCAAACAAATCAGTTCAATAAAGATGGAAAAGAAAATTTATCAATTTATCAATTACTCTCTTTTTGCTATAGTGTTTTTGGTACTAGCTGCAGTATTCCTCCTCAAGCCGAAAATTAAGAAAGAATCCAACATAACCATCATCCCACAATCCATTCCCATGGGGACTACGCCTGCTCCAAAGCAGGAAGAATATCTACCAGAACCACCTATGAAAGAGACAAGCATCCTTAACATACCATTCTACTAATTCTTTGCGAGGACGCAAAACTTAAGAGGGGAAGAGTTAACACACGGCTCAAGCGAATCTCAACAAACAGCAAACAGCACGTGCAGTAACCTTCACTTCCAATCATTACCCAGGGCATCGTCATCCGATCTACACAGCCATATGTCAGCACATTCGGCGCACTGCATAGTGCAACATCGGATTCCACATAATTTGCTGACCTAGCGTCTGGATCGACGTTGCAGTCATTCTCACATCATTTTCATTCCCACGTCGCCCACGTCGCATTAAGGTATAAATAGTAGTCTCTAAGTTATTACCATTGTTCAGTTGTAACGTGTAAAGTGTTAAATGAATAAAGTTGATTTTTTTTAGTTAAATTACTTTAACAGCATTTAACTTATATTCTGCCCCTAACCCAAAGGGGTAAAATGTATTGACCTCGTCGTTAGGATGAGAGATTAGTTTACGTACGTGGTTTTGGCTAGCTTTTTTGATTTCTTCGTTGACAGTTTGCATTAATTATTGTCCTGCGAATTTTAGATTGTTGTCTTTGGATGATTGTTAAGTTTGAATTTTTCGATGTTCCCCATATTTGCGGTCCATAAATCCATATTTGTTTAATAATTGTCATATATATCATAGTACAAGCACAGATAATAAACTACCCAGATGTCGCACGCCCATATAAAAAAATGAAGCATATTTTTATCGTGGCAGACAACGTGGTAGCAGACAAAGAGCTTTCCAAATAAGTACAACAAATAAAGCTTTTTCTTTTTCCTCACTCCGTTCGCTCGTGTGGGAAAAGTTCTTTTGATATGCAAACGTGTGTTGTGATATGCAAACGAAAGAGGTGAGGAAGCGTAAAGGGGTATGCGGGAAGGGGCATGAAGATGCATGACGGTGTGATTTCCATACCACCGCAGCAAAAGAATAAATTTTCATGAATGGAAGTTTTGTAAACGCGTATGCGTTGTATATGAAGAGAAGGTTTGAGAGATTTTGCTCGAATATCAATCATTTAGATTTTCAGGTTAATTACTAACATACATATATATTACATATATATACTAAAAAATTAAAAGGCATAAGAAAATTGTCTTGCAATTGCGCACTGTTCGATAACCAAAAATGAATTGCCTGATGTAAAATTATTTAAATTTCCTAAAAAAGGAACAGTTAAATACGATGAATGGTTAACTTTAGCAGAGGAGTCTCGGGAACACATAAAAAGCCTTAAAACGCCCTATATACATATGCAGCAAACATTTTAAGAATGCCTTTATTGGAAAGAAATATTTAAAAAAAAATGCTTACCCTTCTCTCTTGTTAAAAGGAAGTGTTGCTATATCTGATGACAACTTCATTTGTTTTGATCCAACAGGATCTAAGGTTTCATATGAAAACCACAATAAACTAGTGCTGGATTCGAATGATGTTACAGTAGAAGAACTAAACTTGTCTTCAAAAAGGTTATCAAGAAAAAGATTCAATGATAACGTTGAATTTACTTGGGAATTATGTGTTGAGAGGATTTAGGTCTAGGGATCATGGGTAGTATCAACGGGAAACTATATCGTATAGTGATCGGGGAATCGTAGTGTTCGTGCCGAACTTCAATATATCCCCGATTCCTTTCTTACTGAGGTGTGTAATATCCGGAATCCTTGGAGATCCCAGAATTTTCAGTCTTAGTCTCGCTGCAGCAGGGCAGTTGGAGAGGAAGTGTTCTATATCTACCTCCTCCTCACAGTTGGCACAGATTGTTGTATCAGCTATCCCGAGTCTGAACGAATGTTTGTTGAGATTGATGTGCCCCGTTAAAAGTCCCAGCATCAATCTCAATTGTGTTCTACTTGAGTTAAGAGCTCTTTTTGCCTATTACAGATCTAGCCACTTTGCACGTGTCTAGATTCGTCAAGTAGTTATTGAACTCTTGTTGTATCTTTTCATTGATTATTGTATTATATCTAGTGGACCTGTTTCGATTTCAAGCCCCATGACTTTCCGATGGCCCTCATGCATATCCAATATGCTCTCTTGGCTTTGGTGACTCTTTCTTCCAGGTTCTTTCTCCAGGTCAGTTTCCTGACCAATATAATGCCCAGATACTTGACGCTGTCGCGGAGTTGTAGTGATACTCCTCCGAGTTGTGGAATGTGAAAGTCACTAGTTTTGGTTTTCTTTGTAAAGAGAACCATTTCCGTTTTATTTGATTTTATCTCTAATCCACTCTCCTCCGCTCATTCTTTTATGATTCGTAGGGTGTTTTACATAAGCTCTCCTATAATGTTCAGGTGCTTACCTCTTATCAGAACTGCTAGGTCATCTGCGTATGCTACACATTTCGCACAGGTGCCTACCATCCAGTGCTTTTACAAGGTTATCCATTGTGAGCACCCACAGAGGAGGAGATATTATCCCCCTCTGGTGTTCACGTACGGACTGTTCCCTTCTCGTTTCGTCACCCAGAGAAGCTGTGATAATGCGGTTTGTAAGCATGTGTTCTAGCCAATTGTTTATTATTTTGTTATTACAGTATATTGAGAGTGCCTAAACAAATTTTTGAGTTTTCATAATATTAATAAAAGTAATCCAAATGTTTCCGAATTTAACTGCCTGCTAGTTATATCGATAAAATTTGTATTATTCGAAGAAGACGATTCGGAATATCTACAGGTGGATTAGAATGCTATTTTGCAGAGTGATATAGAAGAACAAATAATACTTACCCAAGAGCTATCACAAATTCACGACATTCTTAAGAATGAGGAATGTTTTGAAAATAACATGAATTCGAACAATATAGTTAATCTACCAGATGAAGACGCAATATCAGTCAAGGTACCGTAACGACCTAGCTACAAGATACTTTGCCAGATACTGAATCTTTAAAACAATAAAAAAAAATGAACAAAATCTGTGAAAATTGTGCTGAAGAAATGTCAAGGGACAAATAGAATGTCGATCTAACGGAAGTATTGATAAAATTAAAAGAATATGAAAATTCAAAAGAAAATACAGTTCTCTTATGGCCGTCAGAAAAAGATTTTCAAGTATGCCGTCTTCATGTACAAATATTTTCCGAATACTTTCGAAAACTACCTTTTGCATCTAACTTAAAAGAAAATATAATCAAAGAATGTATACTCGTAAAGGCAACAAATATACATACATTTTCCGAATTGGTTCAATGTATGTTATGATTAAGGTTAACTGCAATTTAACCTAATTTAAGTTAATGATTATTTTGTTAAGGTAGTTAGTTTTTCTATAATAATTTCGAAGATTAGTCACCTTCACTTAAGTAGGCCAAGAGCAGATCCACGGAGATGGCTCTTTTCCAGTTGACGGAAATCATACAGGAAGCTCTTGAAACGAAAGAGATTGTTGGCTGCGTCTTCTTAGATATCGAGGGGGCATTTAATAATACTTCACACCAAGCCATCAAGCGAGTCCTAGAAAGAAAAAGGAGTCAGCAGAACAGTATCTAGGTGGATGTACGAGTTGGTGAGAACAAGATCAGGAGAAACTCAGACGTTGGGTAGAATCATTAAGGTCAACACAATAAAAGGATGCCTACAAGGAGTAGTACGATCTCCTCTAATGTGGAGTCCAGTTGTGGATGAACTTCTTGAAAACTTAACCAATATCGGAATCAACTGCCAATTCTATGCTGATGACATTGTACTGATTGCCAGAGGAAAGTTTGAAGATCCCTTTGTGACATCATGCAAAGAGGTATAAAAGCTCAACATAAACCAGGGGAAAGTAAAAGAAGTGAAATAAACTAGTTAGTAAACTCACACAATATCCAAAAAGGCCACCCGTGCTCTCATGATATGTAAGATCCTAGCGGGTAAGTCTTGGCGACTGAACCCAAGCATTCTAAGATGGATGTATATCGCCATTGTGAGACCAATGATCACATATGGAGCGATAGCGTGGCCCAAACGTACTAGTCTAGTCACAACGAGGAATACACTCACTAAAGTGCAAAGACTGACTTGCCTCTGTATATACTGAGAACGTGTCCATGGAAGTATTCCTGGAACTAACTCCGCTTCATATTGTAGTTGAGTAATACGCAAAGCGGACGATCCTAAGGATGGCAAAAGAGGGCATCAGGAGTTTAAAACAAAGGAAAAAAGGTAATTGATTTTTTTTTTTTAATATACGTAATCTAATTTATGTCTTCCCGACGCGGCGGTACAATTTACAGTGACCGTGATAAAAAAAAACAAAGTCCTAGAAGAGGAAGAAAGTGCAAAAGAGAGAAAACAAAATCACGCCATCGTTTTACTATAAACAATACATAAATACGAGTATTATACATTGCAAATGGGAAGAGAAGATTTTAACAATGTAAAGCCAAAAAAGTAAATAAAATGTAAAAGAGAAAAATATTTTGTATTGCCTTCAACAGCATGACGATATAGGGTGTCTCTTTAATTCCCTTACAGATCGGCCAATCTGACAAGTTGAGCGACCCGATCAACGTTCTTCAAGAAACAATAAATTATTTTGTTTAATAAGTCCAAGCCATTTTCTTATGTGATAAGCTTCCACTTCCACTATACCATTATAAGGGAGTTGAGTGTGGAAATATTTTAGGTATTTAGGTAGTTCCTATAGTCATGTCAACATTCCTTATCACTACAAAGTCGCCTACACTAAAGCTCTTAGCTGGTTTATGCCTGTTGTCAAAGTAATTTTTATTATACGATTGTGACTTCTCAATATTTTTCAAAAAATGAATTCTGTTTTCTTCAGGATTTCGTTTTTCAGTTTCTTTATAGAGGTCTAAAAATTCAGTTAACCAAGCGATAGTATGCCCTTTCTGATTTACGCCGAATAGTAACGAAGAAGGGCTATAACGAGTTGTACTATGGATGGAGTTGTTAATTGCAAATTCAATATCAATTAGCTTGAAGCTCCACTTAAAATGCTGCGACGGTTCTCTTAATTTAGTTAACATTGGTGTTAACTCTTTTTATCTGGCCATTGACCTGGGGTGATGCCACAGCCACTTTCACATGTACTATGTTATTCTCGATGTGAAATTCATTAAACTCACTTGAGGTGAAGCAGGTACGGCCGGCGGTCTGTTATAATTCTTGTAGGTCGACTATAGTACTCAAAGTATTTTTTTAGTGAGGCAATCACTTCTCTAGTACTTGTAGAGCTGGCAGAATATAATTTTGTAAAAGAGTCAATTACGACTAGCACATACTTGGGCTTTGATCTAACAGCAGGTAAGGGTCCCAAATGGTCTAGGTGCAAAGTATCAAATGGTATACGTTTCTTAGGAGTATTACTCGTATGTGGGTTTCTCTAATTTTTATTAGTCTGACTAGAGTAAACTAAACATTTGAGACAGTCTCGGATAAATTTTCCAATTTTCAATTTCATATCTGAAAACTAATAATTTAATTTAATCTGATCATGGCATTTGTTCACAGATAAATGGCTAAGCTTCTCGTGAATTAGTCGAATAATGTTACTTGTTATCCCTCATGTCTCTTCTATATAAGATACCGTTTTCAATTACGTACATTTTCGACGGTCCGATTTTCAATTGTTCTTTAATTCTAACAATATTTTGATCACGGTTTTGAGTGGCGCCTAAATTAAACTCTAGTTCTTCTTCTTCTACATGTGTTATAGTAGTGCCACCTCTTTGTTGTATACTGTAATTGTAATTCCTTAATTCAAGAGCCCACCTAGTTATTCTTGCGTTCAAGTTCTTCTTCTTGAGTGTAAGGGTCAACGAATTACAGTCCATAACGATTTTAAATGGAATACCTTCTACATACACATGAAATCTACGAAGCGCATAAGTTATAGCTAAGGCCTCTAGCCTATGATATTTTGACTCTGCATCAGACGCGCTTTTCGAAAAATAAAGGACTGGGTGAAATTTGTTGTCTTCCTGCGTCTGTAGTAAAACAGCGGTAAACCCTACTGAGCTAGCGTCACAATGCAATTCGGTCTCCTTTGAGGGGTCGCAAATGCATAAATATTGGAAATTTTTTTTTAACAAATCCATCTGAGTGTCTGCTGACCTTGAAGGCAGAGTCCTCCTCAGTACCGAAGTTGTGTAACATTTCGTGGGAGTCCTCGTCGATTGGCTGGGTGACTCTCGTTGTCGATGTTGACAAAAAAAAAAGAAATAAAAAAACAAGTATGAGTACGACTGCTTATAATAATACTTATATGAAAAATTCAATTTATGTTTTTTTTTTATATTAAATGTTCATACGGCTAGGGGTCTGTGAATTGTTTATTTTTTTTATCCAAGGGTTTAGATGTTTTCTATATAATTGTTTATTACATTATTATTTAAGTTTAAGGGAGTTTTTTTTTAGAGTTTAGGGTTGGGGTTAGTTTGCCAGTAGCACCGCTGCACAGAGCTCCAATCGTGGCAAGGATATACATTTTAAGGGAGCGACTTTTGTTTTTGATGCTAAGAGATGAATATGTTCCTGGCCATTTTTTGAAACTCGTGCGTAAATTACCGCTGCATACGCTCTTTCAGATGCGTCGCTAAAACCATGGAATTGCACCCGTAGTTTATCCAACGCGGAATTTCCAACTCTTCTAGTCTTTTCAGGTTGTTTCGCAATTCAACTGAGTGCCCTTCTACCTCAGGATTTATTGTGGAGTCTCATGATAGTTCGCGAACCCGCAGTTGCTGCATAATCATCTTGGCCTTGATTATACAGCGTGCGATCCATCCCAAAGGATCAAAGAGTCGTGCGATGTCAGCTAAAACGGTTCGTTTGGTGTGTTTTTACACCTTGGGTAAGTTTATTTTAAAATTAAAAGTATATTTGGCTGGATGCCATTGGATACCCAATGTCTTAATAGCATCCGGTGAATCTAGCTGCAACGGGAGATTCACTTCCCTTTCAGTTTTAGGCATCTGAACCAAAATATTTGATGAATTGCTGGCCCATTTACGAAGAGGAAATCCAGCTGCATTTAACACAGCCAAAATATCTCTTTGTAATCTTATGGCCGCTTCTCCATTATCGGCTCCGTAGAGAAAGTAGTCCGCATAGAAGCCTTCGATAAGCGCCTTAGCTGCATAAGGGTGTGTATGCTCGTTATCCATAGCCACCTGATGCAATGTTCTTCCTGCTAGATACGGTGCCGAAGCAGTACCAAACGTAACCGTATTTAGCGCAAAGGTTTTAATTGGTTCATGACTTCCAGTTCTCCACAAGATAAGTTAGTAGTTCGTGTCTTCTGGTGCCATCCATATTTGTCTGTTCATCGTACTAATATCCACTGCAAATGCGATCTTGAACTTCCGCCATTGGGCAATCAGATCAATTGTGTCCCTTAATAGTCGTGGACCTACCATCAGATGATCGTTCAATGATTTCCCGTTCGACATCGAGCATGAGGCGTCGAAGACCATCCGCAGCTTTGTGGTCGTACTTGATTCCTTGAACACTGCATGATGAGGCAGAAAGTAGTGCTCACCTTTACTATCTCAGAGTCTGTTTTGACTTCTCTCATGTGCTCTAATGCAACATATTCGTCAAGACATTTGATGTACACTTTCTTCAATTTACTGTTTCCATTCAGCCTCCTTTCAATTTGAAATTGCTGGTCTCTTGGAGTTTCTCAGTTTTGGCCGCTCGTTTTACTTAAACGGGAGCCGTACTTCATATCTCCCATCATTCCTGCGTAACGTCGTGTTTTGGAAGTGTAGTTGACACCTCTCTTCTTTTCTTGTCAATTTTCGCTTTTCCAGGTTCTCCTCTATCTCCCAAAATTGCCTAATTTGGTCTTCAAGTGTGATATGGTGAGTTTTAAATTTTACTGAATTGGCCTGTGGATCACTGTTGGTGGCTCCTGTTAGGATCCATCCCAATTTCGTATTTTGTGCTACTGGAGTACCAGTTGAAGTTGACCCTTAAGAAGTGTTTCAAGGATGACAGACGCATATAAGTCGGCGCCTATAAGTAGATCAATCTTCCCGGGAGAATTGTACTGGGGAAGAGAAAGTTTGAATCTTCTGGGTTGGTAAAATAGAGGTCAATTTTGGTAAGACAAACGCCCTGACATTAAAAGAGAATGAGGAATTGGCGAAGGAAAATATTGTGAATTCGACCTGACAGTTTGCAGTACCTGTAAATGTTTCTCCTAAACCTGTCACACTTGCCTCTGCCCGCTGCTTCTTCAAGTTGAGAACCTGTGCAAAGTTCTCTCTTATAAAGGTTGCCTCTGACCCTGAGTCTGTTAAGGCTCTCAATATGTGGTGATCCCCATTAGAAGAAAAAACCTTAACTAAATCTGTAGCTAGTAAAACTTGGGACCACATTTAGTTGAAATGCGAATGGATGTTTTGTTTAGGGAAGAGGAAGGCCCTGTTTGTCCACTATTCCAATTGGAGTGTGTTGATGGATTCATATTTTGACTCAAATAGCATTGGTATTATTCTGTCCTTGAACAGAAGTTGGTTGATTTGCATTTTGAATCAAGTGATTGTTGTAGTTTGTGTTGTATTGTCCTTGAAAGGGAATCATTTGATGAATGAGTTGTTTGTTGGTATGGTTTTGTGCGTCTATATGGTGTGGTGCTTATATTCACATTGTTGGCATCTGTTGTTGCTATTGCAATTTGATGCATGGTGATTGTATCCAAGGCAGTTAGAGCAAATTGAACTCCTCTTCACTATCCCTTGTCGCTCCTTGACGTTCATATTAAAAAATTTCTTGTAATGTCGAATTCCGTGCGAGGCCTTGCACACTCGGTAGAAAAATTTCTTGGCATCCGTTAAGGACGTAATATGATAAGCGGTAGGCGCGGCTTTTCGAAATGAAGCTGTTCCCCCCTGATGCCTTGGACCCCCGTTTGACTCCATGATATTTTCTAAAGAGCTAAATCTAGCTTCAATGAAGCTAGCAAATGACTTCCACTCCGGAAGAATTTTTGAAGTACCTAGTTTCTCTTCCCAGGCTCTTTACGTTTGAAGGGGAAGTTTCTGGTAAATCACATAAATCAAAATGCAATCCCAAGCTTCAACCGGTATCCCTTAATTCGAAAGTGCATGGATACATTCATTGGTCGTATCATGTAGTGATCTGAGTGACTCCGCGGATTCGTGAATAATTTTTTGTTGCTCCTCTTAATTTAGTGTTCACTAGTTTGAGTTTATTGTGATACCGTTCTTTCAATATCCCCCATGCAGAGGCATCCTTTTTTTTATCGAATTGCAGGTTAGCAATTAGCTCCGCGGCTTTGTCACACACATGAGTTTTCAGATATTGGAGCTTTTGAATCTCAGACAGATCAACATTTTGATCAACCATACTTTCAAATAAATTGAAAAATTCTCACCATTCTTCTTGTTTGCCGGAGAATGGCTTTATTTCAACGGATGAAAGACGGTATCATACACCGATGTGCGGCAAATTGCGTTTAACCGACAAATATCTAAATTTTCATTACTCTCCTCGGTAAATTTATCCATTTTATCGGTTAGCATACCCATGAATGTGAAATAAACCCGTTTTATTTTAGAAAATGTTTCGGCTTCTAAATATTTACCTCTACTAGGATCAGATACACTACCGACGATCGAATCATGATCCTTCTTGGCTCTTAAAGCCTTCTTCAATCTCTAATACACACGCGTTCACGTACTCCCTTGACTTACGCGCCTCGGTCTCTTTTTTAAACTCTTCAAAGTCCGATTCGAGTTCTGTCTTTACTTAAGATTCTTGTATTACAAGAATAGTTTATGAGATTTATTTTAAAATATTTTTTTCAAATTAATTTTACCAAAAATGGCAAAAAAAGGAATGAAATTCCTACCTTGTTTCTTGCTGATGCCGAAAATTTTCAACTGTTCGTTGTTGGTTGCAGGATACAGTTGAATTTCACTGCTTGCCTTTGCCGCTCTGCACCGTTGTAGTGGTACGAGTATTATGACCGTTGGCCAGCGGAAGAAATAACCCACCCTGGTGGAATTCGAAAATATCAGAGCGTCTGTGCACCTCAAGGCATAGCTGGAACCTCGCTAAAGAGGGAGCTATTGAGTGGTCAACACATACTCGTAAGTAAAACAATAAGCTTCTTAAAAAGAAAATAAGATTCGCTAAGAAAAATTCCTGGAGAAGCTTTTGTGACCCTATTGAATGCACCACAGAGGCGGCTCGATTGAGGAAGGTTCTCACCAAAGCTCCATTACATGTGTCTTCTATTAAGAACTGCGATGGCAGAAGGACAGACTCTTACGAGAATATGCTTGAAGAGGCAAGGACATACTGTCCGGCAATCACATCTATGCCAGCTAACACGGAGACTGAAACTATTGACAATTTGTTTTACGATCAGCAAATTTTGTGGGCAATTAAATCGTTTGCACTATATAAAGCACACGGTATTATCGAGATACATCCTATAATGTTACAAGAATCGGGTTAATATTGTAATATGCAGGCTACGGCTCGAGTAGATAAAACGATATTCTGTGAAATTTATTTCTTTATTTTCTAGTCTATAGAACAATTCAAGTTCACACTATACTATTCTTTGCAAATTCTTTTCTTACAAGGTCTCTTTCCTCTCAAATCACTTTATCTCCTTTCAATTACTTAATTCACAAATCCAAACTAATTACTTTTTCTTGTTTACTCTCAACTTTCAATTTATCACCAAATTACAACTTCGCCCATTATCACTTTTCCAATCTCTTCGCCACGGTTCTAAACCAACTGTGTCTTTTTTGATCGCCATCTGTCCTTATATAGCAGAAGTTTCTGATAGCCAGAAACTTCTAGCAAATTCTTCGACCACTGGAACAAGAGAAATAATTCTTGCAGTTATAATTCCCTTTTATCCCTGATATTATTCGTCTCTTTCGTTGACATGAGCTGTGGAGACTTCGTCCCAGACACGAACCTCGAATGAAAGGACAGTTCGAACCAAAATTCTGCCAGAATGAAGTCACTTCGGAATTTGTTGCGTCATATTTTTAGGGGGCGTAGTTATTATTATGCTACACTGCCCCCCTCTTAGACATGTTCGTCCCGAACAAGTGCATCCTCATTTCGGCCATTGTATCGACTCAGTCGGTCCACATGAACCACTTTCATTTTGGCCCTCGGTCCTCGCTGGATGCGGTAGAAAACATCGTTGATGCGGGTTACTATTCTGTAGGGACCTTCCCAGTTCCGCTGTAATTTAGGTGATTTCCCCTTTTGGCGATGGGGATTATACAGCCACACCAGATCTCCTTCCTGGAATCCTGACGTTGTTGTCTTGGCATCATACCTGGTCTTCATGCGGTCGCTCGTCATCTTAATCTGGCTTCTGGTCCTTTGGTGTATGTCCCTAAGCCTTTCCCTAAGGTCCGCCACGTACTCTTCTTCATTTCTGGGCTCATTGGTAGGAGATCCAAATTTCACCTCACTGGGTAAACGAGCTATTCCACCAAATAAGATTTCGAACGGCGTATGTCGAGTAGTGCTATGCACGGCACTTCTATAGGCCATCAAAAACAAGGGAATCTGCCGGTCCCAATCCCGTTGGTAGTCACCTACGACCTTCGAGAGATGTTCGTCCAAAGTCCTATTGAAACGCTCCACCATACCGTCCGACTGTGGATGAAGCGGGGTTGTCCTTGTCTTTTTGATTCCGAGTAGTTGACACATCTCTTGGAAGATTCTTGACTCGAAGTTCCGCCCTTGGTCAGAATGCAATTCCAAGGGCACACCGAATCTGCTAACCCAATTGTAGACGATCTGCTCCGCCACGGTTCTGGCTTCCTGGTTAGGGATCGGAAACGCTTCCGGCCACTTACTGAAGTAGTCCATCACTACGAGGATATACCGATTACCATTGTCGGTTTCCGGAAAGGGTCCTGCGATGTCAATGGCGATTCGTTCAAAAGGTGCTCCCACGTTGTATTGGTGCATCTTACCTCGAGTTTTGATTCTCGGACCCTTGCTAGCTGCACACACGTCGCATTTTCTGCACCAGTCTTCGATATCTTCCTTCGCTTTTAACCAATAAAAACGTTCTCGTACCTTTTCTAGCGTCTTATTCACTCCCAGGTGGCCTCCGGTCGCCCCGCCATGCATTTCCTGTAACACCTCCTTGACCCTCGTCCGCGGTACGACAAGCTGCATTACAAACGACTTTCCGTCGGAGGATTCCCATTTTCTTCTCAGAACACCTTCTTGGACATGGAGGGAGTCCCACTGCGCAAAATATGCCTTTAAGGTCGGGCTTCTGTGAGAGATGTCCTGATGATCCGGTTTCTCCATGTTCTCCTTCCAGGCCAGAATCGGCTCGATATCCGGGTCTTCCTTCTGAGCGTTCCGGATCTCATCTACGCTCCAGCCGGCGATAGGTTCGGCTCTCATTCTTTGGATTGAAACCAGCTCCCGTTCTTCCTGACGCACACAATGTTTACAATCCGTTCTGCATGGTCTCCGGGACAGTGCATCCGCATTAGAGTGGAGTTTTCCTTTACGATGCTGTATTTCGTAGTCGTAGATTTGCAGCCTTTCGATCCATCTTGCGACCTGACCCTCAGGACTCTTGAACTGTAATAGCCATTTTAAGGCTGCATGGTCTGTGCGAAGAACGGACTTCCTCCCGTAGAGGTATTTGTGAAAATGCTTCGTAGCCAAGATCAAAGCTAGAAGTTCCCGCCTTGTCACGCAGTAGTTCCTTTCTGGCTTAGAGAGCACCTTGCTGAAGTACGCAACCACCTTCTCTTGGCCGTCATGCACCTGGGAGAGTACGGCTCCTACCCCGACATTACTAGCATCTGCATCCACAACGAACGTTTCCCCGGGAGTGGGGTAAGCCAGTATCGGGGCATCGCATAGCCGTTGTTTAAGTGCCTTGAAGCTCTTCTCGCACTCAATTAACCATTTGAATTGTTTTCCCTTTTCCGTCAACTGGTGCAGGTTCTTTGCGATCCCGGCAAAATCCTTCACGAACCGTCTGTAGTAGGTGGCTAGGCCCAGGAAGCTCCTTAGTTGGTGTTTGTCTTTGGGGACTGGCCAGTTTTTCACCGCTTCGACCTTCTCCGGATCGGTTCTCACTCCTTTCGCTGAAATTATGTGTCCCAGGTACTTGACTTCCGCTCTAAACAGGGCGCACTTCTTGGGGTTGAGCTTCAGATGGGCACTTCGAAGCCTTTGAAACACATCCCTTAGATTGTCTCGGTGTTGCGCAAACGTTTTTCCTACGACGATGACATCATCCAAGTATACCAAACAGGTTTTCCATGTTAACCCTTGCAGGACACATTCCATCAATCGCTCGAAAGTCGCCGGAGCATTGCACAGCCCGAATGGCATTACCGTGAATTGCCATAGCCCATTTCCTGCGGTGAAGGCGGTTTTCTCCCGGTCTTCTGGATGGATCTGTACCTGCCAGTAGCCACTCTTCAAGTCGAGAGTGGAAAACCATCGGGCTCCTGATAGTGTGTCTAGCGTGTCGTCAATCCGTGGCAGAGGGTAGCTGTCTTTCTTGGTGACGTAATTGAGCTGCCGATAGTCCACGCAGAACCGCGTGCTGCCATCTTTCTTCTTAACCAGTACAACCGGTGATGCCCACGGACTTTTGGAACTTTCAATCAGACCTTCTTTCTCCATTGCCGACACCATCTCTGCAACTTCTGTCTGCTTTGCCAATGGAAGGCGCCTAGCAGGCTGACGAATTGGTCTAGTATCACCAGTGTCTATTCGATGTTGTACCAGGTGTGTTCGGCCGTATTCTCCGTCCTGTGAGGCAAATACATCAGCGTACTCATTGATAAGATTCTCTGCCATAGTTCGCTGCTCCTGATTCAGCTCACTGGACTGGAGAATCGTCTCTCTCGCTTCCGCTGTCCAAGGTGATGGGAGAAGTTTTGGAGCATCACGTTCAGATATTGTTGCGACGGCGGCAATCGGCGTGCATTTTCCAGTCACCTCCCCTCGCCTTAGTTTGACAGTGTGTGGTCTTGCGTTCAAAACCCTCACTGGAACCATGGTGTTCTTTGGTTCGACTAACGTCTTTCCCACGATGTAGTCTTGAGAATTCTTCTCTGGGTCTGGTTCTACTATGTAGAATCGGTGGCTCCCAAGATCACCTTCCAGCTTCGTCCAAATGATTGTCTCTGAAGACGGCGGCAAAACTTCGTCTTTGCTGATGACTGTCCTGAGAGTTACGGCATTCTCATTTCCGTACACCATCGGAATCTCCACATTTCGATACCTCAGTACTTGCATCCCGATGTCCAAGATTACTTCATTTGCTTTCATGAAGTCTACTCCGATGATGCACTCGTCGCATATATCTGCCACCAGAAATGCATGGGAGAACGTCAGTCCTGCCAGAGTAATCGTAAGACGAACTTCTCCAAATACCTTCGCCATTTCCCCTGTTGCAGTCTTCAGGCAGTAGCTGTTGGTGTTGTGCAGCCAGGAGCTTTTGACGATATCTCTTCTTACAATGGAGGCAGTGGCACCTGTGTCGATGGTGGCTACGCACTTCTTCTCGTTGATTAGTGCCTCCACTGTCAGGCTCTTGTTACCCCGTTTGGTTTGCGAAACTTGAATGGTGGTCCTGTGGGCCTCGATTCCAGTAACCAACTTCTGCCCCGCGAAGTTGGTCCTTACGCATTTCCCGACTGCTGGTTTTGGGAAGTCTGACTGACAGGATGGATGTTATCACCGCCAGATGCTTCCTCTCTGCTTCTCCTACTTCCGCAATGTGAACAATTTCCTCGTCTAGGTGCACTCCTGCACTGCCGTTGTAGGTGTCCGGTTTGGTTGCAATTCCAGCAACGGATTTGACTTCCGCGAGCTCTGTCTTCATCCATGACGGCTGTTCTCTGGCATGAGCATTCCACGACGGACATTTCCCTGACACGGTGTATTCCCTGGTATGCTTGGTCCGCAGCCTTCATTGACAAAGCGAATGCCAATGCCTCGGGGAGTGTTCGCTTTTCAGCCATCCTTACAGCCATTTGCAGTTGTCTGTCCTCTATGGCCTGAATAAAAGCTTCCACCGCCATTTCGTTGATAAGCTCCTCACCGGCTTTAGCGTATGAAAGATGGGCTAGTCGCTCTATATCCGCTTGCAACTGTTGGAGCGTTTCCCCCCTTTTCTGGACTCGACTACGCAGCTGAACCCTGTACACCTGCTGCATGTGTTCATCCCCAAACCGCATCTCGATAGCCTGAACCAGAGAGTCGTAGTTCTGCTGTTTATCTTCCGGGATGGTCTGCAAGAGCTCCGCAGCTGGACCCCTCAGTGCAAGCGTGAGTGCAATAGACTTCTCTTCATCGTCCCAGCTATTGGTCATTGCGGCCGCTTCGAATTGCCTCTTATAAATTGGCCATGATGTTTGACCATCGAAGATAGGAGGCTGCACCTCCTTTCTTCTCAGACCGTCAGTGGAATATTCCCGTGCTTTCTGTCTCTTCACGTTGCTGAGCTCCTTAGCAAGATTTTCGACTTGCTTTTCTACTTTTTCAAACTGAGTCTCTATCTTCCCGAACTGAGTTTCATGTTTCTCAAAATTTTCATCGAATCTAGTTTCGACTTTTTCGAGTTGCGTCTCGACCTTCTCGATTTTCTCTTCGATCACTTCGAATTTGGATTCCAAGTTCTTGTTTTGCTCATCAAGTTTACTTTCCAGAGCATCTAGAGAATTCTTTTGTTCGTCCATTGCTTTCTTTTGTTCATCCAACTTAAGTTCTAGAGAATTCTTTTGTTCGTCCATCTTAAGTTCTAGAGAATTCTTTTGTTCGTCCATTGCTTTCTTTTGTTCGCCCAGCTTAAGTTCTAGAGAATTCCTTTGGTCGCCCATTGCTTTCTTTTGTTCGTCCATCGCTTTCTTTTGTTCGTCCAGCTTAAGTTCTAGAGAATTCCTTTGATCTTCTATTGCTTTCTTTTGTTCGTCCATGACTAACTTAAGTTGCAGGAGCAGACTTGTTATACCCGGGTCGGCTGCTGTACTTGCTGGTTCCTCTTCCACGTCAAACTCTACGTCGTGCGGATTTTCACCTTCCTGCGTTACTGCTTCTTCCAGACGAATCAGCAGGGCATCTTTTCCCCCAGTTGTGTCGAGGTTCCGCTTACTGAGTTCTGCCTTTAGTTGAGTTATAGTTAGTTTTCCCAATTTGCGACCCATTTTGCGCAACTAATTAACTCAACACAGAAATCGTTTTTTTTTTTTTTTTGTGCACTTTCACACCACGGAAATAGTTATTCACAGAATAAGTTTTATCCCACTTCTGACACCAATGTAATATGCAGGCTACGGCTCGAGTAGATAAAACGATATTCTGTGAAATTTATTTCTTTATTTTCTAGTCTATAGAACAATTCAAGTTCACACTATACTATTCTTTGCAAATTCTTTTCTTACAAGGTCTCTTTCCTCTCAAATCACTTTATCTCCTTTCAATTACTTAATTCACAAATCCAAACTAATTACTTTTTCTTGTTTACTCTCAACTTTCAATTTATCACCAAATTACAACTTCGCCCATTATCACTTTTCCAATCTCTTCGCCACGGTTCTAAACCAACTGTGTCTTTTTTGATCGCCATCTGTCCTTATATAGCAGAAGTTTCTGATAGCCAGAAACTTCTAGCAAATTCTTCGACCACTGGAACAAGAGAAATAATTCTTGCAGTTATAATTCCCTTTTATCCCTGATATTATTCGTCTCTTTCGTTGACATGAGCTGTGGAGACTTCGTCCCAGACACGAACCTCGAATGAAAGGACAGTTCGAACCAAAATTCTGCCAGAATGAAGTCACTTCGGAATTTGTTGCGTCATATTTTTAGGGGGCGTAGTTATTATTATGCTACAATATATTATTCCATGGCTCAAGTACATTTATGGTTGGTGTCTCAGATTGGGATATGTTCCAAAAGCTTGGCAAGAGATTAGAAGGGTTTTCATTTCAAAGGCGGGTAAAACAAACCACGCTAATGCCAAGGACTGCAGACAAATACATCTATGTTCACTCTTATTAAAAACACTGGAACGGCTAATAGATATGCACGTCAGAGATGAGATTGGGGATAACTTTTTATTAAAATCACATAATGTGTACATAAAAGCAAAATCAGTGAATACGGGGAAGAAAGCGAGTCAAGCGGAGTCCCTTCACCACTCTTATGGCTTCTAGTAGTGGACGAGATGGAAAATATACTACTCAGTTAAAAAATGATTTTATTTCTCTACATAATCTCCCTTGACTTCAACACACTTGGTCCACCGTTTCTCCAACATCAGTATTCCTTCTCGGAAGTGAGAGTCTGGAAGGCTGTGAAAATATTCATCTATGGCCCTCTCAACTTCTGCATTGAATGCGAAGAGCTTCACAGAAACAAATTTCTTCTAGTTTGGGAACAGGTGGAAGTCTGAGGATACCAAATCAGGTGAATAGAAAAGAATAGTTTCAACGTACCGACCTATGCCGATGATGTTGCCATATTGGTATCCGGAAAGTTCCTTCTGATACTCAGCGAGCGACTTAATTATGCATTAAAACTAGTGAATAACTGGGTCAAAGGCACGGGTCTGGAAGTGAATCCGGCGAAAACTGAGTTGTGCTATTTACGAAGAGAACATCGATAAAAGAATACAATTACCCTCGTATGAATGGTATCGAGCTGATACCTCAAGTAACTGCAAAATATCTCGGCGTAATATTGGATTGCGAATTAAACTGGAAAGCTAACATTGACAATCGAATCAAGAAGGTACATATATATTTCACTATGTACATATAGAAGAGCTTTGATGGGGGAACTCTTTAAACAAGAAGACAACACGTGAAGTACTGCATACCTGGCTCATTAAAGAATTTTAGGATTACTTGAGGACACTTTTCTTGCAAAGGAAAGTATTCTTTAAGAGGTTTAAATAATTTCAATATTCGCTCCAATACAGGAAACAATGTCAACCAGCGTGTTTTGCTGTGCCCCAATAATTTTTTGTACTCAACATCGGCGTTGTCACATATTTCCTTCAACTTTTCGACAATAACTGTAACAGGTTTAAATAATTTTAATATTCGCTCCAATGCAGGAAACAATGTCAACCAGCATGTTTTGCTGTGCCCCAATAATTTTTTGTACTCAACATCGGCGTTGTCACATATTTCCTTCAACTTTTTGACCCTAACCGTGTAAATATAGAAAAAAGAATAAATTTTGATTATTAGAACTTCAACGTCAACGGGAAGCAAGTCGGAGGTTGTTTGGACGCAGTTGTTTAAAATGTGGGTGACACAGTTTACACCAATTAACTTTTTGTCAAGAAAATCCTGCATTTTGTGAAAAATGTTGTTTCTTCCTCTTCTAGCTGCACTTCCGAAATTGCAGTTCGTGTTGTCTGCACACAATGCTACCATCTTTCTTGTGACTTCATATAGATTTGAAGTATCTTGAAGACTTTTAGAAATTATTTCGGAGTTTTCACCTGGAAGTTCCTTAACACTTAATATTTTCACCTGAACTCCTTTATTCGGTAGGAAAAAGCGAACCAATATCGGACAGAGCTCCAGAGATCCATGATTTGAACAGTCTAAGAACATAGTAATGCAAGTGGCCTGAGATAAGTCGGCTTTTATCAAATCCAAGGAAAGAGGTGCAAAAATATATTTTACAATCGCTTCACACTTCGTTCTGGCACACAAATACTTGTCATCGAAGCAAGATTTAGTTAACTTAGAAGTGCAGTTGTTCGATTTGAAGTCCAAGTTCCTTCAATAATGGCTAGCTCTTTTTCCTTATTGTCAAATTGTTTATTGCGAACAAAAGTAGTTATCTGCTTGTTGGTACAACTATCGAGAACAGCCTTCTTATGTTTATTACGAGGGCAAGATGAAAAGTTATAGGCCTGGCAATGAAAGAATGCGATTTTCAGTTAAAAAATGATTTTATTTTTCTACATAATCTCCCTTGACTTCAACACACTTGGTCCACCGTTTCTCCAATATCAGTATTCCTTCTCGGAAGTGAGAGTCTGGAAGGCTGTGAAAATATTCATCTATGGCCCTCTCAACTTCTGCATTGAATGCGAAGAGCTTCACAGAAACAAATTTCTTCTAGTTTGGGAACAGATGGAAGTCTGAGGATACCAAATCAGGTGAATAGGGGGATGGCCGAGCAAATCGTACCCCAAATCCCGCAGTTTTCCCATCGCCAACGCACACTTGTGTACAGGTGCATTCTCCTGGTAAAGATGATTTTTTTCTTTTTCAAGCCAGGCCCCTTCTCGCGAATTTTGGCATCCAACTGGTCAAGAAGGTTGGAGTAATATTCGCCTGTAATTGTTCTGCCTTTCTCAAAGTAATCAACTAACAGGATCCCTTTCACATCCCAAAACACTCTGGCCATGACCTTTCCGGCAGATGCGATCGACTTCGCTTTCTTTGGCGCTGAACCACCGGTTTCCATCCACTGCTTCGACTGCTGTTTCGTATGTGGCATGTAGTGGTGGACCCATGTCTCATCCATGGTCGCCGCACAAAATTGGTCGGATACCTATTGAATCGGTCCAAAGATTGCCGCGAAAATCGTTTGCGCATTTGCTTTTGATCGGAATTCAGCAAATGCGGCAACCATCTTGCGCAGAGCTTTCGCATCCCTAAGTTTTTGTGCAAGATGTTTCGCACCCTAACTTCCGATATACACACAGCCTAAGCTATCTCACTCACCTTCACTCGCCTATCGTCCAACACGATATCATGCCTTTTTTCGATAATTTCGGGTGTGGTTGCGGTTTTTGGCCGTCCTTCACATGGGTCATCTTCGAGGAACGTGCGACCACTTTTAAATTCACCTGACCACTTTTTAACGGTTGACTTGGAAGGAGCAGAGTCTCCGTAAACTTCTGTCAACTTTGGATGAATTTCCTTAGGGGATAACCCATCCAAAACGAAGAATTTTATCACCGCACGATATTCAAGTTTATCCATTTTAACGAAAAACACGCAAGACGTCTACTGCAAAAATTCGTGTAGAGAAACTGCTTGAGAGAACAAGTTGAAACTTGTCATATGAACTAATGAGAAGTGCACCCAGGCAGGAAACATAAATTTTTGCTGATTGGAACACCATCTCTGCGTCAGGCCGAGAACTTTTCACCTTGCCCTCGTGCTTTCCAGGTGTTGCTTGATATCCACAAAATTGAATAAATTGATTTGAAATTGAATTGAATTGAATTGAAACATTTTGAGCACCTCACATCACTTTCGCTAAGAGTTTTTCTAATGAATGGAAACTCTTTTTGCAATTCGTTATTGAAAACGCATTTTCTTTTAGGAGCCATCTGAAAGCATAAAAAACAATAATTTAATCTTTCATTTAGAATAATGATTCCAAATTAATACTCACAGTTTTAAATTAATTTCATACCAATCGATTATCATTTCCAAGAAACAAACAAAAAGCGAAAAGAATGTCATAAAAATGTATCAAATTGATTTGGATGACAGTTTGCTACTCATTCACAATAGCAAAAACCAGATGACAGAACTGAATTATTCAAACCAGTGCTGTCTACATTTTGTGTTTAAGTAATTTAGTACTGAAGAAAGTGCTTCACTGTGTAGATCATAGAAAAAAGGTTTCAACAAAAAAAAAAAAATTACATTAAGAGGACAATTTAGTAAAAAGAGGACAAATTACTGTCCTCTTCAAGAAAAAAAAAAAAAAAAGGACACGATACCGAAAAAGAGGACTGTCCTCTAAAAAAAAGTACGGATGGTCACCGTAAGTATACCGGATCATCGATTGGACTTGATTGCTGCGGGCCGGCGGTTGTAGTATTCTGTTACCTTAGTAAGTTAGAATGAAATCTGATTGAAACGGCTCTCAGGTTAATGATGCAACCGCCCCCGTCCCGTTAAAACCTTGGCAGGCCTCAAACTACGTTCTCCGTCATGTCGCCGTTAAGATGGTGGTGTATGTTCACATGTAACATTCCTGATTAGCGCCTATCTGACTCTGGCATAGGCACCCATAAGGTCCTGAGTCAACCCTCGCATGGCCTCCCTGCGTGCATAAATAACCATGGGATCATAGAGATGAATACACATCTGGACGTAGATAGCGGCTTTGAGTGGGGACCCAATAGAGACGATACACCAAAACAATCAAACACCAAAAAAAAAATACAAAAAATAAAAAAAAAAAAAAAAAAAAAAAAATAATTATTTTCAATGAGAAGGGGAGCCAAAAGCACGGAAAAACCCGTTGAGGTTAAGGAAAAATTGGACCAAATTCCCAGCCTGACCAACAAAATTGGGAGAATGATGCGATGAATGAGTGTGGCCGTGGGGTAGTAGTAACATCAACGCTTGTCACGCTGCAGGTTCACGGTTCAAATCCTGATCTCAACAATCATCTATTTATTTCGTCTGAAATAAATAAAAAAGTCGATCAATTGCGAAAGCTTAGTCAACACTACTGCGAAGGCATAACACTGGCAGTAGGGTGGTCATATGGCTTAAATGCAAATTGATCGTTATGATGACATCAGGTGGAGGGAAAAAAATACTGTGAATCATGAGCAACGACAAAAAGCAAAACAAACATGCTCCCCAGTTATCTGGACGCCACTCTTGGATTTTACTGGAACTTAATACCACCTAAGTTTCAAACCCACTACACCAATCTTTCCTTCTCTCTCTCTCTCTCTCTCTCAATTTCTTCAAACGCCCGTGCCCTGAAATAATTTAATGGTATTCATATTCCATTTTGGCGCGCGCAAATTATATATATTAAAAAAAAAGCTAATGGTTTTCATCCAAGGGGAGATCAACGTGCATCGTGAAATCAGAAGACTGATTAGTTCAATCCGGAAGCACTATAAAACAGTGTAGAAAAGCGAAGCAGTGGGGAGGACGATGCGAAACAGAAACAAACTCTTGACCGGAAGTACCCACACGGAGGAAGTAAGTCGCAGTGCAACCTCCAGGAGTGGAAAGTACAGCACTTGCAGTCCCGCACGGAGTCCTACGCAGAATCCTGGAGAGCAAGCAACACCCACAATCAAAAGGAGGAGAGAACAACTCCCAAGCCGAATAGGCAAGTCAGTCAATAAAATCGGAATTTGCCTGACCCAAAAAAAAAAAAAAAATCGGAGACACAGGCGGTTGAAGGATTGGCGAACCCGGACCGAGAACGAACAACAGTGAAGAGACAAGGACCAACAAAGAAGCAAGAATGGACGCAGGTGATAGGACGTGAAAGGCACAGAAGGAAACCAACCCATCCAGATGCACTTGTAATAAAGGCAACAGGCGATCTTTCTTACGCGGACATGCTGCGGAAGATAAGAACAGACCCCTCACCAAAGAAGCTGGAAAAAAATGTTGACCACGTCCAAAAGATCGTGAAAGGAGACGTATTGCTGCAACTGAAGAAAAAAGCAGACGGTCAATTTTCGGACTTCCAACAAGAAGTGAAGATGATTCTAGAAAGCAAAGCTGAAGACAGAACCGTGACAAATGAGGTCACAATCGAGGTAAAGGATCTTGATGAAATCACGACCAAGGAAGAGGTTGCTCTAGCCCTCTCAGAGCAAATCGACCAACAAAAGCCGATACCAGTAACTGCAGTAAAGTCAATGAGGAAGACCTATGCTGGGACGCAGACAGCAGTGGTAAGTTTGCCAGCAAGCATCACCAACAAAGCGTTAGCGATCAGAAAAGGAAAACCGGACTTGAAAAGATGTTACCGATGCCTCGGGTTTGGTCATTGTGTAAAGGACTGTAAGAGCGAAAACCTGTCCGAACACTACTACAGATGCCGTGGAAAAGGTCATAAGGTAACGGATTGCTCATCAGAGAGGGAATTAGACTTAATTCTGGTAAAAGCCAATCTATCGCTATTAGCCGTACCAACTTAGGAATGTCCTGCCTTCCTCCTATAGAAATAAACGGTTGTCGTCTTGAGTATTCTCAGAGGGTTAAAAATATAGGTTTGAACTTCAATCAGAATCTAACTTGGGACGATCATATCACAATAACTGTGGGCAAGGTTTATGGCAGTCTACGCGCATTATACCAATCTGGAGGGTGAAAGCGACATTGGTGAAATCTTTAATTCTGCCAATGTTGCTTTATGCACATTCAGTTTTCTGTGATTCCAGTAGCTTTAGTTCACGAAAATTAAGAGTGGCATTCAATAGTGCTGGGAGATTTGTGTATAATGCACGCCGCCATGATCATATCTCTGTTCCTTAATTATTTAGATTTTAATGTTCTAGTCGTTTTGTTCAAACTCAAGGAGAATAAAACGCCGGAGTACCTTTGTCATAGATTTCAGTTCGCTACCTTTGAAAGAAGTCGACTCTGCCTACTTTTCAATTAAACATGACCGAAAAACAAGAAAAGAAAACTTCTGAGATTCATACATTTATCTGGGTGGTTTAGCCTAGCGGTCGAAGATTGAAATTTGTAGGTTCCCAGGGTTCTAAATATTGGGCACAATGAGGGAGATTATATTGAGAAAGATAATTTTTTAATCTGATCTCTTCTTTCACTTAATTCAGGGTCTCTCCGCATTCTGGCTTCTAGGCCTAAAAATAGTTAGTTCGTAGCTGTTTTAACATAGTTTGTGGCTATACAGCAAAAGGAGTATATCTTCCTTCCACAGCAGTTTAATTTGAAACCATTTAGTTATCTCACTGTAGTATCAAATAACAACTGCGATACTCTCTTGTCTTTATCGGATACTAACTTCGCTGTTGGCTTTGTAACTCAGAAATTCGATGCAAAAATATTGATCGACAAGTCGAATCAATCGTAGATCCTGTTCCAGAGATTTGCTGCTGCAGAGCACGATCTTTCTTCGCGCCTTATCTTCTTGTTATTCTTGTTCCGAAGTCAACTTACCATATGCGACCCATTCAAGCTTCGTAAACGCAGTGACAAGTCCTTCCTTTTGACAGTCGACGATTTCCATTGGTGCTCCGAGATGGCTGTTGTCCACTCCGATCAATGTTTTGGTCTGACTTGATTATAATTGGCCAGAGAAATATCCAGTCGGCTTCGCAAGATCAGTTCCGATGCGGCGAAAGTCTGGGTTAGCAGGCAAAGTTCTTCAATTGTTTGAGTTCCACGTACCTCGAATTTGTCGGCTTCTTTCTGGTCTGCACTTATCGTTATGTCAATAACAAAAGACTTCTGTGTTCCAAATTTATGCCCTGGAACTTTCCATTGAGGCTGTTTGGCTAAGTCTGATGAACATTTATCAAATGGAGCCACTGTCAGTTAAGCAAGGGCCTTTGGTTCTCCAAATGTTCATTCTCCTAGTCGACCGGTGTTGACTTCTTTGTAGGTTCCTCCTCGTGCACAGACTGGTGGCAGTTGGCAATACCACGTGACTTTTTGGTGCGGCAAGTCCTGATACTGTGTCCATACTCCAGACATTTAAAACAAGGATTGTTTCGCTTCATGAAATCCCATTTTGCTCGCTTTTGTGCGATTTGGTGAAGCTGTTACATTCCACAATTGGATGCGGTGTTCCTTCGCAGTATCAACAATCGTTGTTTCCATCTTTCATCTTCGTCTTGATAGTATGCAGCACGTATCCTCATCTTGGCCAAGAATACACTGGGTGTGACGTACATGACATGTACGGCATCATAGTGGTTTCTTCCGATATACAGTTGTAGTTGGATTGACTGTAGAAGCTGCAGATGTAACTGTTGCGGTACTTACATACATACGGGAGCAGCATACGTAACGGCACTATTGAATGCGCACTGACAATGGGCTCTGTCGATCCTACTATTCACGCAACAGTTACTGAAAGTGTTGGCGCACTTGCTTCTCCACGTCTGGAGCTGCTACAGTGGCTTCAAGTTGTTTACGTTTAACTTATTCTAATGCACTGCTATCGTCATCAGGCTCTTGACGAAGTTTTGCAGTTTGACTTGTCCTCCGCTTTGCGATAGGCTATAAAACATCACATAATCTAAAAATAACGAGCTCGGAAATGAAACGCTTGAGTAAATGGGCGTTGTTCGCTGTACGTTGTTTATTCTCTTCAAAGAAAGCATTCCACAGAAAATGGTAATTTTCGGCACCTGTCTCATTGTTTTTTCCATGTGTTTTTTCTTTAGTTTAAATGTATTCCAGTAACATTAAACTTTACTGTACAAAACGATTCGTTAGTAAAATCTTTTTTTGAACTCAGTTTTTTACAGCTAAAAATTAAGTGACTGTCTTTTTTTTTTACTATATCGATTAATGATGGTATTTATCACTTTTTTCTACTAAACCATGATGAATTAGGTTACAAGTTATATCTGTCATTTAAAGTCACTGAGGTGTCTTGATAAATGCTATTTGCAATAAAGTGTTCTTGCAAACATTTGTAGTATACCGCGACAAATAAAACAGTTATATGATGTTATTACCTTCCTGTCTAGACACGCATACGATTTAATTTTATTTGCATTTGATTTAAAGTAAGTTACGTGTGTGCTCTTAAATAGTGCAATACTGTTTGGAGTTTGTTTTGTTTTAAGTATAAAAATTATTTTATTTATTATTTATCCCCTACTCGCCTTAAAGTGATATATGGATGTTGCAAACGTCTCTCTTGAAAAAGATGGGAGACATCGGGTCCATATGGCTCATGATTCTTATCTCCAAACTTATGAGCGGTGCCTAATCAGTGGAGGGAAAGTTATCTTCTTCCTTTGCACAAAGGGAAGGGCGATACGAGAAACTGCGATAACTACCGTTCTGTCAAGCTGATGTCACACACCATGAAGATCGTTGAACGGGTATTAGATGGCCGACTGTGGAAAATAATAAGACTATCTGATGACCAGTGCGGGTTTGTCTCGGGTAAATCAACAACAGATGCAATCCAAAGTATAAGGATCATAATGGAAAAACATCGTGACAACCAAGAGATCTCTTATGGGTGGCGCTAAGACAACGAGGAGTTCCAAAAACCTACGTGCGCATGATCATGGACATGTATGAGAGAGCAAGGACAAGAGTAAGATGTCCCGCAGGAGTCACCGAAGAGTTCCCAATCAAAGTCGGTGTACACCAGGGAAGCGTCCTTAGTCCTTTGCTATTTATTGCAGTCCTTGATTATCTGCTTGAAGGAAAAGTGACGGACCCCAAAGTGCATCAGTTATTCTTTGCTGACGATGGAGCTATCATTAGCGAATATCAAATGGTGTTGCAACGAGCACTTGATGTATGGGTGGAGGTTTTGGAGGGAAATGGGTACCGTATTAGTTCGAAAAAGACAGAGTATCTGTGCTGCCCGTTCTCTGATCCACACCAGCCTATTCCAGACATTTACTTGAATGGAAAAGTGCTTCCCAAGTGTGAAAAGTTCAAATATCTGGGATCTATGATCAATAGCGAAGCAACTTGTGATGATGACATCAATCATCGCGTAAGCGTAGGGTGGATGAAGTGGCGGGAAAACTCCGCTATCTTCTGTGATCGAAAAATGCCCCCTAAGCTTAAAGAAAGACTCTACACCGCAGTTGTACGTCCGGCGCTCACATACGGTTCACAATGCTGGACAATGTACAAAAAGTATGAGGGCAAATTAACGGCAGCTGAGATGAAGATGCTTCGCATGACAGCAGGAGTAACGAAGATTACTTACTTATGTCCTGTATCCCCTTGTGGGTCCTAGGGCCTCTACAACGCCTACGCGCCATCGTGTGCGATTTCTGGAAATGTGCCTCAGCTCTCCCCAACTCTTTCCCAGTTGCCGTGCTTCCTTCTCAACTGTTCTGCGCTACGTACTCCTAGGACCGCCGCGTATCCTGCCATCCTGGGTAAGCGGGTTCCATTGCATCGCTTGGTTAGCTATGGACCTGTCACCCTTTCGGAGAGTGTGACCGATCCACTGCCACTTTCGTCGTCGTATGGTTGTGCCTATAGGTTCATGGCCCGTTCTCTGATAAAGCTGTTCGTTAGAGATACGGTTTGGCCAGAATATCCTTAAGATGTAACGTAGACACCTATTGACAAACGTTTGCAGCTTCCTCGTGATAGTGACGGTCACTCTCCAGGTACCACATCCATATAGCAACACGGATTCAACGTTGGAACGGAACAGTCGTAGCTTGGTGTTTAAGATAATTGCATTACTTCGCCAAACTATGGATAGCATCCCAAACGCAGATTTTGCTTTACCTATTCGGCTGGCTATATCCAGTTCGGTTCCGCCATCGGTTGAGACAATACTCCCAAGGTATTGGAAACTCTCTACTCTCTCAACCGTTTGTCCAGCAATGCATATATGAGTTGATGAGTTTGGTCCTAGGCTGATCATTTTTGTTTTTGCCGAGTTAATTTTCAGCCCAACGACGTCTGCTTCCCTCTCCACATTTGCTGTCATTTGGTGAAAGTCCATTATTCTGTGGGACAGTAGGCATACATCGTCGGCGTAGTCGAGGTGTTTGAGTTCAGATGTAAGAGTCCATCGAATTCCTCCATTTCCTGTTGATAAGGCCGCATTCAGCACATCGCTAATCACCAATAAAAACAATATTGGTGAAAGTATGCAGCCTTGCCGAACCCCACTTTGGACTTCGAATTCCTCAGACAGCCTTCCTCTGTGCAAAACGTGACATGTGGACCCATCATATGTAGCTTTGATAATTGCTATTAATTTATCCGGAATGCCTCTCCTGCGCAAGACACGCCAAATAAATTCCCGATTGACACTATCAAACGCCTTTTCAAAATCGATGAACAACAGGTGAAGTGGTGATCGATATTCAACACATTGCTCGATGATGATCCGCAGGGTGTTGATGTGGTCGACACAGGAGGATCCAGAGCGGAAACCTGCTTGTTCGGCGTCAAGTGTGTCTTCAAGGTGTTCTTTGATTCGCTCCAGGATGATTCCAGCTATTATCTTGGCCACAGCAGGCAGCACGCAGACACCTCTCCAGTTTTCGCACTGCATTAGGTTGCCTTTTTTAGGGAGCTTGACAATCATTCCCTTTTTCCACTCATCTGGAAAACTCTCGGCTTCCCATGTTCTCCCGACAAGTGGGGACAGTAGCTCTGCCGATGCTGTTGGCGCAGCTTGAAAAAGCTCCGCGGGTATGCCGTCAAGTCCTACCGCCTTATTAGTTTTCAGTGCTTTGATTGCGGTAATAATCTCTTCTTTACTGGGGGTTGTGGTGCGAATTTGGGAATTTCTTTCTACGGACACTTCAGTCTGACTGGGGTGCATATTGCTGGCGAATACTCGGTTTAGAACCGAAGCAAAATGCTCCTTCCATCTCTTCAGTTGATCCTCATCCGATATTAGCAACGAACCGTCTAAGCCTTTCACTGGGTGTTGAGTAGAGCTTCGGCCACCTATAAGCTCTTTAGTGATTCTATAAACGGTTCTGCTGTCGCACCTCGCTGCTGCTTCTTCTGCTTCCGTAGCCAGCGCATTGATGTAATTGCGCTTGTCACGTCTCACGCTACGCTGTACTTCTCTCATCTTCATGCGATATAGGGACTCAAGCTCGATCCTCCCTGCTGCTGGAGTTGCTGCAATTTGAGCTCTTAGCTGTTTTCGTTCGTTGATCCTTCTCCAGGTATCCTCGGAAAGACACGCCCTATGGTTTCCCTGTGATCGACCGACAATCCTTTCAGCACCTGATGTGAAAACAGTTTTCACAGCGCACCAATGGTCTTGGATGGTGGCGGGCAGGGAGCTGCTGATTGTTTCCACTCCACGTGAGAGATGGTCCCTTAATTCTTGGCGCACTGTGGGAACTCTCAGTCGGTCTACATTGAACCTAGGTATTCTTGTGTCGTTAGATCTACGAACGGCAGCAGTGCGTAGTCGGAGAGTAGCTATCATAAGATGGTGATCTCGTACCAACCCCATGTCGGTACCTCGCCTGTTTCGGACGTCTAGAAGACTACTTCTAAAACGGCGACTGATGGCAAAATGGTCAATTTGGTTGGAGGTTGCTTGCCTGTCAGTTGACACCCAACTGATTTTATGGCAGGCTTTGTGCTCAAACATGGTGCCACCTATGACAAGACGATTTGCGTTGCAAAAGTCAACAAATCTTTCGCCGTTGTCATTCCGATTGCCTAGTCCGTGCCGTCCCATAACATGTTTGAGCCCTTCGTTGTCGCAGCCTACCTTGGCATTCAGGTCCCCCATCACAATGACAATGTCGCCATTGGGTGTTGCATTATGAACAGCTCCCAACTGGTTGTAGAAGTTCTCCTTTTCTTCCTCAGACGAACCATCCGTGGGGGCGTAACACTGTATAATGGTGACGCGACGTACTCTCGTCCGGAATCTGGCCGTTAAAATCCTATCACCGTGCGGTTGCCAGGTAATTAGGCCTCTGCGTGCTGTTGGCGTTAGCAGCAGTCCAACTCCATATCCACGGGGGTTTCCGGTTGGCCTTCCGGAGTAGAGTAATACAGTATTACGCGTTGGGGATTGGTACTCACCCGCATCTAACCATCTTATTTCGCTTACTCCCAATATGTCCAGCCTATATCGCATGAACTCATGCTCCAATTGAAGGAATCTGGCGTTCTGAGGTCCTTCACTCTGAGAGTCAAGGAGCGTCTTCACATTCCAGAAACCAATCTTAGTCCGGGTACGATAGCCAAAGGTCGTCAACGTATTATCAGTCCTTATCCGAGGCATTGTGTCTGTTTCCATAGCTATTGTAGTTTCGGTAACGCGGGTTGCTGGCCCAGGTTACCTAGCCTAGGCATAAGACCCTAGACAATCTCGCACTTGCAATTTTGGCCTATATGTATAAGGATTTATACATGCAGTTGCCCGGGGACCACCACGAGGAGGTAAAGCAAGCACATCTACGTAAGAAGAAGAAGATTATTTGTCCCGTACAAACACGAAATTTCTTTATTTAGTTTTCTGCTGATTTTGTTCCTAATATGGATACTCCTGGTGCAAGTACTAGTACGCAGCGTTATAGGAATTTGGAAAACGAAGAAAGAAGAGATAGATAAAGAATTTAGAAATAAGGAAAAAGAACGCGTAAAAGCGTGAAGAAAACGAAAAGCTGAACAAATTACGCCTGGGCAAAAAGAGAAGTAAAGGAAGTATGAGAAAGATAGAAAAAAGATCCAAAGAGCTAAAAAATTGGTAGCAAGTCTTGATAGTTCCCATAATTCCACTTTGAGTGATGAACTTACTTTTACATCGCAATCCGAGTATTTACCGTACAAGTGTAAGCAAACTTATGGTAAAGCAGTTCAGAAGTAGCGAAGCTTGCCTAGAGCACCTAGGAAACAAAAGGCTGTACTTATGGGTGTAGCCAAAAAAATTTACTTAAAAATAGAGGACGAAATGGAGAAATCTTTCAGTGTGCGATCGAAAGAAGAAGAGAAAGTCACTGTGGTAAACGAATTTGACGTTCAGATATTGTTTATACATGAATGACACAATGGTCACATGGATAGATGGGAAGAAAATAACGTTACAAAAACATTATCTCACAATGTTTTTACGAGAAGCTTTTTCTGTATTTAAAGAAGAGTTTCCAGATAATAAAATACAACTTTCCAGCTTCTGTGCATTAAGGCCTAAAAATGTTTTGCTGCCAAAAAACACTCCATTGGAGCAGTGCAAATGTATAACGCATGAGAATTATATCCTAAAACTAAAATGTTTCAAGATAAACTACGACAGCTCTTACTGGAACAACATTTTATGTGATTCAGTGTTAAATTCAAATTGTTGGCAAAATAGCTGTGAAGGATGCAAAAATGGAAGTAAAATCCAATTACCTGTTAACCCGGATAAAATAGTTACCTGTAAACAACGGAAAAAAAGAGACGATAACAGAATAAAACTTAAAACAGATGAAATTAGCTTGGGGAGCTGAATGAGAACTTAATTTCAGAGTTACCTGGTGTTCTGAATCATGTCAATATTAAAAAAATCCAAGCAAACGATTTTAAGAACGATAAGAAAAGTGAAAACGTGAGGATTCTCAAAATTGATTTCGCTATGTCGAGTACCAGAACGAAATTCAATCTGCTTTATAGAGCAGGGAAAGTGCGACTCTGTTAGGTTAGGTTGAAGTGGCTGTCAGCAAAAAGAAGCCAACACACTTGGACCAATAAAAGGTCCATTGTGATACCATACGTGTTTGAGGTGCGGCCTCTAGCTTACTCGTTGAACCATTAAGAGTTTCTGATGAAGCGTAGAATGTACCTAACGTCAATATTATTCAGATCATCTAGGTCATTGAAACAGAAGGCTCCTAAGTGGAGTTTCATTTTTCAGGAGAGAGCTGGGCAGGTGCAAAGAAGGTGAAGAATAGTCTCTTCCTCCTCCTCGTCCATGCAGCTTCTGCAGAAATCGCTAGATAATACGCCAAGCCTTGTTGCATGCTTGCCTATTAGACAGTGTCCAGTATTGACACCTATAACAGCACACCTATTTAGAGAACTCAAATTCCTAGAGCGTTTCAGATCCAGCATAGGCTAAATCTGATTTGTCGCTAGACAAGTTGTACTCCTTGGCTAGCTAAAATTTGTCTTTACGGTAGCATCCAGCGTTTTCCTTTACAAAAGGCAAAACTTCCCTTATTGCCATTATCTCCGAATGGAATACGCTATAATGGTTTAGGAGATGAAAAGAGAGGTTGAAATTAAGCCTACCAGAGAAGACAACACCACCCAACCCGTCGTTAGTTTTTGAACCGTCGGTATAAAAATGTACCGACTTATCTTCCGTAAAACCAGCTTCTTCCCATCCCTCTCAGAGCATTCTGCGAGGGATGGTAACTTGGAAGTTTTTGTCAAAATTTAACTTGGGGATGGTGTAGTCAATGTCTTCAAGGAAGATATTAAACTTGTTTAAGATGTATGCGTAGCAATATATTTTTTTAGACGACTGTGAAGTAGCTTTAAGGCAAATAGCTGATTCGTATGGTGTCATCCACAGTGCTCCGCTAGTGCACAGACAAGCTGAATGTTGGACTGTACTTAATAACTTCTGGTTTATTGCCTTATCCAAGGCAGTCCACCAGACAAGTAGCCCGTACATAAGGATCGGTCTAATGGCCGAGATATAGAGCCAGTGAGTTAGTCGGGGTTGTAAACCCCATTTGCACCTAATGGCTTTTTTGCAAGAGAAGAGTGCGACAGTGGATTTCTTAACTCTTTCCTGCATATTAGGTTTCCAGCTTAGTTTCCTATCCAAAATAAGACCCAGGTATTTTGTTTCGTTGGAGAAAATTAAGCTGTTCCATTAAGGGATGGAGGGCCAATAGGTCGGATTTTATATTTCCTTGAGAAGAGGACTAGTTCGGTTTTGTGGGGGTTCACTCCTAGACCAACCCGAGCTTACCATCTAGATAGCTTATTCAAAGCGTTTTGTAGGAGCTCTTTTAAGGTAGTGATGTGTTTACCGGAGACTGTTATAGCAACATCGTTCGCATAAGCGATAACTTCGTAAACCTCTGCTTCCAGGATTAACAGCAGTTAATTGACCACCAGATTCCAAAGAAGTGGGAATAGGACGCCCCCTTGAGGGGGCTGACATATCTTCTGACAGATGACCCACCCAGCTTTGAGTTGATAATCCGACCATTAAGCAGTAAATTAATCAGCTCGCCAAGTGAACTATCTATCTTCAGATTTGACAGTGCTTTGATTATCACAGATGAGTAGACGTTGTTAAAAGCGCCATCAATATCTAGAAAAGCTACCATAGTGTACTCCTTATGATACATGGTGTATTCGATTTTATTGACTAACGTATGCAATGCTGTTTCGACTGATTTGATTACAGTGGGCATGTTGAGTCATGGACAGTAGTCGTGTGTCAATTATCACGTAAGTGGATATTAATCTTTCGTTCTAGTGTTTTTTAGAAGGAAAGATGATAGACTAATAGGTCTGAGGTCTTTTGGAATGGGGTGTGAATACCACATTGACTTTTCTCCATATATGCGGGATGTGGACCAGATTCAAACAGCTTTGTAAAATATTTTTTGGAACTGGCATGATAATATCAGATGACATTTATAGTTCAGAAGGTGTTATGCCGACTGGTCCAGCGGATTTATATGATTTGAAGCTATGAGGAGTTTGTCCTGAGCAATCAGATTTGAAAGGTTGGTTTTTTGAACATTTGACTTGATAAAGTCAATATTGTTGGCAGTCAGGGAATTACTTGGGAAGTGTGTATCAATAAATAAATTTAATGTGTCTATTTTACCACAAAAGAGTCTCCAATAATTACGTTTGGCTTTCCTCAATTTGTTTTTATATGTTTTTAGCGATTCTTTGTAAGCGTCCCAGTCAGATGCATCTCTTGTACTTTTGCCTTTGTTGAAAAGATTTCTGCAACTATTCCTGAGTGGTCTAAGATCATAGGTATACGAAAGTGTTTTTTTTATTGCCCCTAACCCTGACAAAGGACAAGAGGAAGACATCGCTTTATTGAGAGCCAAGGTAAGGTCCTTAACCATGCAATCAAGCTCTTGAGTATTATTCGGGAGCATTAGCATCACAGCCTACTATGATTCCCGTTTTACTTTTTCCTGCATCTGCGACCAGTCTTGCCACATTGGGTCCAGGAAGGTGTATGATATCTATGATAAGCCGATGCTAGATAATAGGAGCGTTTACTTGTTTCTAGCAACGCTAGGAAGTAAAATGACTTTAATGCTACTTTTTACCAAAATGCACGATCTAGGATTACCTTTATCCTTGACATATAGGGAATAGTCTATATTCAACCGCCGCCGTATTTAGTCGCATTTTTCTTTTTGCTCCGCAAATTAATTCATTGTTAATTTGTCATTTCTCGTCGCATAAGCAATTTCCCGCTTATTTTTTTGACCCATTCGCGTTTGTGCAACTGTTCGCTGACGTGCCCTTTAATTCGTTGTCCTACTTTTTCGTGAACTTACGCAACCACTTATTTTCTGCCATGTCTTGTGGAATGTCTAATTGCCTAATCGCTTGTAATGCCATCTGTGGCAAATCTGTCCATGCCATTTGTGTCGGGCTTTGCAAAAGAAACACGGTTTTCATTAAAGAAATATCAGCTAACCTCCTTTTCTTCTGTGATGAGTGTAAAAACTTATCGCTGTCGCACGTGCTCCTCGCGATAAAATGCCTTAGTGACTCTAATGAAAACCATCGTAAAAGTCTCATTAAAAAGATAACAGAAAAATTGTCCAGCCTTGAAAATAATGTAAGATGTGTTGAAGAATTAGGCGTTGCGGTACAGTCTTCAAACGACGCAATTAAATCCAAACTCGTTAACATCGAGAAACAAATTGCTGGTCTTTTTGAGTTGGGTTTCGCACGGTCCAGTAACGATGAAACCACCTTGTGTCACCTTAATACTGTCACCTTGATCTTAAATCAAAATCGGATGCGCAAATTATCGCACACCAAAATACGAGCGAGGTTATTAACCTCGCGCGTGAAAACTTAGATTTTCATTTCCAAGCCCCCTCGATCAATCAACCACCTCCCAAGCATCCTGATCTCATGCTCGAAGTTATTTTCAATAAAATTAATGATGTCGGTGACGAATTAACCGTCGTACGGTCGACTTTTTGTGATATTGAGGATAGCATTGGAACAATATGCAGCAAAATTGATCACGTATCGAACCATACTCAGCATCACCCAATTGTTCAGTACAACACGTCAAAACGAAGTGGATCCTCTTTCATCTCCACCCTCCTGTCTCCAACGGATGGTTCAAATGGATAACTCCAACGCAGGCGTTACAACTCACGAATATGAAGTCACGGCAACGTCGTCTCCTCCCGCTGTCACCCCACATAAACTTATCAAACAGTTTGGCACTACATGGACACCTTCTGAGTGGCAGCGCAAATTGGACAAGCTAAGGTTGGAGAACCAGATTTTCACCACATCCCTCATCAAAGGCGCCCCTCACTACGCTAATGTCCCATGGATTACACAATTTTTCAAAAACAGATTTGGTATTACCATCAGCCAATGCATAATGCTCCTGCCATCCAGCCACAAGAGTAATCGAAATTTCAAATTCGATTTACCGTGCTGATACTGACCTCAAGCTTGGTAAGATGCGCATCAGCAAATTGACCGACAAACTCTGCATTAAATCTAAGACTAACGATAAGACTGTATATATGTAAATCTAATATTAGTAATAAGCATCCAAAACCTGTTTCCAACTCCTGACCCAAATCTGACACTAACTGGTTCCTAAAAACTGAATTCTTCCTCAAATTTGCCCCCCCTACCATACCTTAGCAAACGTCTTCTTCTTCTTCTTTAAATGCACTTAATGTCTCCGCAAGTAGTTTCGTTTAAATTTCGTTTAAATTAAACCCAACTTCCCACACTGGCTCCTCTTAACCGCTACAACCCTCCGCGCCACCTGCTCTCACCACCAATTCTTTCCCTAATTTCAGCCTCACAACTGGAGCCAAATACCCTAACTTTATTAGCTCTCATATTCTGAACCCCACATCTAATATATCATCTAATACACCTTCCTCTTCAATCTCTTCCTCCACCGCTCCCAGTCTTGATCCGCTTTTACCTCCTCTAGTTAAACTAACACAGCAAACCATTGACACCACAGAATGTCGATATGCACTCTCCAGGCTAAGAGAAAAAAAGTTTTACGAGAATATACGTCTCTTTCTCGTGTATCTTCATGACAAATCTGACTTAGTTTGCTATGAGGGTAAAACCAAAACAAGCGTCATGGTTTCCATTCTGCAGGAAGGCCTCCCCATTGAAATAGACAGTCTGAAGAAAATCTATATCAAGTTCCACGAGATTTTTAATTTGTCTCCTCAAAAAGTAGCGGATGACCTTGCTGCTTTTGGCAACTACGAGTACGTACACTGTAAAAGGACGCAACATCTCCAACGGAGCCGAAGTGACCACAATAAATTTTTTCGTCCATAAACTGCCACTATCATCAACACTTCAACCACCTTACCCTTCGTCTGTACACAACAATCTTCCTCTTACATTTTACTATCAGAACGTAAGACGCCTACGCTCGGAAACCCAGCTGTTTTGCGCCAATCGCATGCTCTCCCTTTCGATATCTATGCTCTGACTGAAACCAATCTGATCCCCGACATAAAGAGCCAAGATTTATTCCCCCCTACTTTTTAATATTTTTCGAGACGACGACCCTACCCAACCCTTGGTTGACTCTCCCTCTCGAGGAGTACTACTGGCCATCCATAATGACTGTGAATCTTCTTTCATTGCCATTTCTTCCTCTTCTAAGGTCAACTTTGTTACGATAAAAATAACGTTTCCACACCGATCCCTGTACGTTATGTGTTGTTACATTCTACCAAATCAATCTATCGAATCTTACCAACTTGCTATAGACGCGTTTGATCAAATAATTGACCTATCTGATTCCCTCGATGACATCCTTATTTTTGGCGACTTTAATCTACCTCTGCTGCAGTGGAGTTCTTCCGATGATGAATCCCTTTTTCATCGCTTCAAATGTCAACTGCATTAAGGAATGTCTCTTCATAGATCGGCTAACTGATTCAAGTCTATGTCAAGTTAGTAGTGTCCTAAATTACATGGGAAGGCAATTAGACCTTATATTCACAAATGATCCCATTAACTCCTCAGTCTCGCTTTGTCCCCTAACACTGTCGACGATAGATAACTTTCATCCCTCCCTTCTTCTTTCACTTTTCCTCAATTCACCACTTCAATCTACTCCTCCTGCATTTCGCACTTCTTACGACTTTCATAAAGCTAATTTCCGTAAAATAAATGCCTATCTGAGTAGATGTTCCTTTGAGTTTGCTAACTTTTCCTTAAACAAAGTCCTCACAATTTTTTACAGAGAAATGTTTAATTCTATTTCTCTTTATGTCCCCTTTTCTTTTCATAAAACTTCATCGTCATCCCTCCCCTGGTATAATCGCAAACTTCGAGCCTTACGTAACAAGAGAAACAAGTTATGGGTAGCTTTCCTTCGTACCAATTCTGTTTTCGGCTATTCCAACTATCTAGGTTCCTACCTTCAATTCAATCATCTTCATAACTCTCTCTACCAGCAGCACCTAATTAACGCGCAAGCAAATCTTATAAACGACTCTAAGTCATTTTTTCAATTCGTCAACTATAAAAAAAAATCTGACGGTTACCCTCCGTCCCTCGCTTTTGAAAACATATCATCAACTAATCCGTAAACCATTGCCAATTTTTTTGCCACCTATTTTAAACAATCTTTCGTCGACAACTCTTTTGAACCAGACCCCACTTACTTCAGTCACCTTCTTAACTTTTCTGTTGGCCCCTTTCTGTCCCTGCTGTAATTGAAAATAAACTACAAAATCTTAATTATGAATTCTCACCCGGCCCAGATGGTCTCCCTGCCATTTTTCTTAAAAAATGCTCTTCCATTCTCTCTCTCCCCCTCTCTCATCTCTTCCGTTTGTCTCTATCACTAGGAGAATTCCCTCAGATTTGGAAGGCCTCTTTCATAACCCCCATACACAAAAGGGGACCAAAGAACGAAGTAACAAATGATCGCCCCATTGCTAAACTTTCTCATCTACTCAAACTTTTCGAAAGTATTTTATACGAAGCCTTATACTTTCAGTGCAAGTCTCTTATCTCTCCCACCCAACACGGCTTTCTGAAAGGTAGATCAACTACTACTAACTTAGTCGAATTCGTGTCCCTCGCCCTGTCTGCCTTAGAGAAGGGCAAATAAGTCGACGTTATTGCAACGAATTTTAGTAAGGCTTTTGATAAGATATCTCATAACTTAATCCTCTTCAAATTGTCTGCCCTTGGTTTCGAACCCATATTGTTAAAATGGATATCTTCTTACCTGGAAAACCGTTCTTACAGAGTTCGCTTTAGATCCGCCTTATCGACTCCTTTCTTGGCCACCTCTGGTGTTCCGCAAGGCAGCCATCTAGGACCCCTTCTCTTCATTCTAACCATAAACGATGTCGAGAGGGTTATTAAACACTCTTCTCTCTTTCTGTATGCTGATGATACCAAATTTTCCAAAGCCATCCCTTCATCAGACGACTACTGTCTCCTTCAACAAGACCTTGATAGTTTTTCGAACTGGTGCCTACAAAATCGCTTAGAGCTCAATATCGCCAAATGCCAATACATTACCTTATCACGTAAGCACTACGTGTCCTCCGCCCGCCTTTACCTTCTCCATGGTCAACCTACGAGGGTGGGTCAATAAGTCCCTGAAAAATGAAATAAGGAACACTCTTTTCGGTATAAAAACATTTTATTTTTCAACATAGTCTCCTTTTAGCTCTATACACTTCATCCAACGTTTCTCCAATTTTTTGATGCCCTCCAAATAATACCATTGCTCGAGCCCCTCAAAATAAGCATTTGTTTCAGCGATGACCTCTTCATTCGACCCAAATTTCTTACCTCCGAGCCATTTCTTCATGTTTGGAAACAAGAAATAGACGCAGGGGGCTAAATCTGTAGAATATGCTGGATGAGGGAGGAGTTCGTAGCCTAACTCATGCAATTATGCCATTGCGACTGCGGATTTGTGCGCTGCTGCGTTATCCTGGTGAAAAAGAACTTTCTTCTTCGCCAAATGCGGCCATTTTTGCTTCAAATCGGCTTGGAATCGATCCAGCAGCTCTGCGTAATATGCGCCGGTGATCGTTGTACCCTTTTCAAGGTAATCGATGTGAATAACACCGCGAGCATCTCAAAAAACTGTCGCCATGACCTTGTTTGCTGACAAACCCGCCTTGGCCTTCTTCGGCTTCGATTCACCAGGAGAAGTCCATTGTTTTGGCTGTTCCTTGGTTTCTGGTGTGTTGTGGTGAATCCAGGTTTCATCCACGGTTACGAAACGGCGTAAAAACTCAGCCGCATTTTTCTGGAACATCGCCAAACACACCTTTGAAGTTGTCAAACGTTTGTTGTCGATTGTGTGCAATCGCGACACCCATCTTGCGGAAAGTTTTTTCATGTCCAAATATTTATATAAAATCGAAATCACTGAGCCATGTGATAAGCCTGTGGCCTCCTCAATTGGGCGACCAGAACGTTCGGCGTCACTTATGCTTGAACGACCGCAGCGAAATTGAGTAAACCAGTGGTGAATGGTTCCAATCGATGGTGAAGAGTCCCCATAATATTTGTCAAGCTTTCGTTTGGTTTGCGTGATAGTTTTTTTTCGCAAAAAATAGTGTTTAATGAGCACTCGAGATTCACTTTTCTCCATTTTAACGAAAATGCTAGTAGGCGTCTATATAAAATGGCTGCCACAACAAAACTATTTGACAGATCTGTCTGAAAATTTGGGTGCGTTCTTTTGAAAATCAAAGAATCATCATTCTTGAAAAAAAAAAAAAAAAAAATTAATTTAAGGTGACGACACAATTTGTGTTAATTTTCAGGGACTTATTGACCCACCCTCGTATATCCATCGTTCAATCTCTCAACGATCTTGAAATATTGTACGATAGGGAACTAAATTTCCGTTCACCTATTGATGAGATAATTCGTAAAGGTAACTCATCACTTGGCTTTGTCAAACGATGGTCCAAAGAATTCTCCGACCCTTACGTGACCAGATCCCTCTACATTACATTTGTTCGCCCCCTCCTTGAATACGCCAGTCAAGCGTGGTCACCCTTTTAGCAAGTTCATTTGACCAGAATAGAGAATGTTCAACGTCGATTTCTTCCATTTGCCCTTCGAGGTCTTCCTAGGAACGATCCATTTATTTTGTCTCCCTATCAAGACCGCCTTAACTTCATGAACCTGTATATACCAACCCACGAAATTTACGATGCCCTCGTCTTTTCTATCTACCGTCCCACCGCACTTCATATGGATCTAATGATCCAATTTCCCCTATGCTGCGAAAAGTGAACTCAAACCTCACCCAGTTTGATTTTAAACTCACCACTCCCTGCCTCAAAACCGAACTCCTTCACCATTCTCCTTAGATTTAAGTCTTAGTTTTAAGTTTTAGTTTTAAGTTTTAGCCTTAAGTTAGTTGTAGCTTGTAATAAGCTAAATAAATGGGAACATTCGCCCCCACCAAAATTGAATTAGTATCCGGGAGTACTGAGTCCACAAACCAGGTTGTTAACAACCCAAGGTTCTTGGATCAAGACAATATCTTCCCTATCCTTTGAGAGGCGGAAAAAGCCGGTCGAAGCCGTTATGGAGTGATGGGGGTTAATCTGAACTAACTGCAGCATTGTTGCTACAATCAGTCAGATAAACCTCCACCATAGTAGTATTCAAGCCCTCCGAGTCTGAGGATAAGCCAAAAAGTTCATCCTCACTCAAAGTTGCATTGTCTGAAATATCACCCATCTCCAAATCCGATAGCGAACCGTCATCGACTAAAGATGGTTGTATGGTAGACTGAGAGTCATCATACTCCATAGAAGGGAAGGAGATCGATTTCTCAGTGTCTATAATACCTACAATAGGGTCTGAAGGATGAGGGGGAAGTTTCTCAACATCCACCTCGTCCTTTTTGTAGACTTCAGTCTTCGCCAAAGGAGCAAGAGATTCCTTTTTTATCACAATAAACGCGCATCTGTAAATGCCTCTCTGCCCCTCCAGCTTGGCGAGTTTCTAGTTGTGAGTAAGAAGCGACTGGTTGCTGATTTGGAGGATCCGGATAATGTCCTCCGTGTTAGAGGGTTCGGCTGGGATCCACTTGCGAGTTCTTGGTCTCCCTAGTTACGACCTCAAGCTTAGCACCAGGCCAAACCTCTCCTAGTTTGCTAATCGCTAGCTTATAGAGATCACAGGATCTCTTGTCAACACAAGCGATCAGCTTGACATGGCCTTGATGCCAACCGCCTTCACGACTGTTGGGAGGAGCGCCGTAATTTCCCTTCATGATGTCAAGGAAGCAAGTCGCCAGTTTGGCAGTGATCATCCTCCATTTATCTGGGGTGGTTGTACCATCGATATCGTTCTTATCGATGACAGCCAGTATAAACTTCTCTTTGAGAACTTCACTGTATGACTTGGATGTGCCGTTAGATGGCCTGTATGAGGTGCTGGTGTTGTGCATCTTGGGTTTTTTTGAATCGGGATTCTTCCAACGATCTCTGTCTTTTAGACGTGAAGTCTCTGTTGATCTTATCAGGTTGAGTACTGACGATCCTTTTGGCCCAATCGTCTAGGGTTTTCACCCTATCATTCATTTTATTCTCCGGAGTTTTGGCGATTTTTTTACGGCCAGCTGAGCGACGATATTTGTACGTCTGTTTTGAGGGAGCGACTTGTCGTGAGCCGGAGCTACAACCCACTCCCGACGAGTCTTTATTGGTTTGCAAAATACCTTTGCTAGGCTCCGTGCGACCTTTGGCAGCAAAAGGACCATGTGAATCCACAATCCTTTTGCTGTCCAGTGCCTTTGGAGTTTTAGAGGTAAACAGCTTGAACGCCGAGCTACCGTCCGATTTTAAAGGAGGACCGGTCTCATCTTGAATACTTTGTGTATTGTTGTTGGTATTACCGGTAAACAGCTTGATCGCCGTGCTACCGTCCGATTTCATAGGAAGACCGGTCTCATCTTTTTTTTACTTTTTGTATTAGTTTTAGTTAATTTACTTTTGTACTTTTTTATTAAGGCAACTTACGACAGGTCCTTGCCAGGGCACCGCTGCTCCGATACAAAGCAAAAAGATTGTAGTGGTTCACTCATAGATGGTACTTAGAAATACCGAGATGGGAAACAGATGGCGCAGATTAACGAAAGAGAGATGTCGATAAGGGAGTTAATACTACATGGCATTCTGAAAAGTGGAGTCGAGCTCGGCGGTGGTTTTTCTTACATCAACCTTTTAAGTAAAAAACTTTGTAGTAGAGTAAACGTACATTTATAATTAATAAAGTGCATAAAAAATAGAAGTAGTGTTTATTTCTCTCGTACACCCTACAAGATAAATCATATTTGTGACATATTTATATGAGAGAATTGTTGAAACTGAAAATGTCAAAATTTCTAAAGAAATCATATGGAGTGATGGACCTTTCTCAGAATTTAAAAACAGATTCATGGTTACGTTATTGATTTTTCTTTCTAAAAAATATAACAAGAAATTTGAATGGAAATACTTTGCCACTTCCCACGGTAAAGGCGTGATTGACGGAGTCGGTGGTGACGTGAAGCGACTTGTAAATCAAAAAGCTCGATGTCAAGGAGATGACGCTGTTATCCAAAACGCAAAAGATTTCGCTATATTAGTAGCAACTTTAGCACCTTCTACGAAGTTTCCTTCATTTCTGAATCAGAAATAACTGAGAAAATTCAAAATTTCCATCCATGGAAAGCTGCAAAGCCTGTTACGGGAATATCAAATTTCATGCAAGAAACACTCTTTAGACAGTCATAGTGTTAAGTTTTCATTTAAAAAATGATTCAAAACGAATTCTTTATGTCTGAATTTCGTAAGAGTCCCGTACAAACGAAAGTGTCCCATACAAACATTTTTTAATTCTCATTTTAATAAATATTTTTTCAAACTTTTATTGTTTTATTATACCATGACCCTAAATATACCCAACAATATTTTTTTTTAATTTACAAAGATTATTAATTTTTCTAAAATTTTGCAACAAAGTTAAAAAATTAAAAATATGGTTCCCGTACAAACGAACTATTTTTCTTATTAATTACTCTCTATTTATAAATATTTTTAGAAACAAATAATTGATTTTGATTTTGTCCCATCATACAAAATTAATGTAGATGCTTTGTAAAATAACATTTTGGTTTGTTTTTAATTTAAGATCTTAACTTATCAAATGCATACGATTTGTCCCCTACCAACCGTGGAATGGTCCTATATTATTTTACGACAGATTACTATCTGTAACTGAAAAATGGGAAAGAAATTCATTTTCCAAAACACTCTAAATCAAATTTATCAATCTTGATTTTATCGAATTTTTTTGTTGCTCTCTATTTATAAATTTAAATCGTTACCATTAATCATTTAAATTGTATTACATTTAAATTAATGTTAAGAGATTTTTCTACATTGTTTTATAATTGTTGAGTATATTGAAAGGGAAATTAGAAAATAAGCACTTAATCAAAGATAAATAATTTGTTTGAATGCTTGTTTTAAATTAACTGCAAGTTTATGTACAACAGTATTCTAAAAAACTTAGACTTGAAGGTGCTGGAATTAATTATACCCACTAACTACCACAATTACTGATAGAATTGTATCGTTTTAGTTTTACTGGGACCTACTCTGATCGAAATACGAGAATATACGAAATACTCGTAAAGATGGCAGTGTTTACCCAAATGAATGCTGAACGCATTTGCACAAGATACACACTGTCTAGTCGGTGCAGATCGCAACAGCGAGTCAGTAATAAAAATGGTGATGGGTAAAATTAATCTTAACGTCTGGAATTTTATGAGGCAAGTAAAAGTGGCCTTAACGATGATGATGATCGACTCCTGGCAAACATTAAGTATTGTTTCCACCTTGGGTTTTTGTTATCTTTTTTTGGCGCGCAGGAATTCACGCAGTGGGACTGATTTTGTAGTTTTATTTATTTCGGGAATAGTTACCTCTCCCCCCTTCACATGTTCTAGCTTTGGTGAAGTGTTGGCTGCTCTTTTATATCCATTTACAGATATATTTCTGCTATTTGGAGTTTGTTAAAGCCCTAAAGAGTCTTCACGAATGGATAGGATAGCATAGGATGGGATACATTCAGTTTAAATAGCAAACTGTGCTGTTCGTCCTTCGGTGCATTGACGTGTTTTATTTTTTATACCGTATGATGAAATGATGGTAATGATGATAATGGTGTTGTAAATGCCGGAAAAGACATAGTCGAAGTCAAATCGTTTCTCTTTACCAAACACATACTAAAAATTGGATAGGACGAATTGTCATAGATAAGTACGCACTATACAACTTACGAAAAGCAAGTGTGTATCAAGATATGTAGCTTGTGCTCATCGTCACTGTACGTGATGATGATCGCCTCCGTCTAGCAATGGTACAAAAGTTTTGAGATGGTGCCACAGATAATGAGCTGCTGCAAGATGGTATTTTTCTTGCAATGGCATTTTAAAGTATTGTACTGTTTATGGTCAGCCCGTGCGTCGTACCAAATATCTGGCAATACAAATTATTCAATTATTTCAATGACAAACCACATCTTAACTTGGGAGGTGATTGAATAGATTTGAAACCCGTTATCCCGGCCACATATTGCAAGTAATTATGAGCACAATAGCTTAAGTAACCGGTCGTCGATGAAGTTCAAACTGAAGATACTTATTGTTAAGTGACAGTCTTCGACTCGACGAGTGAAGTGGATTTTCATTTATTCATCATCACAATAGTGCAATTGGTGATTATATCTAGATTTTGGATATAGCATCCGAATAAATACTTCACAGTCGTGATGTAGTTTGACTGGTTAACTTTATTGTTACATGACCTTAACACAGAATCTTTGAAAGGATTTTTTTTTTATTGTTAAGTGTGAAGATGAGTTTACATTCAATATGAAAGGTGCTATCATTAATCGGCATGAGAAGCGAGATTTTTTTTTTACAACGAATTGTTGTAATAATGCTTAAGAGAGTGGTTTTTTAATTTTATGAAAATGACTTCTCTTGCTTCGTTTTCTTCATGCATTACTTTTAATTTGATTTTTTTTTCAAGAGTTCTTATGAAGTTACAGTTAAAGTTGAAATGCATTGGCTGAATCTTAACCTATTGATTTCGTTATATGTATCTTTATGGATGAGTGAAATTGATTTTAATGAAGGCAATACGGATTAAGGTTACGTTGTATTGAGTTGGGACAACTCATACTCAGTTGGATATCAGTTGATTTGTTATTAAAACTATAAAGGGTGACCAGATAGCAATTATAGTTTTTCCAATTGTTATGCTTCAGCAGCTGTCAAAGTTACCAATGACATCCAGCTTTCAAAATATTCAGTAAGGTTTGCCATTTCACCATGCTTCGTTTGCCATTTCCCGAACTTGTGAAAATTATTAAAAACTATCCAGTACCGAAGAAGACCCAGAAATGTCGATTCGGCGCCTATCAGTTGAATTGGGCATAGCCAGAGAGTCAACCAGACTTATTTTGCGGTTGGATTTGGACCTACATCCGTATAAGATTGTTTTTGGCCAAAAAATCATCATCTCAATAGAGGCCCATTTTTGGCTCAGCGGCTATGTCAACAAGCAAAATTGATGTTATTGGAGCGACTACAATCCACAAGTGTTCGACCAAGCATCAATGCATCCACAAAGATTGACTGTTTGGTGCGGTTTATGGCACGGCGGCATCATCGGACCTTATTTATTTCGAAATGAGGAAGGAGACACCGTTACCGTCAATGGTCCTTAGTATAGAGCGATGTTAACTGATTTTCTGTGGCCAGAGATCGACAACATCGTTATATCCGAGCTGTGGTTCCAACAAAACGGCGCTACATGCAATACAAGCTACACAACGCTCGAAGTGGTGAAGGAGAAATTTTGCGACTGGGTCATCTCACGGCGAGCGTTCATCAATTGGCCGCCGCGAACATGCCACTTGACACCCCTCGATTATTTTCTCTGGGGCTACGTCAAGTCCTTAGTCTACGCTAACAAGCCAACCACTTTGGATGAGCTCGACGCTAACATTCGAGACGCTATTACCGGAATAACGTCGCACATATTGAACCACTTGAAGTACTGCCAGCGAAGCATGGTGGCTTCAGAATAAAGCCAGAATCAATTTGATATCTCACACCGTTGTTGTTTTATTTAAATTTCCTTTCCTATTGTTCTTATCTGGTCACCCTATAGTTAATTATACGAATAGAAATAAAATAAGGGACCAGCATGTACACAATCATTTGACCTATAGCAAAGTGGATATATTTAGAATTGGAGTCTTTTAAACAAATAAAAAAAAAAGATGCGCATTAAAATATTTTACGTTGTCTACTGGACACAGCTCTCTATTGAGTAAGGGGTGCTGTGATATACAGTGTGCTTCAGTTAAAGCGATATGACTCTTGATGATTCGTTAGTTCAAACCAAGAAAACCAAAACCGATAGCAGGGAGAGCAAACCTTTACCTCTTAAGCCGGTACCGTTGTGTAGTGTGATTCAATGCAAGCACACAAAGTGGAAATAAGGAACCATTACATAACACATTCCACACATTCAATCGAAAGTGTCATGTGGCATTCAATTGAGGTCGAGAGTGATTCACGCTACGTAGAAGTTCACTTCAGTTCATGTGGTTCATATTTTATTCTTTGCACCCACCGTTCATAAGTAAAGTAGAGTAGAGTAAGGGGATCAAATTAACAAATTGTAGTATTTTATGTTTAGAATGATTAATGCTCAATGTACATAGTAAAATCTAGTGTTAAGAATTTTGTATAAAAGGAGAATGAACATTGGAATAAAGGCAGTCTTAAACCTAATCTAGACTCACTTCACTGCGGCAGTAATTTGCCATAGACTTACAGCGAGCTGCGCTTTAAACAGCTTAAGAAGAGCGTGCTGCGCTTGGTACAACTTAGGGGGTAGGCTCCGTATGAGACGAACACCACAGTTGCATGAAGTTGAAAATTTTGGACTTTCAGGAGTCATCACTTATAACGCTATAGCTTAATATCAAAAACTATACTAGGTAGTTGGATAATACTTTGATAATTTGGAAAGTTAATTAATATAAATAACACATTATAGATATCGTTCCCATTTGACTAACTTTTCGCAAGCTACAACAGACAAATGAAATTATATATGGTGAATGTGACTGATATGGTGCTACAGAGATACGAATAATAAAATAAGACAATTATATATATTTATAAAAGAGAAATTGTAATAAGGAAATTGAAGATTATCCTTCATTAATTTTTTACATTAATTTGTTCATAAGCTAGTTTTAATAGGTGCATAAAAGAACATTTCATTTAAAATGAAAATCCATCTTTAATGTCTAATGTATGTATCATATATGTAAAATCTAACCGAAACTATTTTAATTTACCATTTATAATTATGTATATTTATAATTACGGCTGAGAGCCATCTTTTCACTAGTGATAGCACTAGCTGCGGCGCTCTTTAGTATTATAAATGCCATCTCGGTTCAATAAAAATCTCATTTTGTTATTATCTGTGGCAGGATAAACATCACAATGTCAGCCGAAATCGGAAATTCTCACAATTTTGAGCACCATGCGTTGAAAAGAAACTGGGGAAAAAAGGAAAGTCGTTTAAAGAAATTTTCAAAAAATGGGCTCGCTTATTTCAACAATGGCAAAAGAACTGTGAAGATGACCCCCACCCTGGGCGTCCTCTGTCAGTGGTCAACTGAAGGAAACGTCGGAAAAGTTGAAAAAATAGTTCTGGCAGATAGCGGACGAGTTACAAAGAACGGATTGGACAAATTTAGCATGACCATTTGAAAAAACAATTGTGCCCGCTGGGTACCGAAAAAATTTGTTCGCGCTGCGTACCGAAAATGCTCACTCTGTTCGACAAGCAACGACGACTCGAGTGCTGCAAAGATTTTTTGGAGTTAGCCGGGGACTATCTCGACGAAATTTGCTACCGAATCGTAACTGTAGATGAGACTTGGGTTCGCCAATACGATCCGGAGTCCAAAGAAGAGTCTATGTAGTCGATTGAAAAGGGGGAGAGGCCGCCGAAGAAATTCAAGGTGGAAACGTAGGCTTTGCAATTTATGGCGACTATTTTTTGGGGCAGCGAAGGTATTATGCTGATTGATTACCTATCAAAGGTGACTACGATGCATGGTCAACATTACGCAAATTTATGGACTTTGACTCAGCCACGTGAAGTGGTCGTACGGAAGCAACATTGGGAATTCAGGCACGGAGTGCTGTTTTTGCAAGATAACCAGGCGTGGGTTTCGTGACAGGCCTTAAAAGACACAGGTTTTTCAACGCTAGACCACCCACCCTATATCCCTGACTTGACCCCGAGCGACTTTTTTCTTTTTTCCAATTTCAAAAAGGAGTTACGAGGCCGGAGATTTGCAGATGAGAACGAAATCGAGGCGGCGGTAGAAAGTAATTTTGAAGGTAAACAAAAATAATATTTTTTTAGTGGTATTAAGGCACTGTATGCCCTAAGTGAGGAATGCTTTTCACTCGAGCGAGATTATATTGAGAAATACATTTTATTAGGCATAATTCAGACCAAACAAAGCACATCTCCAATAAATTGTTAGAACAAAACAATACTTCAAAGAAAGTCGAAGGTATTCGTAACATTTGTGTATAGGTTCAACTCACCAGCATTTAATTGTCAACTAAAGTCAAATTTTTTAGTTAGAAATCATTTTGAGAATAGAAACTGATATCATATCACTCGTTGGTACATAAAATATTTCGAATATCCATTCGGTCAATCTTGCACGTTGTTTAGGTTAGGTTAGGTTGGCTGTGTGCACCTATGTACAGACTCAATTTTAGGAGGTCCATTATGATACCACGGGTTCTATCGCTATTCTAACTAACTAAAGGGCTAATTGAATCAGCCGGAGCTTCTTATGAGCATAGGATGCTTTTTACGTCATTCGACAGGTCGCCGAGGTCGTCGACGAAAAGAGACCTGACATGGAGCAGACTTCTTTTAGACAGGGCTGAACAGATATAAAATAAATGAAGGATCATTTCATTCTGCTCTTCATCTCTGCAGCTCCTGCAGAAATCATTTGAAAAGACCTAGCCTTTTAGCGAGTAACCAAAGGGACAGTGTCTCGTGAGGACACCTAAAACGACGCTAATCTGCGATCGTTCTAGCAAAACCAGTCTACGAGTATTAGATATAGCTTAGATTTAACTCAGATCTGTCCAGATTTATTTATTTAACATTTGGATAAATCTCAACAGATTACTACTGAAAAAAATTGAGGCATTGAACTTACAATATTAATTGCACCAATAGTAAGATTAATAATAAAAATAATAATACTGTGGAAGCCACCTCTCGCGATCAATGAACGAGAGGTTGAAAGTTCGAATCCAAGAAAACATAAAAATAAAAATAAAAAAAATTTCTCACGGACCCACCTCTCAATGAACGAGAGGTTGAAAGTTCGAATCCAAGAAAACATAAAAATAAAAATAAAAAAAATTTCTCACGGACCCACCTCTCGCGAACGTCTGACAAACATTCGATAGTAAAATTGTCATGCAAAGCTTCTCTCAAATGGAAAAAATTGCCCTTCGGAAACGGCATAGGTCCCAACCATTCGTGAGGTGCACAACACGTGTGGCTGCGAGAAGCTAGGACAAGCCCTGCGTTGGGCTGTTAGTGCCAAAATATTTATTTATATTTATAATAATAATAATAATAATAACAAGATTCAAACAACCGGTCATGATAATTTTTAGCTAGGGTATTACATCATCAGGTCCGGTAATCTTGAATGCTTTGAAGCTACGTATTACCTAAAGGAGGTGACCCATTGGCCATCTGGTTTTAACAGGTAGCTGGGTACTTAAGGTAGCTGGGTACTTACGTTACCATAGAAGGGTTTCCAGGATAATCGTTACTCTTTCCTCAATTTTTTTTATAGGAATCGAGAAACATTTTGTATATATCCTTGTTATATATCTGTTTGGAGCTTTTGGCTAAGTTGAAAAGTTATCTGCACTTTTTCCTGAGAGTGTCAAGATTGGCGTTCCACTATGGCAGATTTTTCTTACCTTGTATTCTACGCAGAGGGTATGGCACCGACATTGCCCTCATAAGGGCTTCTACGATGGTATTCTTAGGTTTAATGGACATATCAGAGGGAAGCAACTTTTTCAGAGTTTATCTGTAAAGATACCACTTAGTTTTCTTGTGATTTCTGAAATCACACCATCGAAATAATTATGTTACCAGCAACATAAATTATGTCACAATGGTAACGCTGGATCAGGTGAACCTATCCTCCAGGTTGATCCGTGATGAAAAATTAAATGGCTGTTTCGTGTTTTGTTTGAATCAAGAACAAAATTGTCTTACGAATTGTCATATCAGAAATTAATTTTTGACATTTTTTTTGTTTTACTTGACAATGGAAAGACAAGAGAAAACATGAACTATCTTGTTTCAAACTTAATGTTCTTTCTAATTGGTCCTGTTGTTTTTACCGATGCTCAACCGTTATCGAAATAATAGCAACTAGGACTTTTAATAGATTGTTGAGAAAGCCTATATTTAATGTTATAAAGGGTTTCTCAATATTGACATAACAACTTTGTATTTTAATGCAAACGCATTCTTAAACTTTTTTTAAGATCTGTCAATGTTAAAACGTCAGCCAAGGTTTACGTTTTTATTATGATGAAGTTTATGAACGAGCAACGTTTGGAAATTATTAAAAACTAGGTAATGCCCGCTTCGTCAGGCATTCAGAAAAATTGTTGTTGTACTCTGCTGTATGTACTCAGCTGTATGTATGCACATATGTCTAAGTTTTTTTTTCAATGTTTTTGAATGTTTTTGTAATTTGTTTTTGCCTATCTCCTTTGTACCGTAATTATCTATGATACATTAAAAAAAAAAAAAAAAAAAACAACTAAAAAATTACGGGCGGTAGAGGGACACATACGCATTTTGCTACTTAGTTTTATATATATAGATCACAACTTTAAGAGCGCTTACTCCAATTTTCGGTCCTAATAATCGTCCCACCAGACAGGCTGTGCGTGCTATAGTGGATAAATTCGAGTCAACATATTCACTATTGAATGCTCCTGTGCCAGTGAGACAACGCACCGGTACTGAAAATATCGCAGCCGTAAGTGCTTCAGTTCAAAATGAGCCGAATCAGTCAATTCCACGTCTACACAGGAATTGGGAATCTCTCAGTCCACATTGTGGCGAATTTTGCGCAAAGATCTTGGCCTACACCTTTACAAAATCAAATTAAAACCCTTTAATACCCATAACTATATTAATAAAAAATACTGTTATTTCTTTTTACTAAATTGTAGAGTTGACCAAAAAAACATTTTTTTTTTTAAATTTACGCCCACTTTTTGTAAAAAAGGGCTGTCACCTACAGGTGATACTGGGCACTGTTTGTACTTCTCGCACCAGTTTACTCATTAGTTTCTATATATGTGAAACATCTGTTGTTTTTTCAGAAAATATTTGCTTTTATTTAAAAAAAGGACAAAATTAAGTTGATTTATTTATTGTGGAACAAATACCAACATTTCAAATGCAAGCCAACTTTACACTTATAGCACAGATTTCGTGTACATTTATCTGGACTGGAACTCCACAGGACATATCTCGGGTTGGGGGCTTTCCATATCTTTGAAGATAGATGGTAACTATATTTCTGCGAAAATCGCAATAGGTCCAGTTACTTGCTGATTGTTTTCTTATAAGCCATTTTGACAAGCGGCGTCTACACCAAAAGCAAAAAAAAGGGTACCACCACTTTTTACCACGAAGGCTTACCCTAATGGAGTCAACATTTTTTCAAAACGGTCGACTCCACCCATATACTTGTTATACATCTTGATAACAGCTGGGCAGTCAACCTGAATTTTCGACCGTTTTTTATTTATAACTCCAATCCGATCAACTTTTGAGATAGGAGTCAATCCGTGGCAGTTTGATGTAATTGCAACGATACTGTTATCGTGCCACTTAGCTGCAATAATTTCCCTAGACGTTTGATGACACAGCTCACCCCTCTGCTTCTTTTTCATGTCCTTGGAATTGGGCAGTTTGCAATTTTCCAGACGGTTTTCCCGGATAGTTCCAGTTCCTCCAACATTCTGTTCTCGCAAATATTTTAGTAGTGGTAAGCCAGTGAAAAAGTTATCAAAGTACAAATTGTACGGTCCTAATTCTTGTGGTAATCTGAAATGTAGTTCCAAAATAACTGCAGCTCCTAGGCCACATTCTGGTTGCATCTTGAGGGCTGGACCGAATGCACCTTGATACAGCTCACAGTTTACCAAATATCCGTGGCGAGTAGCAGCTGACAAAAGCTTGTAACCAAACTTAATGGGTTTTCCGTAAATATATTGTTTTGTACCGTGCCTCCCTAAGTATGGAACTATAGTCTCGTCTATGGAGACGTGTGAAGAACCGGCTTTTTTGAAATTTAATGTAAAATTTTCGTTGAGTTTTGTGGCGAACCTTTGCAAATTTGTCGTTGGACGGTAAAGATGTATTGTCACAAAGATGTAGATTCTGCTGAATCTAGAAAAATCTATTTCGTCTCATGCTAGAAGCTACTAGTTCGTTGTGGGTGTCATTCTTTACTTCCCAGAACATTCTCATATACTTAGGTGTCAAGTACCCTGTGAGCATCAATATTGCAATGTACACTCTGATTTCATTGGCTGTTACATTTAGAGTGTAATTTCTCTTCAAAGCGTACAAGTTACTCATATCTGTTATGAATTGAATAATGTCTTCACTGTACAGCAACTCAAATGGCCGTCAGCTCCCCCAGATTATTTTTAACTTCTTCATCACAGTCTCCTTTTGCTTGTGGTAGTCTTTCACTGCTTGTGGTAAAAGCAGTGAAAGAAGTGTTGTTGCACCATCTTTTTACAGTAATCTCTTTTTTCTTCTTTTTCATCGGTGCAGAAACATTAGGAAGATGTGGTAAATTAGCTTCGTTTTCATTTCCACTTTCTTCGTCAGTAACTATACCATCGTCAGGAGAAAACAAAATAATGTCGCAAGGGTCCTCCCCGATCTCCAATTCCTCGATGATCTCATCTAATGTCAACCTGTAAGACGTAAATAAGCTCTAAAATCCCATCACGATAAAACGGTAAAACAAACGCTAAACAATAGTTTTGTTATAATACTGCCCAATGTCACCTACAGGTGACACTTCACATTTTGAAAGTCGTTGTAACTATGCCAAATGATATTTTTATAATAAAATACAATTGTTTTATAGCGTAAAGATTCACATACTAAATGCAATTATAAAAAAAAACAATACTTATGGTTTGGACATAATTATCGCAGTCCCTATTGCAAGAACAACACCAACACGACAAAAATTGAATAACGCCCGAAACAATTGAATAAATTTGACAGATAACGCATAGTTAGCGTTGTCAGAAAAAAAAATAATGTAAAGTCACTTATTAGCTTTATAATGATAATGGTAGGATGATGCAAACATTTTTTTACATTATGATTTAAAAAAAATTTAAACATCTGTCACCCATAGGTGACACTGGGAATTGAAGAGTTAACTCAAGAACTGAAGTCTCTTGATTATTTTAAGCTCCGAAACTTCTCCGATTGGGCTCTTCAAAAGTTCGAAAAAAGGCCTGAATTTCATCGAAAAATCATCTTCAGCGATCAAGCTGATTTTTGTCTTAATGGCTTTGTCAATAAGCATGTTTTCCTTTGGAGCGTGGCAGTCCAGTGGAATGGTTTATTTTTGATTTATTTAAGAGTGAGTCAAGGTCGTGGTACATAAAGGGAATATAAATTCGTTGCTCCTTCCAAGAAATTGCTATTAAGTGGTTGAAAGTGAACAAGTGAACTTAAGATTTTTTAAAGAAAAATGTATCTTTGCGAAATTTGTCATAAATCGTATAGTGAAAATCATGTCATAGCGCGGAAAAGCAAAAATACAAGTGTGGAAAATGTTTAGCTGAATTCACAGGAAATGATAATTTAAAGCATCACATGAATGTGAAATATCCATTAATAGTTCCGAAACCTTTGAGAACTAATCATTCTTCATTGCCATCAGCGTCAGCAGTAGCTTAGAAGAACATTCAAGAAGAACCATGCAAAAGAGAGAGCTTTCTCCACAGAAACCTTCAGAATTGCTTAATAAAAAGGCAAAACCCACGATTTATAAGTGCATTTTAATCTGTGAAGAGGATGTTGAGGAAACTAAATGGGCACAACATCAAAGAAAAAATAATCATAAAGACAAGGCAAAATAAGTCTTAAGGGGAAATGTGAGCTATATTAGTGGAAAATTCAAGAATAGAGTGGAAAGTTTTTCAATAAAAAACAAAGACGAATCCATTTTAGACGTTGGAACACTATTCGAAAGAAATATGGCTGTGATAGTTGAATTATCATAAAGTGAACTTGAAGTGTTGAAAGCAATAAAATTTAACATAAATTATGAGTTTGTGAAAAACGATCGCGGTGAAGATAATACGATTGTGGATTTCGAAATTATGCAAAACCAAGATGAATGTTATCCTAGCTAGGTATAATAAAGATGATGGTTATAGATATTAAAGTAAAATTAGAATAATTTCAAGAAACAGGAAGCGGTTGGGCATTGCTTTCAGCTGTTATATCGGCTCTAGATAAATATGTTGTATGTAAACATCAGAGGCCGTTAGCCTATAAGATACGTGATATAAGAGAGGACACAATAGAAGTTAATGGAACTGTAATAAACTTTGCTAACATGAAATTTCGTCTTGTAGTTAAAGATGTGAAAATCTTCGAGACCAATAACCCAGGGATTAGTGTGAATGTTTTTGGTTATAAACATCATCGGGCCCTATTATCACACGAATGAGGAAAAGAATATACATATAAACTTGCTTTTCTGTGAAAATAATGAGGGTACTATGTGTACATCAAAACCATATCGCGGTTGTTGAAAAATCAAATAACCAAGTCTAAGAAGCGAATACATCTCCGTAAAGGGTGTTTACTACGGTATCCCAGCGAATTAAACATAGAGAAACACAAAAGTGAGTGCCGCAAACTGGTTACGATAATACCAGAGGAAGGGAAGAATAACATTGAATTTGAGAAACATGAAAGAAAGTTTTATGTTCCATTTACTTTGAGTCCATCATAGATTCCGTGAGTCATTGTACACCAAATCCAGAAACTTCGTCAACATATATACATATATTGGCAAGGAATTAAAAAGAAGAAAAAAATAAAAAAAAATAAACATTAGACTTATTCAATTATTTTTTTAGGAGAAAATCATGTTACATAATTTTTCGGGTTATGATTGCCTTCTTTTTCTGAAAAGTCTTCCTAAAATTAACGGAGACATTAAAATAATACCACAAAACAAAGAGAATTACATTTCACTCTCTAAACATATACTGCTGATAAACAACGATTCATTTGAAGTGCGGTTTTTAGATTTAAACCGATTCTTTCAATCTAGTATAGATTCATTGGCAAACAAATTTTTGATTGATGGTTTGGTTCATACCAAGGCATTTTTTTAAAAATGACAAATCTTTTTAATTGACTTTTAGGAAAGGCGTAAACATCCCTACGATTATCTTGATTCGTAGGAACGGTTTGAAGACTGCTCTCTTCCACCAATTTATAAGATCTACTAGAAAATGATTCAATTCAATTCAATTAAATTCAATTCAATTCATTCTTTAATTCAATAAATACATATGTACAGAGTATATACTATTCATTAATATTTACATACGACAGACTACTAAATGTATCAGCTATCAAAAAACATCAATATTGCAGAATGAAGAGATATATAAAGTGTTTTTCATTATTTATTATTCATTATATTATTTATTGAAGAATATTAAGATACATTCTGTAGTTCAGAGAACTAGTGTCGAATGTATCATATTGAGCAAACTTATAGAAAACATGAAATATAAAATATAGAAATGTGGTAGTGGGGTGATTATAATAACTAAAGAAACAAATTCCATACATTAATCAGCATTTTAATCCAGAATGCAAAATGAGTATCACAAAAAATTTCTTAGATCATCATACAGATCAAGTGATTTATATCATTTAAGTCGTGATTGAAAAGGCATTTTTTAACCTCTCGGTTGAAAAAAAAAAAATATTTCTAGTACATCTTAAGGCAAGCGGTAATATATTATAGAGCCTAGGTGCTACAGAAGTAAAAAAATTAAATAATGAGTTGTGTTATGCGGTGGAATAGCGGCCAGATGACGACCGTTGCTACGAATTCCATGGTAAGTTGGATTCCTATTAAGAGAGTATCCACTTCTTAAAAAAAAAGATTTTTAGAACTTTGTAATTATAGAGGTGCTTAAGAGGAAGAATCTTTGATTTAAAGAAGAGCGAAAAGCTATGTTCCATGCGTCCCTTTTTCCAAATAATTCTAATAATATGTTTCTGGACAACAATCAAAGGTTGAATTTTAGTGCCATGAGTACCTCCCCAACAAATCAAACCATATTGTAACTTAGACTGTACTAAATCATAATATAATGTTTCTAACAGTTTACGAGAAGAAAACAATCTTAGATGGTATATTATGCTCGTAGTCTTTAATAAATATTTCCTTAGTGAGGCAGTATGAGCACTCCAATTCACACCGATATCGATTTCCAGACCCAAGTACTTAACAACTGTAGATCTTTCAATCGTAAAGCATTTGGATGAGCAGTTCACATCGACGTTAAATGTATTAGAACCAATATTTTTACCACAAGTATCAGGACTAAGTAATATCCGTTGAGAATTGGTACTATGGTACATTCATTTTGGGAATTGGATATTATTATCCAACAAATTGAAATACATGATTTTGGTCTTGTCACTTATAACTAATTTATGCCTACTAAACCCATGCCTGAGCTGTTCTAAATCGCGGAAAATATTTGCAATTAGATCTAAAGCGGAATGATTAGAATACGAACAAGCAATGTCATCTGCAAACCCTGTCTGGATTCCTTTTAAGTTTAGGCTAAAAATAGAAGTGATATATATTAAGAAAAGAATGGGACCAAGTACTGAACCTTGAGGTACGCCAATCCGAATATTCAAACTTTGACTGAACTTATCTCCAATTTTTACCACTTGTATCCGATCCTTAGGATATGATGAGAACCACTTTAGCATAAATCCTCTTAAGCCAGCTTTTCTAGTTTCACTAGTAAAAGTTCATGGTCTACGGTGTCAAATGCTTATGTGATATCAATATAAAGCGCGGCAGTAAATTTTTTTGTTATTTAAGCTATCGTAATTATAGCTGCAAAACTTTAATAGCGCTTTCTCAGTTGATTTACCTGCTCTGAATCCATACTGATTTGGGCTAAAATAAAATTTTTTTTTCAGAAAAGTGACAACTCTAGTTTTTATTACCTTTTCAAAAAGTTTTGAAAACACGGGAAGATGCAATTTTTAAAGAGTCGGGAAATAAACCGCAATAAATACTATTGTTGAAAATGTGAGCCAATACTTCAACAATATTAAATTAAATTTGTTTAATAAAGTTATTTGACCAAGTATATCTTGTCGACGAGTTAGAATTGCTCAACTGCTTAATTGCTTTAAACAATTCAAAAGACGAGATCGGCTCATAGAAGAAACTACGGACTTGGTTTCTTTTCCTACTGAAACAGTTCTCTTCACAATGATTAGAGATATTGGTAAAAACCGCTTCAGAATGTCTATTAGAGGCTACACTAGTAAAATACTCAGTAAAATACTCAGAAGATGGTAAATTTAGAGACACTCTTTTATTAAGAAGTTCATTTGCAACTGCCCATTCCTTTTTTAAATTGTCTTTTGCTAGTAGAAACTTATTGATGTAGTAGTTTACCTTAAAGGCAAGTATTTCAGTAGTAACCTCTTTACAAATTTTATTATAAAGAGTACGAAAATGAGGATTAGTAGGATGCTTTCTACATTTGATTAGAAGTTTATTTTTATTTCGAACTTTCTTAAGCAAGGTTAAAGACATCCATGGCTAAAGTCTCTTTAATATACTACGACTATTAGTTACAGTAAGGCATGTCGTAACATGTCCTACTAAAATCCTACAAAAAAATTTAACTGCATTAGAGGGTACATTTTCGGAGTATACGTCTGCCCAACTTTCATGCAGTAACCAGTCGTTAAGAGCTTCGCAGCTGATAGTTTCTACTTTTTCCAAAGATGTATATGAATCATCTTGTCACACTGAAAAATTAAACCTATTATGAAATGGTCTGAAATCTTATAATCAGAAATGGAACGAATGAGGGATAATTTTGAACTTCGATCAAGACTACCAAATATATGATCAATGCAGGTTCGCGTAGATTGAGTTAGTCTCGTAGGTTCATTAAAACAGGCCTCCAGTCCATTAGCCGACAAAGCAGAGACGCAACATAGGATTCACTCAAAATATCCAGTTTTATATCTCCTAGAATGAATAAATTCTTAGCCTTTTCGGAACTCAAAATTGAGCACAACTCCTCAACAAAAACAGTCTTACTCTTTTCATGCAGGCGATAGAAACACATAAAAACAAATATCTGTGAATGAATAGTACATATTACTTTGACATCAGCAGTTTCCATATTATTGCTGCAGAACTCATAGCTTAATTTATCTTTTATAAACACAGCTGCTCCACCTGAGGCATACGAATCATTACATTTAGCATGAAAATTATAACCGGGTATTTTATAAAGATCATTTTCATAATCAAATATCCAAATTTCAGAAAGGAATATAAAATCTGGCTTGTCGAAGAACGACTCTAAGTGGGCTAGAAGTATATCAACATTTTTACGAATGCTCCGAATATTTTGGTGAATGATAGAGAATTTGTTCGTTAAATTAACAGAATGAGAAACACTTTTAAATATCTCTTCATCAAATTTACAAAATGGGTTAATATATTCTTTTGCTGATCTTGAATAAAATTAAAATTGGAAATACGCATAACGGAAAAGAAGTGAGGAGTAATATAAGTGATTTAAAATAAATTTTCTAAATCTTCAAAAGAAGAATTTTTTTAAGTTTTATCGCCCTCCTATTTGTTCATTAAAATTACTCCCTTTTTTACCAACAAATAAGAAAATCATTTCTCAATTTTAATTAGTTTAGCTTATTATATAGTGCTCTATTATAATTAGTGAGAGTTTCATTAATTAAAAATTGGTTTAGCAACCTGTTGCCCAAAAAGACCTGTAGTTAGTTTCATTTTCTTTTTTTTGTTTATAACACTCTGCTTTAAATCCAAAGTTTTAAATTTTATGCGCAACACGCTTAATGATTTGGCCGATATAGATGTTGAGTTAGGTAGCGGCTTGGTTGTCATGGTCTTCACATAGCAAAACTTAATGTCATCAGGATTTATGCTTTCACCTAATCCTTCTGACATTAGTTTGACAGCTGAGTCAAGAGCGTTGTTGTTGTCAACATTAGGAACTCCAATAACGTCAATACACTTTTGCAAAGATTTTTGCTGCAGGTAATTCAGATTATGTTGAAGATTGTTTACCTTTGTAGAGAAATAGTCTGTTTTCTTCTTGTAGGATTGATCAAGAGTGTATGGGAACATTTCAAGTGCAAAACTTTTAAAGATTACCTGCTAATATATCTGCAGAGTGATGTCTTATTGTTAGCGGATATTTTCGACAGTTTCCGTAAGATCTGCATCAGAATTTATGAGGTAGACCCTTGTCATTATTACACAGCTCCTGGTTTGTCTTGGGATGCAATGTTCAAAATAACGAAAATTAATTTAGAGCTTCTAACAGATGTTGATATGTATAACTTCTTTAAACGAGGTATACGAGGTATACGAGTACGGTTATGTGTATTCATCGATATGCTTTGGCATATGTTACCACTTGTGATTTAAACAAATTAAAGGAATTCCTTACGTATTTTAATGCGAATAACTTGTATGGTTGGGCAATGTCACATGCCCCTTCCCTACGGTAATTTGCGATGGCATAATCCTGAGATTTACGCAACTGAGTTTATTTCAAATTTAAAAGACATTAATGTTGATTGTGTGTCGGAAGCAAATTTAATTTATTCAACAACACTTCACGATAATCATAATGGTCTTCCAATTTTCTTAATTGACAACTAATTTAAATTCAAAGAAGAAATATGTATATACATATCATATGAGGAATTTGCAGCAATGTATTAAAAATGGGTTAATTTTCACCAAAGTACACAGAGTGTTGAAATTCAGTCAATCTGTATATATGGATACTCAAAAATCAACCCGATTAAATGCTAGGTGTCTAATTGCAAATCCCAATTTCCATAGTCAATCTACCGAGCATGTGTGCTATTGAAATGAAAAAAAGGAATGATAAAGTTCGATAAACCCGTCTATTTAGGTTTTGTTGTGTTAGAGCTGTCAAAGTAGTTAATGTACGATTTTCATTATGATTATATGAAATAAAAGTTTAATGACTCAAAAAAAACCGCACTTGATAAAAAAAAAAAAAATACAAAAAAACCAAAAAAAAAGTACGTATATAATTACGTAAAGTAGAGTAAGATAGATTAAGGTAGAATAAGGTAGGTTAAGATTTGTTTCAAGGTAGTTTTTTAAGTTATATAAAAATAAAAAACAAAAAAAATTCATTCACTAAGTTTTTATCATATTTTCTTAGAAACAATTAAAATTAAAAGAATGAAATAAATGAGAAATTTAAGTACGTTGCGTCGAAAGATGTAGTTTTAAGTATTGGGATTAGCTTAGAGCGCCCGCATAGGGCCAGTAAATTAGAATAAGGTAGTTAAGTTAGTTTTAAGCGTTTTGTCTAGCATGTAAGTTACAATGAATTGATCAATAAAAATGCAGTAAAAATGAAAAATGAAAATTATCATCGCTTGTCACATTGCAGGTTCACGGTTCGAGTCCTGATGTCAAGAATCATCTATTTATTTCGCATGAAATAAATAAAAAAGTCGATCATTTGCGAAAGCTTATGTCAACTCTACTGCGAATGCATAACACTGGCAGTAGGGTGGTCAAATGGCTAAAATGAAACTTGGTCGTGATGATGACATCCGGAGGACGAGTTCACTGAAACTTAATACCACCTGAGTTTGATACCAACTGCACCAATCTGTCTTTCTCTCTGTTTCTTCCTCTTTCCGCAAAAGCTCGTGTTCCCAAAAAATTAGTTATAAGTGTATTATATCATATCAAAGGGGACACGTCCAAATTATATAAAAAAAAAAAAACTAATAGCTTAGATATGTATAAGAGGTTATCATAAGTGTATACGTAGCGATCAGTACTTATGCTTGGGGTCTTTACAAAATATCAAGTAAGAGACATTTCAAAGTAGGACAACTTCTTCAATATTCGTTATTTCAACATTTTCTTCCTGAAGTATTTTTTCAACCATTGAGTTTTTCAATTCCCTTAGAGTAAATACTAGTACTATTTTGGATTTTTTCTCGAAGATATTTTCTAACTTTTCCAAATTCTGTGAATCATCCATCACAGGTTAAACATTGAGCTTGTCTCCTTAACGATGGTGATGGTTGATTAGAGTTGAATGCAGGTTTTATGATGAAATTATGATGGTGATCATTGTGCAGTATAGGTATTTCCTTTGCGATAAACTTATTATTGTATTTAAAGGATACAATAATAAGCCTTGAACGTCGAAAATAAAATACATATTTTTCTTATATGTTTCTTCAATAAAAGCTGTCATTTAACTAACGTTATCTCGAGAAACTACTTGACTCAAGGGATTATAGTTTATAGATCAATAGTTCTTTATTTCGTATAAAATTTTATAAATGATCTGTTACCACACATTTTACATTACAGAGATATGATATTATATATACCTTTCTACTGAAACATTATTTCATAGTTATTTAAGTACTGATTACATTAAGAAGTTTGATTTTATTTTGGAGGAAAATACGACAAAAAACCTTCAGTCAAAGTGTAGAAAAAAGAAATAAAGAACAATGGTTAATAAGAAGTATAAAGAAAAACAAATACATATAACATATGTATGTATACGTACATATATATGAATAATTGAACAAAATGAATAAGTAAATAAATAAATATTTAAAAGAATGAATAAATAAATATATAAATAAATAAATAATAAATAACTAAATAAATAGAAATAGAAATAAATAAATAAATAAGTAAATAAATAGATAAATGAAGAAATAAATAAATTAATAAGTAAATAAATAAATCAAAAATTAATCCGGAGCTTTTGTCTGCGCATGACATCTCTAATTGGCTTTCTCCCTAGTGTACTTATGATTATATTCAAAATATCTAAGCGCGATAGATCACCTGAAACCGAGGACAATTGTCTGTCCTCGGATAATAAATATCGTCGGACAATGAATAACGCGAATAGTTCACGTAAAAAGGACTCCAGTGTTAATTATTGGTGTCCATTACAATGTCTTCCTGATAGTGACAACAACGCTGATATGGACGAAATAGTCGCGGTTAGTGAAAAAAAAAGTGTATGTACCACCAATCAAACTCCTCCAAAAATCAAGTGATTATGTTAACAGTTTTATGAAATCTTTAAATATTACTGATTAGTATATAAAAAGAATATCCATTGGGATAAAAATTATCTGTGAGTCTCTTGCTTCCTACAACTCAGTATTTGACAAGTTAAAATCTGAAAACTGCCAGTTCTTCTCACATGATCTCCGCAGTGAGAAAGCTTTTAAAGTGGTTCTCTACGGTATGGGCGATATGGATGCAAATGAATTAAAAAGTGAACTTATAAAAATTGGTTTAAAATGTATAAATATTAAAAAGATAACGAAAACATACGATGGGTATAGTGATATTTTCTATTCAATTTCGTTAGAAAATAGTTCAATCAAATTATTTGATTTAAAAAAACGTTATCGGTCAATTCTACATACACAGGTGAACTGGAGTATTCAAAGAAAGCTCAAAGGCAAACTGACCCAATGCCACAACTGCCAAATGTTCGGTCACGGCGAGCGTAATTGTTACATAAAATCATATTGTGCCATTTGTGCTGGTCAACACAAGACTACATCATGCGTCAATGTTGCTGTAAATAAATGTGTGAACTGCAACGGTTGTCATAAATCTAATGACCCAACCAGTGTCAACAGAATTAAGTATTCTGAGATGAAAGAAAAATCTCTAAAACAAAAACCCAAAAGTCTTTACAACAACACATCGCAGACCCCAGCTCGTGCTCACACAAATGCTACACATACGCAAAAACATATTTCGTTGACTTCTATGTCCGATTATCCTTTGCTGCAGCAGCCCCAGCGCTGTCGACAAGAGAGCAGTACTTATGCTAGCACTAGCTATCACCCTCACTCTTACGTACAACTAGAAGAGCGAAGTGTGTGGGAGAAGGCGAACTTCAATCAGAGCAGCTTTTCCAACAATACTACCAGCAACATTCCTGGAAACATTCCGAGCAACATATCCAACCAACATTCAACTTTGTTCACGATCGAGGAACTTAACTCCTTAGCAATGGAAATGATTACGAGTTTATCCACAGGTAAATCTAAAATAGAACAATTTCAAGTTGTTGCACATTTAGCAACTAAGTTTTTGTATACTAATGTTAAATAATATGTTAGATAGATATATTAATATTGTCACTTGGAATGCGAGAGGAATTCGCAGCAAAACTGTTGAGTTTTTAAACTTTTTAAATAACAGCAACATTGACGTTGCTTTAGTTACTGAGACTTGGCTCAATCAAGGTATAAATTTATCAACACCCGAATTCAAATGCTACCGAAATGACAGGATCGATAGGTCTGGTGGCGGTGTTGCGATTCTTATCAGAAGATCAATTCAACACTCGCTCTTACCTGTTGTTAGAACGCGTTATGTCGAGAATGTGGGGATTGAAATAAAATTAAGGAATCAGAATCCAGTCAAGGTTTTTTGTTTATATTTTCCGGGTAAAACTGCATCAGATGAGAAAAGAACTAGTTTTAAAAATGACTTGCGAAGACACTTCACGTTAACTGGTAGTTGCCTAATTGGAAGAGATCTCAATTGCAGACACAGAAACTGGGGTTGTGTTAGAGCGAATGCATGGGGAAATTTACTTGCTGATCTTCTTGTTATTTTGCCAATCACTGTTTTGTTTCCTCCTAGTCCAACTTATTTCCCAGCGAGTTCTCGTGGTAGTCCTTCCGTCCTCGACTTATTTGTTACAAATGTAATTTTATTTTACATAATAAATCCAATATCTCTAAATGAACTTAGTTCTGATCACAATCCTGTTTTCTGTCGTCTTTTATGGTCAGGAGAAGTAAAAGTGCAATATGTTCAATATCTAAAAAATGCAAACTGGACACGATTTCGTTCAGAAGTTAAATCTAAACTACAAAATATTCCCCTGAGTATCGACGGCATTTTAACAAAGGAAGACGTTGACTGCCTGGTAAACGACTTCTCAGAACACGTTCAAAGTTCGGTCGATGCAAGTATTCCAAAAGTTCCGAAAAAGAACTACTCTTTAAAGTTACCGTCCCATATATTGCTTTTAATTAAACAGAGAAATATTTGTAGACGAAATTGGCAAAGGTATCGCCAACCCATACAAATAAGCAAACAAATTTTCAAGCACCGTAATAAAGAGTGGAACAAAAAACTCAATATACTGGACAAAACCGGTAAACCTTTCTGGAACATCGTTAAACTGGTAAAAAATAAAAACAGACAGTAACTTTTTCTAGAAAACTCGTCGGGCACATACTTTACCGATGTCGAAAAAGCCAATGCACTTGCCGTCAATTTTTCAAATAACCATAATGTTGCACAGAATTTAGGTGATGCACACACCAACACCCTCGTGAACAACACCATTCAAGACTTTCTAGCACAAGGAACAAATCATTCCTCTTCTACCATTTTTGTTACCGAAGAAGATATAGACTTCATAATAAACAACCTACGTCCTATGAAATCTGGAGGTCTTGATATGTTAAGAAACATTTACTTTAAACAACTACCCAGGACAGGTATAAAATTCGTAACATTTATTGTAAACGCATGTCTGAAAATGCAATTCTTTCCTGATACATGGAAACTTGCAAAAGTGGTACGAATATTAAAAGTTGGTAAACCTCCAGATAGGCCGGAAAGTTATAGACCTATCAGCCTGCTAAGCAACCTTAGTAAGATATACGAAAAAGTATTAAAGGAGCAAATCCTAAAGTTCGTTGAAGTTAATAAAATTTACCCCAATGAACAGTTTGGTTTTAGACGTCATCACAGTACATCCCATCAGGCACTGAGAATATACAATTGTTTTAAAAGAAATCGCGTACAGGGGATATCTACAGGTATGGTCTTACTAGACATTGAAAAAGCATTTGACTCCGTTTGGCATGAAGGCCTGACATACAAAATGATAAGTTTAAACTTTCCTCCATATATCTGTAAAGTAGTCCAAAGTTTCTTGTCCAGTCGTCGTTTCAAAGTCCATGTTAATAGTAGTGTTTCTGACTTGATATATTTTCAATCGGGTGTTCCACAAGGCTCAGTTCTTGCTCCAGTCCTGTATAACATCTATACATCTGATATTCCAAGGTTACCGCACTGTGATATAGCTATTTTTGCAGATGACACCGCAATATTTTCATCTCATGAATTCGCTTTCAACATTAAAAGAAATCTCCAAAACGGAATGGAAATATTAGTAAAATATTATCACAAATGGAAAATCAAACTGAATGTAGGGAAAACGCAAGCTATCTTTTTCACTCGAAAAAGAAAGCCTTGCTTTCTTCCCAACAGACAGCTTCAGCTCAATGGGAGTGATATAAATTGGGAGACCTCTGTTAGAGATCTAGGTGTTTATTTAGATACCAAGCTTACATTTAAGGATCATACTACTAAAACTATAAAGAAAATAGGAATAGCAATAAAGATGCTGTACCCTTTTATAAATAGAAAATCGCTACTTTCAACTGAAAACAAAATTATATTGCATAAAGTAATTTTCCAGTCAATTCTTCTGTATGGGTGTCCGGTATGGGGCGACTCTGCAACGTGCCATATAAAAAAATTGCAAGTGTCACAAAACAAACTCTTAAAAATGATGCTAGATTTACCTTGGCACCACTCTACTTTTGACAATCATGAAAGAGCGAATGTTGAATTGATAGCTAATAGAATCCTTAAACTTAATAACACGTTTAAAACAAGATGCAGTTTTGCTGATAATCCACTTGTAAACGAATTAAATACTTAAGATCGTCAGATTGTAAATGCACATACTCATTTATACTCATTTATTTATATATTCATGTTAAAACCTTTATAATTAATATTATTTACTTATTACCCATTTGTGTATACATATCTGTAAATATTAGTATATTTGTATATTGTTTTTAATTTATTTTATTTTCCATGTTTTTTAAGCATTATCTAGTCATTTTTATTAATTATTTATTTATTTATTTATTATTTATTTATTTACTTATTTATTATTTATTTGTTCATGAATCTATTTATCTATTATTTATTTGATTACTATTTATTTAATTATTATTTATTTAATTATTATTTATTTATCTATTTGTTATTATTTAATTATTTACCTTTTTATTTATTTGCTCATATATATTTATTTATTTATTTATTTATCTATGTTTATACCTACGCATGTTCATATGTATATATGTATTTATTTATTTATTTATTTTATTATCCTTATGGGTATATTGACTTCCTACAATGTTCTTGCAGTGTGTTCATGAAATGTTAGTTTATTGTAGATTCTGTTCGGAAGATATAAAGGTTTTCTTTTTCGTGTAAAAAAAGATAGCTTGCATTTTATCACAGTTGAGCTTAATTTTGCACACATTGTAATACGGTTCTAATACTTCCATAGCATTTCGAAGATTTGTCTCAATATTGAGAGCAAATTTGTGTGATGAGAGTATTGCAGTATCATCTGCAAAAATGGCTGCTTCACAGTTATCCAAACTTGGGAAATCGGACGTGAACAAATTGTACAATATAGGACCAAAGACAGAACCTTGCGGCATACTTGACTGGACAAAAATTAAACTAGAAACGGTACTATTGACTACGACTCTAAAAGAAAGACCTGACAAAAAAAGAAATGGAGGAAAGTTGTAATTAATCATTTTATATAGGAAACCGTCATGCCAAACAGAATCGAAAGCTTTTGCAATGTCCAAAAGGATAATCGTTGTTGATTTTCCTTTTGGCGATTTGTTTTAACAAAATTGCAAATACGAAGCACTTGGTGGGAGATACTATGTTGTGGTCTGAAACCAAACTGTACGTCGGGATATATGTTACAGTCGCTAATGATTTTCATAATTTTTTCTTTAGAAATTTGTTCATACAACTTACTTACACAGCAAACTTATTGGTCTGTAGCTCTCGGGGCTGTCGGGGGGCTTTGCAGCCTTGGGTATAGGTACCACATTAGCTATTTTCCAAACATCAGGGAAGTACTGGATTTTTAAACATGCATTAAAAATAGCTGTTAAGGACTTCACTCGTGCTTGCGGTAAATGCTTGAGATACAAATTTCTTATGCGGTCAAAGCCACCCGATTTTCTTACCTTCAAGTTGTCGATATGAAATATTATATCGTCTTCGGTAAGAAGTGAATTTGATGGAGTGTCAAAACTCCTCATATTGAATTTATGAATAGTGTCTGTAACCATTGCATTTGTAAGTGGATCACCTGAGCTTGCAGATACTCAGTTGGTACTTGAAAAACTAAGCCCAAGGGCATTTGACTTTTCTTCATCTGCGTAATAAAAATTTGATCCATATAGTAAACCGGATAGTTGTTTGTTTTTAATTTTAATTATTCTAACTACATTCCATTTGTTGACCTAAACATTTCATGACTTTCTGAGTTAGATTCAACATCTCATCTCGAAATACTGTCTGCCGATATCTTTGCAAATTTCTCCTTTGAATATTTCTTAATTTTATCAACCCTAGTGCATGAGTGGGAAGTTTTTTTTATTAAATTTCTTCTTCCTAACTTTAGGTACTGAGTCATCTATGGCCTTAAGGATGAGTTCATTAAAGCTATCGACGACAGAATCTTCTCCTTCCCTATTGGAAATATTCGCAGCACTTTCACGAAGTCTTGTTTTAGGTAATTAAGGAGCGGTAAAGTGACCAGTTTGCATTTTTTATGTCTTGAACATAATGTACATTTTCTTTACCCGAACGAAGAAGCGTACATGAGACCGGATTGTGATCAGAACTTAGCGCGTTCAAAGACGACCACGAGAACTAGCTGGAACATAAGTAGGAGATGGAGGATACAAAAGCGAAATGGGAATCGAATCAGAAAGGCCAGGCGTTTGCTCTTGCACAGCCCCACTGCCTGTGCCTACAATTCAGATCGCCTCCTAACAGAAAATCACCATTAATACAAAAAAGCTTCCTTAAATCATTTTTAAACGTAACTTTGTTTTCAACTGTCTTGAAAGTACCGAAGAAATAAACACAATAGATTTTAATATTTTGGTTATTATTTAATTGAATCTCAATGCCCACATTTTCTACTAAACGCGTTTGAACAATTGGCAAGAGCGATTGTTGAATTGATCTTCGAATAAGTATTACAACACCTCCACCTTTTCTATCAGTTCTATCTACTCGATAGCAATTCAGAAGTGGATAATTTATCTATGCTTAACCCAAGTCTCTGTAACCAGAGCAATATCAATATTATTGCTGGTCATGAAATTTAAAAATTCAATGTTTTTGCTACGTATATGTACTTCTAGCATTCCAAGTTATTATTTTTATACGACTATTTACCTACCATATTACTTATAATTATAAGATAAGAACTTAGTAGCTAAATGAGTGATAACTTCAAATTATTAAATTTTTATTTTACATACGGATAATTTTGTTATCATTCCCATAGCCAGAGAATTAAGCTCTTCAAAAGAGAAAAGTGTAGAATTGTTCGCTGCATGCGTATTGTTGCAGTTGATTGCGTTCGAACTTGTTTAAACGGGGTTCGTCCAAACATTTGGCGGCTGCTGACTTGCATATAGTGTGTTGCTCTGCATGGCCGTCACAACTTGATTATAGTTTATAATGCGATCATGTAACACTAAACAGTATGCCGATGTATTGGTGGTGTTTTTCTTCGTTGATTTGATCCCAATGCGAATATCAACTGGACCGGTTTTTATTACTTCACTTTGATGTCTGCAATCTGTTATGAAAACAGTTTTTTTTTTGTTTAATGCTGAGAGGTGGTAATCTTCAAAAGACGAAACTGAGCCCGTACTCAGAAACAGTGCGGGATTTTTAGCCACTAACCCCTTCTCCCTTTTGTTTCTACCTATCTAGCTAGTTCAAAAGGTTTTACTGTTCTTAATCTCCTAGTCAGATTTTTTTTTTTTTTTAATTTGCGCGCGTCAAAGAGGATATGAATACTTTTATACTATGATATTATAGGACACGGGCGTTATGGAGAAGAGAGAGAGAGAGAGAGAGAAAGAAAGATTTTAGTGTAGTGGTTTGAAACTTAGATGGTATTAAGTTTCTGTAAACTCCAAGGGTAGCGTCCAGATAACTGGGGAGCTTGTATGTTTTAAATACATGTAAATGAAGAAAAGGCGTAATTAAGGCGATAGCGTGATGAAATTATAGCACGTGTTCTGAGAGAATGAGCAAAATTGAGCTTATTCTACAGGTACATTGGAGTCTTATTCATTATAATGTTATGCAGGAAAATGCAATTTCTGGCGTCTAGGTGGTATCTAAGAGAAGTTCCCAAAAAATCTCTAGTCAAGTGTGAAATATGATAATGACGGCGCAACCCGTAGATGTATCTAACGGCATCATTAAGAGCTACATCTAAAGTAGTCGAGTTCACTGTAAACAACTTCAGCATAGGTAATAAGAGGTATAATAAGAGCAGAAACAAGTTTTCGTCTGGTATCAGTAGGGTTAAAACTTTGACTCAGCCAGAGCTTGCGGAGACATCCATATATCCGTCTAATTACACTGTTTGCATGGTCGCAACGAGACAATTTAGAGTTAATAACAAACCCAAGATTAGTCGCTGATTCAACCATGTCAAGTTTATCTCCCGAAATGTAAACACAAGGCAAAGCGCTATCATTTAGACTTGTTTTGGAGATAAGAATCACCTGCGATTTTTTCGGATTCAAGTGTAAGCCCATTATAAACAGACCAATTATAGATTCCATCCAAATCGTAATTGCTAGCATTAACTAGATCAACTATGTTATTATTGTGGTTAGTCGTATACATTTGGACATGATCTGCATATAAATGAACAGTTGAGTGTTTACACACTGATGACAAATCATTTATATACAAGGAAAAAAGAATGGGTCCAAGAATAGATCCTTGCAGAAAGCCCTGTATAACTTGAAGAAGTGCAGAAAAAGAATCACAGTTGACTACTCTTTGATATCTATCAGACAGAAAACTACTTATCAAACTCACTGCACAGTCACCAAATGAAAAAAGATTTTTTAACTTCCAGCAGAGTATTTTGTGATTAATTTTATCAAAGGCCTTAGAGAAATCAAGAAGACAGAGAAGAGTAACAAATCATTTATCATAGTATAGTCGGATGTCCTCCAATATGTTGACCATAGCTGTAGAGGTACTGTGGTCAGCTCTGAAACCGGACTGTCCTACATAGAGCAGTTTATTGCGAGATAGGTAGTCAAGAAGTAGCTTGGCAATAACTTTCTCTAAGACTTTTGACAAACATGGAAGAATACTAATAGGCCTAAAATCCGCTGCACAGGCAGGATTAGTACTTTTGGACTTGGAGATCGGTAATACCCGCGCTATTTTCCAGGAACGAGGAAAAGCAAATGTTGTAATACAGTGATTTAAAACATGGGTCAGGTGGGAGATGATAAAAGGTAGGATAATTTTAAAAAACCGCAAGGGCACTCTATCCTCCCCAATAGCATTTGATTTGATATCTCTGACTAAATTAACAACTTCAATTTCAGTAACTGTATCAACTTCAAATTGCCTTAAACCAGGGTGCAGAACTTGGTCAGTAAGATTAAAGGAACTCTCCTCAGTTGTACTACCGAAAAAGAAGTTGTTAAGTTCGTAAGGATCAACTTCACATTTACTAGTACTTTTATTACTAGACACTCCAATTTGACTTAAGTTATTCCACAGTTTCTTAGGAGGAAGCATAGTATTTAATTTAGAAGCAATGTAATTCCTTTTAGGATTACGTTTAATTACAGCCGATTGATTACGTAAAGCTTTGTAAACAAGCCAATTGGTTTTAGATGGACTTCTTTTCCGTATACTATAAAGCCTATTTCGTTGCTTAATTACATCAAGAACTTCACTTGTGAACCAAGGACAACAATTATTATAAACGTTTACTATTTTACAAGGAACAAATTGGTCAAATAGTTCGAGAACTATCTCTTGAAAATTGCAGATTTTTTCATTGGGGTCAGACTGAAGACGACAACGATACCAGAGCGCAGATAGAGCCGCAGTTTGGAGAACGTTAAAATTTATAGACTGATAGTCACTACATGTAAATGTCACAGGAACAGCTGCATGATTGTAGGTACAAAAAAGATGATCATGATCAGAGACAAAATCAAGTGAAAGTTGATCAAAGAGAAGAACCGCCTTTGGATCAGATACTAGAGTCAGATCAAGGACACTAGGAATATTGTCTTTAGCAAAACGTGTGGGGTACTTACTATTATATAATTAGAGTCCAAGAGGGAGTGCAGAGTTTTTGATGTGAAAAGCCATAGAAGCATTTTTGAGGATATCTGCATTAAAATCACCACAAACAATGACATGCTCATATAAAGCAGAAGATTCAGCTAAGGAAATAAAGAAATGTTGTGGAGAGGAAGTACGGTCAGGAACATAAGTGCAGGCTATAAGACATTTAGTTGAACCGTCATATACTTCAATAATCAAAAACTCAGAGTCTAAATCAACTGATCTGTTAATGATTTTACACCTAAGTGAAGATTTGCAATAAATAGGAATTCCACCCCCAGTAGTAAGAGTTACCCTGTCATTCCTTTAAATGGTATAGTTGCTTATGTTATAGAGAACGTCCGAAATATTTTGCTAAAATCATGTTTCACAAACACATATAACATCAACACTTGAATTTGAAAATATGTACCTTAGATAATCTAATTTTTGTTTATTAAGGGCTACGTGCATTCAGATAACCAACTCTAAGGCCATCACAATAATTAGGGAGAACATTAATCATACTGTGAGTTAACTTTTCACCAACACTGTTATAAATTAAATTTTCATCCATAGTGCCATAAAACAAAGAAGAGAGGGAAAGAGAAAAGGAAGTTAAGGAAAGTAAGAGTAATAACAATATTTGATAAACTTTAAGTAGAAGTAAATACAAATTTTATATATACTTATATGTGTGTGTTACAAATCAATAATTTATAGCAGCTACAGTATCACCAGCAGTAACATCAGTAGCAATATCATCAGCAACATCTTCAGCAGCACCATTTTCAACAGCAACATAACCAGCAGCAGAAATACGTAAATCTTCCGAGCAATTAAGAGCAAACATTCTCCCATTTGCATTCTCTTTTACATAAACAATACCAGATTTAGTGTAAACAGAGAGTAGGTAGGTAGCATAGAGGCTAGATTGTCCAATATGGTCATGAATTACCTTTTGGCAAACCCAGGGGGACCTCTGCCATGTTTCGACTCCGCCGAGTTGGTCAAGGGATATCGGGTCATCAGATGCAAGGACCAGTTCTCTAAGGATTTCCTTGGAGAGTGTATCACTAAGGTTAGTCATGCCTAGGAGGGCTTGAAGCTCAAGCTTATCCCTGCCAAGGATATCCCCAGGAGACCTAGGGCCCACATCTGGTTGCCCAATATGAAGGTTGACGGAGGAAGGCTTCTCCAATGCCTAAAACTACACAACCCGGCGGTTCCGATGTATGACTGGGCAGTCATCAAGGCAGAGGAACCTCAGAAAAACAGCTCCTCTTTCCTGCTTCTGATTAACGAAGCGTGCCTGGTGGCACTCGAAGAAGCCGACCATAAACTGCATTTTGGCATAAGGCATGCCAAAATCGAGGTTTTCCGCCCCCCTGGTTCTGACGATGAGACAGGCGAAATTGATGGCACCGACAAGTTGTCGGAGGACATGGTTGTCGACGCCATTACCAACTCCACCATTCCGAATGTTGAAGATCGCACAGATTAATCTGCGCCACTCTAAGAGTGCGTCAGATAATCTGCGTGTTTTCATAGGGGTGGAAGACATCGACATTTGCCTTATTCAGGAACCCTGGGTGAAAGGTGCAGTCGTTAAAAGGCTGAAGGACAACCGGTACAACATCTTCTACAATACCATTAACCAGATTAGTAATAAACACCTGCATCCTAGCTAAAGAACATATAAATGTTTTTTATGTCCTAATTTTAGCTCTGCTGATTTAACTGTAGTTAAATTGAAGGTTGCAACTGACACTCTTTTTATTTCCTCAGCTTATATGGATCGAGACAGTCCATCACCGCCTGAGGAGGTACGACAGCTGACATCAGCGATCGCGGAGAAAAATGGCAAATTGATTTTAGGCTGCGATGCGAATGCCAGATATACGCTATGGGGCAGCTCGGAAATCAACAAACGCGGTGAGTCTTTTTTCGATTTCCTTGTGATGTCCAACATTTCTATCTGTAATGTGGGTAACAAGCCAACTTTTGTCTTTCCGAGTTCGGACAATTTCAGAGGTTGAGAGGAAGTCTTGGACATTACACTCAAGACCAATATTGACAACCTTAGACTAACTAATTGGCGGGTATCCGATCGTCCATCTTTGTCTGATCACAAATGGATAATCTTTAATGTTAGCCTCGAGGTCGAGGCACCTAAGCCATTTAGAAACCCTAAGTGAATTGACTGGTTCACCTCTGGATCCGGTGGTCCCTTGCCTAGTTCCGATCTATAGAAGCTGTATTCTTCTAAACCACGTCCCCCTGAGTTGGAGGCGTGTTCGTGTTGTGTTTATTCCGAAAGCGGTGAAGCGGGGGCATGAATCTGCAAAGGATTTCAGACCCATTAGCTTGTCATCTTTCCTCCTTAAGACGTTGGAACATATATTAGATACGCACATCCGTAATACAATAGATACATTCCTTCTATCAAAATCTGAGCATGCGTACACTAAGGGGCGATCGACTGAGACGGCGCTCCATGAAGTTGTGCGTACGATAGAAAAAACAATACAATACAAACAATTTACTCTTGCCACCTTTTTAAATGTTTAAGGTGCTTTCAATAACGTTAGTACGGAATCGATTCAGGAAGCTCTGTCCCAACTGGGTGTAGGGGAGTTTATTAGCAAGTGGGTAGTGACTATGCTAAAAACCAGAATCATTCAATCGACACTCAGTAATAGTGTTTCCAAAATATCCGTTGTAAGGGGAACTCCTCAGGGTGGGGTTATCTCCCCTCTTCTCTGGCTTATGGTAATCAACAATATTCTGCGTAGGCTTGACCGAGATGGAGTCAAGGTTGTCGCGTATGCGGATGATGTGGTAGTGTTGGTATCGGGCATGTTTCCTTCTGTAATCAGTGAGATTATGGAAGGTGCCTTGGATAAGATTAGCACATGGGCCACTTGATGTTGACTTAGCGTCAATCCTAGCAAAACTGAACTGATGTTCTTTACCACAAAAACCAAAATACCGGCTTTCATGCCTCCACGGCTTAATAAACAATTCCTCTCTTTATCATCTAGTGCTAGGTAGTTAGATGTGGTACTCGACCCTAAATTGAGTTGGAAGCTTAACATTAAATAGCGAGTAAAGAAAGCCTGTGTGGCTTTTTATGCTTGTAGCAAAACATTCGGTAAGAAATGGGGACTCCGTCCGAAGATGGTCATTTGGATGTATACTGGGGTGGTGCGCCCTATACTTTCCTATGGATCGCTAGTTTGGTAGCCGGTGGTTAATAAAGCATACATTACCAAACTCATCAACAAAGTACAAAGAACTGCAGCTCTAGGTGCTACAGGGGCGATGAGAACATGCCCAACTGAAGCCTTGAACGTAATCCTTCACCTTATATCACTCGACCTTCATATAAAGTACATATCAGCATGTAATGCGGTCAGATTAAGAGAAACAGGTAGCTGGTGCGATAGTCTCTACGGCCACAACAGCATCCGTAATCTGCTACCTCGGGAGTTGGCGGCAAATCCGACCGACTACATAACTCCCAGGGTGAACTTTCGCAATGATGTCACTGTGAGATTTCCTTCCAGGGCGGAATGGAAATGTGGCACGGTGACTAACGAGTTCAAAACAACCATTTTCACTGACGGGTCGAAAATGGACTGCGGGGTAAGGGCTGGAATCTTTTCTGAATCCCTCAATATCTCTAGTTCATTCCGTCTTCCCAATTCATGCAGCGTATTCCAGGCGGAAGTTTTTCCTGTACAAGAGGCGTGCCGTCTCCTCAAACATACATCGATACAACTTAAAACCATAGCCATTTTCATTGATAGCCGGGCCGCTATCAAAGCCATCGTATTTGCGGCTTCCTTCTCCAAACTTGTTGAACAATGCAAGGAGGAACTTGCCGCACTAGGTCATCGGTCTAGTATCAGCCTCATCTGGGTGCCTGGTCATAGTAACATTGACGGAAACGAAAGGGCTGATGAATTGGCGAGGCAGGGATCTGCCCTTGACTGCTCCCGTGCGGAGGATGTCAACATTCCGTTAAGGGCCCTTAAGGGTAGAATCTTTGCTCATTTCCTTGCAGATGCTGGTAATAGATGGCGAGGGTTGCAGAACTGTGTCATATCCAGGCAGATGTGGCCCAAGTATAACTGGCGCAGAGCTTATGTCAACTCTACTGCGAAGGCATAACACTGGCAGTAGGGCTGTCATATGGATAAAAATGCAACTTGTTCGTGATGATGACATCAGGAGGATGGAAAAAAATACTGTGAATCATAAGCAACGACAAAAGCAAAAACAAACAAGCTCCCCAGTTATCTGGACAGCCACCCTTGGAGTTCACTGGAACTTAATACCAGCTGAGTTTCAAACCAACTACACCAATCTGTCTTTCTCTCTGTCTCTTTCCCTTTCCTCCTCAAAACGCCAGTGTCCTAAAATTAGTATAAGGGTGTTCATAACCCCTTTCACACGTGCAGATTATAAAAAAAAAAACAAAAACCGGGCAGATATTGCTAGAGTTCTGGCATCTAGCACTGGCCATTGGCCCATTGGGATCCACGCAGGCAGACTGGGCACATTTTAATGCACATTGTCGTAGCTGCAATATGGCCAACGAGCCTGAAACAATCCTTCACTTCCTTTGTAAGTGTGCGGGCCTTAGTAGGGTCAGACACCGTATACTTGGCAGACACCTTTTTGATAATATTAGTGAGTTAGCGGAGATAAGCACCGGGAATGTTATCAGTTTTCTCAATACCACGGGGTGGTTTTAAGTAATCTTTTCTCTCCTTTCTCACAAGTCCAACGTCAGTTTTTAAAACATTTTGGGTCACTTGAGTTGTGGTATTAAAAGGACGCCTTTGTGCTAATTATGTTTCAGCATAGTTTGTTGTCACAACCACACCTACCTACCTACCTACCTACCTACCTTACTGATGTGAATTATGATTTAGAAATACTGCGGAAATGGTTTTATGCGCATAGATTTGTTATAAGTGATAAGACGAAATTTATAGTTTTCAATATTATGGGCACAATCTGTGAAGATGCGGTAATGTATTATCATTCACCCAACTGTCTTAGATATCGCCTAAATAATGTTTATATTCATGATATTGATAATAGCACAACTTACAACGACAACCTAAAGTGCGCAGATAGTTGCTTTGGAATTGAACGAGTTGAACGATTTAAGTATCTAGGTATTGTGTTGGATTATAGGTTGAGCTGGAAAGAACACACTTCTGACCTTAAGAAATACCTTAACGAGGTTGTAAAGCAAATCTACCATCTCAGTCTTTACTGTAGTCAACATATTTTAAAGTTAGTTTACAACGGTTTTTTAAATCTAGACTGCAGTATGGTCTATCATGTTGGGGTGGTAATCATAACAATAAAATTGAACCTTTGCTCATCAAGCAAAAACATGCAATTAGGCTTCTTTGTAGAGTTAGTCGTAGAACTCCCAGCTTTGATTTATTCAAAAACTTAAATTTTCTTCTACTAAAGCACTTATATTTTTATAAAGTATTAAAAATATTTTTTGAAAGTCCGGGATACACAACTGCAAGATTATATGGATCTTATAATTTACGCATCAACAATAGGAATCTAATAACTGTACCTAGCCTAGCATAAATAAATCGCACTTTTCTCACTCTTATAATGTTACTTCACCTCGTTTATTTAATAGTCTGCCAGAAAGTCTAAGAAGCGAAAGAGTCAAAACAGTTTTCTAAAAAATTTTGTTCGCTTTTCTTGTAACAATAAGAAATAAATATGTTGTTGAATGTCATTGTTTGAGTTAATTGGTTTGTAATTAATTATTAATAATTGTATATCATTGTAATTCTTTAATTTTTTGCTTGCACTTAAATATTCAATTCGCTAATTAATTGATCCCCATCAATAGTAAATATTTTTTGTTTGTAATTTAATGAATGGTGCATCCAACTCTTGTCCTAACTATTTCCTTTGAAATCTTATAGTATCTCTTAGTTTCTTACGAATTTAAAAAATCACTGTTAGCTATAAGTTTTCCAAATGAAATAAAGAAAAGAAATGATATGGACATGTAGAACAGAATCCCCACATATTGATGTAGCTGCAAAGGGTTTTTATAGAAGTACCTGTGTCCTGTTGATGGGCAGCTCGATTGGTTTTCTCGGCAATTGTAGTAAAAATCGAGGAATGAAATTGGCAATCTACTATTCCCACGGTAACTCACTTCATTTACATGTAATTTTATACCTTTCTTCCGCCAGGTTATGTCGGAAATTTTTTTCGATTTTGTATCGATATTTGCTAAACCTCAAAGAAAATATCCACGCGAGAACCGGCATTGGATTCTTAAATACGAACCTCCCCTTGCAAAACCACCTTGAGATGGATTGGACTAAGAACCATCATTTTCCACCTCTGGCAATGGCGACCGTGGACTCTTTAACGGTTTTGATTTTCGTTTTGTTGATGCTGCCAACATTTTTCCTGAAATTGCTCTTACATCCTTGGATGAACCCGGGATTGGTTCTTTTTGAATATCATAAAGAGACATCAATTCTGTCGCTGGAGTATGACATTCGCCGCTAGAGCTAATGTTTGTCGATAAATTCACAGCATCACAGCTTTCTCTGATTTCAACTTCTTTTTCTGAAGTAAAGTCTTGACAAGACAGAACATGTTCAGGAAAGAAATCAGGATCACCAATGCTATCATCAGAGTCAAAATCACGATCTGTACTTTCATCTGAATAATTCGTTTCAACCGAATCCATAAACTCTCAAATTTCTTCATCCGACATTCTTGACAAACCAAAAACTTTTTTCTGGTGCTGAGGACATTGATCGTTGTTTTTTTCTTTGTTCCCTGTTCACTATCCATTTCTCTGACTATGATAATTAAACTTTACAGGCGAAAGTGAAATAAGCACTAAAAACTGAAGCAACAAAAACGAAATAACAACATATATCCAAAACAAAAATATTGAAATTAATCCGTTATAATTAATTTAGTTATCATATTTAAGTGGCAATGCAAGACTTAATTACTTATTTTGCTTCTAACGAATGGCGACGTTATATTTAAACTGAGATCAATTAGCTCAGTTAAGTTCTGCCTAAAGGCAAGTAAAATGATTCAGGCATAAAACATTGTTTCCTTTAATTTAAAGGGGAAATAATGAGGGGCGCCTGAAGATGGTTTAAACGGTTAGAGGGTTAGGCAATAGAGGTCGAAAGTATAAGCAAATCATTCAACCTTTAATTCAAGACCCATCACAGAAAGTCGGAAGTAAAATTGGTAAGGCTTACAATAATTCATCTGATATGATATATTCCAATAATTCCGTCGATTGAGATGATCCTAATTAACTCGTTAATAGACTAAGGCTTTTAATTGCATCTCAAAATCATCAAAATGAGATAAACTCAATTGTCGAAGAGCTGCGTGATCATATCAAATATCATTTATTAACCAATGTTCTTAGCAAGCACGTCGTTATTTAGTCGAATGAGTGTCGATAAGTTAGCAAGAAGCTCCAACCGATTTTATAAATCAATAGTTGGTTCTCAAGGACCTCCCGGTGAAGGACTCATGGAGACCATAAATACTGGAACTACGAAAATCTTAAAACTGCACCCGAGTAGATATTTTGATGACCAGCATAAAGCTTTGAAAAACATTAAGGAACCCGCTGACATTGATGACGTAACAACATAAAAGTATGTCGATAATCGAACGAATGAAGTATTAAAAAACTGTCTTCTTGCCAGCATCGATGAGAAATAAGAAAAAAAAACAACAAAACTTGAATATAACTACTCGATTTGTTGGATAAATTTAGAAGCTATTTTCTTGATATCCTCAAAAAATATGATGAATATAATAAAAGTCATCCCAATATGTCGATAATCGAACGAATGAAGTATTAAAAAACTGTCTTCTTGCCAGCATCGATGAGAAATAAGAAAAAAACAACAAAACTTGAATATACCTATTAGATTTGTTGGATAAATTTAGGATCTATTTTCTTGATATTCTCAAAAAGTATGATGAATATAATAAAAGTCCCCCATCCCAATATAGTAGAAAGGAAAAAAATAAATTTCCACCAATTTAAAAATCGATTGAAATATCTGAAAACCTATTAGTACGCATTTGAAAGTTCATCCGAAACCATGTCTAACATAAATACTTCTTTGATTTTCGATGAGATTTTAAAGTTCTTAAAAACGCATCAATACTGACTAGAGAAGCATTACCAGGAGATTATAGGATGTACCTATTACTTTTCTAAGGAAATTTGAAAACCTATCTTGCACCACATCTGACACGGATGTCAATATGTTAACTGCCCTTGGTCTTCAAATTTATGCCTGGATGGACCAGACACTTGCGCATACTATATGATTGAAAATAAAATGATTAGAGTTAAGAAATTGATTTCATTGTATGAAAGATTAAAATAAATAAAACAAGATTTAAGGTTTCCAATTGATGAGAGAAACTTGAGAGGGAAAAGTAAAAAAACATTATGTTTAGAGAATCTACGATTATAATAGACTAAAAATAAAAAAATAGATAATAAAGAAACATAATTGTTTTTTATTTATTTCATTGCAATATGAGTAAGAGAAATGTTGTTGAGGGATTGCATAGACTTGCACGAATAAATTTTACTAGACGTCGAGTTGTAATTAAGGAGTTTGATGACTTATGGCAAGCAGACTTGGTAGAAATGATACCTTACAGTAAAAAGAACAATGGGTACAATTACATAATGACAGTGATCAGTACTTTTCCAAAGTATGCGTGTGCAGTTCCTCTGAAAAATAAGATGTCGTCATTTGCTACAGGAGCTATGATATTAATTTTTGACAGTTCTCGCCGAACACCAAAAAATTTACCAACCGATGATGGCAAAGAGTTTTTCAATAAAATCTTCCAGAATTTAATGGAGATACATAATATTAATCATTATTCAACATATAGCACTGTAAAAGCATCAATTGTTGAACGCTTCTATCGAACCCTTAAGGAGAAAATTTGGAAAGAATTCAGTTTTAATGGTAACATTTTGAATGACTTCGTAAGTGCTTATAATCACTATAAGCATAGAACAATAAAAATGCGACCAGTGGATGTGAGTAAAAAAAATGCTAAGGAACTATTATCAGCAATCGAATAAAAATCACCCCTAAGTGAAAATTTACAGTTGGTAACAATGGTCGAATAAGCTAGTTTCAACATGCTTTTAAGAAAGGCTGCACACTCAATTCGACAACGGAAGTATTCACGATAAGGAAAGTTAACCTATCAAATACGGTAACATATCTTCTGGAAGACTTTCAAGGTCAAGAAGAAGAATTACAAAAAGCTAAATTTCCCGATACATTCCTTGCGGAAAAAGTGCTAAAACCAAAAGGCGAAATAGTATATATTAAATGGTTGGGTTTTCCATCTTATAATAATTCATGGATAAATAAAACACAGTTGTTGGCCGTTTTCGTAAACATCATCTGCATCAAATTGCTTTTGCATAATGTTCTTAAACGCAAGCTGCAAAAGTCGTTTGTTCGAAAACAACATTACAAATCACACTGCATTTGCAGCATGTTCGATAATGCATTGTTTGCAGGGCAGATGTTCATAAACGTCATCTGCGCTGTAAAAAAGCAGCCAGACATCTGCACTGCGCAATAGAGATTTAGGAATTGCGACAGTCGAATATAAAATCAAAAACTTCGCGCGTAAGCATAAAGACAGATTACAAGGACACGTTAACAATGAAGTCCTTCGAATTCTAGATGAGAGTAATCTACTGCGTCGTCTACAAAGGACTAAACCTTTCGACTTAACGCGATAGCAAGAAACCGCGCCTAATTTGCGGAACAAGCAGGAACTTTCAATGGAAAGGGACCTGCCAAACGATCTCAATACGTGAAAGAAAAACTGCTGGATAAGTCAAAACTTAGTTGTAGTATGTAATCAAAGAAATTTATCACGAAGGGAGGTTTTTTTAGTGAGTAAAAATCTCACACTACTATGAGCACGCGCTATCGATCCTCATAGTGCCTTCATGAAGATTTTTTACCTACCCTCGGAAAAAAAAAAAAAAAAATCTGCACTGCGCAATAAGAAAAATGACTGAATCGGACTACTGGGAGGAATTTCGATTTCGTGAACGCTTCGTCCACGTAAATTATAATTATTGTTACGACTTGTACTCTCACTAAAATTTTCCAACACAATTTTCTCAATAAATTTTGTTAAGGGCTCCATTTTGCTTTGTTTGAAAACGTCAAATGTGATTGCAAAAAAAAATCATGCAGGCGACACAGAACAATGGTAGCAAAAAACGTATGCAGTTTGACGTTTGCAACCTCTAAGTGCTGCAATGATGATCAAATTGATGATCAAAATGACGATCAAATGACGTTTTCGAAAATGGCCGTTATGAACGAAAGCAGTATGAAAATAGAAAAAGGTTCAATTGTAGAATATCTTGTTACTGAAGCATTTGGGGTAGGCTATCTTGTTCGATTGTCTAATAATAATACAGAAGCTCTATTGAAATGGGTTAATTATAAAAATAGAATATATAGACCTTTTATCAACGAAATAATCAAGTATAGAGTTATAAATATAGACGGATACATTGATGTAATGAATATTAAAGAAAAAATATAAAACCCAATTATTATTTAAGAAAAAACAAATTTACTGTTTTATTGAAAAATATTCTCTTAAGATATGCTTGTTTTGCTTTTCTCATGTCTAACAATTCATAATTAGATTTATATTCTCCATTGATTCATATTCACGATACTCAAAGCATTTTATCATCAAGGATTTTCTTTCAAAACCGCTATCGTAAGAACATCGAATTTGTATTTCCTTGTCTTTATCGAACTCTAGCTTGTAATGTCTGTAAAAGCTATGATTACTCTGAAGATATCCTGCAATATCCAGTTCCTCTCAAATTAGATCTCGCCTGAATGCCTCTATAGCTTTTTTCGCAGTTACATACTTAAGAGTACCAACATCATATATTGTATTTGGCGATAAAGTGGTTGTGGTGCTAGTGGTAATAGGTGAAGTAGTACCGTCAGTTGTATTTAAATCTGTGTGAAGTTATTTAACTACTAATAATGAAATACTGAGTCTTATGTATTTATATCATCCTTGAATTGACGACTTCTTTATGTTCTTTTTCAATATTTCATTATCAGCACCTATGTACTTCTTTTCTCTTATTTTCGCCTGTTCTATATGTGGTTTCCATTTTCTAATTCAATGTGTTCCCTTTTCTCCTGCGTCTTTTTGTCATGAATTTCATCATCAAACATTAATGTTACAGCGAATTCCCAATCATTTTCATCTGGAAATGAACAATCTGACAAAAAGTAATTAATTCTTGTTCTTTTCCCACAACCAAAGTCGACCGTTCCCATTAGCGTTATAACTCCTCCAATAACTTCTACTTTTATATGTTGATCTTTCTCTATTTCACTAAATTTTATATTCTGCATTTTGTTTTTCATCGAAATTCACCATTCAACATTTAAGATTCTTAACAAGAGTGTTCGATTCCCATCTTTTTGTGTTGCATACATATATTTCTGAAATATCACCAGTTATGATAACGTTACCGAATGAAAACTCTCAACATCCTTGTGTGCAGACACAGAACTTGTGTCCATCTTTCAAAGTCTCACACCAAAACATATTTAATTCACAGTAATTCCTTCTTCTTTTATACAGTTTCAGGTAGCATTAAATCCCTTCTAACCTTGACTCACTCTCAGTAAATCAACTCAACCTTGACGTACTCTCAAATAAATCAAAAAACTTAACTTGCAATACAACAAAGTATTTCACAATTACATATATAATATCCCCGACATCGTCCCCCGAATCGTCGCCCCCCTCTCTAAGCCACTGAATTCACATCACACAATTAAAGTCAATGACCGCCGTCGACTTACAAAATATACACTACTCAATACCCCATTCCCCGATGCCCAGATCTCCGTCCCCCAAAAAGACTCTTTCACACATTCCCGATACCCCGACGCAGCCCGCCGCCTCTGATAACACACATCCAACAAAACACACACACCAAACCCCACAACCACCATGAATTACTAACGACAAACTCTTCGACAATTATACACCCAAAACCACAAACTGAACTGATAACAGAAAAAAAAAAAAAAAAATTCTCAATGACGTCACTTCGCTAAACTAAGAAAAAACAAATTCTCAATGATGTCACTTTTAAGCTTCAACATCCCGATACTGATATACTGATAACACCATTCTGACCTTTGGACAGCACCTACGCCTGGCCCAGAAACCTCAGCTTTCCTCTACTTGGGGTTACGTTAAGTCGTTGGTTTATGCCAACAAGCTAACAACGTTAGAAGAGCTCAGGAACAATATCGAACGCGAAATTGCCAACGTTCCGGCCGATACGTGTGGAAGAGTGGTGGAAAATTGGCTCCAAAGAAACGATCGCTGCAAACGTGCTAGCGGTGCAGATAGATTGATATAAAACATGTTGTCGGAAATGTTATTCCCTGTCTATATACGAGTAGCCTGATACAGTTTATATCTAAGATCAGCAACTTTTGAAACAATTACGGAAAACTGGGGAAAATGATTTTTGTAGGATATTTTTCCAAGACGACCGAAACTGAATTTGTCAGGACTTATATGTTGTTAAAAAATAATATACTCGTAGCTATAGATTCTATTAAAATCAGTATATGACAAACGAATTAGTTCAAATAAAGTGCAGTCGTTCGTACTTGCTCCTATAAATTGTTCTTAGGTACGAGTATGTCAATTAATCGGGTTAGAAATTTAACCAAAATCATTGAAAAATATGGTTTCGGCAAATTCTTTAAAAATCAGAAATCATATGTATTTAAAATATTTTCCGAAACTGTAATCATACGGAAATTGTCTAAATACATACTTCCTGAGTTAATTCCTCAAACGGTTTTTTTTATATATTGGTTTTGCTAAATTGGTCTGTAGCAAAGTATCGTTAATTTTGAGTTAGAATAAAAATGTCAATCTCTCCTCAAATTGTTACGAGTATACCACCAACCCCACTTTTGTTTGAAGTCCAGCAGTTTAATCTCCAGTCTGCTATACATATGTAGAGATGAATAGACGTATAGACGGAATTAAAAGAATTGTATGGATACAAAAAAAGGAAATTACAAAACAGATATATAAACATTTTATAGATGCAGTGATTGTAGCCAGGAAATAGCTTCTGATGACAGGCTAATGATGTCGTCTGTATTACCCATATATGACAGTTCTGGGCAGTCGAGCAAGATGTGTTCCATCGTTTGAAAGGGAGCGCCGCATGAGCAGGACGGGTCAGTAGTGTGACACCATCTAGCTAAGGTATCGTTGCATCTCCCAGTAGAGGTGCGTAGCCGGTTAAGGTTGCACCATGCTTTTCTCGGTAGTTCAAATTCATGTTCTCTGTTTTCGTTACTGAATATTGGAATTTGTCTACGGGAACTCGCCCACGACGATGACCAGGATTTTTCCAGGGAGAAGTTTTCGGCACTTAACTTTTTTGCCAGTTCTATCGGGGGGTGTATTGAGCGCATCTCAACCTGCCAGTTTTTGGATCACGTTGTTTCTTGACTTTAATTTTTGCGAGGCTTTGGTTAGATGAGGCTTGTACGTCAGAGTTCTGTCTAAGTTGATACCGAGATATTTTGGGGTGAAGTTGTGCCTCAAGTATACACCATCAAGCAGCACCCGCAATTCTCTTCGAGCCTCTCTATGATTGAGGTGGAAACAGCAGATCTCAGTGTTGGTTGCACTTGGTTGTAGGCGCCAATGCTTGCAGTACTTGGTTACGGATTTTATGGAAGAGTGGGCAATATCAACATAGGCTGTAGAAAATGGATCTGAGTAGGTGGCGTATGGAGCTGTGTTTCTTCGTAAGTTTTTGTACTTTTTATTGATGTGCGTTGTGAAAGATTTATCTGGTTTAGCTTTCGATAGTTTGACTATATGGCTAGCTACAAGATTGGGGACGATGCTTGGTTTTGTAGCAGATGGCAACTTTGACGTGCCTAGTTTTCGAAGTAAGCTCCATGCCTTTCGGCTAGAGTATTTAAAATCAACTTTTGTGACCGTCTCCATCCATTTCTATTTCCTGTTTTCGTTTAGGCTTTTCATAAGCTTGTTCGCTAAGTTGGAGTCTCCATTTAAACGGAATTCTGCGTACAATTTATCACTTTCTTTATTCCAGCAGGGGATGTATTCCCTGCGGAAACCCCTCGGGATACACAGCTTCGCCGTTGATATAAAGAGGCCACTAATTCGGTAGAATTTGGATGGTGTTGGAGGAATGAATCGAATGGTGTCGTCGACTTTCCTAGAGAATTTTTCCCAGTCTGCCTTCTGAAAATTCCACCTTGCCTTTGGGGTCGAGTTTACTATCGGGATCTTACAACTGACATCTATTATGACTGGGCGGTGTTGGCTATTTGGGAAGTCATCTTTGATTATTCGAGATGCGTTTAAGGGGCCGTTTTCTGATCTGCTTACAAAGCAGAGGTCTGGGTTGTAGTCTCTACCCTATCTTGCTGAATGGAAGGTGCCCTTGTCTTTGGCATCGAACACCAAGTGAAGACCATGTGAGTCCGCCCACTCCATTAGCTTTTCTCCATTTTCGTCATCTTCTTGGTAGCGCCAGAGGCTGTGATGGCGGTGAAGATGCATCGGTGGGGGTAGAAGGGGAGAACTTGGTCCGGCCACGGCACATTTGGGGGTTTGTAGACATTAACAATGTGGGTGTCACTAACCTTTATAGCGATTGAGAAATCTTTAAAGGGGTCTCTGCACTCGACTACCTCCACGTCGTTTATGCTGCATCTGGCGTAGTTGGCGATACCATACTATGGGTGGTTTATTGACGCAATTAATTTGAATCCGTGAATTTTCTCGCGATTGGCAACTGCGTCATCTGTTGGAGTGTGGGTTTTCTGGATCACTGCTACATCTATATTTTCTTCTGCCAAAAATCGAGATAGGTAGTCTGACTTAGATCTACTTATGCTTTCTACATTAATTTGACAAATATGGAGTGACTGTCCGATAGTCCTAGATCGCATCTGATTGAGAAGTATAGTAAGGAAACTTACTGTTTGGGGTTTATGGTTTTTCTTCGAGTTTTGGTATCCGTTCGTTGCGGTAGCCAGAAGATCAATTTTGATAGAATTTTTGACATGATTGTCTGGCTTCCGTTAGTTGTAGTTCATTTCGCATTACCCAGGATGCACCGCGAGGAGGCGAACTACTTTGCATCTTCTGCTTATCGCTGCTTATCTCTTTTATATACATATATGTATGTAAATAATTCAATTTCATGCCTCGTAAAAAAGTCTAAAATTTTAAACTATTGTTGATTTAACTGTACATGTTACCACTAAACTGATCACACACTGATCGACCATATGAAGTGTATGCTACTGTCGCTTTACATACCTGGCCTATCTTTTTAATGCGCTCCGCTTTTAGATACATACTAGCACATATAGTATGTACATATGTATGTATGTATGATATAACTTAATTCGTGCGGTTTGCTAAGAGATGGCGTAACTTGTATTATTCCATTGTTATTATTCCATTGGAACATGCGTTGGAAAGCTACTGTCATTGAACGTCATTTCAGTATATGTCATTCATTTGAAGGGTAAGCAACAATAATTTTTTTTTCCCTCAAATATGTCGAACTTTGTGCCTGAAAAAGTGTTTTTGCGGGGAGTTCTTCTTCATTACTTTAATATGAAGAAAACTGTTGCCGAAAGTCATCGTATTTTGGTGGAAGTTTATGGTGAACATGCGCTAGCTGAGCGAACGTGCCAAAAGTGGTTTGCATGATTTAAAAGTGGTGATTTTGGCTTGGAAGGCGATGAACGTCCTGGGCAGCCAAAGAAGTTTGAAGATGAAGAACTGGAAGCATTACTCTATGAAGATTGTTGCCAAACACAAGAAGAGCTCGCAGAATCTTTGGGTGTCACTCAAGCAGCCATTTCAAAAAGTTTAAAAGCAGCTGGATATATTCAAAAGCAAGGAAATTGGGTTCCACATGAACTCAAGCCGAGAGACGTCGAAAGGCGGTTTTGCATGTCCGAAATGCTGCTGGAACGCCACAAAAGGAAGTCATTTTTGCATCGGATTGTTACTGGTGATGAAAAATGGATCCATTACGACAACCCCAAGCGCAAAAAATCATATGTGAAACCCGGCCAACCAGCCAAATCAACGGCTAAGCCGAATATCCATGGCGCGAAGGTAATGCTCTGTATTTGGTGGGATCAAAAGGGTGTGCTGTATTATGAGCTGCTAAAACCGGGTGAAACCATCAATGGACAACGCTACCGAACACAATTAATCCGTTTGAAGAGAGCAGTAGCCGAAAAACGCCCGGAATATGCGACCAGACGCAATAATTTTCCATCATGACAACGCTCGGCCCCACGTTGCTATTCCGGTTAAAAACTATTTGGAAAACAGTGGATGGAAAGTTTTACCCCACCCGCCTTATAGCCCAGACCTTGTCCCTTCTGACTACCATTTGTTCCGGTCGATGCAGAACCCCCTCACTGAAATACGGTTCACATTATAGCAGAATATCAAAAATTGGCTTGATTCATTCTTGGCTGCCAAGCCGGCGCAGCTCTTTTGGGATGGGATCCACAAATTGCCAGAAAGATGGGAAAAAGTCATAGCTTCAGATGGGCAATACCTTGAATAATACTATTGTACATGTTTTTCTTAAAAAAACGTTCAAATTTTGACAAAAAACCGCACGAATTAAGTTATAAACCCAATATATTGAACAAAATTGTAGAATACAACTGAAAAGAGTAATTTGGTACAAGAATTGAGAATTTTGGTGACTATATTTTTAATTCGGAGTATAAATATTGTACATTAAAAATTTACCTACTGCAAATTGGTCGGGATAAATCAGTTCGAAATATTGGAATTAAAATCGATTAGGATTGTTGTTCCTCGAATGGTGCTGGTAAATTGCTGCTAAGTCATCTGTTGTGTTGACTTCAATAGTTATTCGCCGATTACAGTGTCCTTCATTGTGTGAGAGCTGTATTGTTGAGAGGGGGGAGGAGAGAAATACCCGAGAGAGAGATTGTTTATTTCACGTTTCATCCCAGTAAAGCTATCGGCGACGCATGTAGTTTTCCTGCACGTACGACATGGCGCTAGTTTATAGGATATTTTGTGGATTGTTGATTTGATTATGCGATTGAGGATTTTTGTATAGTTATTCGTTGGCTGTTTAGATACGATTGTTCCGCCATAGTGCGTGTAATGCAATCGAATACATTCGATTTTTATTCTATTGTTTCCTTACTACTGACAGTGAAACAAAAACAATTTTAAACTTAAAATACAAAAAAACTTCAGTTTCGCTAAAATTCCCAAAACTATTAAACGAAGTCGAAATGTTACCATACAGGTAAAAAAAAATGCCTGAAACTGCTGAAAAAATTAGTCCAAGCAGACTTTGTGTTCTCGAGAAGATTGGTACATAAAAGAGTGTCCCCAAATTCACGCAAGATATTAATTTTACCCCATTTGTGCTGTAAAGTGTTGCCAACTTATGCACATCAGTTCATCCGTAAGCCCAATTTCGTTCGAACTGTCAAATATAGGGCTTCGTTTATAAGCCGAACGACACAAATGTGGAATGATCTACCAGGCTCTGTATTTCCCCATCACTACAACCTTCAAACATTTCTCTCATTTACTTCAAGACTGTCATAACTCAAAAAACGAGATTTTGCAGAAAAAGCATTTAAAGTTTTCAATTGACTACCACCTCGCAGAAAAAAGAAGAAATCTTATAATTTCGAAATTAACTAGTGAACTATTATATATTTAATATATCCATAAAGGTAAATCTCAACAACAACTAGTCATTTATGGTTTTTTCCTCAACGAAAACTTTCTCTACTTTGAATTGTGACGTTATTGTTGCAAGAATATATTCAATAAGTTAAAATGTGTTGTTATTATTGATAAAAGAAAAGGTTTGATTCAAGTAAAATATCTCAACAATTCATTCACAACACGAAATATGCCGCTTTTTCGGAAACCCAAACGAACTAAAGTTCGTTCATATGAAATGAAATATCGGCATATTCTATTCTAACGCGGAGAGTATACAAGATATTAATATGAAATTTTTACACAATATGGAGTATGATAAAAGGAATAATTCTGCATCATTAACTCAAAAATCTCGTTTTCTGAGTTATGACAGTCTTGAAGTAAATGAGCCATTTAAAACCAACGGGCACAAGTTCCTCCTTGTTCCTCTTCCCCCTTTTCCTAAACGCGCGCAGCTGACAATTCAGGGTTATTAATAATGGAGTACTACACGAAAGAAGAACGTGTTTTCATTGCTGAGCAATATTTAAAAAAAAGTACATAAATATGGTTGGAATAGTGATTAACAGTGAAGAGATTAATTCAAAAATTCAGGGAGACTGGATCAATTATTGATCTTAGACACTCTGGCCGTCCTTTAGCAAGTCGAAGCAGTTCATGAGAGTGTTATTGAGAGTCCAGGAACATCAATTCGGCACCTCAATTCGGCACAAAATCATCTTCAGCGATGAGTCTCATTGTCATCTTGATGGCTTTGTTCATCGTCGAAATTGTCGAATTTGGGGTTCAGGTGTGGATGAGTGATTGTTGAGAAACAAATGCGTCCACAACGTGTCACTGTTTGGTTTTTGGGCTGGAAGCATCATCGGACAATTCTTCTTTGAAAATGCGGCTGGTTAGGCAACAACAGTTAATGGTGCTCGCTATCGCGCCATGATAATCCAGTTTTTTGTGCCCAAATTGCAAGATATGGATGTGGAACACATGTGGTTTCAACAAGCCATACAACCAGAGAAAGAATTTAATTACTCCATGAGTCATTTCCTGGTCGTGTAATTTCCCGTTTTGGTAATCAGAATTGGAGTCCCAGATCATGCGACTTAATGCAGTTGTACTTTTTTCTTTGGATTTTTTTGAAGTCTAAGGTTTATGCCAAAAAGCCCACGGCCATCTACGCCTCGAAAGAGCAAAGTGAGCGCTGTATCGACGAACATTTCGACAAAAGAGTGCGTATGTACCAGCAAAGCTGTGGAGGCCATTTACGCAATATGCTATTCCATACAAAACCTCATACTATATACTTTATGAATCAATAAAACATTTACCATTTTTAATTAAAAACCTGTGTTTTTTATCAAAGTTACTTCTTGCCTGAATTTTGTGACACCCTTTATTACGGCAACCCAAACTCTAGGTACGTTTACAGCGAGACAAATGGCAAAGGAAGCTGGTTTAACCACAAGTGTTTTAAATGCACAGCGTTATGAAAATATCGATGTGACATGACTTCCACGTTACAAAATCAATTTTCAAAATAATGTTTTGTATGTTCGATAGAATTCCTCAGAAAGCCACTGTTTAGGTATACCTTTAGCTATTTTGTAGGTACGTACATATGTATATACCCAAATATATGTGAAACTTTAAAGATAGACACTCGCACTGTCGCCTTGCGGAGTTCATTTTCGCAAAAGTTATCGTCTAAGAAAGAGGAATAAGGCAATGCCAAAGACAAATACACAGGCGGACTGATAGACGGATAGACGGACAGATAGAGTCATACACAGCCTCATTGCGGAAGACCACTTTTCCAGACAAAATTTTTCCAGTTTCAAGTAAGTAGAAAAATTAGAAAAGGAGGTATTTGATGCTGGTAGACGGAGGCTATAAAGGAAAAACCGATACATATATATACTGTATGAATGATTTAAGAAAATTGTATATTCCAACAGGATAATGCAGCAGTACATTCAGCGCGTATTGTTATACAAAAAATACAGAAAAAACAAAAAATCAAAACAATAATTATTTTCAGGGAAAAGGGGAGTTTACTGTATTAGCACACCTATTTAGAAGAAGTTCGCTGGTTTCCAGATCTCCAGAAAAGACAACACCATCAGAAAAGCAGGACAGTTCCGAACCCATTGGTCCCAGCTCTTCCAAAAGCACGGAAAAACCCGTTGAGGTTAAGGAATAATTGGACCAAATTCCCAGCCTGACCAAACAAAATTAGGAGAATGATGCGATGATAGCAAAATCAACGAACTGATGGTCTTTATCCTAAAGAAGCTTGGAGAAAATGTTGACCACGTCCGAATGACCGTGAAAGGAGACTTATTGCTGCAACTGAAGAAAACAGCAGTCGCTCAATCTTCGGACTTCTAACAAAAAGTGGAGAAGATCCTGGAAAGCAAAGCTGAAGTCAGGGTCGTGACACTAGAGGTAAAGGGTCTTGATGAAATCACGACCAAGGAAGAGGTCGCTCTAGCCCTCTCAGAGCAAATCGTCCAACAAAAGCCGATACCAGTAACTGTAGTAAAGTCAATGAGGAAGACCTATACTGGGATGCAGACAGCAGTGGTAAGTTTGCCAGCAGGCATCGCCAACAAAGCTAACGCTTTGCTGCTGATAGGAAGAATCAGAATCGGTTGGGTAAATTGTCGACTAAGAGAAAAACCGGACCTGAAAAGATGTTATCGATGCCTCGGGTATGGTCATTGGCAAAGCATTGCTTATCAGAGCCGGAATGCATACTCTATAATGGAAGTAGACATAGCGCCAAGCACAGTACTGGAAGAATACTGTGCCCTGCATTCCAGCTCGCGATGAACGCTTCCCAGAAACGAACATGAAGGTTATCCAATTAAACCCTAACCATTGCGAGGCAGCTCAGGACCTACTTACACAGTCGATCCGAGAGTACGATGCGGATATCGCTATACTCAGCGAGCCCTACCATCAACTGAAGGAGGGAATATGGACGGCGGACGCTTCAAGCAAAGCCGCGATATGCATACGCGGCCAACGAGCCTTCGGGGAGAAGATGGTGATGCACCAGGCAGGCTTCGTGTGGTCCAAAGTTAGTAGCATTTACTTCTTTACCCGCTATGCCCCTTCCATCATAAACCATGAAGAATTCAAAAGAATAGTCAACAACATCCTAACCACTGCAAAAGGAAGAAGCCGGGTCGTCATTACAGCTGACTTCAACGCTTGGACGGTTGAATGGGGATCACATATCACAAACAACAGAGGAAGAACTCTCCTGGAGGCGTTTGCATCGGTTGACTTAGTTCTCTTAAAGTCAGGAAACGAACTGACCTTCAGCAAAAACGGAAGAGGTTCAATAGTGGACATCACCTTTGTGAGTAAGTGTTTGGCAAGACATGCTGCGTGGAGAGTAAGCAAAACATATACGCACAGCGGTCACCAGACAATTAAGTTTCACCTACGACCCAATAGAGGAGAGCAGATGAGACAGATGCAGAATAAGGGGTGGAAACCTCACACCCTAGACGTCGGAGTACTCCAGTTGATGACGGAGGACATATCCCTCTACGAACCTGCTGCCGATAAAGCGAAGCAGCTTTCGAGAGGAGTGACAAGAGCTTGTGGTGCTTCCATGCAGCAGAAAATAGCAAACTTGCGTCGGCCCCTGGTAAAATGTTGAGATCGCCAGACTGCGCGCAGATTGCCACAGGGCGCGCCGATTGTACCAGCGTTCCGGGGAACATAGCAGCCACGGAGAACTCCACGAGAGATTTATAATTGCACGAAGAAACTTAAAAGCTTCAATTAAAACAGTAAAAAGAGAAGCTTCGAAGAACTGTGCAACAAATCCAATCAAAACCCATGGGGAAAAGCCCACCAAGTGGTTATGATAAAATTGAAGGGTGGCAGAAAACCCTCGCCCATGTCCTCAGTGTTTCTCAAAAACGTAGTCTCTGTGCTTTTTCCACAGGGAATGGAGGAACAAACGGAGAAAAGAACCACGACGGGGGCGTTACCAATACCTCTCGTCACAGCAACATAAGTCCTACAAGTCTGCAAAACCATTAAGGATCAAAAGGCACATGTTGTTGATGGAATCCCAAACATTGCATTAAAAGCAGCAATTAATTGGTGCCCAAATATGTTTGCAGACATATACAACGCCTGCCTCAAAGAAGGAGTATTCCCCGATCAGTGGAAGAAGCAAAGACTTGTCCTCTTACCAAAAGGTAATAAACCACCGCAGGATCCCTCATCGTATAGGCCTTTATATATGCTGGACACCATAGGTAAAATACTGGAGCACATAATAAGTGACAGATTGGAAAGTGCGGCCGATGAAGCGGGAGACCTCGCAAACCAAAAGTATGGCTTCCGTAAGGCACGCTCTTCGATTGATGCCATCGACGAAGTCGTAAATACAGCGAAAGAAGCCATCGAAGGAATATGGAAGGGGCGGAAGTAGACAGTACTACTAAATCATAACGCTGGATGTTAAAAACGCCTTTAACACCGCAAACTGGCAAGAGAGTATCGGACTACCTGCAGAAAATAATGGCTGACTATTTTAGAAATAGAATACTGTACTATTGTACCGACGACGGAATGAGGTAGTATAACGTCACAGGCGGGCTCCCCCAAGGCTCCGTACTAGGTCCACTACTGTGGAATATAATGTACGACGACGTCTTCAGACTTCGAATTCCGAGGTCCTTGAAAATAATTGGCCTCGCCGACGATATAGCGATCGTTATAGTGACCAAATTGTTTGAGGAGTTGGAGCATGACTGTAATGAAGCTATCAGAATGGTAGAGGACTGGCTAGTAAGCATGGATCTAAAACTAACAGAGGAAAGGACCGAAGTAGTGCTCATCAACAGCAGACGAGTTATGGATACTATGAAAGTAACCGTGGGCGGTCGTGTTGTAGTTCCCAAACCAGAGTTGAAGTACCTTGGCGTTACTATAGATGCGAGGTTGGCTTTTAAGCAACACCTGCAACACGCAGCTGAGAAGGCAGCAAGAACAACTGCTGCTCTGGCAAGGATCATGCCAAACAGAAGAAGAGACTGCTCTTAACAAAAGTTGAGGCATCGATGATGCTTTACGGCTCCCAAATAAAAACTCAGGTGGTAGTTAAGTTTCACTGAACTCCAAGGGTGGCTGTCCAGATAACTGGGGAGTATTTTTTTTGTTTTCGCTGTTATTGTCGTTGCCTATGATTCGCAGTATTTTTTTCCGTCCTCCTGATGTCATCATCACGATCAAGTTGCATTTTAGCCATATGACTACCCTACTGCCATTGTAATGCCTTCGCAGTAGAGTTGACTTAGCTTTCGCAAGTGATCGACTTTTTTATTTATTTCATACGAAATGAATAGATGATTCTTGACATCAGGATTCGAACCATGAACCAAGAGCGTGACAAGCGTTGATGTTACCACTACACCACGGCCACCCTTGAGAGTATGCAGCGCCTTCTGAATAACCTGCTATGATGCGGCATGCGTAGTTGCTGGAATGGTGTCAATAAACCTCCTCGTTAAAGAAGCCGAACGGAAATATAGTGCCAACAGGACAGTGGTGTCAACAGCGACGAGTCGAAGTGACGCCGAAGTACCGCCAAGACAACCCTTATTACCCAACGTGCATGAACATTCGAGGATGCAGAACACATTATGTTCCATTGTGCACTATATTAGGAAGAACGTACCTTGCTGGCAAACAGACTGGGTGTGGACTTAACACCAGAGAACACCGCTAGACAGATGACGAGCCCGAAAGAAGCTTGGGAAGCAGTAAGCGAAACTGTGGCAACCATCATGAAAGAACAACGAAGACGGGAGCAACAGCTGCCAACACAAAAGAGCCGAGTATATAAGGCTGAAGCCCCCTTCGCGATGAAAAGCTCGACGTCAGTACCGCGAAAACCAGGGGTAGGAGGGGGGTGGGTTTGGTGGGTGGAAACCCCACATTACTATTACTGGGTACGGGCTCAATTTCGACTTTGAAAGATTCCCACCTCCCAACGCAAAAAAAAGAAGCACGAATTGTTGAAGAGTACATAAGAGTCTTAGGATGGCCAGCAAGATTCGCGTATTATATATTATATATGCCACCTACCCCCAATTGTTTATAGGCGTGGTAAGCAATTTAATTCAATTCAAGATCTGAAAGAAGTTTGTGGATGGAAATGAAAATATTTTTTTTGGGGTTAAAATGAAATAAATACATTTTTTCACTCCATCGTGCTGCATGTAAAATTAAAGCCAGAGTTCTAAGGAATTCGAATATGTAAAACCTATTTTTGTTTGATAAAGTTTTTTGAAAACAAACACACAAACCTACATAGGTAAAAACATTGTTTTGGAAAACATACCTGAGCTGCAAATACTCTTATATTGGAATAACCGATTAAGGTATTCATCATGGACTTCGACTTAATTGGAACTGTTGATTACATCTTAAGAAATCTTCCACTACCACTTTTTTCCCAATCTACTGTGTAGACTTTCCCGAAATTCAGTTTGGGTGTAGTAACGAAACCAAAATATTAATATGACCGCAGGGCTTTGCCGATTAAGACCCCTACTCTCTGAATCTCATTGCACTGTATAAAGCGATATTTGTGATATAAAGGTCAAAAGGTCTACATCTACAGTTCAGTTCAACAAGACCGCATGGCACACATTGTGCCTATTTCTGCTGATCTTTGAACACTGCTCATTTTTTTCTTTTTATTGTAGTCTTTACTTAAAGCAGGCCACCAAACCAGTGACATATGAGTAAGGATATGGCGGTATACAGTCGCAAGAGCATCTTTAGTGGAAGTTTCCACTTCTTACGAACGATTTTACTGAAGGTGTGGAAAACTAACCATTAGGCGTAGGAGAGGGGAGATACAATTACCAAATGTATTGCTCTATAGACGGTTAAAAGACTGTTGCCAAGATTTGGCAATAGTTTGAGAGATTGTTCAATTACCCTCTACCCTCACTAGCTAGGATATGCTGTTTGTAATATTGGTTTCCATTGTTCCATGAGTGTTAAGATTTAGATAAATATAATCTCCCTAGCATTGTTCGAACGTGAGTTTCTAAGATGCGTAGATTGCTCGTGTCTACTCTCTTCCAACAAATATCTCACATATATTAATTACTGAAGTTATGCTCATTTCCCATTACTTTTGCTTAAATCCCAGATCGTGTTGCAGCCTTCATAAAACATGAGTCATAATCGCTAGTAATTTACTTAGAAGCTTTGTATTTTACCGCAATAGCTGCACCTCATCTTCTTCTTACTATTGTCTGCCATAATCTCATAAATATAGCGTAGGAGGAATGAGGTGTCACTCAGTCAAAGCGTGCTATTATTGCTTCATTAATGCACACCCACGCCATCATGTCCGATCTCGCCGGCTGGCTCGTATTGTTCCTTTTGTCACCCAAGTTGTTGTTGTCCCAGGTTGAGTGACATCGTCTCGTGGAGGGTCCTCCATTGAATTTAATGCATACGTTTAGGGCCATAAAACTATTTTATAATGTACTGTAGCATGTCTATCTACATAATTATAAGTTATATTTATTTCCAGGAAATTTATTATGCTTTCGGGTTGCAATAATTACTTTGAAATTGAAAGTTATTTTTAACTTTGTTAATGGGTTCGTACCAAATGTACATACGTAGCCAGCTGCAAATAACTCTAACCTCGAACGTAATAATCAGCATTCTTTTCTTTTAAACTGAAAACATGATAAGGTCAAACTGCCTGTGGGACTTCTTCATAGACATCATGTCCAGAATAGCCCCAGGCGAAGTCAATTTGCAAATTCCATTCAAACCAACTGATAAAGTCAGAGGGATATGGTTGAAAAACGCATTTAAACTCCTGGAAACAAGTAATCAAAGAGTAATGTGTTCTGAGTGAATCCCACACCGAAAAGGCAGACGATGTCAACCTTTGGCTATGTTTGATGCGGCAATTAACTACAGAACGTGATCGTGCGGTCAAGAGAGATCATACCGCGAAATGCCTGAATGCATATAACTGCAGCAAAAACAGACTGCTCTGAGATGAATTTTCTTGTCTCGATGTTGATGGTGTTATCTTGACGCTGTGCAAAAATAGCAGAACAAAAAAAAAAAAAAAAGTACTGGTACCGCTGTGCCTAAATATTATAGGAATATTCTTGAACACTGTCTCGCTGTTGTTGTTGTTAGTCGATTTAATTCTCTTAAGATGCACAATGGTCGGTACATGCTGCAATTTTCCCATTAAAATAAGATTTTGTATTTTGTTGAAGGCAAGACGAATTTTTAATATCCGCGCGTATTGCATTATATAATGGGTATAAAGTATATGCAATTTTTGTAACTGAATAACAGTACAAAATTATACGAGGTGTAACTCAAAGTATGAAAAAATAGGTCTCATACTCAATGACGTGGTCTGTTCAAATTTGAAAATAAGGAAACATCTTATTGAAAATAAGACCCAAATCTTGTTTCTAATCTATCCCATTGTCATGATTTTGAGAGAGGTCTATCTATGCAAAAGAAGTTGTAAGTCAATGTGAACATTTTCTTACGTAGGTATGACTACTTTAGACAAATATAATTTTTCAGATTTTATAAGCATACATATATACATAATTGACACTTTGACAATTTATTACGAACATTCCATTCGATCGACTTGGAAGCCTACTGAAATCATTAAACATATGATTTGATATCATATTTGAGGGATAAGCTTACACAACTAATCACCTTATAAGTCGATGACTTGAAAGTGTAAATTTGTATGTATCCTAGCACTAGAGATATACATATAAACAAAGTTATCGCTAATTTATATGTCAAACATAACTTTAGATACACTGCTCCCCAAAAGTGACCTGCAATTACACCTGATTTTTATGAAAATGATCCTTATCTCGCTGTAATTAGTTTCAAGTATTTCCGGAACCGTTTGGGCTTGGGTAAGTATTATTTGTTCTTCTATATCACTCTACAAAATAGCATTTTAATCCACCTGTAGATATTCCGAATCGTCTTCTTCGCAGTTGGAACATTTCGATTTGAATACAAATTTTATCGATATAACTTTGGCTAGCAGGGAGTTAAATTCGGAAACACTTGGATTACTTTTATTAATATTCCGCGCTCTTATTTTACCAAATAAGTTCTCTAACGGATCTTGATTAAATTTATTTACATAAATGTAATATAAATCATTATGATCCATGAATAATGTGTCTCTTATTCTTAAAACGTTTTCTGTAATTAAGGCCAAGCCTTTGAAACAAAATGATCTATTTCTTGCGTTTGTGGGTTCGATGTTTAATATATAATCCTTCATTTCTTAAAGTTAAAGTTTTTTTCATTCAGATTAAGTTTACTATATAAACTACGATTTGTGGGTCCTTGATCACAGCAAAAAGCTCTAACGGTTAGTTTTAGGTCTGCCCATATATCAAGACAATTATATACCTCAATCTTAAGTTGTTTCATAGGTATATTGCTTGGACAAACGACATGATATAAAACTTGCTTAAAATTTCCGAATCATAAAAACACACACAGGCGCATATATTAGATCTTTGATAATCGCGACTTCTTTTTCTTTTCGTGATAATGTCGAAGTTATTTTCTTTATTTCCTCTAGAACATTTATATTTATTCCAGGTGACAGAGTTTTAATCTTAATCCACCTATGTAATGAAGACGGGTGCGGCAAGTGTAGTCCAAGCTGATCCCGTAAAAAGTTGTATCCGGAAGACGAATGGAAAAAAATGCACTGCGAAATCCTCTTCTCCTCTTCGGTGTATTTTTTTGTACTCTCAGATAGAATGAGCTTCGAAAATGTCTTAGTATTTTGATCAATACCAAGCAATAAATCAATTTTTTCTTGCTCTGCTTTTCACGCACTTGCAGCCTTTTTTGTCCTCTTTTAAACGATGACTTCTCTGCAGCAAATTTATTTTCGATTTGCGATTTCCTTTTACAGTTATCCTTAAGCTATTGTTCAATTTCTTAAGCCTCTCAATTCTTTTAATATAAATAGATTGCCTTTTTATATGCGTCTCACAGTTGGCGCAAGTAAATTCAACGTTATCATTGAATCTTTTTCTTGATAACCTTTTTGAAGACAAGTTTAGTTCTTCTACTGTAACATCATTCGAATCCAGTACTAATTTATTGCAGTTTTCATATGTAACCTTAGATTCCGTTGGATCAAAACAAATGAACTCGTGATCAGATATAGCAACACTTCGTTTTAACAAGAGAGAAGGGTAAACATTCTTTTTTAGATATTTCTTTCAAATAAAGGCATTCTTAAAATGTTTGCTGCATATGTATATAGGGCGTTTTAAGGCTTTTTATGTGTTCCCGAGACTCCTCTGCTAAAGTTAGCCATTCATCGTATTTAACTGTTCCTTTTTTAGGAAATTTAAATAATTTTCCATCAGGCAATTGATTTTTGGTTATAGAACAGTGTGCAATTGCGCACTTCGTTATTTTCCAGGACATCTTTTCCTTGGAGACAATTTTCTTATGCCTTTTAATTTTTTAGTACATATATGTATGTTATTACATACATACATATTACTAACATACATATATGTATGTTAGTAATTAACCTGAAAATCTAAATGATTGATATCCGAGCAAAATCTCTCAAAACTTTTATTCATATAAAACGCATACGCGTTTACAAAACTTCCATTCATGAAAATTTATTCTTTTGCTGCGGTGGTATGGAAATCACACCGTCATGCATCTTCATGCCCCTTCCCGCATACCCCTTTTCACTTCATCACCTCGTTCGTTTCCATGCCACAACACATGATGAGAAAAATAACTTTTCCCACACGAGCGAACGGGATGAGGATAAAGAAAAAGCTTTATTTGTGGTACTTATTCTGAAAGCTCTCTGTTTGCCAGGACGTTGTCTGCCAGGACAAAAATATGCTTCATTTTGTTATATGGGCGTGCAGCATCTGGGTAGTTTATTATCTGTGACCATACCCAAGGATGCAAGGCTGAGGGTAAAATCAGTCGCTATCGAGCTCCTTCAGGTGACCTGTCGTAAGTTGCCTTATCGTAACAGAACCGGCTATCTTGCGATGGACATTTCCCATACCGGCTTACTCCTGGAAACATGAACAAGAATAAATCCAAAACTAATAGAAAAAGTAAAAATGACGAGAGTGGTCCGCCTTCAAAACCGGACGGTAGCACGGCGATCAAGCTGTTTACCGGTAATACCAATACCAATACTAAAAGTAGCATTCAAGATGAGACCGGTCCTTCTTTAAAACCGGATGGAAGCACGGCGATTAAGCTGTTTACCGGTAAAACTCCAAAAGCATTGGACAGCAAAAGATTGTGGATTCACATGGTCCTTCTGCTGCCAAAAGTCGCACGGAGTCCAGCAAAGGTATTTTACAAACCAATCTCTTCGGGATGGGGTTGAAGCTCCGGCTCACGACAAGTCGCTCGCTCGAAACAGACGTATAAAAACCGTCGCTCAGCTGGCCATATTCTCCAGAAATTCGGCAAAATTCCGGAGAATAAAATGAATGATAGGGTGAAAACCCTAGTCGATTTGCCCAAAAGGATCGTCAGTACACAACCTGATAAGACCAACAGTGATTTCACGTCTAAAAGACATAGATCGTTGGAAGAATCCGGGTCGGATTCAAAAAGACCTAAGGTGCACAACACCAGCACCTCCTCCAGGCCATCCAACGTCACGTCCAAGTCTTACAGTGAAGACCTCAAAGACAGGTTTATGCTACCTGTAATCGATAAGAACGATATCGATGGTACAATCACTCCAGACAAATGGAGGATGATCCCAGCCAAACTGGCGACTTGCTTCCCTGACGTCATGAAGGAAAATCCCGGCACTCCTCCCAACTGTCGTGATGGCGGTTGGCATTAAGGCCATGTCAAGCTGATCGCTTGTGCTGATAAGAGATCCTATGATCTCTATAAGCTAGCGATTAGCAAACTAGGGGAGGTTTGGCCAGGTGCTAAGCTTGAGATTGTAGCTAGGGAGACCAAGACCTCGCACCTGGATCCCAGCCAAACCCTCTAACACGGACGACATTATCCGGATCCTCCAAATCAGCAACCCGTCGCTTCCTACTCACAACTGAAAAGTCGCCAAGCTGGAGGAGTAGAGAGGCCTTTACAGATGTGAGCTTATTGTGATCCATAAGGAATCTCTTGCTCCTTTGGCGAAGACTGAAGGTGTAATTAGCTATGGGTTCGATGCCATTACCCTGAAAGTTTACAAATAGGACGAGCTGGGTGTTGAGAAGCTTCCCCCTCATCCTTCAGACCCTATTATAGATATCAAAGACACTGAGAAATCAATCTTCTTTCTATGGAGGATGATGACTCTCAGTCTTCCTCACAACCATATTTAGTCGATGACGGTTCGCTATCAGACTTGGAGATGGTCGATATTTCAGACAAAGCAAATTTGAGTGAGGATGAACTTCTTGGCTTGTCCTCTGACTCGGAGGGTTTGAATACTACTGTGGTGGAAGTTTCTCTGCCTGATTGTAGCAACAATGCTGCAGTTAGTTCAGATTAACTTCCATAACTCCAAAACGGTTTCGGCCGGCCTTCTTCTCCATCTCTCAATGGATAGGGAAGATATTGACTTGATCCAAGAACCTTGGGTTGTTAACAACCTGGTTTGTGAATTCAGGACTCTCGGATACTATTCCTCATATGTCAAGGATAAAGGTAAACCTAGCTCGTGCATATTGGTAAAAAGTAGCATTGTAAAATCTATCCTTTATAGACTTTAATAATTCTTAATTAATAGCTACCTTACCGCGGGTGGGGGGATAGCTATCAATAGAAGATCGTATACTTGTTGATTGAGTAGATCTGATTTTATTTATTTTCTTAATAGGTATTTATACAATACATACATTTTGCTTGCTGTGCTAACAGCAGGTTCACTGCTGTTCGGCTGTTGTGCTGACTGCGTTGTTGTGGTGTTACTCAATCACTTGATGTAGGTCGTGATTCAATTCATCGCAGGTGCCCTATTTAGGTCATTCAATGTTGTTCGGTCGTTGTGCTGATTCGGCTGTTGTGCTGACTTGGTTGTTCTGCTGTTACTCAACCACTTGATGTAGGTCTTGATTGAGTAGCATGTTTATGCGCAAACTGCTGATATTAGCTCTTGTTGGTTGGGGTTCGGTTTGATTTGTTTTTTCTTTTGTTGATGTAGTCAACATTTTGCCACCTCCGGCGTTATTTGCCAATTAATGTCAAGCCTGTATGTACCTGTGTTCTTTTAACTCAATGTTGGCAGAGTGATTAATTCTAGTTCGGTGATTAAGTATCATAGCCAATACACAGATTATGATCACAACGACCGCAAAAACTGAGCAAAATCCAATTGTCTAATACTGGTGTTTTTTGATTGTCTTACAGTTGTGTTCATGTATCTGGTTGAGCGCTTCGGATGCCTCTCGATGGTTGAATATTGACGAGTCCATTAGATCCTTATTCAGCGGGATGACGGTTTCATTTGTAAAATAAACTGGAGCCTGAGTTGATACCGATGTGTTAATGGTAGCGATTGATTTGGTATAGTGCATTAATACTTTCGTTTTCTTAAGCAATTTTGCCTCCAATCGTACGAATTTTGATTGACACGAATGATTCTCGTATCATTTAGAATCACTTCCTCTCGAGTTGAGCTACAAATTACGAACACCGAAGTTTCCTCTGGTGTAATGAACATCCACGTATTATGGCTCCATACTTCTTTGCACAGGGTGTGTGTTAGTTTCAGCATCCTTGTTGCCCATCGCTTGAAGGACAGTTTTTTGTACAGCTGCTGGACAATGCAATCCTCACTTTGCTTAATACTGTGAAATATTGATGGCCGGAGGATGAATGTTGTTCCGTTTAGTGCTGGTGCCTTGTTTATATTTTCCAGTGGTAATTCGAAATACCTCTGCAGATTATAGTTTACTCCCAGGTTTTAATCAGGTCATATTTATCAGCATCACTGATTATAAAGTATCATGTGACCAAAATCTCCGCTGAAGTTGTAGACATCTCTAGTTTGTCTGTTGGGTCTGGTAGTACCTTCATCTCTGGGCCAAGTTCCTCTGCACACATATTAGTGATTTCCTCCACACTCTTGTGTGACAGGAATTCAAACAAGTGACTACGTTTAAGATACGCATTTAGTAGCTTGTTATACTTTATTTTAATCTCTCGCATGTAACTCAGTGCAATAAGATAGGCGTTCATCACATGTAGATTTATTTTATTTTCGTCAACCAATCTGTACCAAGATTCCACCCTGTTGATCTCTTCCAGACCAGCATTCAGCTTCTTTGTAAGGTTGTTGATTTTTTTATTGATTCTTGCTTCATTTGCTTCTTCTTTTTCTTTTTAATGCATTTTTATTTTCTTAAATTCATTGTAACTTAATTGCTAGACAAAACGCTTAAAACTAGCTTAACTAACTTAACTATTCTTATTCTAACTTACTGGCCCTATGCGGGCGCTCTAAGCTAATCCTAATACTTAAAACTATGTCTTTCGACGTAACGTACGTGAAAAGTATTTATTTAATTCATTCTTTTAAATTTACATAAGTGCTACTAAGAAAATTAAAGAAAAAACTTAGTAAATTAACTTTTTTTTTCATTGATCTTATATATAAAACTTACAATCTACCTTAAAATAAATCTTAAACTACCTTATTCTAAATTACAATATCTTATTCTATGTTACGTATTTTCTACGTAAATTTTTTTTTTTTTTTTTTGTTTTTTTTTATCGAGTGCTGTTTTTGTTTTTTATTTTTTTTTTTTTTTTTTTTTTTTTTTTTTCATCCAAGTGCTGTGGATATATATTTTTTTTTTTTTTGTTTTTTTTTGATTTTTTTTGTTTTTTTTTTTTAAATTATTACCTACACCTACCTAAACCTAAACTATGTAAGTCGGCCATGGGCGAGAACAGCCAACTTTTAACATCAAACAGGCTACCCTGGATTAGGAGGAAACGACGAAGGAGTTTCCTCTCGTTCGGCTAGCCACCAGAAACGACCGTACTGACGTTGTACCTCCTCAATATCGCGACCCGATACCGCCCTACTAAACCGGAGACGCTCCACACTGCCGTGTGCAACGTCTCTGTCGTAGTTGAGTCGCCTATCCACAGCTGTCCGAGCAAAGTGGAAGATTAGCGGTACCGCCAATCTGTCCTGGATCAGACCTTTCTTATCAAAATAGAGGAACGCCTCTGGGGGAATAAAGCCGTTAAGGCGCACTCTCTCATGATACTCGTAATTGGGGTAATAAGCCCCGGAGATCAGGTTGTTCGTCGAGCTCATTGCTCTTGCAATGTGCCTTCGAATCAGCTTGGTAACGAAATTATCCACTCTTATTAGGTTAGCCCTGTTGTATAGGACCTCATTAGGATAGAATTTTATGTACTGGGACTCTGGTGTTCTGTACAAATGAAGGCAAGCCCGAAGGCAAGCCCTCTCAAACACCCGAATCTTTTCCAACAAGCTTGCTCCCACGTTGAACTACACGCGGCATCCATATACGAGCATGGGCCGGATGAGGGCCATGTAGCAGATTACCTTTACCCTTGCATCGAGTTGCTTGCTATAAAAAAGTCTCTTTGTAAGGGCAAAAGCACCTTTGGCTCTGGCCAGAGCAGCATCTATATGTTTGTTAAAATATAGATATTGGTCTAACCAAAGCTCCAGGTATCTGACTACACTTCGACACGCAAGTGGCTGTCCGTGTGGTCCCACGATTGAGAACTTTCGCCAATTCTTTCTGGTATCCCTAGAGGCCCCAGACAACGGCATCCTAAAAAGAATGGTTTCCGATTTCTGGAAGTTGATCTTCAACGTTGCAAGAGGATTGCAATGACCTCGATTTTTGGTCCTGATCTGTACGCGATCAAGTCGTCTGCGTACGCTATGGCATGGTGAAGTGATTCTATCAGATCGCTCGTGTAAATGTTGAAAAGGATCGGTGAATTAACCGCACCTTGTTGCAGACCGTTTTTAATTAGAAATGTTCCAGCAGAAGTCACCTTGCCATTTTTGACAATGAACTGTCTACTGGTGAGCATGTTATGAATTATGTACAGCAGTGGTTTGCTTATGCCCAGCCTGCTTAGCTTGTAGAAGAGTCCCTCTAACCATACGGTGTCGAAGGCCTTCTCCAAGTCAATCAGGCAGGCACCCGTGCACTGTTTCTTGCTTTTGTTCCATTGGATATCCGATACCAGTTTAGACGCGGCATGTATTGTATCATGCCCCGCCTTAAAACCGAATTGGTTATCCGGAATTATATTACTGTTCTCAGTCCACTTAAGCAGGGCCCTATTGATCACTTTCTCGAATACCTTGCTGATGTTCGGAAGGAGACTTATCGACCGGAGATTTGCCGGATTGGAAGTGTCCTTACCCCTTTTGGGGATGGGTTGTATCACTGCTGTTTTCCAATGCGCTGGATAATGTGCATTATTCAGCGCATTGTTAAACAGAGTGGTGTAAATGTCCACCGCTTCTAGAGGGAGATGTCGAAGCACAATGTTCGACACTCCATCGATTCCCACTGATTTCTTCTTTCTTAATGATGCGAAGATCGTTTGGAGTTCTACCTTCGATACGTACGGGGGGTGAACCATTTCATTGGCGATGGCATTGTTTGCCAAGTTTTCGTCATTGAACCCGGTAAAACCAGTATTCTCGGATCGCCAGTGCTCTATATCATTTCGAAGGTAGAAGTTGTGCACAAGGACGCGATTTTCCAGGTCGTGGTTCGGGCAAATGGTATCATTCACCTTGTACACTTCCTGGAAAGTCGCTCCTATAGTCTCTACCTTCTCCTGCGGATCTTCGATCACAAAGAAGTTGTCATCCTCTACTGCGTTATCTGGATCTATACCTGCTGTTATAAGTATTCGTCCATTGTTCGTCGTTCGGGGGATCTTAAGACACGGAAGGTCGTTTTGATTATTCCTCCGAAATATTTTATTTATTTGCGGGAACATACTCGGGTTGTTGGATTTTACAGCCCGAATTTTGTTGTTCCAATGCAAATTTACAGAAAATCTGTAATTTTCTCTAATTAATTTTTGGAAGTTTTTAATCAACGACTTCAGCGTCCTAACCTCCGATTTTTGTCTGTCAGTAAACTGTCTGTACAAGGTTTTTAGTCTCGACAGCAGTCTACTTTTGTGTTGATGTAGTGCGTCAATTATTGCATTGCGGAATATGTCTGCGTTGTCAGTATGTTGATACCGAGGTATCGTATTGTCCATTGTTCGTTTAATTGTCTCGTCCATTTGTTTTAGGTACCAGTCAATCTCCTCGTTTGACAGATTCCTATTGGACGGTGGGTAGAGCGAATTCGAGGAGAGTGCTCTTGTCAAAGTTCTTGAGAAGCGAGACCAACGCGTCCTACTATAATTGTAGGAGTACGTTTGGACAAACTCCTCTAACTCCGCAATTTCGTTGGGAATCGTTATTACGGCACTGAGTCCGCAATGGTCACTGTCATACACAAATGTGTGCAGACAGTTTATAGTTTGTCGGTCCATGTCGGTCAGTTGTAACCGTACGTCGAACAGCATAAGATCCAGATAGGAGCCGCTTCTAGGAAACGACGGACTATCTGTAGCTTTCAAATCGAGTTTATACTCGACACTGTGCCGACCCCACCAATTGAATAGTAGGTTCCCTCTAGGATTAGGTGTGTTGTTTCCCCAATCTCTATGTTTGGCGTTTAGATCTCCGGCCATGATGAAATAATTCTCCTCCGACTCCAGCCTTAAGCATCGAAAAAGTGTCTCGAGCTCTGAAATAAATAAAGTAGATTGAGTAGCTTCAGGTGCATAGAGTGCGACCAAGTACATCCTCTTTCCACTACGGAGAGGGATGCACACGATACACGCTTCCAGCTCCTGGAACCTTCGCACTTCACCGCTGTACATAACTTTAAATCGCAGTTGTTTGCGTATGAAGATCGCAACTCCTCCTCCTTGTGTGGAGTTGGGTCGGTCTCTTCTGACAATATTGTATTTATTGTGCCCCAATTTGTGCTTCTGGGATAGCTTTGTTTCGCTAACCATAAGCACATCAGGGGTTTGGTCTTCAAGCAACTTAAACAATACGGCTCTTCGCCCGATCCTAATCAGTGAATTCACATTCACCGCAAGGATCTTCAAGGATTGCTCCTCCATGTTCGTACCCATTACGACTGAAGGTGCGTTAAGCCCGGCAGAAGTGCGTAGATCTGGTCCACCCGCTTCGCCTGCTCCTGTACCTGACGTTGAAGCTGCTCCATCTGCCCTTGGATAGAGAGCAAGGTGGCCAGCAAGTCAGTTTGAGCCTCCGGTGCTCTAGGCGCTGGGGCCTGAGAAGCAACCTTCGGTCTTTTCTGTTCCGCGTTTCCCCGACCTGCCGCCATTTGGGCGTAGGTCACTTGGGGAGTCACGGATTGTGTTTGAATTGGAGCAGGTGGACGTTTCACTACGACCTTCTCCTGGCGAACTAGATTTACTTTCTTAATGTACTGTAACTTAGGACAACCCCGATAGTTTGCGGTGTGTCCCGAGTTCCTGCATAAAGCACACGAGAGCTGGCTCTTATCTGCCACTCCATCCTTACCCAGAGTGCATTCCTCTGCTTTGTGGTTCTTTCCACACTTGACACATCGAGGCTGCATTTCGCAGTTCGACGCGGCGTGATGAACCTTTGGCAGCGAACACATTGTAAAATGTTTTCGCTCCTTCTTAATTTTTCCCATGCGACAACCTGGTAGTCTAGGACTTTAATACTCCTTAGACCATCCAGCTTGCTATTGGGTGAAAGATGAACTAGGAAGAACGGCAGTTTCCGCTTCTCCCTTTTTGCCTTAGCTGTGGTGAATGGCTTGACCCCTACAAATTCGAGCTCGTTGCACTCTTTCTCTTTAAGCAGCGCAAGGAGCGTCTCCGGATCAGTAGACGGGTCTATCCCCCTCAGCAGCATTGTTTGCCGCTTTTCCCCCTTCGGGGTGAAGGAGAAGAACTCCGTCGTCGTGTCCTTTAACAGATCTTTAATTTTGTTATATTGTTCCACTGTATTACAGTGGATAGCGTGCCTGTCTTCATTTAAGCGTTTAATAGAAAAATTGTTGCCTATGGCCGACTTACATAGTTTAATGGTGTCCATAAGCTCAATCTTGTAGGTGTTGATTGGCGGTACCCTCGCTTTTGCCGTCATCTTTGGTTGCTGTTGGTTCTGCTGCGGTTGTTGTTGTTTCTGCTGCTGCTGCTGCTGTTGCTGCTGTTTCTGCTGCTGTTGTTTCTGCTGCTGCTGCGGTTGTTGTTTAATTTCTTGCTTCTGCTTCTGCTGCTGTTGTAGTTGCTGCTGTTTTTTCAGCTGTTGTTGTTGCTGCTGCTTCGGCTGCAGCATTTGCGGCTGTATTGGCTGTTGCCGCTGGTTTTCTGGCGGCGGCTGCTGTAGTAGTTGTTGTTGTTGAGCGCGCTGTAGCTCTAGCTGCCGCTCCCTCTCTCGCCTGGCCATTTGTTTGGCCTTTATGGCACGCACCCCTCTGTTCGAGCTGCCTGATGCTGCTAGTCAGACTCTCGACTTCTTCTTCCTCATCATCCGATTCGGAGGACGCCAGAACTCCGAAGCTATTGTTCTTCTCTCCAACGTAGTGGCCTTCCCCACCGTCGGAGATGTACTCTAATTCGACAGAGTCATCGGACCTCTGTCGCTTTTTTTCTGCTGCTACTGTTGTTGTTGTGCTCGGCGCCCCTTCACTCACTCCACCGGGCAGCTGTTCAGTTGGAGCCAATGTGGAGGGACGCTTTACAAGGTTGGGAGAAGGTTTTAATTTCCTTCTCCTTTTCCCCTTACTTGCAGTTGCCACTGTTGCTGGGTGGCCTGTCTGCATTGCATCGGCTGATGCTGTTACCCCACCAGCTGGTCCCGCTATTGGGAGCGCGGACCGCTCACTCTCCATCGCCTGATATGTTTTTGTTTTTTTTTTTTGGTTTTCACTTATTTTGAATAAATGAAAAAAAAAGTCGAGAATTCAAATTTCCCCAGTCCGGAATTGAACCAGGGTCACTGGTTTGGTAGAACACCACCACTACCTGTAGGCTAATTTGCCACTTGGAAGAACACTGTCTAATACTGCACTTGAAATCACACCGATTTTAGCTGAGAAGCCGAAACACGTCTACACTCTCTGAAAGTCTGTGAACGACTGTTGCTTCATTTGCACTGGCGATTGTAGACAGCATAATCTTGTTGTTGGTTTTCGTACTTTTGATCAGTACTTTCTGATTACTGTCCACGTCGTCGATGTCATGGTATACTTCATCATTGACTCCGAATAATGAGTTGAGAACAGTTCCCAGTAGACCTCGTTTTTGTCTACGTTAAGGTGTCACTTGAAGTCTGTTGAAAATCGAGAATACCTTGTCCCATTCTTTTTCTATGTGCTGACGTAATCCATCGCACTGACTCTCTTTTGTCACTGATTTCGCTTTGTTGCATAACTTAATTATTTGATCCCTCGTCTTGTTCATGTTGCCTTCATCACGTAAAATGTCTTCGATTGGGAATCGAACTCTCGTGTGTAGCACTCCTCGTGGAATTTTGGCAGTTCCAATTTGTTCCACGAACAATCCAATGTCCGGGTGGGTGATTGTATATTTTGTCGATCCTGGCAGAACATATGCAAGCAGCGATAGAGTCGCAAGGGTGATGGAGAAATTTGCTGATGGAGTGGTTGACTTCCGCTTTTTATCTTTCAGATTCCTTCCGGGCCTACTGGATGGTGACTACTCTTAGGATTGTTTCCATGGTTGAATTCTGATGTCTTCAGGTTTTTTGATATTGTCTTCTATTGGCAGCAAACATACCTTGGCTATTGGTCGCTTGAATGTTCCTTTTTCTGTTTTGTAACTTGTAACAAGTCTGGCAAGTGCATCGACTCCGCTGCGTACTTCAACTATTTTGCCGATAGGCCACTTCGAAGCTCATTTTTCATCAAGACGAGTTGGCCAATCAAGAGATTTTTTACTGATTGCTTCCACTTATATCGTTGTTGAATTTTTTTTTATGTAATCCTCGTACAAACGGTTGCAAAGGTCTTGTTTGAGTTTTTGAATCAAATTCCACCTTTTTAAACTACTCTCAGCCAGATCTAGAATGACATCATGTCGTGGTGCTGTAAATGGTGATCCAATGATGAAGTGACCTGGTGTTAGTGCATCGAGATCTTCTATATTGTCTGATAACGGGCAGAGTGGTCTCGAATTCAGACATCCTTCTATTTGCACCAGAATTGTGTTCATCTCCTCGTATGTTAATTTTTGCTCACCTATGATGCGCTTTTATATGGTAATTGACCGCCAAAGTATGGAGCTCCAAGGGGGATGAAATGCCATTGAATTCCGTTATCGGTAAGTGGAGTTTTTAATGCATCAACTGTTATCGCTATACAGATGCTGTACGGATCCTCTTCTACTGATCATTCATCGCAATGCTGCCATGAATCCAACCGTTGTTAAATCAGAACTCAGCTCAATACACTCTGCCTTTGTTGCCATGCAAACAAACAGCGCTATGTAAGCCTTGTGCGTCTTCAAACCTCTAATTTGTGAACATCGTGTGTTAACTGGGCCTGCGTAGTCTATTCCACAATGCGTAAATGGACGTGAAAACCTTACTCGTGCTTCCGGAAGTTGTCCCATGAGTTGATTTGATTCCTTGGCCTTAAATCGGAAACATCTAACGCCTTTACAGTATTGGTTCCTCGGATGATCCAAAATTTCCTCCGAATGTGATTTAACGTCAGTTTTACTCCACCGTGAAGTGTATCGATGTTAGCTTTATTGATAATCAATTTTGTAAGTGGATGCGATGATGGCAAAATCATATAATGTCTCTGGTTAATTGATAAACTGGCATGTCTCAATCGACCTCCCACTCGCAAAATTCCATTGGCGTCTATGAATGGATTCAGTGATGATATCTTGCTGGTTGATTTCAGTGCCTTGTTTATTCTCAGGTTCTGCATATCCTCGGCAAACATTCGTTGAGCACCCCTTACCAGTGCTTTTTCAGCTTCCAGGAGTTCTTCTTCTACCGTCAAATTGCCGTGTAGCATTGGTGTGCCTCTCTTGCTTTTCCTGCAATTGTTTTAAATCGTAGACAGATTGCGCTCACACTTTGAAGTTTTTAAAGTGGTGAAAAGGCGCAAGAGATGTCGGTGCCTGGTGGTTTGTGGGGTTGTATACTTATGCACGCGTAAGACTTCCGGATCTCAGGCATATCTTGCACTTCCATCATAACCTTGTCAGCTGGCCAATGTTGTTCGTCTTCCTTAAACCACACTGGACCATGCTACCATTTAGAATTCTCAGCGAGGGTATCTCCAAATGACCCTCTAGACGGAATGTCAGCAGGATTCTCTCTACCAGGTAAGAATCTCCATCGCCCTTGTGACTGTTCTACCTCCACGTTGACTCCTTCATCGTGAATTGATTGAATGGTGAAGTGGCATGCTGCAATGATTTGTGTAGCATGACCGTTGATTCCATTTATCCTTGACTCATACTTGACCAATAGTACCCTTATTTGACGAGTTAATTTCTCTGTCACGAAGCATGATAGAGATCCTTGATCGATCAGAGCTCGTACGAGTTTCACTTGGCCTCTAACGCATATGTTCACCATGTCTGTAGCTAATAGTACAGTTCTGGCACTTTGATATACTGTGGCGATTCTCGTTGTCTATAGTGTTTCTTCACTTGTTGTTTTCCTGCTACCAAGATGGCTGAACTCTCACTTCGTGGGAAATGAAGTAGGGAATTATGCTGTTGTGTGCATATCCTGCAACCCTTCTATGATGAGCATTCCCTTGCTGTATGACCATCTCGCAAACAGTTGAAACACAGCTTTGACTTCTGGACCACCTCCATTCGGTTTTTTGGCTTCATACTCGTACTGAGAAATCTTTTGCAATTACACAATTGATGAGATTCGCTACGCACAACGCATTTCGCCTGTGTGAGTGCAGTCAAATGGTTTTTTGTGGATGTTGTTTTCGACACTTGCGACTGGTGTTCTCGGTTGAGTTCGCGACTGCTCTCCAATTCCCGGAATCTGCCCTCGATAAAATTAAAAAATTCACTTAACTTTGGAATTTCAGTTGACGTTTCTTTTGATTGCTGATATAATTTTCTTGATTCATGGTCGAGTTTTGGATATAACAACTGAATCAGTAATGGATCCCATGGACTGACATCAACTCCCAAGTTTTTAATACCATACAAGATTTCTTTCGACGTATCCATGATATTTTTTAAGTCGAATGCATTTTCACTTTGAACTGATTTCAAAGCAAGCAATTTCTGAATGTTATTGTTGACGCTGCTGGATTTTGGAACCGTTTCGTTAGCAATTCTATTGCTGTTGCATAATTGCTTGACGTAGGTGATAAATGGTTGACAATCCTTGCTACTTCTCCGTTCAGATTGCCTTTCAAATAATGAATCCGTTCGACATCGCTTAAGGATCTATTCTAGTGCACTAATCGATCAAATAGTTCCCAAAATGGTATCCACTCTTCATACCTTCCACTGAATGTTGGTATTCTTATAGGTGGAAGTTTGATTTCTCGTTGTCTTCAAGGTTGTGAAACTAATTAATCCGTTTTGTCTCGGAGCTGCTCTACCTCTTTGATTTGAATATATCTTGATATATCTGCTCCAAATCGATAAACTCCTTGCTGGACACATACTCCTTTTCGTCATCAGCTTCTTCCAGTGATAACATAATTTCTTCATTCATTCTTTGTAAGCTTGTCCAGCATTCCTGTAATTGACCCAGCTTGAATTTGACGTAAACTGCGTTTTGACTCAAATCCAAGCTGTCAATTACGCGTATGAATCTGCTCTTGACGATGTTCAGCTTAGTAAACTTTGCTGGGAATTTCATCTTCTCAGGCGGCTCCTCCGTTCTTTCTGATGATGTTCTCCTTGATGGCTGTGACTCTATCGCTGCTGCGTTCAGGTCGCAGTCTACATCTGTAGGCGTGGGTTCTATTGCTGCTGAAGTTGGCTGAACTGACGCAGCTGGATTTGATCTGGCGGGAGCTAACACTGGCTTTAAAAAAAGCTAAACGTGATTCTGGAATGTCGGCATGCTTCTTTTTTTTTACTTTTTTCGCCTTTCAAAGTACTCTTAATATCAAGGTACCTTGATTCAAACTGCCAAAAATACTTTTCTGTGAAGTAATCATGGTGCGGGTCTGTCTTCCTTAGGTCTTCCAAATACCCGTTATTTTATTGAAAATCGACCCAGTGCTGCTCCAACTTCTCTAGTCGTGTAATGAGATACTCCGCAGAGTATCGTGACTCTCCATCCTTTTTAAAGTTCGTCCATAATCGATGGACTTCTTCCGAAATTCGCGTTTGGTTTAACGCTATATCGTCAATTTCAGTCATTTTTGCACTCTTTAATTTCCACTCTACAATGTCTTTTATGACTGCGATATTGGTCTCGTACCAACACTCACGACACTATATAAAACTTGTAGGTTACACTATTTCGGCTCATCCGGCTCTAAGGACCATGTAAAATCTATCCTTGATAGACTTTAATAATTCTTAATTAATAGCTACCTTACCGCGGGTGGGGGGATAGCAATCAATGGGAGATTGTATACTTGTTGCTTGAGTAGATCTGATTTTATTTATTTTCTTAATGGGTATTTATACATAAAATTTGCTTACTGTGATAACTTAATTTTAATTGATTATTAATTCCGACACCCTAAAGTCCCCGAATAATCCTCAGAAGCCTGATTGTATAGTCAAAGACCTTACCTTGGCCCTCAATAAAACGTTGTATTCCTTTTGTCCTTTGGATAGGGTTATACGTTAGTCAATAAAATTGAATACTCCATGTATCATAAGGAGTACACTATGCTAGCTTTTCTAGATATTGAAGGCGCTTTTAACAACGCCTACTCATCTGTGATAATCAAAACACTGTCAAATCTGAAAATAGATTGTTCACTTGGCGAGCTGATTAAATTACTGATTAATAATCGGATTATCAACTCAAAGCTGGGTAGGTCATCTGTCAGAAGATATGTCAGCAGGGGTACCCCTCAAGGGGGCGTCCTATCCCCACTTCTTTGGAATCTGGTGGTCAATGAACTACTGTTAACCCTGGAAGCTGAGGGTTGCAAAATTATCGCTTATGCGGACAATGTTGCTATAGCAGTCTCCCACCTAACCCACCAGTTAACCCTTCATCCCTTAATGGAACAAGCTTAATTTTCTCCACCGAAACAAAATACCTGGGTCTTATTTTGGATAGGAAACTAAGCTGGAAATCTAATATACATGAAAGAGTTAAGAAAGCCACTGTCGCACTCTTCTCTTGCAAAAAAGCCATTGGGTGAAAATGGGGCTTACAAACCAGACTAACTCACTGGCTCTATATCTCGGCCATTAGACCGATCCTTATGTACGGGATACTTGTCTGGTGGACTGCCTTGGATAAGGCAATAAATCAGAAGTTATTAAGCACAGTCCAACATTCAGCTTGTCTGTGCACTAGCGGAGCACTGCGGATGACACCTTCCGCAGCTATGGACATTCTTTTTCATTTAACACCCCTTCATATTTATGGCGCGCAAATGGCAGCTAACTCAGCTATACGCCTTAAAACTACTTCACACTGATCTAAAAAATGTATGGTCATGCTTCCATCGTAAATAAGTTTAATATCTTCCCTGAAGACATTGACTACACCATCCCCAAGTTAAATTTTGACAAAAACTTCCAAGTTACCATCCATTCCAGAGCATTCTGGGAAGAAGGTGGCTTTACGGAAGATAAGTCGGTACATTTTACGGTTTAAAAACTAACGACGGGGTGGGTGGTGGTGTCTTCTCTGATAGGCTTAATTTAAACCTCTCTTTTCGTCTCCCAAACCATTGTAGCGTGTTCCAGGCGGAGATAATGGCAATAAGGGAAGTCTTGTCTTCGCTAAAGAAAAACGTGATATCGGCCATTGATATCCGCATCTTTTCAGACAGCCAAGCCGCATTGAAATCCTTGGAATCTTCCTCAACAAATTCTTTAACAGCTCTAGACTGCCGATCGTCTCTTATACAGAGATGGCGGAGCAGTTTAATATTCACCTAATTTGGGTGCCGTGGCATAAGGATATTCCAGGGAATTGTAAGGTTGACGAACTTGCCAGTCTTACAAATTTTATAACAGATGAAAAGATGAACAAAAATATTGAAATAAAAAAAATAACAAACAACATTGTAATTACCAAAAATATCCCCTATACTCAAATTATTCATAACTGTCATAACTATACTTTAAATATAATAGGTAATAATCTCGTAAGGTTCGAAAATTGTAATATTGAAATTAACAACGTTAAATATAATAATTTTGTATATTACGATAATTTTATCATACCTAATTTTAATAACCTATCTATAAAAAGCATTGTAGTAAATTATTCTACCGAATCTACCGAAGAAATACATGTAAGTCAACTAGAAATCAGAAACTTATAGAGGAAATTAAATCTAGAAATAACACACATGAAAATATAAATTTTGTAGTAACTTTAACAATAAATACTATAATCATCTTAATAATTTTAAATGTTTTTAACAAAAATAGTGAAAAAACGAATTTTAAGGTTGAAGTTAAAAATATAGATTCTCCGGAGCAGAATCGTAAGGGGGGAGGAGTTACGTCATGCATTAACCTTCCGTTCGCAGAAACCGGTTTTCCCCACTCCGTTTCCTCATAATCCAATCGGAGCCAACGTGATCCGTTGCACACGCATCCCACATGACCCGTTATGAACAGCTATTTTGCAAACATAAGCATATTTGTGCTGCACGCGCATCCCACTTTTCCCGTTATGAATACGCGCACCCATTTTCATTTGCATAAGCAAATTTCGCTACACGCGCAGACTTGAAAAAAGGCATTATCAATCAACGTTCCTTCACAATCGTGCAAAAAAGGGACACCAAAAAACAAATGGATCACACAAATGCGAAAACACCAGCATTTAATTGACCTCAGTGACGAAGTGATCCGAAACCGGGAGTTTGCCGGTACTTTCTGAGGTCAAACCGGCAAACCCCTCAGGCGAATTAGTAGGGATTCAGTAAAGTGATATGAAGGTTGTGATCCATAGCCGAGAAATAGTACCGTTAAACGTACTTTTTTGGAAAATCGTGGTACGCCATCTGATGGCATATGCCCACTATAACTCAAATATCGAATTTGATCAAAATCGTTGGAGCCGTCTCGAAAAAAAACATTTTTTTTTTCTTCAAAATCTACATTTAATTAAGTACAGTTAATTTTGGAGTCCGAATGAAAATTACAATTTTTTTTTCGAATTGTGACCCCACCACCCCAAGTATGAAGTTTAAAGAAAATCGGTCAAGGAGTTTGGGCGGCAGTCTGAGGTATGGACAAACAGACAGAATTACCAAACTTTCGAGTTCTTCTTAAAAAACAAAACATTTCTTGCCCTAAAGGAGCAATAACTCATTGAAGTGGCATTCAAAACTATTTAATTACTTTTGTAAGTAAAATACATAATGTCTCAACTTTTCATATAATTTACATATTTTGTGAATTTGATTTGAATAATACTTTGCAATACTACCTATATGAAAAATAAATAATTATCTATCTATCTATCTATCTATCTAGTAAAAATGGAAGAACGAGAATGGATTTTTCAGCATGATCATACAGCAATTCATGATGCAAGGATTGTTGTCGACCCGAAAACTTAAAAGTTCTGGACGGGCCGACAATAACCTCCGATCTCAATATCAAAGTTAAGGGGATGTTTGTTAATAAAAGTTTGCAAATGAGACCGGCGAACTTTTTTTTTAAATGCATTTTTATTAACCCAATTCAATTACAACTTAAATGCTAGACAAAAACGCTTAAAACTAGCTTAATTAACTTAACTATGTTATTCTAACTTACTGGCCCTATGCGGGCGCTCTAAGCTAACCAAATACTTAAAACTATGTCTTTCGACGTACCTTACTTAATTGTTTTCTTCGTCTTATTGTTTAATTATTAATAAGAAATACTAAGAAAAATTGTTTGAAAAAATTAAGAAAACTTAGTGCATGTACTTTTTTTTCTTTCGTTCTTATAATAAAACTTAAAAACTACCTTAAAATAAATCTTAAACTACCTTATTCTACCTTATTCTATCTTGCTCTAATTATGTAATTAAAAACATACTTTTTTCTTTTTTTCAAACTGCTGTTTTTATTTTTTTTTTATTTAGTTTTTGGTATCCAAGTATTGTGGAATTTTTCTTTTTTTTTCTACTGAGATCGGCGAACTAAATACCAGTTAATGGATGAAATAAGAAAACTATGAGCACATTGGGATGAAATAACAATATTTAGGACTGTTATAAGAAAGTGACATATTGCAAAAAAAAAAAATTTTAATAAATTTAAACAACATCTTCAAAAAATTCTAAGATTTATAATTAACATGGGGTCTGTACAAGTACATGTAGATATTGAACCAATCGCACTTTTCTTCAAACCTACTCGTATTTTAAAATATATGTCACCAGTTTCTGGACCTTCAATTTTGAACTAGAGGAATTAAATTTTGAATCTAAACTTTCTAGGATAGGAAGCATTTTTGAAATTCAACAACAAATAAGCCCACTTTTTAGAAAATGTGTTTTTTTTTTCTTAATATCTTTACTTAAAACTTCACAAAATAAGTAGGCGTTTCCATTTTCTACAATCCGTCTCCATATTGTATTTATTTGGCCACGTCCACATTTCAGTTTTATTTTCTTCGAAAACCATATTTGGCTTGTCTTATTGTGAATATTTCACCGTAATCCATGACCTTCTGTCAAAAATACTGAAAGTCACGCTCACTTTCTTCCAAGCAAAAGTCTTAGTTAAATTAACTGATAAAAATCGTGGGAATACTCTCCGAGTAGAAACCAAACTTTAATAGATCTGATGTTTTGGCCATGATGGTTTGATCCAAATGGTGCTTCAATTCTATTCTATTTCCAGTCAATTGGCACAAAACTATGACTGGAAATTTCCTGGGCTTGAACCATATAGTAGTTGAGAAACTTTTCAGTCTCTGGGTTCCATAAACTGCGAATTTTTCCCTGCGGTATGCTCACAACGAATTTCGTTTGATAACCTAGAAATAACGTAGGCGATAGAAGTTGAGGAGGTGGAATGAAGCCCTTTTAAGCAAGGGCCCAAAATTGTCACTTTAGCAAGGAACAAGTTTTGTTCAAGTTGTACCAATCTCTGAATGATTCCATTCTGTAATTATACATATATTAATATGCTCGATTCATAATATCAGATTCTATGTTTTTTACTTGTAATGATTTCCTGAAAATTGTTGATCACGAGGTTTTGATCAAACTTCTCATCACTATGTTAGAAAAACTCAATAAAGTGGGTATCTCAATTCTATCTGTATGCCTGTCTGTCTGTGGTCGACTGCAGCCTAAATGGTTATATGGATTTCCTTCAAACTTCATATCTAGGATCAGTAGGGTCATAATTCGTGGTGAATCGGACAGCTCTAACGATTTTGATCAATATCGATTTTTGAGTTATGGTGGACCTCTGCAATCAGATGGCGTATTAGGCTTTCGACAAAAATATGTTTAAGTGCACTTTGCTTATTAGTCAACTTTGTTCGAAATCAACATTTAAACCATAAACAAGAAATAGACGATTTTTAAAACCAGTTACTAAGTAAATTACTGTTATTTGTAGTTTATTTGGCGAAAATCAGGTAGGCCATATTTTCATCTTGAATTGTGACCCCAGATGTGAAGTTTGACGTAAATCCGTACAGACAGGTAGACAGACAGACTTGAAAGACACAATTTTGTTGATTTTATCTATTATAGTCAAGTTTGATCAAATTCTCGATATCGACACCTTTCAGCAAAAGAATATTTGTCCTTATAGTTGCGAGTAAAAAGATTTACGAATATCTAAGAATTCTACAGATGGATGATAGTTTTATTGGCTCTACATGTCCTCGAAGCTTAAGAATCAGTTTAGTCGATGACGGCGTAGTTCGCCACCTCCAATGGTATCAAATTAATTCGAACTAATATCGCTTTAGAAATGTAAGTGTAACATAATGTAGCATAATGCAACAAATTCCGAAGTGTCTTTTCATTCTGGCATAATTTTGTTTCGAAGTGTCTTTTCATTCGAGGTTCGTGTCTGCAATTAGTCTCCACAGTTCGTGTCTGCGATAAGAGATGGATAATATCACGGATAAGAGAGAATTATAACTGCAAGAAATGATTGTCATCTTGGAATTATTACATCAGAATTTTCTTGTTCCAGTGGTCGAAGAATTTGCTAGAAGTTTCTGGATATCAGAAACTTCTGCTATATAAGGACAGATGGCGATCGAGACCACCAGTGGGTTTTGAACCGTACGAGGAGATTGGAAAAGTGATAACAGCCGAAGTTGTAATTTTGTGATAAATTGAAAGTTGAGAGTTAACAAGAAGAAGTAATTGGTTTGGATTTGTGAATTAAGTAATTGAAAGGAGATAAAGTGATTTAAGAAGAAAGAACTTGAAGTGTTCTATAGACTAGAAAATAAAGAAATAATTTCACAGAATATTGTTTTATCTACTCGAGCCGTAGCTCGCATATTACATAAGTAATAATGATCTATTCCAACTGTAAGCATAATGAGGACAATTTGGTACACTTCCTATGTCACTGACCAGAAACAGCGAAGTTGCGATAGGAGCTTTTGGTGCCATCACTAATACCAGATCTAATGCATCTCATTCAGAAAGTTTTGTGTTTTATTGTTTTAAAATTAATACTATACTTAAGTACAAGTTATTTAAGTTCTGTTTTCTAAATAAAAGGTATTTAAATAGTACCGAATTATAGTACTCAAAAGAATAGGTATTATAAGCATTATTTTTGTTACATACGAGTATATATATTTATAGTATATATATATATATATATATATAAATTTACACTTTATTTAAAATATCTAATAAATGGCAATCTCATTGAGTGACACAGACCATATAAAACTAATTTCTATACAACACTTTTATATTAGTCCATAGAGCTATTTGCTAATTGTATCTCGCTACGAGCCCATGTGTTCAAGCGTTAAATAAAATTTTTCTTTTCTTATAAATGGTTTAGAACATACATATATGAGCAAAAACTGTTCAGCACATTACACTACGATAATCGGAGTAGTGTAGGACTTTAAAGTGCGCTTGTCCTCTCTGGGTGCAGAGATCCTGAAGCTCGCAGTGCATCTGTTGGGTTGTTGATAAAAAAACTCGAAATCTTTTCAGGATAGATTCGTGGTATTTGCCTTGCTATTCTGAATTGCAATATTTTTTTTTTACTTTGATTGACAGTTCTTAGCCCTTGGGATATCAAATTTAGACGAATGATCATCACCAAAGGAACGCAAAGTATCTTACGTTCCTTTAATTACACTCGAATGGGCTCTGAGAAGACAAATACGTCCATCGTTCCTAGTAAATATGTTTGTATTTGCTTGCACACCACGCACAGTGCGGCGAGAACTGTAGATACTATTTCAGTTGGCTCGTGGCTCAAGACTGACTGTTCATCTTGCAGTCAGTTACTTAGTCCAATACGAATCTTCCATGTCCCTTGTAGAATGTATATATTTGATGATGCGGACATTTTTGAAGCAGCCAAGCACTTTTGACATGTTCTTTTTATTATACTTTTTTTTTCAAAGATGGAAAAACAGAAACTCTTTGGAGATGTGTCATTCATCCGCAGAGTGGTTCAACACTGGCTTATGGCTCAAGGTTAACGAGTTGAATTTTTTGCAATTTGATTTTCGATTAATAGCGTTTATTTATTTTATTTCTTTTCTCAATTTTCATTCTATGTAAATTAACTTGATGCTATCATTTTAAGTAGTAGCACAGATATTAAAGTTACGTAGATATCGCATGCAGAGTAAAAAAAATACGTCACTTTTTCAGACGAATGGGATTTACTACTTCGTCCCAGTTTGATCGAACTCGTTCGAATCGTGCATGAGACATGATGTTCTTTCAAATTTGGTTGGAACAACAAATTGCTTGTTGCTTTTGCTGGCCTATAGAAGTGGATTATTAAATTATTTCATTTGAATACATAGACGGAAGTCATAGATTGGATTCACCAGTGTAGTCTTGGGGTGTTGGTTTATAGTGAGGTCCCCGTGCCTATCACATCTGGCGTAGTTGGTTCAATTTCGTGATGGTTTTGCATTTGTTTTCCTGACAAAATTTGAATTTTTTGATTTCCACTGGTAATTCTTTTTTGGATTTTCCAGGCACAATGTTTTCGCAAGAGAATAAGAAGTTCAAAGTAAAAAATTTCTTTGCGTTTGGTTTTGTTCATCAAACCAATTCGAGTCTCTAAAGTTTGTTATTCTCATGCATTCCAATGCCATTCTCTCGCTTATATTTCTAATATGCGGACGATCTCTAAAAATTGTATGGAATACTTTGAAATGAAGCTTACAAATATTGAAATATTCATCAGTTGGTGCTAAGAAACTTCCAAAATCACAGGGAAAAAATAATTTTTAAAAATAATTTCGAACATTTGCACACTTGTTTTTTAAAAGCATTTTAAACGCCAGATATCCTGTAAAATAACGCATTGCAGTCGTTTCCAGTGAAATTCCATTTGTAATTTTGATTTCATTTATCACTTTTTCGAAAAAAATATTATCAAATACAGTTTCCTCGCGTGCTTCAGGTAATAAAAAAGTTCTTGATGTGTGCGGTTGAGTCTGGCAGGTATCTAAATTCAAAAGTTCTACATCGTCATCAGCACAATTACTATGAGGAGTGAAGCAATTAGATTTGAAGACAGAATTTTTGACATCAAAACTTTAAATTCGTACACAGAGGGTTTTTTGTTATTACCGCCTTTACTACGAATAATAGAAAATAAATTTTCCAAAATATCTTGATGAGTTCTCTTTGTAAGTAAATACCCAACTTTCCCGAATAAACCATCACTTATACTCGTATCTTCACTAAGTAATAAAACCCCGTTTATTGTCTGTACCGTTCCTGTTACATAAAAGTTCCTTGGAAGATTAGTAGACTCTTGCATTGATCTTAAGTAAGACAAGAATTGCTTAAGCTCATTATAAGCCGGATTTCCGCCCTAAACTCCAAGCTTTAAAATATTTTTATCGTAATGAGACCCACTATCCATACAGTCGAAAACATTATTCATTTTTAATGTAAACGCTTGTGTTGCTAGAGCTTCATTTGAATTATATTTTAGGTAATTAAGTTGATGAGCAGTTTGTATTGATGCTGCCGTTGTCCTACTAAAGGTTTCCGTTGCCAAGCGAATACTCATTTTTTCAATTGCATTCGGGGCTATGTGTGAACTTGTAAATTTCAAGCATGTTTTAGCCACATTATCTCTTTCTAAATTGAATATTTCTCTGAAAACATCAAAGAAAACATTATCATCTGGAGTTAGCATATCAGATTTGAGTAAAACATTACGCATAGATTTTAATAAATGAGGAAAATCATAGAAACGAAATATCTTTTCATTATTGAAAATTGTAAAACGCTTTTCTTCTGTAACACTTAATAATTGGTAAGCTTCCCTGTTGTTAGGTCCTTGGTCGCAAACTATAGCGCACACTTTCAGACCAAGTTCTTATTATTTTCTAAAATAGACTTCAGGTTAACCCCTTTGACAGAATTTGCTGAAACAAATCTTTTTCGATCCACTCCTTGATCTTCAAATCCATCAATTAAGTCATTTTTGGTATTGTACGTGAGATTGGGACGAGTACCACATTCCGTTCACGTTAGTTTAATGATGCAAACTTTGCTTGTGGATGCTTATTTGTTTCTCTTGATAATATTTTCAAAACCAAGACAACAGCATCTCTACATTGTATGTAATGCTGTCTTATTAGTTTACTTAGAGGAACTCGACTTTCTTTGTTCAATTTGTCTTATTAATATACCTAATATAATGAAAATAATAATAATAATAACAATAAATTGTTCTGCTTATTTTGATTCAAAAAAGTTAACAAAATATTACAACTACGACATAATGTCGTCTGTTGGAGAAAGAGCTACATATTTCTATAAAATAATCTATGAATTAAACTCATCTATTAGTTTTGCTGTACCATCATAAATTTATGTAGTGTTTCCCATTTGCTTTTTGTTTAATGTAAAGTCGTTATTTCATTTTCCCTCTTCAGGGTCAGGGAAATAAAGTAAGAATAGCCCTGAGGTAAGTATGCCTGTCGTAGAAGGCGACTAAAATCCAGAAAAATCCAGGAGCGTCTGACACAAATTATGCGGCACACCGGTCAGCGTCTGATCCCTTTGTAAAGTAACTGACCAGACAAATTGCACCACCATTACAACTGAAGTTAAAAAAACGATGGCAATGAATAAAACAAATAGATTAATTACCCCAGGTGGCACACCAGCTAAGCTGGAAAATCCACTCTCTCTGGAGATCGGTCCCATGGTTTCTGGGGGGGACCATTTATTGCTTTTACATCAAACCAGCAGTAGGAGTACTAAAACACAAAGAACTCCGCCAACAAAATCTCCACCAAGGCTTGTTCCTTCGGAAACCACAACAAAAAAATCGTATGGCGAAGAAGTTATACGTAAAAAAGGAACCAATAGCTATGAAAAGATCGACAGAACAAGTCATCAGTGCTCCAAAGAAACTAACGAGGGTTTTCAGGTTGGAATAGGTAATTTTTATAAAGAATGGCAAAATGAAATTCAAGCCAGGAAACAACTTGAAAAATTGGTTAAGAGTCTTCAACAACTCATGAAAGAACTCAAAGAGAAAGTCAGCTTGCTCGACAGGAAAGGCTCAGCGTCCGTTCAGCCAAACCAACAAAATACTGAACCTGAGTTTCAAACAGATGAGGACGAACTTGTGTTCGAAACTGAAAGAACGAATAATAAACCCCCATCAAAAAAGCGAAGAGCAGAGAGTAGCCCTGAAACTTCTACAAAAACTCAACAAAATGTAGTAAGAGTAGAGAAAGTGGCAACACTGAGCACACAAAATCGAGGAATAAAAGACGTAACAGTCCAAGCTATTCCTCACAAGAATGCTAAGATTAAAAACGACAGACAAATTGCACCACCCCCAATCATGATCTCTGGATTAAAGATGTTTGGCGAGCTTAAGACCATTATTGAGAAAAGCACGAAAAAAATATGCAAATATACATCGTACAATATGGACAATTGGAAAGTCAATGTCGATGACGCTGATGCATATAGATCTATCACTGAGGAATTGAGTAAAAATAAAATTCAGTGGCACTCGTATGAAAAAAAAAGCTACAAGGTAAATAAAAGTAGTAGCTAGAGGTCTTCATTCATCGTGTGATGCAAAAGAAATCGTAGAAGACCTAACTCAAACGGGGATCTGCATGGCGATTGATCGGAAAACTACTGACTGTCCAAAACATGGATTGGACCAGTTGCGCAACAATCAAGTTCGTAATGTAGTGCTTGCTTTACCTCCTCGTGGTGGTCCCCGGGCAACTGCATGTATAAATCCTTATACATATAGGCCAAAATTGCAAGTGCGAGATTGTCTAGGGTCTTATGCCTAGGCTAGGTAACCTGGGCCAGCAATCCGCGTTACCGAAACTACAATAGCTATGGAAACCGACACAATGCCTCGGGTAAGGACTGATAATACGTTGACGACCTTTGGCTATCGTACCCGGACTAAGATTAGTTTCTGGAATGTGAAGACGCTCCTTGACTCTCAGAGTGAAGGACCTCAGAAAGCCAGATTCCTTCAATTGGAGCATGAGTTCATGCGATATAGGCTGGACATATTGGGAGTAAGCGAGATAAGATGGTTAGATGCGGGTGAGTACCAATCCCCAACGCGTAATACTGTATTACTCTACTCCGGAAGACCAACCGGAAACCCCCGTGGATATGGAGTTGGACTGCTGCTAACGCCAACAGCACGCAGAGGCCTAATTACCTGGCAACCGCACGGTGATAGGATTTTAACGGCCAGATTCCGGACGAGAGTACGTCGCGTCACCATCATACAGTGTTACGCCCCCACGGATGGTTCGTCTGAGGAAGAAAAGGAGAACTTCTACAACCAGTTGGGAGCTGTTCATAATGCAAGACCCAACGGCAACATTGTCATTGTGATGGGGGCCTGAATGCCAAGGTAGGCTGCGACAACGAAGGGCTCAAACATGTTATGGGACGGCACGGACTAGGCAATCGGAATGACAACGGCGAAAGATTTGTTGACTTTTGCAACGCAAATCGTCTTGTCATAGGTGGCACCATGTTTGAGCACAAAGCCTGCCATAAAATCAGTTGGGTGTCAACTGACAGGCAAGCAACCTCCAACCAAATTGACCATTTTGCCATCAGTCGCCGTTTTAGAAGTAGTCTCCTAGACGTCCGAAACAGGCGAGGTGCCGACATGGGGTTGGTACGAGATCACCATCTTATGATAGCTACTCTCCGACTACGCACTGCTGCCGTTCGTAGATCTAACGACACAAGAATACCTAGGTTCAATGTAGACCGACTGAGAGTTCCCACAGTGCGCCAAGAATTAAGGGACCATCTCTCACGTGGAGTGGAAACAATCAGCAGCTCCCTGCCCGCCACCATCCAAGACCATTGGTGCGCTGTGCAAACTGTTTTCACATCAGGTGCTGAAAGGATTGTCGGTCGATCACAGGGAAACCATAGGGCGTGACTTTCCGAGGATACCTGGAGAAGGATCAACGAACGAAAACAGCTAAGAGCTCAAATTGCAGCAACTCCAGCAGCAGGGAGGATCAAGCTTGAGTCCCTATATCGCATGAAGATGAGAGAAGTACAGCGTAGCGTGAGACGTGACAAGCGCAATTACATCAATGCGCTGGCTACGGAAGCAGAAGAAGCAGCAGCGAGGTGCGACAGCAGAACCGTTTATAGAATCACTAAAGAGCTTATAGGTGGCCGAAGCTCTACTCAACACCCAGTGAAAGGCTTAGACGGTTCGTTGCTAATATCGGATGAGGATCAACTGAAGAGATGGAAGGAGCATTTTGCTTCGGTTCTAAACCGAGTATTCGCCAGCAATATGCACCCAAGTCAGACTGAAGTGTCCGTAGAAAGAAGTTCCCGAATTCGCACCACAACCCCCAGTAAAGAAGAGATTATTACCGCAATCAAAGCACTGAAAACTAATAAGGCGGTAGGACTTGACGGCATACCCGCGGAGCTTTTTCAAGCTGCGCCAACAGCATCGGCAGAGCTACTGTCCCCACTTGTCGGGAGAACATGGGAAGCCGAGAGTTTTCCAGATGAGTGGAAAAAGGGAATGATTGTCAAGCTCCCTAAAAAAGGCAACCTAATGCAGTGCGAAAACTGGAGAGGTGTCTGCGTGCTGCCTGCTGTGGCCAAGATAATAGCTGGAATCATCCTGGAGCGAATCAAAGAACACCTTGAAGACACACTTGACGCCGAACAAGCAGGTTTCCGTTCTGGATCCTCCTGTGTCGACCACATCAACACCCTGCGGATCATCATCGAGCAATGTGTTGAATATCGATCACCACTTCACCTGTTGTTCATCGATTTTGAAAAGGCGTTTGATAGTGTCAATCGGGAATTTATTTGGCGTGCCTTCCGCAGGAGAGGCATTCCGCATAAATTAATAGCAATTATCAAAGCTACATATGAGGGGTCCACATGTCACGTTTTGCACAGAGGAAGGCTGTCTGAGGAATTCGAAGTCTAAAGTGGGGTTCGGCAAGGCTGCATACTTTCACCAATATTGTTTTTATTGGTGATTAGCGATGTGCTGAATGCGGCCTTATCAACAGGAAATGGAGGAATTCGATGGACTCTTACATCTGAACTCAAACACCTCGACTACGCCGACGATGTATGCCTACTGTCTCACAGAATAATGGACCTTCACCAAATGACAGCAAATGTGGAGAGGGAAGCAGACGTCGTTGGGCTGAAAATTAACTCGGCAAAAACAAAAATGATCAGCCTAGGACCAAACTCATCAACTCATATATGCATTGCTGGACAAACGGTTGAGAGAGTAGAGAGTTTCCAATACCTTGGGAGTATTGTCTCAACCGATGGCGGAACCGAACTGGATATAGCCAGCCGAATAGGTAAAGCAAAATCTGCGTTTGGGATGCTATCCATAGTTTGGCGAAGTAATGCAATTAGCTTAAACACCAAGCTACGACTGTTCCGTTCCAACGTTGAATCCGTGTTGCTATATGGATGTGGTACCTGGAGAGTGACCGTCACTATCACGAGGAAGCTGCAAACGTTTGTCAATAGGTGTCTACGTTACATCTTAAGGATATTCTGGCCAAACCGTATCTCTAACGAACAGCTTTATCAGAGAACGGGCCATGAACCTATAGGCACAACCATACGACGACGAAAGTGGCAGTGGATCGGTCACACTCTCCGAAAGGGTGACAGGTCCATAGCTAACCAAGCGATGCAATGGAACCCGCTTACCCAGGATGGCAGGATACGCGGCGGTCCTAGGAGTACGTGGCGCAGAACAGTTGAGAAGGAAGCACGGCAACTGGGAAAGAGTTGGGGAGAGCTGAGGCACATTTCCAGAAATCGCACACGATGGCGCGTAGGCGTTGTAGAGGCCCTAGGACCCACAAGGGGATACAGGACATAAGTAAGTAAGTAACTCAAACAGGATTTCAAGGTCTGGAAGCCAGCAATTTTATAAAAAACAATACATTTAGAGATTCCAATGGGAAATCAGTGATAAATAAAAGGCACCTGCCTTTATTCATGCTCACTTTTGACAATAAAGAAAGTGTCGAGAAGATATAGACTGTTAATTCAATTATGGGAATAGTTGTAAAAATTGAGCCACTTCGAAAGTCCAAAACTGTCCCACAATGTAAACGTTGCCAAGCATTTAGACACACATAAAAATACTGCAACCGGGACTATGCTTGTGTAAAATGTGAAGGTAAACATGCAACCAAAAATTGTTTTCTCAATAAAGAAGAGGGAGCTAAATGTGTCAACTGTCAAGGCAATCATCCTGCAAACTATAGAGGATGTCCAGTTGCAAAAAAGTTCCAAGAAAGTACAAGTAAACGCACTTCTAATCGAACTAATTCCCAAAATGTAACAAATAAAAAAACAACGATTAAATATAAACCTAAAAAAAAACCGGCCAAAGAAATCGCTCAGAATAAAAGTATGGAAAATAGCAAATCCTATTCCCAAATTGTTAAAAATGTACGGAAAGATGAGGAAATTTCCATGAAAGAAATGCTGGCACTTATCCTTAAACGAATAGATAATCAGGATTTAACAATAAAACAGTTATGCGAAAAAGTCGCTATCAAAAAACAATGATGGACAGAACATTTAAAATCGCAGCATGGAATGCAAACGGTCTTTCACAGAACACGTCTGAGCTGAACATCTTTTTAGACATGATAAATATAGACATTTGCCTGGTGTCAGAAACACATTTCCCCATGGTTAAAAGTCTTTATATTAAAACACCAAAATATACGTGTTACCACGCACCACATCCAGCTGATAAAGCTAGAGGAGGATCGGCTATACTTATAAGGAAGAACCTGAAACATTTTGAAGAAGCTAAGTTCATTATGCAAGATACAACAATAAGTATTTGTTTAAAAAGGAAAGAGTTCAAGGTACCAGCAATTTACTACCCACCCAAGCGCTCCCCAACTGAAGAAGACTATACAGAACTTCTAAATTTGCTGGGATATCACTTTCTTGTTGGTGGTGACTTCAATGCTAAATATACCCACTGGGGATCTAGGTTAACAACAACAAAAGGAAAAAGGATTCATCAAGCAAGTCGCAAATACAACTGCGAATTCTTTTCATCTGGATCGCCGACATACTGGCCATCTGATCCCAACAAAATACCAGACCTAGTTGACTTTTTTGTAGCAAAAGGTATTAAGCGAAATCATATAAGTGTTGAAGGTAATTATGACCTATCGTCAGATCTTACTCTGGTGAACTAAGTTATCCTAATCTTGTAAACAAAAGAATGAATTGGATTGAATTCAGAGAAAAGTTAGAAAGTTTTATAAACCTAAGATCTCCTATGGAAACAAGAGAGCAAATTGATCATGAAGTGGAGCAATTCATTGCTGATGTACAACAGGCGGCAGAGGAAAGCACTCCAGCTAATTTGAATAGGAGTCAACCTGAAACAAAATACCCCGCCGTAATAAGAGAGCTGATATTAGAAAAAAGAAGGGCTTGTAGAAAATGGCAAACCACGAGGTTCCCAGGCGATAAGGTTGTGTTCAACCGTCTTAACAATGATCTTAAGAAACGAATCTACGAAATCAAAAATGAGTCACTTAGTAGTTTTCTACAAAGCTTAACGTCGGATGCGTCAACCGACTACTCCTTGTGGAAAGCAGCTAAGCATCTAAAAAGACATCAGTTTCAAAACCTGCCCTTGAAAGCACCAGACGGTAAATGGATCGGAAACCCGAAACAAAAAGCTGATCTGTTCGCGGAACATCTATCGAACGTTTTCAAACCATTCTCGTCAAGTACAGCTACTTAAAATCTAGAGTTTGTTGATAAAAGGGACGAAGCTGAAATCCCCCTTGTCACGCTCAGAGAAGTAAGAAGTATGTGTCAATACCAGTTGTCAAATAAAAAAGAACCAGGTTACGATTTAATAACTGTCCAGGTTTTGAAAGAAATACCTTTAATAGCCTTAAAAAAAAACCCAATTTATAATAAACGCATGTCTAATGACCCGATATGTCCCACATCATTGGAAAATTGCTTAATTAATTGTAATAGCAAAGCAAGGAAAACCAAACCACCAACAGAAGTAACTTCTTATAGACTGATATCGCTTATACCAATTATGGCAAAGGTTTTCGAAAAATTACTCCTGAAAAGGCTTAGTAAAATCACCGAAGAAAGAAGTCTAAACCAGAATCATCAGTTTGGATTTAGAAATAAACACTCCACGATAGACCAAGTACACCGAATTACGGATTTAGTGGAAAAAGCACTGGAAGAAAGACAAGTCTGTTCGACACTATTTTTAGATTTTGCTCAAGCCTTTGACAAGGTTTGGCATGAGTGCCTTGAGTATAAACTGCATAGGGATTTACCTAGACAGTATTACGAAATACTGAAATCCTATATTTCAGATCGACTCTTCCGAGTCCGATACGAACAAGAATATTCGGAACTAAAGAAAATTAAAGCAGGTGTTCCACAGGGAAGTGTATTAGGACCAACCCTATATCTGTTGTATACCAGGGATATTCCTGTGGAAAATAATGCCATGATGGCTACTTTTGCAGATGACACTGCAATATTAGCACGTGATAAATGCACTGTTAAGGGGACAGAGAAACTGCAGAACGCAGTCAATAGAGCAAGTGATTGGACGCAACAATGGTGTATCAAACTCAATCAGACAAGGTCAACTCACATAAACTTCACAAATAAAAAGATAAATAATCTTCCGATATTCATTAACAATAAAATTGTACCCTATGCCAAGTACCAGCAAGTACCATGGAATGACTTTGGACGTAAAGCTAAAATGGAAAGAGCACATTAAAAAGAAAAGAGAATAACTTAACTTTAAATATAGAAAAATGTACTGGTTACTAGGAAGAAACTCAGATTTGTATGTCTATCCAGAACAAAATCTTGCTATATAAGCAAGTATTGAAGCCTATCTGGACGTACGGCATCCAATTATGGGGCAGCACAAAGAAAACAAATATTCAAACTATACACACATTTCAAAACAAAGTCCTTCGTGGAATAATAAATGCCCCTTGGTATATAAGAAATAGCGATTTGCACCGTGACCTACAAGTAGACATGGTGGCGGAAGTGGTTAGAAAGCACGTTGTGTCCCACAATCAGCGACTGCAAAATCACATCAACTCCGAGGTAGAAACCGTCTTAAATGTACGAGACAATATCCGGAAATTGAGAAGAACCAAGCCTCATGAGCTAATGGTCTAAAAGCTATGGAAAATACTTAAAATTTTAAACTTCCCTCAACGTGATTTTAAATATAAGAAAGAAAAATCATTTGTCGATCTTACATAGATCGGTCCTGATTAAGGAGTCCCACACTACATGGTAACCGTGAACTACCAAATTCCTTTCAAGATCTTTCACCTCCGTTACACTTTCGTAAGGGCACAGAACATGGACTGTGCTCCAGCCGAGCCTAACTCACGGTTTTTTACTGGGGTAGATAACGCCGAACAACTGGCGTGTGTAATTCGATTATAAAAAAAAAAAAATTTCCTCCAATTGTGATTTTTTGAAAAATCGTTGCCGAATATGATTTACAATTGGACACGTTTCTATAAATTGCATTACGCTTTCTTTCTCGAGCATATTACTATCGCTCACAACTACATATGTAGTTTTAAAGTATAAAGATGCATGTCCGGCTCTCCAGTATCCAGGCTTACATCTTGGACTTGAGCTGCATAGTAGTAGATTGCACTTGAAACTTTTACTTACTTTTACTTTTAAGCTACTTTTGGCTTTTATTTCCCTTCCTTTAAGCTAATTCACCATCGTGAGACTTGGGGTAATCGAGTAATATCGTAAAGTGCCGTTTGTACTTTACTGAATTCAATTTTGATCCAATTTTCAAGTTAATCTGTGTCAAATCATTCGCAAACCTCTATTAGCTCTTTCAATCTTTTAAAATGTTCAGCTTTATTTTTAAGTTTGCAAAGTATTCTTTTCCTTTAATTCTTTGTTTGTATTTCTGTATCATGTTATTGTATTGAAGTCTAATCATATTATCATTCGTTGCGCTCCATAAATTCACAAATTTAAATGATTTTGCTCTGACATTATAACACAAGAAATCATACCATTTGTGTTGGAGTTGAATGTGCCTTCTTCTATCATGATTACTGTTTATCACTTCTTTTTATCAAGTTAGTAAGATCTTTCAGTTCGATTGTTCCCTTATTTCCTTCGGATTGACTGGCTTTGTTTTGCTGTTTCCCCTTGAAGTTTCCCATATCTCTATATAAAAGTATGATACATTGAGCATGATCAGAGCGAATTTTATTATCCACTCTAATACACATGACAGACCATCGCGATAAACTCCCGATCCCACTGAACCTTAAACCCGCTCAGCAATTTAACCCTGCCACATTGGAACAGAATGAGCCTGAAAATCACTCATACCAACGCTACCACTTTAACTGCGATGGAAGTAGATTCACTCCGTATGAAATGAAGTATGTTGGTTATTTTAGAGTTATTTTGAACAAGCATACGCTTTGAATTTCATTGGTAATTATCCACAGTCAACGCACTCATTTATGGGTAGTAGGCGAATTCCATTATTTTAATTCATTATTCCAAATTTCCTGAAATGGGTATATAATGGTTGAACAATTAAAATGAAAGGAAAAATTACATTATTTTTCGATTTTTTTTTTTTTTTTTTGTTGTTTCACTGTCACAGAAAAGTATTCAACAAACATGCAGAGAAGGATCTTTAGTCATTACGAGTATTTATTTATTATTCAATGGAGAAGCAAATTGCAATTAACTTTTCAATGCATTAATAAATTGCAGTAAAGTGTATGAATAATGTTGTTGGGTGTTGGTGCTCTGATTTCCTTTAAAAGCATTTATTTATCTTAAATAAAGGAAACGGATAAAACTTCTTAAAACACAGTAATGTCAAATGCTAGAGAATATCACTTCGTTCAGCATCATCAGGAGCCAAAAAAATAATCTCGGCTATATCACAATTTTAAACTGCAATTTTTGTTAATTTTTTTGTTCTATTAGGTACTCGTATATTATTTTATGGTCAATTTGCCTTTTTGTACTTTATTCTAAACTCCTGAATTTCATGAATTTTCAGTGCTAGCGCTGGCAAAATTACATTATTTCTGCAGAAAATACAATTAATTTGCACATTCGATTGTAATATGCCAAAATTAGATTCGGTTTTTTTATTTTTGTCAAATAGGAACATAATATTTCCTCTTTTCTACAAAGTTTTAATGATAACTTTAATTATTAAGTTTAATTTTGGGAAAATTATTAACTACTTTCTGTTTACGCCCAGTAGGCACGCAGTAAATTATCTCCCAACCAAAATCTTTGCAAACATTTTCCCAACATTTTATTAACAATTACTTTGTTGCCAATTTTGTATTTGCAATAATAAATCATTTTGACAACAGAAACTAAAATTGTAAGGAATGTTGAAGGAATTTGTAACACATAAAAATGTTTAAACATATATAATATTGTAGCATAATAATAACTACGCTCCCTAAAAGTATGATGCAACAAATTCCGAAGTGACTTTTCATTCTGGCAGAATTTTGGTTCGAACTGTCTGCGTGTCTGCGGTTTCCACAGTTCATGTCTACGAAAGAGACGGATAATATCACGGATGAGAGGGAATTATAACTGCAAGAATGATTATCATCTTGGAATTTCTCTTGTTCCAGTGGTCGAAGAATTTGCTAGAAGTTTCTGGCTATCAGAAACTTCTGCTATATAAGGACAGATGGCGATCAAAAACGGGGCAGTAGTTTCTAAACTGTGGCGAAGAGATTAGAAAAGTGATAGTGGGCGAAGTTGTAATTTTGTGATAAATTGAAAGTTGAGATTTAACAAGAAGAAATAATTAGTTTGGATTTGTGAATTAAGTAATTGAAAGGAGATAAAGTGATTTGAGAGGACAGAGACCTTGTAAGAAAAGAATTGCGAAGAATAGTATAGTGTGAACCTGAATTGTTCTAGAGACTAGAAATAAAGAAATAATTTCACAGAATATTGTTTTATCTACTCGAGCCGTAGCTCGCATATTACAATATTATAGAAAAGCCTATAAAGTATTTTGGAGCGTACTAAAAAGTTTATTTTTCTCAAATAATGTATTAATCAGAATTTATTCAATAGTAAAGGAAAAAAAAAAAAAAAAAACAGTATTTACTAGGACTTAAAGTCATCTTCATGCAATAAAACAAATCTACTCTCATTTTTTCGAATCTGCTCCGGTACCATTTTCCAAAAGCAGTTCTGCTGTCAAAAAAGGAACTGAGCTCATTCAGTGAGCCAGCTTAGGCCTAAGTCGCTCGTCTCGTTTCTAGCTAAGTCATAGGTCAGAGACCGAATTTCTAATCGCTATCGGTGAGTTAAACATGAATAACCATTTTGGTCTGTCACGGGTCTTTACTTTTTCCGTGACCTCTCCAGATACTGCACATATATCATTTATTGATTTTCCCACTCTGGAGGCAAAAGTCACCTCGCCTTCTTCGACCCCAAAAGTTCTTCCATTTATATTTAATGATACTCGCAGATCCATAATTGTTGCAGAAATCAATAAACTCTTTTCCCATACGATTTGTAACTGTATCTTTCGAATGGGATAGCATTTTATGATTACTCAAAATATACCTATAGTTTACAACAATTTGTAATTATTTTCCAATGCGAATGTTCATATCGCCAATCAGTATTTCATTCGGTAAGTAAGAAAAAGCCTAAGCCCATTAAAGGAACAGTAGCAAAAGAAAATTCATCGGGCTCTGGACACAAAAAGGTTAAAGAAATAGTGACGAAAGAAAAGTCATCGAGTGTTGGACGTTGTGTTGGACGTCGGACATTGGTCATTAGAAAAGGAAGAACCGAAAGTTCAGCGGACCCTGTATCTCGCATTTTCTCTGCTATTCTTGAAACTTGATTAAAAATAATTTCCGTAACACGCGAAATGAACGGGAATATGAATATGAAAGAATACTCAACTTAAAATGCAAATGGACTCTTAGATACTCGACGAGTTAGAAACATTCACACGAGAATAATATGTTGACATATGCTTGATATCGGAGACCCGTGTTAAGAAGGAGTCGCTTTCCAAGGTAAGAAGCTATACCTATAATTATTATCACGCTTGTCACCTATCGGAAAAAGAGAGAGGCGGATCATCTTTGTACATAAAAGGCTCTTTCCAACATTTTGAAGACCTAAAAATAGAGTTTCAAACTATGCAGATAAGCACAGTACGCGTAAAAAATAGATATAATTTCTTTGCCATCTCATTTCACCATCTTTTGCCATCTCACAGTAATTTTTTACAAATGTACTCAATTCGCTTAGACCGAATTTCATTATTGGTGGTGATTTTAATGAGGAACACACTTTCTGAGGTTCAAGATACATCTCAAAAATATGTAGAATGTTCTATGAACTGAGTATGGAGTACAGCTGTGACATCCGTTCGATGGGTAAACCGATTTACTGGTCGGCTAATACCACAATAACATACGATACTGAGAGAAATACTATTATAATTTGGAGGACATCAAACAAGAAATTGGAGAGATTATTGAAATGAGCGTACCACTTAAGATCACACTTAAATCAGCGGTGTAACCTGCTGAAACAGGTCGTTAGAATAAAAAACCGTGCAATAGATACTAAATTTGAAAGCTTGACACTTGGAAAATAATCCAATTATTCGCTTCGCAAAGCTATAAAAGGCAATAAAAGATCTAAAATGTATATCCCGCTAATTAAGAAAAATCATGACGAATTAGCAAAGTGAGACAAAAAGAAAGCGGCAGTTTTTGCTGCCCAAGAGAATTTTAAGCCGTGCGACAGTATAGCGCTTATTATTAATATTAATGCGTCGGAAATAACAGATACATATATATCTTCTATATATTCGCAATATCCCCCAAGAAGAGGCACCGTCTAAGCTACGTTTGCCGAAGACACTGCTATCCTAGCAATAGGTAAATAATGTAACGCTCTGAATAGTGTAATGAATGGACAAAGGCGTGACGGATTGAAACCAAATACGCTCATGTAAGTTTCACTTATAATAAAATGAACATATCAATATACAGTCCTAGAAATTGTGGGCGAGATAAATTTATTGCGCCGTCTACAAAGGACAAAACCTTTCGAATTTTTTTTTTAACACTCACATAGTATGTGTTCTGCAGTTTCGTCCTCTTCTAGGCAGAGGTGGCTGGGAATATCCTCTGAGATTCTTATTTTATTTAGGTGGTAAAGTAATTGGCTGTGACCAGTAAGGAAGCTGTCGGTAGGACAGCTCTTTTAGCTTATCTGAGGCCTTGGGAGTTATTCCAATGGGAAATGCACATGTTGTATTCCCAATTGTTTAGGGTTAGTTTGAATGCAGAATCAGATATTCCGCAAAAGGGTTCAGGTCCAATGAACAACTCAGAGGAACCTTTTTCGGCTAGCAGATCTGCAGTTTCATTGCCTTCAACACCTACATGACCCGGTACCCACCATAATTTCACTTTATTGTATCGGGCCAAATTTTGTAAACTGTCGAAGCAGCTTAGAACTGATTTTGAACTGATCAGGTGGAAGATCAGTGCTTTAAGTGCCGCTTGGCTGTCGGTGAGTTCCGGTTGATTCCTGATTGCAAGTTGATATTTGCACAGGTCTAGTAGCGTAAAGCTCGGCCTGGAAAACACTAGGACTCTTCCCAAGTGATTTTGTAATCTTGTGATTGGGCCCATACACACCGGCGCCAACTTCTGAATCCATTTTTGATCCATCGGTATACCAATCGATTCCTTTTGGATCAAGCACCAGTCCGCCATTAAACCATATATCACGGTTTGGGATCTCAATCTCAAACCTTCTACCAAAGTAGAGTGATTTGGGCGTAAAGTCAGAAACCGTGCTCAGCATATCTAGCTCGGCGAAGTCGGTTAATAGATCTATGAGATCCACATGATCCCACACACTGTTGATAACCGACTTTCGAAGATTAACTGCTCTACGAATTGCCACTTTTTTTTTTATAAAAATGTGTAACGGAGTAAGTCCGATTATGGCTTCTATGGCTGTTATGGGACAGGTGTGCATAGTACCTGTAATTCCGAGGCATGCTAATCTTTGAAGTTTGCTGAGTTTGCTGATGGTTATAACCTCCTTGGTTTTCGTCCACCGGACAACGGACGTGTATGTAAGAATGGGTCTTACCACCGTGGTATATAACCAGAATATGACCTTTGGGGACAGACCCCAGATTTTGCCCTACATACGGCGACAGATTCACATGACAATGGTTGCCTTGTCAATTTTATGCTTAACGTGGGAATTCCAGTTAAGTTTCTTATCCAGGACAATTCCTAGATATTTTACCTCGTCGGAAAAATGAATGGTTGTATCATTTAGAGTCACTGAACCAACGTTCAGTGTTCTTCTTCTTGTAAACGGTACAACGACTGCTTTGCTGCGGTTGATCGATAAGCACACCAGTTCGAGACTACACGGAGTGCATTTTGCATGAGTTGACACACATTGTGTTCATGTGTGCCTTTGATGATGATCACAAGATCATCTGCATAGCCTATAGTTGTAAAGCCTAAACTATTAAGTCTATTCAGTAAGTCATCCACTACGAGCGACAATATGAGAGGCGAGAGGACGCCACCCTGGGGGCAGCCTTTAGCCGCGGAGATCGTCATAGAGATCTCTCCTGATGAAGATGTTATTATGCGGCTATCGAGCATAGACCTAACCCATATAGTAATAGGTTCGTCGATTCCCCTGCGTCTAATGGCACAAGTGATGGACTCATAACCAGTGTTATCAAAAGCACCTTCTATGTCAAGGAATGCTGAAAGGGCGATTTCTTTGCCACGATATGCTGTAACGAGAGGATGAAGGGCGCCTTCCGTGCATCGACGAGAGGAGTAGTCTTTTCAAGAATACCTCTAATATTGATGTCTAGCAGTCTTTCCATGGTAGGACGGTAGGATTTGGGTAGCTCACTGGGTTTGTTACCTAGCTTAGGGATAAACACCACATTTACCTCCCGCCAAATTAGTGGAATGTATCCCAATTTAAAACTTGTTCTAAATAGAGCTACCAAGGTGGGCAGGATGTATTCTAAACGTTTTTTAATAAGGGCTGAAAAAGCACCATCACTGCCGGGTGCCTTAAAGGGTTTAAATGAGCCGATTGCCCATTTAATTTTATCTTGACTGAACAGATTTCCAGACAAGCTGTTGATTCTTCTGGAGATGCCTTCAGGAGCAACAGGTTCGAGATTACTTAAAATTGTCGAACCAGGGAAGTGTACCTCGAGAAAAGTTTCCAGAGTTTCCCTTCGACCAGATGTATAGGTACCATCAGATTTGATGAGCAATCCCAATCCGTTGGAATGATCCCTAGAGAGAGCCTTTTGGAGACGGGCCAACTTCAACGGCAGTGCAACCGGATTGTACCGAGTGTTCGTCCGAGAGCATGCTGTATGAATCTCCGCAGAGAGTCTAAGTCAGAGTTGAGATGGGAAGACAGATCCACTTCATCTCGTCTCTTATCAGCGACACTGATGAGAGCATATTGGCAACTACCTCCTCAAGATTTACGGGTAGCACAGTTGCTGTCCCATAAGTTGATGCAGTCCCATAAGTTCACCCTGTGAAATTTTCGTTATATGTTCTGAAATTTTGAACCCACGAGTAGTCGGGAAAGGAAACATCACCCACAGCAGAGCCCTTTATACTGTGGATGAAGCAGGAGGTCGCCTGGTATCCTGAGTTCACATGCGAAAGACTAAGCACACTCTTAGCCACGCATCCCTCGGCGTATGCTATTCCACCTTGGTTTAGATATTATTTCCAGAGGTTGTCTCCTCACGTTGCTCACTTTAGTCGAATGCCACAGTAATGAATTCAAGCCGCATAGTCCAGCAAGGCTCAAGAGAACACAAAGTCCGGTGCTATAGCATTCGTTATCCGGCGGCCGCCCTGAGGAGGCAGTGAGTCTTCTTGTAACGGTTACTAATTAGGGGTCGTACAAACACTTTACCCTAAGAGTTCGTACCTGGCCCCAACCTTTCGACTTAGCACAATAAACATTAACCGCGTTTACATAGCAGAACGAGCAGAAATTTTCATTGAAAAGACACCTACCAAACGTCTTTATTTCGTTATAATTAAATTGTTTGATAAATTTTAACTTATTTGCAGTAACTAACAAATTTATATCGAAGGGCGGAGTTTTTGATGAGAAAAAATCTAACACTACTATGAACCATGCACGATTTTCACTTCCCTCGGAAGAAAACAAGTATTTCTTTCTTGAATTTCTGTTGAATGAAAATATCTTTTAAATCGTTGAAGTATTCACTCCAGGATTCCTGCCTTAGATACGAGTACATTGACATTATATTATATAAAATTGCTCCTTTCCAGTCTTCACCTGAAGCATGTATGAGTGCTATTGATTTCTAGTTCTTGTTTCTACATTTACATTTCGTCCCCCTAGACAGCTCTTGAAGCCGTAAATTCCGCCTCCAATATCCAGTGTCAGGTATAGAATCCGAAGAATTTCTCGTACCGATCAAAGTCTTTCCTCTCTACATAAATTTCATGTAGTAAAAAAAACATATCTTGTTTTTTTATGTATTTCAAAAATTTCGAGAATAGATTTTTAACCGCCAGATCATTATTATTACTTGCAATAAACTGATTATAATCAAAATTGATATTATCAAAAGTATTATAAAATATTTTACATAATTCGGCTATGCCATCTGAATTGCTATACATAGGCCATCCAAAGTGTTGGTTCTCAATTATATTAACTAAACTCCATGCAATGTCATTAGCCTAGTTTTATCCACTTTCAAAATTTCTGTCATCAATTGCGCTGATGCTCTCCTTCGATTTTTACCTTCATTTGAAAGATTTCCGTGGATTTATATTTTGTTATTTCTAAGATGCTTCGCAGTGCTGAGCACTTTATTTATTTCATCATTGACCTAACTTTTTAGGTGCCGTGAAATAACGCCGATCGAAATAACGCCGGATTCCAAAATTCGGCGTTATTTCACTTTATGAAAGGAAAATAACGCCGAATTTCCATGTTCGGTGTTATTTCACTTTAGCAAAGTGAAATAAAGCCGAGTCGGCCTTATTTCGCTTTTAATTTATAAAGAGATTCAGATAAAGATTCCTAACTGTTTTCAGATTTGCCGAATTTTACTATTATTTTCTCAAATTTCGAGATGATAAATAAATGCTGAAATAAAAAGAATGAATCCTTGTTTGGATTTTATTTCTCGTTTTGGACTTTATTGCAATTTCAAAAGTGCAATAAAGTCCAAAATTACGTTTTGGACCTTTTTGCATAAAACTTTATTTCATGGCACTGAGATTTCTTACAAGAAGATACTCTCTTCTGAAATAAAGACATATTGCACGTAAGTAAAACTTTATGTACATATAAACAAGAACACACTTAGGACAAATTTTTTAATTTGGCCTTATTTCACTGATTTGAAACGAAATTAGGCCAATTTTATCTATTGAGCAATAAGACCAATTTGGCGTTATTCTTTTGCCTTCTCTCTGAATTCGGCTTTATTTCACAAGCAATGTTCGGTGTTATTTCGCTCTTATAGTGTAAATCTCTATTGCGGAGTATACCTCTTACAACGAGTTTCTATTTTTTACGTATGTTTCAAGACTATCGATGCATTTCTTTTATACTATTTGTTGATTTTCTAGTTCCGCGGTTTCAGCTTTCAGAACTGAATTAAGTTTTCGAAATTTTACAACCTCCTAATTAAAGCTGTCTAGTTTTGTTCTAAGTCCATATATTGTTTATTAACGATGATGCCAATAGCCTCCAGGAATTCCTCTTTCAGCACATTTACATCTGTATTTTGGGTATTAACCGGTGCCCTTTTAATTTTCTTTCTTCCTTAACAGATTCTGTGGGGGAAAGATCCTGAGGATGCCTCTTGGAAATATTAATATTAAACTCCAGCTTGGTTGGTGTAAATTTCATGATTCTGACAGTACGCAATTTTTATTTTACATGTATTGTGTTTCAATATCCCTTAAATTTTCTCATTATTTTAATACTTTACTTTTGTCCAAGATTCATATGCATAAATGTACATATGTACATATATACAAGTGTTACACATTTTTGACATATATGGAAGGACATTTTATTTCGATTTTTCACAATTGCTGAAATAATATCTTTTTAGCTGTTTAATATTTATTGCGAAAATGTTTAGTTTCATTTCTTCTTATTATTAAATATCAATATTTCCCCGTGCAGGAACGAGTTAAGAATATCACTGCAGCGCCCCCCACAAGTACATAGCGATTGTCGTAGAAGGCGGCTGAGGGGAAAATCACGTCTAGGCAATTTTAAAATATCCAGGGGAGCCTAGCGACATATATACCATCTTAAAACTGTCCCGCAAGTGTACATGCAAATCCGTGGGTTAACACGACTGGAGATCACCGTTGTTGTAATAGTAAGATCAAACATAAATAAAAAATTAGGAGCATGCACGTGTCAAAACCAAAAAAAAAGGCTTAAACCCTAGCATTATGGAAAAGTACGCTGAAAAAGTCACTGCTTGGAACGTCGAAAGGCCCCTGCCGACATGCCAAAGAAACATGGTGGTGGAGAGATGAAGCCAAAGTAGTGATACGGAAAAAGAAAACGGTTGCAAGACTTGGTCAAAGTGCTCTTCTATATAGATGTTGCAAAGGTTTCACGAAGAAGTGCGCCCAATTCCAAACAAAAAGTATGGAAGGCCTTTATCGGGAGTTGGAAGAACTATCGTCTTCGGCGTCTGATAGGAACCAGGCTACCAGGAGTTTCGCCAAAACAACTGGAATAAGGTAAGAACTATCTTCTAAATAGCCACCCAGAGAAGAAATGCTCAAGAGATTCGTTCACCAAAGTTCATTAACAATGCTCAAGGCCAGCTTCTTGTGGAAGACGACAAAGTTATATTGTGAAAGACTTCTGAACGAACTGTTTCCTCGGGTATACTTTCCAAGAGCCGCTCCTAACCATGACGAGGTATCCGACCTGTTTGATGACCAGTGCGGGTTTGTCTCGGGTAAATCAACAATAGATGCAATCCAAAGTAGAGGATCATAATGGAAAACATCGTGATTCCTTAAAGGACTTGCATATGGTGTTGGATGATTTTGAAAAAGCCTTTGACAGACAACCAAGGGATCTCTTTAAGAGTGGCGCTAAGACAACGAGGGGTTCCAGAAACCTACGTGCGAAGACAAGAGTAAGATATCCCGCAGAAGTCACCGAAGAGTTCCCAATCGAAGTCCTTCTCTATTTATTGCAGTCCTTGATTATCTGCTTCAAAGAAAAGTGACAGACACCAAAGTGCATCAGTTATTATTTGCTGACAATGGAGCTATCATAAGTGAAGATCAAACGACCCTGCAGAGAGCACTAGATTTATAGGTGGATGTTTTGGGGGGAAATGGGTACCGTATTAATTAGAAAAAGACCGACTTTCTATGCTGCCCGTTCTCTGATCCCCACCGGCCTATTCCAGACATTTACTTGAATGGAACAGTGCTTCCCAAGTGCGAAAAGTTCAAATATCTGGGATATATGATCAATAGCGAAGTAACTTGTGATAATGATTATCGCGTAAGCGTAGGGTGGATGAAATGGCGGGAAAACTTCGCTATCTCCTGTGATCAAACAATGCCCCCTAAACTGGAAGGAAGGTTCTACACCGCAGTTATAAGTCCGGCGCTCACATACGGTTCACAATGCTTCGCATTGTAACAAAGCCTGATAGAATAAGAAGTTCAAAGCACGACCGGCTCAGTTGGTATTGTCATGTTCAAAGGAGAGATCCTTCGAACCCCATCAAAAACGCAATATCAATCAACGCCCCTACACAATCGCGCAAAAAAGGGAGACCAAAAAACAACTGGATCGCAGAATTTATAAGGCATTCAACCGCCCTAAGCTATAATATAACGCCCATATCTGGTCTGGTGCACCCAAGATCATTCTGCACATTCTTGATAGGGTACAGAATCGCGCTTTAAAACTTATAGACGATAGAGACACTGTGAATTCTATACATTCACTTGAACATCGGAGAAATGTCTCCTGTCTCTCCCTGTTTTATCGTTTTTTTTATAAAAAATGCTCCAGCGAAATAGCCAATTGCATTCTTCCCAAACTTCGGTCGTACTGTCAAATATAGGGATTCATTTATAAGCCGAACGACACGAATGTGGAATAATCTACCAGGCTTTGTATTTCCCCATCACTACAACCTTCAAACATTCAAAGCCAACGTGCACAGGCTCCTTCTATGTTCCTCTTCCCCCTTTTCCTAACGCCCGTGCCCTGAAATAGTTTAAGGGTATTTATATCCCCTTTAGCGTGCGCAGATTATAAAAAAAAAAGAATGTGACGAGGTGACCCGAAACCGGGAAGTCTGCCGGTACTTCCTGAGGTCAAACCGACAAACCCCACAGGTGAACCAGTAGAGATGGAGTAAAGTGGGAGGGTTGTGATCCTTCTACTCCAGATTATATCTTCTCCGTAAGGAAAAGAAGATTAATTATTTTATTAAAAAACTAAATCAAAAGAGTTGAGAAGCGAACTGAAAGTTGCACTTGATAATAAAAATGTGTTTAATTTTATTTTTAAATGTACAACTAATCAATGGGCCTTCAATTTGAATACGTGTTGTAGTTTGATTTCTGTACTCTTGCATATACGACCTCCTTGTGTTTACAAAATTCCATCGATCGATATGCAGTCGAGTGGCATATCATTGCTGATTAAAAACATATACACTTTTAGGTAGTTTAAGTTTTAAATCTGCAAGTTATTTAATATTTTGTGTTTTTGTTGCTTTAAGTATACCATACTTACACAAGTAACTCTTAAAATCTAAATATTTTAAGCAATTCTTGCCTATTTTTGCTTAACCCTATTCATACCGCTGTATGACTTTAAGTCACATTCGAAATGTTTTTAAATATACATACCTCCATAACTAACGTCGTTAGCTTAATTGTAAGCTTTCGTATTTTTTTAATTATTTATTGATGATGGAACATATTCTATATACATGCCTATAAATATTAGGTTTCTAGGGTCACATAATCCTCTGCTGAATATATGTATGTAATTATGGAACTGAAAGGGACTCATGTCGACGTACCTCTAGCGGACACTCATGTAAATTATATATGTATGTATTCTTCAAGTAGATATTGAATGAAAAATTGTAGGGTCACCCTCCAGATTTTTCCAGTGTACCTTGCTAACCTGGATTTGTCGGGTCTATACCAGCATTTGCTTGAAGAATTTCTGGATTTCGGTTTCCAAGCAGAATTATTATACAGTGCTTTGCAAAAGTATAACCGCACCCTCTAAAAAGCCTTTTACAGGAAACTCTAAGTGGATGCAGGCCCTTTATTATTTTTTTTTATTTTATGACATCAATTAACCAGTAATTAGAGCAAAAAAAAAATCCCCAATATTTTCTTTCGGGATTTCCAACAATAAAAAACTGTTTTGCCTAGCTTGCAAAAATATAACCGCATTACATTTTCCTGAATTTTTTTATTTTGGCTAATTATTTTTACAAATATTAGTATGGGATTTTATTACCCCTTTTTTCAATGATACTGACAATTCTATTGGGCATACTCTCAATTAATTTTCTTAGTATGGAATCCTGCAAGGGGTCCCATGCATCCATAATTGATGCTCGGAGCTCGGCAACGTTCGCGAATTCCCGATTTTGGGCATAAACACGGAGTATAATTATTCCCCAAAGATTTTCTATTGGATTACAATCCGGAGAACGTGCAGGCCACTTCATCAATCTGATGTTTTGGGCTTGAAACCATTACAAACTTCGACGGATCGCTGCATTATTTTGTTAAAAAACATGAGGGAATCGCCGATATCACCTTAAATATGGTACCAAGTTCTTTTCGCGTAGCTAGGTGTAGGCTATACTATCCATTTTTGTGGAGGTAAAGGCAAGTGAAACCTTACCGCGAGCGCGGAAAGTCCCTCATACCATACAAATTCCACCGCCGAAGTTATTCATTTCATTTATTCAACTTTTCAACAACACTTACAATAGACTTTAACAGTCTTTAAGGCATAAATGTTGACACTTTCATTACATTATTTAAAATTAGAATTGAAAATTAAAATTAGAACTTCATGTTAAATTCTGAGGTTAAAATAATTTCAATAGAGAAATGAGAAAATTTTTAATATTAGATAGTATTATTTGTATCTGCAATTTATGTAGACGTAATATGCCGAAAGAGAGTATCACAAACATTATTCGCGTCGTGGAGTCTTCTTACGCTGAGAGGAAGTGCGTTCCAAAGGCGAATGGCATGAATAAAGAATTGGCGTTCCGAGACCTGATAAGTAACGCGAGGTGGAACCAACGTCAAAGAACGTTGTGATTGTGCGAATTTTAGTTTTTCGTATATCAGTGACATCTGAGCTTTTGCCCGCGCTTGTCATTACTAACCGGCCAATTTTGTGAAACACATAAAAGAAAAAATACTCAAAATTCCGAAACGCGGTAGATCACCGAAATCCGAGGGCACTTCTAATCCCTCGGATAAAAAACCTCGAAGTATGAGCGATAATTCGGGAAAAAGGGACTCGAGACATAATTACTGGAGTCCCTTGCAGTGTTTATCTAATGATGAAATGGACGACGAAATAATCTCGCCGGCTGTAACCAAAAAAGAGTATGTTCCTCCAATTAAACTATTACAAAAAACGAGTGAATTTGTACACAATTTGATGAATTCGTTAAACATTACCACATATTCAGTGAAAAAAATTTCAATCGGCATAAAAATTCATACTTTTAAAGTAAAAAACTGTCAATTTTTCACACACGACGGAAAAAAGGAAAAAGCATTTAAAGTTGTGTTGTTTGGACTTGATAATATGGAAGTGGATTTGCTTAAAAGCGAATTAATTGAACGCGGCCTAAAGTGCACCGAAATCAAAAAAATTGTAAAGAACTACGAAAGATACACAGACACTTTCTATCTTGTTTCTCTAGAAAATGGTTCGGTGAAATTAATGGACTTAAAAAAGAATTTCCGATCAGTTTTCCACACGCAAGTCACAATGCCACAACTGTCAGATGTTCGGGCACGGCGAACGTCCTGCTATATAAAAACATATTGTGGAATCTGTGCAGGTTCACATAAGACTGCCGATTGCAACAATAATGCAAATATTAAATGTGCAAACTGCAACGATGATCATAAAGCAAGTGATACATCTTGCCTAAGTAGAGCTAAATACTTAGAGCTTAAAAGCAACATGATCAACCGAAAAAATGAATCTCGCTCGCGCTTAAAAAAAGCTTTTTCCCACGTGAAAGCTCCCACTGCTACACCAGTGCATAATGTGCATATTGATTTGCAATCAATGACGGATTTCCCATCTCTTTCGCACCGGAGGCAAACGGTCGAAAGCAACAACCATCATGCAGAGGCCAACAGCTGCGTTCAACCACCAACCACTTGGGGAAATGAAAAACATCAATCAACATTGGGTAAATGCAACAATGATCTTTTTTCTATGGAAGAATTAAATGTGTTAGTTATGGAAATGATAACCAAGTTAGCTTCTTGTAAGACAAAACTTGATCAATTTAATGCCATCGCACAATTAGTACTCCAAGTTTTTGTACTCCAATGTCAAGTAATATAATAGATAATAACTTAAACATTGTTACATGGAATGCCAGAGGTATTTTTAGTAAGCATGTTGAATTTATAAACTTTTTAAATACTAATAGAATAGATATTGCGCTAATAACTGAAACTTGGTTAACATCTGGAATTAATATTTCAACTCCAGCTTTTAAATGCTATCGGATAGATAGAAGCAATAGAAGAGGTGGAGGTATGGCAATTCTAATAAGGAGATCGATTCAACATGAGCTTTTGCCAAGCATTCAAACTCAGTTTGTGGAAAATATAGGTATTGAAGTAAAGCTGCAAAACGGCCAGGCAATCAAAATTTTTTGTGTATGCTTTCCTGGCAAGGTATCTACAACTGCAAACCAATCAATACTCAGGTCAGATCTGAGGAAACTTTTCACTATGAGTGGTGAGTTTCTAATTGGCGGTGATCTGAATTGTAGGCATAGAGATTGGGGTTGCACAAGAGCAAATTCTTGGGGCAACGTTTTATCTAGTCTGTCTGCAATGTTGCCAATTTGTGTTTTATTTCCGCCTAGTCCTACGTATTATCCAGCTGGTTCTCGTGGTCGTCCATCTGTTCTTGACCTGTTTATAACTAATATCTCTAGTCAAATTTCTCAACCTATTTCGATTCATGATCTGTCATCAGATCACAATCCAGTTATTTGTCGAATCCCTAGATCTGGTGAAAAAAAGTGCAATATTTTTTAGATATAAAAATCGCAGATTGGTCAGTTTTCGGGCCGAACTGAAAACAAAACTTCAAAATTTACCAACTACGTTAGAATGTATATCCACAAAAGAAGACGTTGACAACATTGTCAGTATATTTTCTGAATATGTATTAAACTCTGCGAACTGCAGTATTCCAAACAAAGAAAGAAAACATAATTTTATTAAACTTCCAGATCACGTCATTGAGCTTATTAAACTAAAAAATAAACACAGAAAAAACTGGCAAAGGTATAGGCACACGATTTCTCACACTATGGTTAAATATTTTAACAAGTTAATCTCGAGTTTAATACAAAATAAACGAAATGAAGTGTGGAATACTAAGTTAAATTCCCTTGACAAAGCTTCCAAACCTTTTTGGAATATTGTCAGGATTGTTAAAAACAAAAATAAACAAATTCCAGCTCTTAAAGATAATTGTAATACTTACTACACGGATAATGACAGAGCTAACCTACTCAGTCAAACATTTGCTAAAAATCATATTGTTTCCGATAGCTTAGGGGATGTGGGTACAATTAAACTAGTAAGCGATTCTTTAGAGGCATTTAATCTTATCGATGTTGAAACTCCAGTAAATGCATTCATTAATGAGAACGAAATTAAGTACTACATAAAAAACATATTAACTAGGAAAACATCTGGCCTGGACAATATCAAAAATACCTATCTGAAACATCTACCAAAGATTGGAATTAAACATTTGACATTTATATTAAACGCATGACTCAAAATTCAATACTTTCCAACTGTCTGGAAAATAGCAAAAGTAGTTCCAATTCCGAAAGCAGGAAAACTAACCGAAAGCCCGGAAAGCTACAGACCAATTAGCTTGCTAAGCAGCCTGAGTAAGATTTTCGAAAAAGTTCTCAAGGACAAGCTGCTAAGTATAATCGATGTGCACAAAATAATTCCCAACGAACAATTCGGGTTTAGGCGCTTTCACAGCTCCAGTCATCAAGTACTTCGAATCACCAATCTCATCAGGAAAAATCGATGTGAAGGAAAGTCGACGGGCATGTTACTCCTCGACATAGAGAAAGCATTTGACTCCGTCTGGCACAATGGACTTATATTCAAAATGCTTAATCTCAATTTTCCCCCTTTTTTGTGCAAAGTTATTCAAAGCTTCTTGTCAAACCGTGATTTTAAAGTGTTTGTGAATAATAGCTCGTCTAATTTGTTAGATGTGCCCGCTGGCGTCCCCCAAGGCTCTGTCCTAGGACCACTTCTATATAATTTGTATACATCCGACTTTCCAGATCTACCAGGATGTGAATTTGCGACATATGCTGATGACACAGCGATACTTTCGTCGCATAAGTTCGGTCTTAACATTGAGTCGAATCTTAAAAATGCGGCTAAAGTATTTAATGATTATTGCAAAAAATGGAAAATCAAATTGAATGTGGGAAAAATTCAAGCTATCTTTTTCTCCAGAAAAAGAAAACCTTGTTTCCTCCCATCTAATCAAATCATGGTTATTGGGCAGCCGATAGCCTGGGAGAACACAGTTAGATACCTGGGTATACATCTTGATAAAAGGCTGACATTTCAAGAACATATAACCAAAACTCTGCACAAAATAAGCATTGCTATAACAATGTTATACCCATTTATAAATAGAAGGTCTCTCTTATCCGACCAAAATAAAATAATTATACATAAAGTCATTTTTCAAGCACTCCTGCTCTATGGTTGTCCTGTGTGGGGAAATTGTGCTAAGTGTCATATCAAAAAGTTACAGATTCAACAAAATAAACTGTTAAAAATGATGCTTAACTTACCTTGGCACTATTCCACCTCTGAATTGCATCGACAAGCTGATGTTGAATTGGTCTCTGACAGAATAGAAAGGCTAACTAACTCTTTTCTTTTAAGATGTAGCATACCTGAAAATCCCCTCGTTAACGAGCTAAATGTCACTTAGCTTAAGTTGAAATACAAATTCTACACAAACGAAATCGTTCTTAGTAAATCGTTATTTATTTATTTATCTATGTAATTATTTATTTATTTATTTATTTATTTATTTATTTATTTATTTATTTCTTTATTTATTTATTTATTTATTTTTTTTATTTATTTATTTATTTATTTGTTATTTATTCAATTATTTATTTATATTTTATTTTATTTATTTATTTATTTTTATTCTTCATATGAGGGTTTTTTCTCGTTGTTTCCCCTCGAATACACTCAAAAATACAAAAATAATTCATAAACAATATTGTACACTACTTTCTCAGTTGAAAGATATATTAAATATCATATCACTGTATGTAAATTGTGTGGTGGCAAACCTTGTACAAATTTTATAAACGAAGTTAATAAATATCTATCTATATCTATCTAGTTTTTCGTATAAGTATTGAGGCTGTTTGGTGGTTATGACTTTATGTAAGTACTTGATTGTGCAAAACTCAAGATACTTTTCTAGTGTACAACCAAGTATTTTCTTAGCATAGGCGGAAACATGGTCGTATCTTCTTAACCCAAAAACATAACGCGTTATATTATTAAATGCAACATGTAATTTGCGTGTTATAATAGCGTTATTGCAACAGAAAATTTGACAGCTGTATGTAATTAGGGGCACGAGTAGAGTTCGTGCCAAAATTAGTCTTGTATTTGTCGGTGTGAAGTTTTGCGATAAAGATAGATTTCGGAGACATCCATAGATTTTGCCAATTAACGTCAAGATATGGTTATCCCAGCACAGCGTTTCACTGAACCAAACCCCCAGATTTTTGGCTTTGTCGACAAATTCAATTTGAGCATTTCCAAGATAAATAGGGGGTAAAATATTTGAATCATGAACATTTCTGCTGATTACAAGGCATTTGGATTTATCTGGATTTATACTTAAAAAATTGTCCTTGGACCAAGTAAGGATATTCTTCAGATCCTCATTAAGCAGCATTATCGATAAGACCGCGTGCATTACTTATGTACAGTTGCACATCGTCGGCATACATATGCACTGCGGAGTTGTGAACAACGTTCGCGAGGTCATTAATAAAGATGGTGAAAAGCAGTGGGCCCAATATGGATCCTTGGGGGACACCTGTGAAACTCGTTAAGAATTCGGATTGGACACCGTTTACGAAAACTGCTTGTACGCGACCTGTCAGGTAGGAAAAAATTAATTTTCCAGCGGATGAGGAGAAAGCAAACAAATTTTGAAGTTTTGCGACAAGAAGCCTATGATCAACCGTGTCAAAAGCCTTTGAAAAGTCTAGCAAAGTTAGAAAAGTAACGTAGTTTTTATCAGTTGCTGCCCTTATATCGTCCGTTACTTTAAGCAATGCTGAAGTACAACTGTGATGCTGCCGAAAACCAGACTGGTACATACAAAGAAGGTTGTTTTGTCGAAGATAAGCAGACATTTGATAGTGGACAGTTTTTTCTAAGACTTTGGATAAGTATGGAAGTATTGCGATAGGTCGGTATTCTGCTGGGGCTCTTTGTGTTGCTTTCTTTTTAAGGATTGGGATAATCTTTGCAGCTTTCCAGGACTTTGGGAAATTGGATGTTGTTATGATTGTGTTGAAAAGATGAGTTATTGCTGGAAGGATGTACGGTAGAATCATTTTTATAAAATAGGGGTGGATTCCGTGAACACCAATAGCTTTTGACTTTATTTTGAGGACAGCTCTAACAACATCCGTTTGCTCAACCCTGGAAAATTCAAAGGATCCACTTGGTACGATTACCGGAGATATTCCAGTGTTTGTCGATTGAATTTTGATGAAATCACGGTTTAGCTGGTTTGGATCAACACTATCAACTCCTGAATCAATTTTACCACAAATGCCTTGCTGATGTAAGTTCTTCCATAATATCTTGCTGGGAAGTTTATAGTTAAGATGCTCACTGTAAAAAATACGCTTGGTTTGCCTTATTTTTGAACATACAAGATTTCTTAGTGCTTTATAAGACGAGAAAAATTCAGGGAGCCTAAAATATTTCCACTTCATGTATACAGCATCTCGTCCATTTTTTAGTCTGAGAATCTCTGGGGTAAACCATGGATTGGTGTTGCATTTTGCAAGCTTAGTTCTAAAAGGAACATGGCAGTCAAACAACTGTGTAATCACGCTTTGCAGATATTCAACTTGCATGTCGGTTGAAAGTTCCGAATATATTAGTAGCCAGTTTACACGTTGTAAGTCTCGCTCAAGAATATCCGCTCGCACATTTTTGAAATCCCAGTATGAGTATTTCAATTGTTCTATACAAGTGGCGATATCAAAACAGGCAAAGAGGAGATCGTGTTTAAAAAATACTGGAATACCGGAAACTTGGCTGTAAAAAGCATTCTGAGTGTCACTTGCAAGAAATAAGTCCAGGAGGGTATTACTTGAGTCAGTGGAATGAGTCGGAATGGTCGAATTAAGAAGATCAAGATTTAGTGCTTTCATATTTTCAATTAGGGAAAACGAAATAGCAGGATTTAAAATATTGCAGTTGAAATCATCACAAACAATAATTTTCCAAAACGATGTTGTATTATTTTCAAGAAAGCAATAAAGCTGTGAAAGGTCAATGTAATTTCTTGGTCGATAAACGACACCCAGTAGATATTTCCTTCTCTCACATGCAAGTTCAATGAAACAATACTCGAACGGACTATCAGTAGGTGAGGTTGCAATCAGCTTTACAGGCAGCGGCCTACGGACGTAAATTGCAACACCCCCACCCATTCGATTTTGCCTATCATCGCGAAAAATGTTATATCCTGGCATTGAGTATGCTCAATCAGGTATTTTCGGATCAAACCATGTTTCCGAAACACATACTATATCAACATTGGAACCGACAAACAAACTTCAAAAATTCATCAAATTTGCATTTGGACAAACTTTGAGCATTTATGTGGCATACTTTCAGGTCCGCTCGCTCTGTACAGAGGATGTTAATCAATACACGCAAATTATCATTCGTGCCACTGCCAACGGAAGAATTGCTGGTATCACCCATTGGTGAAAATTATAAATAAATGTTCCTCCAGTGCAATAAAACTCAGAACACAAAACATGTAAACTCTCAAATGGCTAACAGACAATAAGTTACGCAGATACAAAAGATACTTACTAATTACAATATACAAAATAAATATGTGGTTATTAAAAAAGCTTCGATTAGGTAGCATTTCGATGTTCATCGTGGTTGGTAGCTGCAGCGGCAAAAGAATCCAAGCGTGTGATGCAGTCGACCAAAAAAGCTTTGCCAGTTGGTTTTTGGCGTACATACACCCGTCCCCCTCGTGTGAAGACAGAAGACAGCTGATGTTGTTGTTTTAACTCGTGAGCTTTCCGAAATATAGCGAGATTATTTGTCGTTAAGCTTTCGTTGACAGAAATTAGTTTGTCTGATTGAATCCCGATCTGTTGTAAACAAAGTCGTTTCTTGGTTTTTTTGAATGCGGCATTTGCTGAAGTTAATAGAGTGATTTTGTCTCCTACCGATGGAAATTTTACGATTATAGAAGAACTGCCTAGTTTGCCTTTAGGTTTGATTCTGAAGATCGCTTTGGGTGTAGGTGCTTGAGTACATTCGACAGCTGTACACAGTCGGTTGTAAACATTTTGGAGATCTTCGTTGTTAGTCGTCGGCACTCCATGAATGATAATATCAGTGGCCAGCTTATCACGTTCGACTGAATCAGCATAATACTTCATTATCCAGCAGTGAGCACCGGACTGACTCTGACGTTTGTTCGAGGACTTCGACTAGCACTGTGAGCGCAGATATAGATTTGTTTACATCTTCGAATCGAGTGGTGAAATCTGCGACTATAGCGTCAAGTTTTACCAGCAAGATGTTATGCATTTCCATTATGGTAGATTTTAGTTGAGAGTTGTACTCCTCAAGCTGTTTGGCTAGTCGTGTCTCGAATGATTTGCCAAATTTTCCATCCTTAGACGAATTTGGTGTTTGTGGCTTGGCAATTTTTGCCAGCAGTCTGGTTTCTGGTCTGAGTCTTCAGTCATTTTGGCAGCTGATTTGCGCGCGAAAAGAAACCAACAACAACTGGGTTCCGTATGCAAACAAATAGTTTAGCTATTACACAAAAGGAAATATCGCGAATTGTGAAAAACTAAGGCAATATTTCCGGAAAACACTGTTTAAAGAATACTTTAAAACTTTTTGGGAAAATGTGGGAGTTTAAAACTGAGTAAAAACTTGAAAACTTTTGTCGCGAACAAATGAAGTGCGTTTATCTGACACTCATGTCAAAACTATTAGTTCCTCTTCTAAAAAACGAAGAGTTGTTACGAGCGAATTTCAGCCTCTTTTCCTTGAGGGCTGCTGTTAGACATGGAGCAGGCACCATTTTGCTTCAGACGATTAATCCACTGCGTTTTATAGTACGCGAAACCGTCGAAACCGAAACATCTAAATTTAATTCACTCCGAATTTCTGTCAATGAATGTACCAAATTGGACGAAGCCTTTATTATTTGTCTTTGATCGCGACTTCTAAGCTTCTGTGGACGGCCAGGTCGGATTGATGTGCCATAAGACTCCGGGTCTTGTAAAAAATTTCGAATGACACGGACCGATCTTGATATTTTCTTCGCAATTGCTCTAAAGCCCAAACCATCCTCTCGAAAAGCCAGAAATTTTCCATTTTCTACTTCCGTTAAATACGTACCACGTGGCACTCTTATTTGTTAAAATTACAATAAAAACTGAATGAAAATTGCAGTTTTTATATCGTGCGACTATCCTCGTACTTCTGCAAACTAGACAAAACAGTTTTTTATTGCTGGGAATCCCAAAAGAAAATAACGGGGATTTTTTTTGCTCTAATTACTTGCTAATTGATGCCATAAAATAAAAATAATAAAGGGCCTGTATGGGTTTAGAGTTTCCTAGGAAAGGCGTTTTACAGGGTGCGGTTATACTTTCGCAAAAGCACTCTATTTATGTTACATAATGTTAAGTTTCATTGTTGGTTCCCAACATTACTTGACTTATCTGAAAACTTATACTTGTAACTAACCTAACACATTTGACAAGGTGGAAAGTGTTTTTTGTGCGTTGGATTGATTATGGAGACATAAGAAGAATCCGGCCACAGGGTTAGCCGCCATATCACTCAGAATCAATCCGACGTACACCTCAAACACTATAAAATAATTAATAGTAAAAATAAACTTAATATTTAAGCCGGGTTACACAAAACACCGCCGAATTCCACTCGCACTATAAACAAAACTGACACGTCAAATGTGTTAAGCTAGATCATTAACTTACATGCATGTTATCTCTTTCCATCTAATCGCTGACTTGTAAGAATCAGCTATCTATTCAAAACCAAGCCTTTGGTAATATTTAATGATGGCCGACTTGAAGAAAGAGATAACATGCATTGATGGCTCCAAAAAATTAAATAGTGGCATCTCGCTCGAACTAGTTTGCATTAATTCATGTAAATATTCACACAGCCCAAACAATGTAAATCATGTCAATGTATTCAAGTAAACTTGCAAATTATGTATTAAAGAAAACTTGCAAAATTATGTACAAGGGTTCATCAACCCCACACAGTATGTAAAGCTGAACAGCTGTTTGAACCGAGGCTAACTGGGAATATGAGAAGACAGCTTTCGACACGTTATAACGTAAAGAATAGTTGAGTTTTTTATCTTTTTTGATTGCGACAGATTTGAAGTTATTTTAAACATTAATTTATTTTCGGGAAACCTGCCCGAACATGGTCCTTCGATCCATTAAAGAACCAAAAGAAGATTAATTTTCGTAAATAAGACTTCGTTTAAAATCTTGTGAAATTTGAAGTGCAAATTGACAATTATAAAAATTTTGATAATAGTACACTATCCGCATTTGAGCGGTCATCAAATCACAGTTACCGTAGTGCAACTAAGAAGTCGCAGTTAACAAGCGGATAAAATATTTTTCCGTACGCTACGAACATCAAGTGGTTTCACCAAGCGGATTCCATCCGCAACAACGGTCATCAACAACGGACCCAACGGAACAGAAGCTGCACATAGCCGTGAATCTTGGGGAAGAAATCCTGTTTCAACGGATTGCAATGGAGTTCAAGTGGTAACAACGAACCGCAACGGAGATACCGATATCCATCACCTTCCTCACCAAAGGAATGCTAACTCTCCCAGTTTAGCTAAAGGTAGGGATTTCGATTAATTTTTCAACTTTAATTTCAAAACTAAAAATAAATAAAATATTTTACAACAATTTAAGACAATTATTTTTTTTATATATAATACAAATTTGTACACCTATTTCAATAAATTAAATACAAGTGCGTGTTAAGAAGCATAAGAAATATACAAAATGTCTAAACTAGTGAAATCAATTGAAATACAAGATACACTTCTTAAAGAAATGCAAACGGATTTTGCAGAATATCAAAATTCAACCGCGGCGCGAAAGTCAAGGGGTTTTCTGAAAGCGTGCTTAGACGATTTAGAAAATTTATACAAACGAGCGAAATCTCAACATAGTTTAATACTTAAGGCTGATGCCGATGAGCCTAAAGACACATATTTCAAAGATGAAACATTTTCTAAAATTAAACAAATTTATTTTAAATTTATTGGGCTCGAAAATTTTGAGGAAGGACGTCCTCCCTTGAATACCTCACATTTTAACGAACCTAAATCGTCCGCGTCTGATATTCTACTTCCGCGAATACAAATTAATTCGCTTTCGGGCAAATTCGAAGAGTGGTGTGAGTTTCACAATCTCTTTGAGAACCTAATAGATCAAAATTCAGATCTGTCTGATATTCAGAAACTTCAGCAACTAAAAAATTCAGTTACTGGTGAAGCGGCACGTCTAATTCAGCATTTACCTCTCGATGGAAAGAATTACGAATCTGCATGGGAAATCTTAACAGGAAGGTTCGAAACCAAACAATTAAGAATTTTTATAGAACAAGAGAAACTCACACATGAATCCGCCGCGTTTTTAAAAGCGTTACATGATACGAGTGCAGAATGATTTCACGCACTCTCTAATCTAAAAATTGCAGTAGATACATGGGACATATACGCATGTATATAATCTTTCATAAACTTCCCCACCAAACTCAAATGGATTGGGAAGCGAAGTTAGGTAATTCTAAGATCTTACCAGAATGGAACATTTTTTTGTCGTTTATAGAGGGTTGGTTTAGCCCTTTAGAAAATATGTTAGAGTTAAATGGAGGCTCAAAACAATCTTCTCCGTCAACCTCTTTTCGAAAGCCTACAGCTAGGGCTTTTAAGATGAAAAGCAAACAAGAAATTTCTCTGCCGGTTGTGCAAGGCCTCTCATGGTATTCGGCATTGCAAACAGTTCCTAAATATGGATGTTAAGACACGATCTGAAACCATTAGAAAGAATTTCATGTATTCCAATTGTCTCGGTTACGATCATCACGCGTCAACTTGCAGTAGCAGTAACTGATGCTACAAATGCGGTCTCAAACACCACACAATGTTACATATCGAATCACAGATTCACAAACAAAATAATCCTCAATACAATCACAAAGCCACTTAATTCAAAATGCGAATCATCAAATTCCGCAGAATGACTTCCATAGGGAAAGCAATGGCCCTACAATGTTGTATCTTTTAGGAATCAATACAATCCACAAAGCCACTTAATTCAAAATGCGAATCATCAAATTCCATAGGGAAAGCAATGGCCCTACAACGTCGCAAAATGTATCTTTTAGGACGCATTTCAACCAAATGCGATCCAAGGCAATATTGGCAACCGCCTTAGTGAAGGTTTCCGCTTCCAATGGAACTCAACATGTTCTAAGGGCATTAATAGACCCTGGTTCGGAAGCGACATTTATAACAGAAAATGTCACATAACTACTTAAACTTAGAAAAAAGAAAACAGGCTCACATGTCACAGGCTTAGGACAAACTTGCACTGGCACAGCTCATTATCAAGTTGGTTTCACCATATTTTCACTGACCAATTCTTCATTCAGTCTCGATGTTAAGGCGTTTGTATTTTCTAAGCTTACATCTATGTTGCCAACACAGGAAATACAACGAAGTTAATAAATATCTATCTATATCTATCTAGTTTTTCGTATAAGTATTGAGGCTGTTTGGTGGTTATGACTTTATGTAAGTACTTGATTGTGCAAAACTCAAGATACTTTTCTAGTGTACAACCAAGTATTTTCTTAGCATAGGCGGAAACATGGTCGTATCTTCTTAACCCAAAAACATAACGCGTTATATTATTAAATGCAACATGTAATTTGCGTGTTATAATAGCGTTATTGCAACAGAAAATTTGACAGCTGTATGTAATTAGGGGCACGAGTAGAGTTCGTGCCAAAATTAGTCTTGTATTTGTCGGTGTGAAGTTTTGCGATAAAGATAGATTTCGGAGACATCCATAGATTTTGCCAATTAACGTCAAGATATGGTTATCCCAGCACAGCGTTTCACTGAACCAAACCCCCAGATTTTTGGCTTTGTCGACAAATTCAATTTGAGCATTTCCAAGATAAATAGGGGGTAAAATATTTGAATCATGAACATTTCTGCTGATTACAAGGCATTTGGATTTATCTGGATTTATACTTAAAAAATTGTCCTTGGACCAAGTAAGGATATTCTTCAGATCCTCATTAAGCAGCATTATCGATAAGACCGCGTGCATTACTTATGTACAGTTGCACATCGTCGGCATACATATGCACTGCGGAGTTGTGAACAACGTTCGCGAGGTCATTAATAAAGATGGTGAAAAGCAGTGGGCCCAATATGGATCCTTGGGGGACACCTGTGAAACTCGTTAAGAATTCGGATTGGACACCGTTTACGAAAACTGCTTGTACGCGACCTGTCAGGTAGGAAAAAATTAATTTTCCAGCGGATGAGGAGAAAGCAAACAAATTTTGAAGTTTTGCGACAAGAAGCCTATGATCAACCGTGTCAAAAGCCTTTGAAAAGTCTAGCAAAGTTAGAAAAGTAACGTAGTTTTTATCAGTTGCTGCCCTTATATCGTCCGTTACTTTAAGCAATGCTGAAGTACAACTGTGATGCTGCCGAAAACCAGACTGGTACATACAAAGAAGGTTGTTTTGTCGAAGATAAGCAGACATTTGATAGTGGACAGTTTTTTCTAAGACTTTGGATAAGTATGGAAGTATTGCGATAGGTCGGTATTCTGCTGGGGCTCTTTGTGTTGCTTTCTTTTTAAGGATTGGGATAATCTTTGCAGCTTTCCAGGACTTTGGGAAATTGGATGTTGTTATGATTGTGTTGAAAAGATGAGTTATTGCTGGAAGGATGTACGGTAGAATCATTTTTATAAAATAGGGGTGGATTCCGTGAACACCAATAGCTTTTGACTTTATTTTGAGGACAGCTCTAACAACATCCGTTTGCTCAACCCTGGAAAATTCAAAGGATCCACTTGGTACGATTACCGGAGATATTCCAGTGTTTGTCGATTGAATTTTGATGAAATCACGGTTTAGCTGGTTTGGATCAACACTATCAACTCCTGAATCAATTTTACCACAAATGCCTTGCTGATGTAAGTTCTTCCATAATATCTTGCTGGGAAGTTTATAGTTAAGATGCTCACTGTAAAAAATACGCTTGGTTTGCCTTATTTTTGAACATACAAGATTTCTTAGTGCTTTATAAGACGAGAAAAATTCAGGGAGCCTAAAATATTTCCACTTCATGTATACAGCATCTCGTCCATTTTTTAGTCTGAGAATCTCTGGGGTAAACCATGGATTGGTGTTGCATTTTGCAAGCTTAGTTCTAAAAGGAACATGGCAGTCAAACAACTGTGTAATCACGCTTTGCAGATATTCAACTTGCATGTCGGTTGAAAGTTCCGAATATATTAGTAGCCAGTTTACACGTTGTAAGTCTCGCTCAAGAATATCCGCTCGCACATTTTTGAAATCCCAGTATGAGTATTTCAATTGTTCTATACAAGTGGCGATATCAAAACAGGCAAAGAGGAGATCGTGTTTAAAAAATACTGGAATACCGGAAACTTGGCTGTAAAAAGCATTCTGAGTGTCACTTGCAAGAAATAAGTCCAGGAGGGTATTACTTGAGTCAGTGGAATGAGTCGGAATGGTCGAATTAAGAAGATCAAGATTTAGTGCTTTCATATTTTCAATTAGGGAAAACGAAATAGCAGGATTTAAAATATTGCAGTTGAAATCATCACAAACAATAATTTTCCAAAACGATGTTGTATTATTTTCAAGAAAGCAATAAAGCTGTGAAAGGTCAATGTAATTTCTTGGTCGATAAACGACACCCAGTAGATATTTCCTTCTCTCACATGCAAGTTCAATGAAACAATACTCGAACGGACTATCAGTAGGTGAGGTTGCAATCAGCTTTACAGGCAGCGGCCTACGGACGTAAATTGCAACACCCCCACCCATTCGATTTTGCCTATCATCGCGAAAAATGTTATATCCTGGCATTGAGTATGCTCAATCAGGTATTTTCGGATCAAACCATGTTTCCGAAACACATACTATATCAACATTGGAACCGACAAACAAACTTCAAAAATTCATCAAATTTGCATTTGGACAAACTTTGAGCATTTATGTGGCATACTTTCAGGTCCGCTCGCTCTGTACAGAGGATGTTAATCAATACACGCAAATTATCATTCGTGCCACTGCCAACGGAAGAATTGCTGGTATCACCCATTGGTGAAAATTATAAATAAATGTTCCTCCAGTGCAATAAAACTCAGAACACAAAACATGTAAACTCTCAAATGGCTAACAGACAATAAGTTACGCAGATACAAAAGATACTTACTAATTACAATATACAAAATAAATATGTGGTTATTAAAAAAGCTTCGATTAGGTAGCATTTCGATGTTCATCGTGGTTGGTAGCTGCAGCGGCAAAAGAATCCAAGCGTGTGATGCAGTCGACCAAAAAAGCTTTGCCAGTTGGTTTTTGGCGTACATACACCCGTCCCCCTCGTGTGAAGACAGAAGACAGCTGATGTTGTTGTTTTAACTCGTGAGCTTTCCGAAATATAGCGAGATTATTTGTCGTTAAGCTTTCGTTGACAGAAATTAGTTTGTCTGATTGAATCCCGATCTGTTGTAAACAAAGTCGTTTCTTGGTTTTTTTGAATGCGGCATTTGCTGAAGTTAATAGAGTGATTTTGTCTCCTACCGATGGAAATTTTACGATTATAGAAGAACTGCCTAGTTTGCCTTTAGGTTTGATTCTGAAGATCGCTTTGGGTGTAGGTGCTTGAGTACATTCGACAGCTGTACACAGTCGGTTGTAAACATTTTGGAGATCTTCGTTGTTAGTCGTCGGCACTCCATGAATGATAATATCAGTGGCCAGCTTATCACGTTCGACTGAATCAGCATAATACTTCATTATCCAGCAGTGAGCACCGGACTGACTCTGACGTTTGTTCGAGGACTTCGACTAGCACTGTGAGCGCAGATATAGATTTGTTTACATCTTCGAATCGAGTGGTGAAATCTGCGACTATAGCGTCAAGTTTTACCAGCAAGATGTTATGCATTTCCATTATGGTAGATTTTAGTTGAGAGTTGTACTCCTCAAGCTGTTTGGCTAGTCGTGTCTCGAATGATTTGCCAAATTTTCCATCCTTAGACGAATTTGGTGTTTGTGGCTTGGCAATTTTTGCCAGCAGTCTGGTTTCTGGTCTGAGTCTTCAGTCATTTTGGCAGCTGATTTGCGCGCGAAAAGAAACCAACAACAACTGGGTTCCGTATGCAAACAAATAGTTTAGCTATTACACAAAAGGAAATATCGCGAATTGTGAAAAACTAAGGCAATATTTCCGGAAAACACTGTTTAAAGAATACTTTAAAACTTTTTGGGAAAATGTGGGAGTTTAAAACTGAGTAAAAACTTGAAAACTTTTGTCGCGAACAAATGAAGTGCGTTTATCTGACACTCATGTCAAAACTATTAGTTCCTCTTCTAAAAAACGAAGAGTTGTTACGAGCGAATTTCAGCCTCTTTTCCTTGAGGGCTGCTGTTAGACATGGAGCAGGCACCATTTTGCTTCAGACGATTAATCCACTGCGTTTTATAGTACGCGAAACCGTCGAAACCGAAACATCTAAATTTAATTCACTCCGAATTTCTGTCAATGAATGTACCAAATTGGACGAAGCCTTTATTATTTGTCTTTGATCGCGACTTCTAAGCTTCTGTGGACGGCCAGGTCGGATTGATGTGCCATAAGACTCCGGGTCTTGTAAAAAATTTCGAATGACACGGACCGATCTTGATATTTTCTTCGCAATTGCTCTAAAGCCCAAACCATCCTCTCGAAAAGCCAGAAATTTTCCATTTTCTACTTCCGTTAAATACGTACCACGTGGCACTCTTATTTGTTAAAATTACAATAAAAACTGAATGAAAATTGCAGTTTTTATATCGTGCGACTATCCTCGTACTTCTGCAAACTAGACAAAACAGTTTTTTATTGCTGGGAATCCCAAAAGAAAATAACGGGGATTTTTTTTGCTCTAATTACTTGCTAATTGATGCCATAAAATAAAAATAATAAAGGGCCTGTATGGGTTTAGAGTTTCCTAGGAAAGGCGTTTTACAGGGTGCGGTTATACTTTCGCAAAAGCACTCTATTTATGTTACATAATGTTAAGTTTCATTGTTGGTTCCCAACATTACTTGACTTATCTGAAAACTTATACTTGTAACTAACCTAACACATTTGACAAGGTGGAAAGTGTTTTTTGTGCGTTGGATTGATTATGGAGACATAAGAAGAATCCGGCCACAGGGTTAGCCGCCATATCACTCAGAATCAATCCGACGTACACCTCAAACACTATAAAATAATTAATAGTAAAAATAAACTTAATATTTAAGCCGGGTTACACAAAACACCGCCGAATTCCACTCGCACTATAAACAAAACTGACACGTCAAATGTGTTAAGCTAGATCATTAACTTACATGCATGTTATCTCTTTCCATCTAATCGCTGACTTGTAAGAATCAGCTATCTATTCAAAACCAAGCCTTTGGTAATATTTAATGATGGCCGACTTGAAGAAAGAGATAACATGCATTGATGGCTCCAAAAAATTAAATAGTGGCATCTCGCTCGAACTAGTTTGCATTAATTCATGTAAATATTCACACAGCCCAAACAATGTAAATCATGTCAATGTATTCAAGTAAACTTGCAAATTATGTATTAAAGAAAACTTGCAAAATTATGTACAAGGGTTCATCAACCCCACACAGTATGTAAAGCTGAACAGCTGTTTGAACCGAGGCTAACTGGGAATATGAGAAGACAGCTTTCGACACGTTATAACGTAAAGAATAGTTGAGTTTTTTATCTTTTTTGATTGCGACAGATTTGAAGTTATTTTAAACATTAATTTATTTTCGGGAAACCTGCCCGAACATGGTCCTTCGATCCATTAAAGAACCAAAAGAAGATTAATTTTCGTAAATAAGACTTCGTTTAAAATCTTGTGAAATTTGAAGTGCAAATTGACAATTATAAAAATTTTGATAATAGTACACTATCCGCATTTGAGCGGTCATCAAATCACAGTTACCGTAGTGCAACTAAGAAGTCGCAGTTAACAAGCGGATAAAATATTTTTCCGTACGCTACGAACATCAAGTGGTTTCACCAAGCGGATTCCATCCGCAACAACGGTCATCAACAACGGACCCAACGGAACAGAAGCTGCACATAGCCGTGAATCTTGGGGAAGAAATCCTGTTTCAACGGATTGCAATGGAGTTCAAGTGGTAACAACGAACCGCAACGGAGATACCGATATCCATCACCTTCCTCACCAAAGGAATGCTAACTCTCCCAGTTTAGCTAAAGGTAGGGATTTCGATTAATTTTTCAACTTTAATTTCAAAACTAAAAATAAATAAAATATTTTACAACAATTTAAGACAATTATTTTTTTTATATATAATACAAATTTGTACACCTATTTCAATAAATTAAATACAAGTGCGTGTTAAGAAGCATAAGAAATATACAAAATGTCTAAACTAGTGAAATCAATTGAAATACAAGATACACTTCTTAAAGAAATGCAAACGGATTTTGCAGAATATCAAAATTCAACCGCGGCGCGAAAGTCAAGGGGTTTTCTGAAAGCGTGCTTAGACGATTTAGAAAATTTATACAAACGAGCGAAATCTCAACATAGTTTAATACTTAAGGCTGATGCCGATGAGCCTAAAGACACATATTTCAAAGATGAAACATTTTCTAAAATTAAACAAATTTATTTTAAATTTATTGGGCTCGAAAATTTTGAGGAAGGACGTCCTCCCTTGAATACCTCACATTTTAACGAACCTAAATCGTCCGCGTCTGATATTCTACTTCCGCGAATACAAATTAATTCGCTTTCGGGCAAATTCGAAGAGTGGTGTGAGTTTCACAATCTCTTTGAGAACCTAATAGATCAAAATTCAGATCTGTCTGATATTCAGAAACTTCAGCAACTAAAAAATTCAGTTACTGGTGAAGCGGCACGTCTAATTCAGCATTTACCTCTCGATGGAAAGAATTACGAATCTGCATGGGAAATCTTAACAGGAAGGTTCGAAACCAAACAATTAAGAATTTTTATAGAACAAGAGAAACTCACACATGAATCCGCCGCGTTTTTAAAAGCGTTACATGATACGAGTGCAGAATGATTTCACGCACTCTCTAATCTAAAAATTGCAGTAGATACATGGGACATATACGCATGTATATAATCTTTCATAAACTTCCCCACCAAACTCAAATGGATTGGGAAGCGAAGTTAGGTAATTCTAAGATCTTACCAGAATGGAACATTTTTTTGTCGTTTATAGAGGGTTGGTTTAGCCCTTTAGAAAATATGTTAGAGTTAAATGGAGGCTCAAAACAATCTTCTCCGTCAACCTCTTTTCGAAAGCCTACAGCTAGGGCTTTTAAGATGAAAAGCAAACAAGAAATTTCTCTGCCGGTTGTGCAAGGCCTCTCATGGTATTCGGCATTGCAAACAGTTCCTAAATATGGATGTTAAGACACGATCTGAAACCATTAGAAAGAATTTCATGTATTCCAATTGTCTCGGTTACGATCATCACGCGTCAACTTGCAGTAGCAGTAACTGATGCTACAAATGCGGTCTCAAACACCACACAATGTTACATATCGAATCACAGATTCACAAACAAAATAATCCTCAATACAATCACAAAGCCACTTAATTCAAAATGCGAATCATCAAATTCCGCAGAATGACTTCCATAGGGAAAGCAATGGCCCTACAATGTTGTATCTTTTAGGAATCAATACAATCCACAAAGCCACTTAATTCAAAATGCGAATCATCAAATTCCATAGGGAAAGCAATGGCCCTACAACGTCGCAAAATGTATCTTTTAGGACGCATTTCAACCAAATGCGATCCAAGGCAATATTGGCAACCGCCTTAGTGAAGGTTTCCGCTTCCAATGGAACTCAACATGTTCTAAGGGCATTAATAGACCCTGGTTCGGAAGCGACATTTATAACAGAAAATGTCACATAACTACTTAAACTTAGAAAAAAGAAAACAGGCTCACATGTCACAGGCTTAGGACAAACTTGCACTGGCACAGCTCATTATCAAGTTGGTTTCACCATATTTTCACTGACCAATTCTTCATTCAGTCTCGATGTTAAGGCGTTTGTATTTTCTAAGCTTACATCTATGTTGCCAACACAGGAAATACAAACAGACAACTGGAGTCACCTAGCAAACTTAACATTGGCAGCTCCTTCTTTTAATATTCCAGGAAAGATAGATCTCTTGATAGGTGCCGACGTGTATGCGTTGATTATTCTAGAAGGATTAATAAAGGGTAAAATGGGTTCGCCAGTAGCGCAGATGACGGAATTAGGATGGATTCTTACAGGAACCACTAGCACTGTCCCAAATTTCAAAGAAATAAGAGTGCAAGATGAGCAACTCAAGAAATTTTGGGAAGTAGAGGAGAACTTAGATGATAGAAGGCTAACACAAGAAGAAGAAAAATGTCAGCAGTATTATATGAAAACTGTTCAACGAAGAAGTGATGGCAGGTATGAGGTCTGCCTTCCTTTTAAGGATGATCACCGCCCAAACCTTGGGAATTCTAAAAGCCCAGCGATGGCAAGATTTTTTCAGAATGAGAGACGACTAGCATCCAACAAGAAGTTACAAGAAGCGTACACCAATTGCGTAAATAAATATATCACACTTGGGCACATGAAAGAAATCACCACCAACGTACAACTGCCAACAGGGAACCACTATTTCCTACCACATCATGCGGTTTTCAAAGAATCGAGTAGCACCACGAAACTTCGAGTGGTCTTCGATGCTTCATGTAAGACGTTAAACGGAACGTCGTTAAACGATCATCTAATGGTTGGACCACGATTGCAGCCTGACATCATCGATCTTATAGCAAACTGGAGAAAATTCAAGGTGGCATTTGCAGCAGACGTTACCAAGATGTATCAAAAAAAATATGGATGGCATCAGAAGACACACCATATCAACTTATCTTGTGGAGAACATCCAACAAGGAACCCATTAAAACCTATGCCTTGAACACAGTTGCCTCTGACACAGCTTCAGCACCTTACTTAGCAGTGCGCACGTTGCATCAGGTTGCCATGGATGTTGAACACCCTCAGGTATCGAAAGTCCTAACCGAAGGCTTCTATGTTGATGACGTACTGTATGGATCGGACAACGAACCCGATGCCATTAACTTATAAAGAGATGTTCTAGCCGTTCTAGGGTCGGCTGGATTTCCTCTTCGCAAGTGAAGCAAAACGTAAAGCACAAGGAGAAACGAACCCCATTGGACAAACATCCACTCACAGCTGATGAACTGATGTCAGCTCATTATCAGCTCATCAAAATTGTTCAAAACCAATTATTTGGGGAGGAAATTAAGGCGCTAAGGGATAAAAAACCCATTTCTAAGGAAAGCGGAATTCTCAGTTTGAATCCCTTTCTGGACTCAGATGAACGTTAGCGCGTAGGAGGTCGTTTGACGAATTCGCCACTTCCTTTCAGTCAAAGACATCCTTTAATTCTAAAAGATTCTCACAGGCTTTCAAAACTAATAGCAACCGATGCACATCAGCGCACCCTTCATGGTGGTCAACAGTTAATGATGGCTGAACTGCGAGACAATTATTGGATCATAAATCTGAAAAGATTGGTTAAATTTGTTATCCATAAGTGTGTCCGATGTCACCGCCATAGTGCCAAAATGCAACAGCAATTAATGGGTAGTCTTCCAGTAGAACGAGTCAGCATCTCAAGGCCTTTCACCAACACTGGGGTCGATTATGCGGGTCCAGTAGACATAAAAATGTGGAGAGGCAGATGTAGCCGGATAGCAAAAGGGTACATATGTAGCTGTATTTGTCTGTCTTTCTACAAGGCAATACATATTGAATTAGTTAGTGATCTCAGTTCAGCAGGCTTCACTGCAGCATATAGAAGATTTGCTGCGAGAAGAGGAACATGTGCTAACCTTTTCAGCAATTGTGGCACGAACTTTAAAGGAGCAAGCAATGAATTCAACAAGGATAGCAAAGTTATCTCGGCTGAATGGTCATCAGAAGTGTCAGATGCTCTTGCCTCTCAGAACACTAAGTGGCACTTCAACCCTCCTTCAGCACCCCATTTCGGAGGTCTTTGGGAGTTAGGGGTCAAATCAATCAAGCATCATCTCAAGAGAACCATCGGCGCTTCTAAGCTAACTTTCGAGGAATATGCGACACTCCTTGCTCAGATCGAGGCGTGCCTCAATTCAAGGCCTCTTTGTCCAATGAATTCAGATCCCGATGATCTAACTGTTCTGACGCCAGGAATCTTTCTCATTGGAGCAGCAATCAACACTCCATCTGAGAGAAATCTTCATGACAAAAACATAAACAATTTAGACAGATGGAGATATCTGCAACGCTTGACTCAAGATTTTTGGAACCAGTGAAGGACCACTTACCTACACCGCCTTCAGCAGCGTCCAAAATGGCTTCAGCAGCAGCCAAATATCAAGGTTGGAGACATCGTCATTGTCAAGGAGGACAATATCCCTCCATCGTTGTGGTTACTAGCTCGCGTGCTAGAACTTCATTCCGGTTCGGATGGTCTGACGCGCGTGGTGACCATAAAAACAAAAAACTCGATCTTATAACGTCCGATCGCGAAGCTTTCCCCCTTGCCGGTTCCTAATTCGTCGAATGAATTTATAAACAAACAAAAAGTGCGCGAAAAAACTTTAAATTAACTATGAACTATGAATACAGTCAATAATCGAATGAATTTATAAACAAACAAAAGGTGCTCGAAAAAAATTTAAATTAACTATGAAATATGACAGTCAATAATCGAATGAGTTTAAAAATGAATAAACGAAGAACATTACACTTAACACAAATGAAAAAAATAACATTAAAATCAGCTAGAAGAGCGCAGCTTATCCTGTCAACACTAAAATTCGTCCTCAAATCAATGTTCCTAGAGCCACTCCTCATTACCAAAATATACTTCAGGCCTGCAACTATATATTTATTAGTTTTAAGTTGTATTATAACGAAAACTAATCCATTCTTTTACTTCTTGGCAGTACACCCGCGAACGAGGAAGTCACGACTGCAAACATATCCAGCCAGTCACGAATGCACAATCATAAAAGATGACACCAAAACTAGAAAACTGCACCATGGGAATCCACTTACGAGATGAACTCCAAACACTTCAACGAACACATTGCCTGAGGGCCGGGAGCATGTTGGTTCCCAACATCTCTTAACTTATCTAAAAACTTACACTTGTAACTAACCTAAAAAATTTGACAAGGTGGAAAGTGTTTTTTGTGCGTTGGTTTGATTATGGAGACATAAGAAGAATCCGGCCACAGGGTTAGCCGCCATATCACTCAGAATCAATCTGACGAACACCTCAAACACTATAAAATAATTAATAGTAAAAATAAACTTAATATTTAAGCCGGGTTACACAATCATGTCAATGTATTCAAGTAAACTTGCAAATTATGTATTAAAGAAAACTTGCAAAATTATGTACAATGGTTCATCAACCCCACACAGTATGTAAAGCTGAACAGCTGTTTGAACCGAGGCTAACTGGGAATATGAGAAGACAGCTTTCGACACTTAGCTACAGTCAGTCAACAAGTTTGGTATAAGGAATAAATTTATAACGTAAGGAATAGTTGAGTTTTTTATCTTTTTTGATTGCGACGGTTTGAAGTTATTTTAAACATTAATTTATTTTCGGGAAACCTGTCCGAACATCCATAACAAGTATTTTATATGTGTCTCAAGGACATATCGTTGGAGTTTGTGCCAGAGTTACAGCCTGGATCAATTAGAATTATGTAGGTTAAATGTTTTGTTTTTTTCAGAAAGGTTTATAAATTGGATTGTGTACCTGCGTAAGGATATTTTATCAACACTTGAACTACAAAAAAAAAAAAAAAATAGAGCGACGATATGTTACAATGCGTATCATAGATTTACAGTCGACTTGGAATAACCATGAGCAAATGGTCGCCTCAATCTTTTGAAATCCTTATCAATGCGATTCGCTGATGTCTTAAAATTGGAGAAAATAGTTGGTGCGGGAATTGAAAGAAAGTAGTATTACTTGGCTCCCCAACATACATCTTCCAGGCCCTGTCTCAGAGAGTGCATTCCACGAGATGTACCTCAGAAGAGCTGACATTTTCGACGGATTAGTGGCACAAATAACTCTTAGCTCCTTGAGGTTATGCTATTGAAGCGAGATTACTGATGAACTTTCCAATCTCTCCTTATTATTATTTATGTAGGTCTACTGTGCCCCCTGCTAATACCTAGGAGAGGTTTATTCCGTCATTAGAGTTTGCCTCAGAATATAATTTCTTTAGAATTGTTATCGAGGATCAAACACTTTTTATTTGCCTTGGGAAGGAAGGCCGCGGGAAGTTAGCCCTAGAGCAGCGTCTCTAATCCGGTTTCTCTTAGGAATCTGAAAATTATAAGTGGGTGGCATGGACCCACTCTTATTGTCAACCCAAAACTCATTTGAGAGTCACTTAATAGTCATACAAAATTAGAGCTTAACTCCTGGGAGTACCTCAAACAGAACAAAATAAGTTCTTACATTGAAAGTGATGCAAAGCTTCCTATATGGTCTATGACTATTCAACTATACTTGCGAGATCAAAAAACTTCCGAACGTAATTTGTGCATAGTGTTAGGATTACCAATTTGAAATCGAAAATGTATTCACCGGAACGATTCCTAAATGCCTTTCTGACCGAGACCTTGAATTTAAATTTATTTAAACACAAACTCCAGTGTGGTTAAGTGTAAACATAAAATCGAGGTTAGGAGCTAGAGACAACTTCGCACACCACACCATACTTAACCAAAATGAATAATAAATCGGCTGTATTTGTTTGGTACAACTAGTAACTTTTAAATCCAAGGTTACTGACCAAACAATTATCTTCATCTGCAAAAGTTCTGGTTCTTTGAAAATCGCTGAACTTACTCTCTGCCACCATTTAAGCACAATAACAAGAACACTCCTTTCTTACCTACATACTTCGGCTGACAGCAATTTGCAACGAGCGCGTGTGGTACTGTCGGCGGCATTAAATTCAGCTTAATTGCTTTCAATCACTTCGTGCTGCTATTTTACGTCATGTTACCGCTATAATGAGTTGCAAAGATAATCATCGACATGTGCGACTGACACATCTCGGCCTAAGAAACCATTTGCGGTTCATCCATTTACGAGTCCATTGGCATTGGATGAGGTCGCCAGGTTGCGAAATTGCTGATTGATTATATACAGTAAAGGTTCATCTAAAGATAACCGCTCTCAGTATATCACATCTATCATAGGCAAACTCGTTTGGTTGCGGGAAGATACCAAAAACTTCATATTTACCTCTATCCCCCACAAAAAGAAAAAAAAAAAGAAAGAAATAGATACAGAAGAATGGGATAATATGGATCTAACACACATACATATCGAAGAGCATAACTTTTCTCGCCAATATACTGAAAACTATGCTAAGAAAAAAATGCCAGCGGCTGGATTCTGTTCTGTGAATTATTTGTCAGAAGGCACAGGCAATTCATACGAGGAGGAAAGCCCTTTCAAGTATATAAAGCTGCACGGTTGTGTGGTTATCCGTCTTTGTTCGCGGTAAAGGCTGCAGCTAGCAACTGTGTAATTGTTTATTTTAGATACAAATTTGGAAATTTTCCTAAAAATGGAAGAACTGATGGTACATTCGCACCATCACTATTCAACTAGTTAGCCATAAAGTGTGTCGCCTTTGGTTTCTATTGACTGAGCACCTAGGAGCTAAATTCAATTCGTTCCATTTACATTCATCCATTTTATGGTGGTGTGCTCCTTTTAGTCGTAGTCTCTCATATCCCTCTAGGAGTGATGATCGTTTTGGTTCCCTTTTTATATTTGTTGGTTTCCATTGTATTATTTCACTTACAACATCAGGCAGCTGCTTTAGTACAGAACTTGGAGAGTGGGATGGAGTGTGAAGAACTGTTACTTAAAAGAATAACAGGATTCGTCGTCTCGGAATTCGAATTCCTATTGAGGCGATGGAATTTATGTTCGCTGAAAACAACTAAAGCTGCGAAATTTATGTTCAACACGAAGACATAATTTTTCTATGGTGGTAAGACGCAGGAGGGTGCACGAAGTCTTGAAGTAACAAATTCAAACTTGAGCATGTTCTAACTTCTATAATTGAATCTATAGATGTATAAACATACATACGTATGAATGTACATACATATGTGCGTGTACCAAATGTCAAGTACACGGGGTGAGAAGTATAAATGGTCAATAAAGTTTTACCATCTTAAAATTTAACTAATGTATAGATATTATTATGGGTTGAGATCTTTTTCAAAAGCACTTTTGGCTAACATTTTTTGTTATCATGTCCCAATATTATCATTTCGTTGTATTGCATTACAACTATTCCTAATCGCATCGGCCTATAAATCCAGATGATTTTTTCGAAATTCCTTTCGAAGATATTAAGTAGGCTTAACGCTCTGAGGAAGTTTTTGAATATTTATTTATACGATATTGTTACAGACGTTTGAATTAAGAAAATGGGATGATTTAATATAATTTCGGACGTATTCCAAATGCTCTCCAAGAAAATACGAAAAAAGATGGGTGCGGGTGTCCCGCCCTGAGGCCCAATTACCACATTACTGACTGAGCATAACACGTCACTGAATATTTACTTTTTGGCATTGCGGCATTTGTATGGGCTCACTGCTTGCATAGATAACTATGGGATCCTAGGGTGACTTTACAATTGAACTTTGATAGCGGCTTTGAGTGAGGACCCAATAGAGATGAATACAAATAATAAAAGTTTCAAAGTTTTTTTCAAAGTTTCAAATTTTCAAAGTTTTATTATCAAACATTTATCAAACATTTATTACAATTGTTAACCTGCGAAGCCATATGGCTTATCTGCAGGAGATTATTATTAAGATTTTTCGTTTTAATATAAACTCAGTCATCAAAATGAATTTTTCTTATGATTTAATAATAATTCGAAACTAAATATTTGTTTGCAAGTATTATGAAAATGATTAATATATAATTCAATTTAAATTAACAATTTACTTCTAATTTTTTAAATATTCTATTATGATCTTGTTTCTAATAGAAATGATTTTAATTTTCTTTTTCTGACATTGACCTGGTTTATGATTTCCAGATGTTGAGGTAGGCTGTTGAAAATTCTGGGAACAGTGTACATCAGTCTTCTTTTGCCGTACTCATTTATAATGGAAGGAAGTTGATACATTCCCTCCGCTCGTCATCTGGTATCAAACTGGTGACTGATTTGTGTTCGGAAGTTCGGGTCGTCATAATATTCTAGCGCTGCTGTCATTTCAAATATCTGCGGAACTTTCAGGACTCTTGCGTGTCTTGAAAATTCTGCAACTTCTCTTTGTGTGTTTATGCTGCACCTCCCCAAGCCAGTACACCGTACCTCACCCTAGACTCTATAACAGCGTACCATACACTTGCTTTTGTATACAAGTTGAAGATTTGTACTGTAGACAGGCCAACGCAAACAGGGACCCCCTCAGCTTGTTACAAAGATCATTAATATGAGCATCCCAGAGGAAATCGTTATCGAAAGTGATGCCTAGATATTTGTATGTATCGACAACCTCAATGTCTTCGCAATCAGACATGGTGGGACATCCAAAAGTTTTTAGTACGACTGACAACGCTGGGTACTGTGGACTTCGGATATGCATAAGTTTTGTTTTTGATGCGTTGATTACTATCCCATTGTCATGGCACCACTTGCCGACTTCGTAAAATCCATCTTGCATAAATCTTGCTGCTGCTTCCACAGATTGATGACGGACAACAATCGCTGTGTCATCTGCATAGGCAAACGGGAAGCTCCTCTTTAAGCATTTTAGCATTTCGTTCATATACTATATGAACAGAAGTGGGCCAAGTTTTGAGCATTGCGGGACCCCATATTGCACTCTTTGTTCGCTGCTACAGCAATCTTTGATTTTTACGCGAAAGGTATTTGCTTCTAGATAATCAGTTAACCAGAATGCTAATTTCCCCTTAATTCCAGCTTTTTGAATAGCTTCGATGAGCCTGTTATGATTTAGTGTATCAAAAGCTTTGCAAAAGTGAAGGAATAAAACTAGCACGTGATGTCGTTTACTTAAGCTGGTATTAACCAAATTTGCAAAGTCTCCAAGGAGTTGGCTGGTGCTTCTATCTTTTTGAAAGCCATATTATTTTTCGTATACTAAGTCATGCTTTCCGATTAAATCCCGAATTCGATCTGCTCTATAATCTTCTCGATGGCTGGCAAGATCGCAATTGGACAATAGTTCGTTAACTGGATTTTACTTCCTCCCTTGTATATTGGTCGAACAACTGATTCTTTAAGCTTTTTAGGTACTGTTGACTTATCGATGCTCAGATTTATCAACTTTGTTATATTGGAGGCAAAGATGTCTGTGTTTGATTTTAGATCCACCGTTCTGTTAACATCTGCTCCAGGAGTCTTTTGGAAGTTTAGGAGATATAACAAACTTTCTATCTCCGAGCATTCAATATCTCCAAAATACATTGAGTCTCGAAGTATCGCACTACTATGCTCTGATGTTATTAGGGTACAGCGATGAATGATAGAAATCGCCTGCTGCGAAAAAATGTCTGCAAATTCGTCTGCTAACGCAGCTGTGTTCATACTACGTGAGAAGTTTTTTCGATTGGTCCATTCAAACAAGGCTTCTTTCGTCCTAAAATTTAATTTATTAACGCCCACGTTTTCTTCGGATCGCCTCTTGTTTGCTCAAACTTTCCTTTGTAGAATTGATCTGTGGGTCTAGGAATTATTTTGATCACCCGGTTGCGCAGCTTTTTGTACTCAGTTTTGTATGTCACATTGCTACGGTTGCTCTTCCACCTGCGATGCAGTACATCTCGTTCCTTGCATAACTCAACGATGTCCCTGGTGATCCGTGCAGCACTTTTTCTGTGATTGTTTTCCTTACAAACGATTTCTGCGTTCGAATATATTTCATTCAATTTTTCCACCATTTCAATTACTAGGGCCCAATTCGTAACTCTTATCATCTGATTTACTTTGCTCGTCTTCACGACATAGCGCAATGACCTGTGCTGTGGTTGATTGTAAACCCCATATAATGTGCCGTAATGATCGGATATGTCATTTTCTAAAATTGCCGAAAACGTTTTTGTATCGAATAATTTCACCAAAACATGATCAATTAGTGTGCAGCTACCGATGTTCAGATCGATCCTAGTAGCCACTTTGATGACGTTGCACAGCCCATGTGAAGCGAGCATTTCATGGTAATTCAGGACGTAACTATTTAAGTTATCATTTATATTTTTGTTTATATCACCCAAAACTACCAGATCGTTGCCCGCTCTTTTCACGTTGGTGATTTTTATAAATTCATCCATGAATTCACTTTGATTGTGTTTCGGTGGTCGATAAATTGTACTAATAACTTTTCGTTTCTAAAATGACAAGATTTTAATGATTAGGTTTTCATACGCTATTGTTTTAATATTTAGTCGTTCGTATTTAATATTACTTTTAATGAACATTGCTATGCCTCCACCTTTCCTGTGCGTCCGATTTTCAAATTCAGCACAAAATCCATCCAAATGATGCAGACTGTTCTCCTCTATTTTTATATTTATTTCTACCAAAACGATTATTTCTATATAATTTAAAATTGGACAAATACCAGCACAAAAGAGATTCTAATTTTTCCGTAGTGATCTAATATTTAAACATAAACAACGAAAATTAATTTTTTTCAGTTCGTTTTTTGCTGACAAAAATCTTGAAATTCCATAAAATCTAAATCGAACAGTTCTTCTATTTTGTCATCCATGTTTTTAGCAAAAAAAAAAATATTCAACACATACATACTCGTATATGTATGATACATTAATTAGAACGTTTAATTTTGTTTACATCAATCATAAATATAATAATCTAGCGAACATTTTTCCAGCATTCTCGCACACAAATCTCCACCCTTCTTCTTTTGCCTTTTTTTTCGCTTGCCAGAGCAGCTGTTTGTTTGTGGTCAGCAAAATGGTAATGAAAATGTATTACTGTAAAACTGACTTTAGCATTGCTCTCTAAGTATTTATTGATCTTAGCAATTGTCAGCGGGCGTATTGCACGGGCATTTTGCATAAAAGTTGTTTTGGTTTGATATTTAAGTGTGGAAAGTGGCAATACTTGTTGATTTTTCAGCGTTTTTAGTTCTTGTGCGTAGATGTCTGTTATATAGCAATTTGTTATATCATGGTTAATTGTTTTTGCAATAGATTTAACCATTTCGAACAAATTTTCCTTTTATGTCGGTGGAATATTTTTTATTTCTATGTTGTTCTTGACTTGTTGTTGTTCTAACCTGTTAATTTGTGCCTGCATGGCAATGATTTGTTCATCTTTTTCTTTGTGTGAATCTTTTAGTTTTTGAATTTCGTTCATGAGTGTATCCATGGTGGTATTGTTCAAATTTCTGGGAAGCGAAGTTACAGAAATCGGCTATGCTTTTAATTTCAGTTTTAACATTTTTAGTTCGGCCGTTATGGTGTTTGTGTTTATGTGTGGTGGATTTTCTGCGGCTGTTTGTGTGTTTGTATCATTTTCGGAACTGATTTCTGATCTATTTCTTTTGTTTGATAGTCACTGTTTAAAGAGTCACTGGGACTGCTGCATGGGTTTTGGTTGGCGTTTCTGCAAAAATGACACCTCCATGCATCTCTCTTAGAGCCCATAGATCTCCATGATCTTCCTGTCAAGGTGGTGCATAGATAGTGCAACTTTCGGGAGCATGCGGGACAGGTACCTAATAAAGTCACCCGAGGGTGGCAGCTCTTTTTTACAATCGTCACACATTGACATTGTATGAGTGGGTACTTACTGTGTAAGAGAAAGAAGCGGTGCAGAAACTGCAATGGACACACAATGCACTGTAGGAAATTTATTTTTAAGTACAATGAACTAAATTGTGAGACACTTCTTTTATTTTCAATAAAGGTTAGAAGTCAATGTGTTATTTCGTTTCTTTATATTTTTCGTTTGGAAACTAGATCTTTCATGGGGAATTTAGATAAAATTTCAGAGCACTTATATGGACCGACCGTTCACTTTGATGATGGTACTTGTGAACAAACGAAAACATCGACGAAAAGATAGAAGAGAATGGAGAGAATCCCTTTCAGAGAAGTTCAAGGATGCTGAGGTCACCAGCTGACCAAATAGTAGCATCACGGAGGAGCGTGGAAAGACGCGAGTCGTCAGCAGCAAGAAAGGAGACTACCGGAGCAACTTTCCAGCAATCTGATTTCCCCAAATTAAGTCGCATTTTATGCACATACTCGTGTGTAGTTCTGCCTTTTGATTCGCAGCTTGCTCCCGCACATTTCCCTTTTTTGTCATCTGGAACTGTTATGAGGTAGTGGCCAACATTGTCGTACCGTTTAATATACTCCCAGGACTCCCTTGGACGGCGATAATTTGTCGGTGGGTTTATATCCCCGTACGTACGGCAATAACGAATAGCTATCTGGCGTCTGAATTCTAGCTGACTCAAAGCGCCTCCTGCGTTTATGTGTAACAGCCATGCATTCTGCGGCGATACGTCCAAAAGCCAGGTGAAAATTGAGGACCACCATTTCTTGCCTTTAGCTCCGATTCTGTAAGCATTTACATTTTGATCCATTCTGTCTGTGCCACCCATATACATACTTATTGTACTTTGCGATAGCTAGTGGGCATGTTACCTGAATTTTTTTATATTCTTGTCTGGAGTATCGACCAACTTTAGATATTGGATTTTTTCCGTACAAAGTAGAAGCGACGCACACAATGGAGTTATCGTTCCATTTGGTAATACGCATGCCAGAACCATCTATTTTAGTACTGACAATATATCCACGGGGTTTCTTCTGAAGTTCTTTCTTCAATGGTAATGGACAAGATTTTGGTATCCAGTTCTCTCGCATGGTCCCGGTACCATGGTATCCCCGTTCTCTCAGTCCGATCAGAGCTGCTGCTGACGTGAATAAATTATTGAAGTGAAAACAGAACGGTAAAGGTTTTATTGTGTCATCCAATTCCCCGATCATATCAAATAAAGGTGCAATATTTTTCTCGTATTTCTGTCCATATTCTGGGTAACATCGTGGATTAAAACCTTGATACATTTTAAAGTTGACTAGGTAACCAAGAGGTATATTCAGACACCACATTTTGTATCCGAAACGAATCGGTTTCCCTTTTATGAACTGTTTGCACCCTTGACGACTGAAGTATTGTATCATGGATTCGTCGTATGATAAATTTTGCTCTGGATGGAAATGCTTTGCGAACCGTTTTTTTAAAGCATCTGTCACTGGTCTGAGTTTCCAAATTTTATCGTCTGCCTGCTGCAGTCCATTGTCTATAAAATGTAAATAACGGAAGATTGTTTCAAACCTGGCTCTTCGAATGGCTTGAAAAACTAACTCGTTTCGTAGATCCAAGCCATTAGCCCAGTATCCTCTTTTACTGGGTACAAATGAGTAACCAGTAACTATTAAAATTCCAACAAATACTTTCATCTCATTTACGGTTATATTAGGATTTGGATTTCCTGTATAAACTGCATATTGGTTGGTTTCGTTGCAAAGCATTTGAAATATCTCTTCATCGAAAAATTTTTCATACAACTTAGATGGTTCTTGATTTTTGCAATTCGTATAGTCACATTCTGGAAAAATGCCAACTTCACCAACGTCAACATCCTCAAGCCACAAAATTGGTGTTTCCATTGTTTTTTTGATCGTTTGGAAGTTGTTGCAGCACCAGATGCGCCTCGTTTGGATCCAGTTATCTTCCGTGGTGTGTTAGGAGCCTCCAGGATGTTTTGATCTGACTCCTCTGCTACTACCGGTAACTGTTTATCAATTGAAGTCAGGATTTGTCGGATACTATAGCGTACAGGTGTTTTCCAACACTTTGACTGGATAGTAAAGACGAGCTACATTCTGCTTCTTCCGATGCAACATCATAGCTTTGGCAAGTAGAGGCTGAAACTGTACTGAAATCATTTCGAACTAATTTTGTGTGTTTGTAAAAATTCGAAGATTGAATAGGCCTGACTTTTTCTGGTGAACCAAAATTGAAGCGCATTCTGAATTCGAAGGTCCATCAATAAATAGTAGTAAACTGACGTCTAAATTTTGAAAAGAATGTGTCATTATGTCTTCTAAATCGTCGTCAAAAAAACGTGCATCTTCATCTTCATCTACGTCATCTTCGACTGGCTTTCGAAATTCATTATCATGTTCCGATGGTTTCATTTGTTTTACAACTAACTGACAACGGGCCATCATCTGATTTCTGTTTAGGTTTCCAATGTCACCATTTCCGTCTTCATCTCCGGAATCTTCATCTGAATCGACATTAGCACCACTTGGTGGCTCAATACATACCGATTGTACTTCATCATCATCGTCATTTAATGTTTGCAGCTCTGTTAGGTAGTCTATCAATTGTTCTACATTCATTCCATATCTAAAAATAACCGAACATAAAAAATATATATTAAAAAAATTAGCACTGAGTATGGTCCATAGACCCCGAGCCACGAGAGTAGATCCTGGCTGGCCAGGATGTCTCGGATAGTCTTAATTTATTTTTTTTTTTAATAATCTTTTATTCGTTAACTAACGCATTTAGTAAACATTTGTGATAATAATTAAAAACTCTATTTGCCGTTTCTGTCGTGCCATTTTTCCCTTTTTTTCTTTTTTTGAAATCACAATCACAAGCCACACCCTACTTCTTCACCAACAATAAGCTCAACTGACCTGAATTTAATTTTATTGTGTTTGTTATACTCTTTGCGATGTAACTGGGACAATAGCAATTGGACGCAAATTAAAAATTGCATTTAGCCGGAAAGCTTACCATTGCGTGCGGGTTCATATGGCGCCGCTGGCAAGGAGGTTGCCAAAAAATAAAAACCTGACGCTAGCGCCAAGGAAATCGAGAATGACAGGTAGGTTATAAGCGGTCGCTGGCAAATAGAAGGAACCCAAGAAGCAAAGTAGGCCCTTTAAGAAGAATACTCGACCCGATGCAATTGTGATGGCAGCGAAGGGAAATCTCTCTTATGCGGAAATACTCCGCAGAGTTAAGGCGGATCCCAAACTCGGCAATCTCGGTGAGTCAATAACAAAGATATGGTGGACCCAGAAAGGCGACCTGCTGTTCCAACTGAACGAGACAAGCGAAAAGACCGAGTAGTTCAAGGGCAGAATCGGTGAAACCCTCGGCGCTGATGCCGAGGTCCGAACGCTGACAGTCCGAATCACGATGGAAATTAAGCATATAGATGAGGTCACCACCAAGGAGGATATTTGCGAAGCGATCAAATTTCAGTTCCAATTAAACTGGGTATGCGAAGCAGATGTCTTATACTTAAGAAAGACCAACGGCGGTACGCAGGTCGGTACAATTAAGTTGCCGGAAGACAACGCAAACAAAAAACAAAAAAAAATGCTGAAGTCGGGCAGGTTAAAAATTGGCAAGTACACTTTGGTGTGTACAAGAAACGATCGGTGCTTCCTCGCACACACACTACATTTCAGGGTGGCTTTTCTTAAATTTTTAATAAAAAATAATTAATTACAAAAAAAGAAAAAAAAAATACAGCGATTCGCCTCAAAGATTTAAAATGATAATGTCAATAATTGATTGACATGAGGGAGGGAGTTACATGCGTCTCCCTCATTCGCACAATCCCATTCCCGCAAATTTAATGATGGCGATCGGGAAATTATTTGTGGTTCAGGACATGGATAGAAAAGATAAAGTTCGTTTGTTTACGTGAGATATTTTTGTTTTGTTTTAATTTTTTGTCTTAGGTTTAATGAATAGGTGTCTCGTAGGTTGCGTTACTTATGTTATGTAAGTAAGTTAGCAGTATTATATGTCATAATTAGAGTATTTATGTATGTTATAATTAGATCAGCAATCAGGGTAATTTTTTTTTTTTAAAACAAGACGGACTATTGTGACTGGACCATAACGAGACGAGAGACATTGATATGGGAAATTTTTCCATTTCAATGTTCCGAAAAATGCAATACTCTATAGGCACAGATGGTTGGTTGGTTGGTTTGAGAGGGTGAGCTTATGCTCTTCACTTAGGCCTCCATTGGGCCCGTTGTGTTTCCCTCATCTGCGTAACTGTAAGGAATAGTGATGTGTTTTGGGAATTATGTATTGAGAGGATTTAGGTCTAGGGATCATGGGTAGTATCAACTATATCGTATAGTGATCGGGGAATCGTAGTGTTCGTCTGGCGAACTCCAGTATATCCCCGATTCCTTTCTTATTGAGGTGTGTAATATCCGGAATCCTTGGAGATCCCAGAATTTTCAGCCTTAGCCTCGCTGTAGCGGGGCAGTGACAGAGGAAGTGTTCTATATCTTCCTCCTCCTCTTCACAGTTGGCACAGATTGCTGTATCAGCTATCCCGAGTCTGAACGAATGTTTGTTGAGATTGATGTGCCCTGTTAAAAGTCCCACCATCAATCTCAATTGTGTTCTGCTTGAGTTAAGAGCTCTTTTTGCTGTGTTGTTACTCGGTTTGGTTATTACAGATCTATCCACTTTGCACGTGTCTAGATTCGTCCAGTAGTTATTGAACTCCTGTCGTATCTTATCATTGATTATTGTTTTAATAGTTGTCAGAGGGACCCCTATTGTACTATCCGGGTTCAGTTCTGTATTGCCTGCTCCTTTCCTTGCTAGTTCGTCTGCCTTTTCGTTGCCCGGTACACCCTCGTGCCCCGGTACCCATGTGAGACGGACTCTATTGCGTCTGGCAAGTAAGTTCAATTTAGTTTTGCACTCCCTTACTAGTAGTGATTTCGACATGGGGTTTGTGATCGCGCTAATTGCTGCTTTGCTGTCCGAGCAGATGTCAATTTGCCTTTCTTTGCTGGTGTCTTCTGCGAGTATTTCGGTTGCCTTCATAATTGCATAGACTTCTGCTTGGAACACCGATACAAATGGTTCTAGGTGAATAGCAAGTTCAATCGGTGGGTTAGCACTAAAGATGCCAGCCCCTGATTCCCCTGATATGTTAGAGCCATCTGTATAAACCGATATCCCATTGGAGTTTCTTGTCGTTCTTTCATACGTCCAATATTCTCTTGCGGGAAAAATTGTTTCGAAGTTGTTGGAGAATGTGTACGATTTCCCAACAACATCACTGGGGCAATCGATGAGTGGTGTCATTACTCTTATCATTTCGGTGATTTTTCGATGTCCCGTATTTGCACCACCGTTGAAATGGCCGATAGTTTTAAGCCGTGAGGCTGAAATACCGGCAATCTTTTTCGCTTCGAGGTGCACTGGTAGAATGTTAAGTATCGCTTCCATGGCCGCAGTTGGTGTTGAGGATTGTGCTTCTGTAATACCCAGGCAGACCATACGCTGCACCTTAGTTAGCAAGTCTCTTGCTAACTTTTTGCTCATCACTCGCCACCATACAACTACTCCGTAGAAGATGATGGGTTTTATTACGCATTCGTATATCCAGTGGACCTGTTTCGGTTTCAAGCCCCATGACTTCCCGATGGCCCTCCTGCATATCCAATATGCTCTCTTTGCTTTGGTGACTCTTTCTTCCAGGTTCTTTCTCCAGGTCAGTTTCCTGTCCAATATAATGCCCAGATACTTGACGCTGTCGCGGAGTTGTAGTGATACTCCTCCGAGTTGTGGAATGTGAAAGTCACTAGTTTTGGTTTTCTTTGTAAAGAGAACCATTTCCGTTTTATTTGCATTTATTTCTAATCCACTCTCCTCCGCCCATTCTTTTATGATTCGAAGGGTGTTTTGCATAAGCTCTCCTATGATGTTCAGGTGCTTACCTCTTATCAGAACGGCTAGGTCATCTGCGTACGCTACACATTTCCAACAGGTTCCATCCAGTGCTTTTAAAAGGTTGTCCATTGTGAGCACCCACAGAAAAGGAGATATTATCCCCCCCTGTGGTGTTCCCGTACGGACTGTTCCCCTTCTTGTGTCGTCTCCCAGTGAAGCTGTGATAATGCGGTTTGTAAGCATGTGTTCTAGCCAATTGTTTATTATTTGGTTATTACAGTATATCGAGAGTGCCTCCACAATTTTTTGAGTTTTCACATTGTTAAATGCCCCTTTGATATCTAGAAAAACGCCTGCGACTGATTCCTTGGTTTCAAAAGCATCTTCTATTGTGGATACAACCTGGTGTAGTGCCGTCTCAACTGATTTTCCTTTGAGATATGCATGTTGATTAGGACACAGCCGCGGAATTGTAATCTGTGTTCTGATGTAGTTATCACAGATTCTCTCCATTGATTTTAGTAAAAAGGACGTTAGGCTAATAGGTCTGTAGCCCTTTGCTGTCGACAAATCTTTCCCGGGTTTCGGTAGGAACACCACCCTCACCTCTTGCCATTGTGTTGGTGTGTATCCATAATATAGACATCCCCTGAAGATATTGACCAGGCTTTTCTTTAGGGTGTCTAATTCTATCCCTTTTTGCAAGAAGATGGGAAGTATTCCGTCCAAGCCCGGTGATTTGTATGGCGCAAATGAGTTAATAGCCCAGGTCACTTTATCTGCATCAACTAGGTTCTCAGTGTCTTCCCATTTTGTATCAGTTCGAGTGACCCCACGCTTGGAAGGTGTAGCTGCCTCGCTGAAACAGTTTGGGAAGTGTACACACATCAGCGTCTCCAAGGTATCAGCTGCGGTTGCCAAGTTATTGCCCGCCTGTAGAAGTTGATAACTTGGTGGTTCCTTGGACAGGATCTTCTTTAATCGCGCTGCTCCATTATTATCGCATATGTTGGTGCAGAAAGTTTTCCATGATTCCCTTTTAGCAGCCCTGGTGAGCTTCTTGAAGCCTCTTTTACTTTCTTTATAGGATTCCCAGTCTGCTTCTTCGTTGGTTCCTAAAGCTTTATTTAGGCGTTGTCTAGCAACCTTCCTTATTTCATGGAGGTCGCCGTTCCACCATTTTTGCTTTGCACTTCTAGGTACCGGTTTTAGAGGACAGGCGGCCTCAAAAGATTCTATAATACACTTCTGTACTTTGAGGACTTCATTGTTTAATTGGTTAATCTCAGTGTAGCTGCGGTTGCCTGACTTGGTGTCAGCTTTCCCTGAAGATTACTTACAAAGATGGACTAGTCAGTTTTCTTAGGATTCCTAATCATTATTTTGGATTTGTGATCAATTCCAATATCAAAACTCAACCACCTGTGGTCCGAAAAGGAGATCTCATCACTGATCCTCCAGTTCGACACCAAGTGTATAGACCTAACGTCGCATAAGGTTATATCTAATACCTCCCTTCTAATTTTATTTATGAAGGTTGGTGTACAGCCCTCATTCAAGGTAATCAAGTTTTCAATATTTAAATAATCGGCTAAACACTCACCTCTTTTGTTGATGTTCGTACTACCCCAGTTAGTGTGGTGGGCGTTAGAGTCCATACCCACTATGAGGCTCTTCTGTTGGGACCTCGTCCAGGTGACACACCTCTTTAACTCATCGCTAGGTGGAGGTTGCGGGGAGTCATAGGGGAGATAGCAAGAGGCCAAAATAATTTGGTTGGTCTCGCTATTTCTTGCCCTATATTCGAGACTTGTGACTGTGAGGTCGCCTGTGCTGATCTGTGGAATAAAGAAAATATTAATATCCTTACGTGCCACAATACAGGCTCTACACTTACTGTTTCCGTTGTTTGCAATCACTTTCAGTTTATTCCCCCATCCTGTTACCTTATTATACAGACAATAAGGTTCCTGGATGAGGGCGATATCCGCTTTTCCTGCTAAGAGGTAAGCACAGAGGTTGGCAGTTGCCGCCCTACTGTGCTGAAGGTTTGCTTGGATTACCTTCATTAATTCTTTCGTGGAATGAAGGGATTACAAAGCTGACCTGGTGAAAGCCGCATAATGCTTTACCCCCTTGTAGGACTAGTAACCCCAGCGATTCCTCGTCAATCCCTACCACGATTAGTTGGCCTTTGCCTGCCTGCTCCTTTGCGTGGTAGAGTTTCCACTTTTCGGTCTTAAGGTCCTTGTTTTGCAGCTTCATTCGTGCAAACAGCGTTGCAGGTTCCTCGATTACCCCTGGGATCCAAACGGACACCCTGGTTAATCTGGGAATCTTTCCCGCCGGGAGAACCACTAGGTTGGTTCCTTCCCAACCATCGAGTCTAGATGTTAGTTTAGCTAACGACTCCGTTGAGGCATTATCCTGACAGCATATGTGGTAGCGGCTGCCTTTGAAACCTGCCCTCAGGAAATTCAGGGAAGGCGTCGGATTCTCACAAAGTGTTTGGTCCAGGGCAGCATTGAGAGCTTTCTGGAACCGTTCGTGTAGCTCCTCCGGTATCTTCCCATCCTCGTCGGGCACAGATAATAAACTACCCAGATGTCTCATTCATATGGGAAGAAGTATATGAAACGAAATTTACTAAAAAAAAAGCTTTTTTAAAAGCTTAAACTTCTTACAAAAAGGAAAAAATCAGAACACAGATCATTTGCTTTTTCTGCTCACTTTTTAGTCCATCGTGTCACTCACACATACCCTTGTTTACCTTCACTGCAAAAAAGAAAAAAAAAAAAAATATTTTGTGCGACTGCGGTCACGGAGTTCTGATGCCGACACGTTGGTAGGATGGATATGGAGTATCTGTATAGATCGTATATATGGTGCAAATGGTTGGGCTTATGTTGTGTGCTTGTTATTTTGTTTGTATGTATGTACCTTATTTTCAGCACTTGATTAAATAAATAAAAACTCTGTAAACTTTGTGGACACAAATTTGCTCTGAAAATGGGTATGAATATGACTTTTGCATACTGCATTTTATATTATAATAACTGATCACGGCTCTTGGCCTACTTAAGTGAAGGTGACTAATCTTCAAAATTATTATAAAAAAAAACTAACTACCTTAACAAAATAATCAGTAACTTAAATTAGGTTAGTATTAAATTGCAGTTAAAACACCTTAATCATTACATACATTGAACCAATTCGGAAAATGTATGTATATTTGTTGCCTTTACGAGTATACATTCTTTGATTATATTTTCTTTTAAGTTAGATGCAAAAGGTGGTTTTCGAAAGTATTCCGAAAATATTCTAATCTAATCTAATAATATTTTTCTGACGGCCATAAGAGAACTGTATTTTGTTTTGAATTTTTATATTCTTTTAATTTTATCAATACTTCCGTTAGATCGAAATTCCGTTTGTCCTTTGACATTTCCTCAGTACAATTTTCACAGATTTCGTTAATTTTTTTTTTATTGTTTTAAAGATGCAATATCCGGCAAAGTATCTTGTAGCAAGGTCGTTGACCTGCGGTACCTTGACTGATATTGCGTCTTCATCTGGTGGATTAACTATATTATTCGTATTCATGTTATTTTCAAAACATTCCTCATTCTTAAGAATGTCGTGATTTTGTGATAGCTCTTGGGTAAGTATTATTTGTTCTTCTATATCACTCTGCAAAAGAGCATTCCAATCCACCTGTAGATATTCCGAATCGTCTTCTTCGCAGTTGGAACATTTCGATTTGAATAAAAATTTTATCGATATAACTTTGGCTAGCAGGGAGTTAAATTCGGAAACATTTGGATTACTTTTATTAATATTCCGCGCTCTTATTTTACTAAATAAGTTCTCTAACGGATCTTGATTAAATTTATTTACATAAATGTAATTTAAATCATTATGATCCATGAATCAGTCGCAGGCGTTTTTCTAGATATCGAAGGGGTATTTAACAATGTGGAAACTCAAAAAATTGTGGAGGCACTCTCGACATACTGTAATAACCAAACAATAAACAATTGGCTATAACACATGCTTACAAACCGCATTATCACAGCTTCAACAAGAAGGGGAACAGTCCGTACGGGAACACCACAGGGGGGGATAATATCTCTTTTTCTGTGGGTGCTCACAATGGACAATCTTTTAAAAGCACTGGATGGCACCTGTGCGAAATGTGTAGCGTACGCAGATGACCTAGCCGTTCTGATAAGAGGTAAGCACCTGAACATCATAGGAGAGCTTATGTAAAACACCCTTCGAATCATAAAAGAATGGGCGGAGGAGAGTGGATTAGAAATAAATCCAAATAAAACGGAAATGGTTCTCTTTACAAAGAAAACCAAAACTAGTGACTTTCACATTCCACAACTCGGAGGAGTATCACAACAACTCCGCGACAGCGTCAAGTATCTGGGCATTATATTGGACAGGAAACTGACCTGGATAAAGAACCTGAAAGAAAGAGTCACCAAAGCCAAGAGAGCATATTGGATATGCAGGAGGGCCATCGGGAAGTTATGGGGCTTGAAACCGAAACAGGTCCACTGGATATACGTATGCGTAATAAAACCTATCATCTTCTACGATGTAGTTGTATGGTGGCCAGTGATGAGAAAAAAGTATGCAAGAGACTTGCTAACTAAGGTGCAACATATGTTCTGCCTGGGTATTACATTAGCACAATCCTCAACACCAACCGTGGTCGTGGAAGCGATACTAAACATTCTACCAGTGCACCTCTCGAAGCGAAGAAGTTTGCCGGCATTTCAGCCTCATGGCTTAGAACTATCGGCCATTTCAGCGGTGGTGCAAATACGGGACATCGAAAAATCACCGAAATGATAAGATAAATGACACCACTTATCGATTGCCCCAGCGATGTTGTTAGAAAATCGTATACGTTCTCCAACAACTTCGAAACAATTTTCCACGCATGAGAATATAGATGAGGGGAACACAATTGGCCAATGGAGGCCTAAGTGAAGAGCATAAGCTCACCCTCTTAAACCAACGAACCAACCAACCATGATCCATGAATAATGTGTCTCTTATTCTTAAAACTCTTTCTATAGTTAAGACCAAGCCTTTGAAACAAAATGATCTATTTCTTGCGTTTGTGGGTTCGATGTGAGAAAGAGTGTGCAGTTGACATTATTGGTGTTTCCTCGATTTTGCAATAAATGTAATTTTGTCATTTGCTATTTCAATTCATTACGTTTCTTTATCTAATTCTGAATTCATCCTAAGAAATTTCAATTAAAACCCATTTTCTTATTTGTACATGAAACATTAATTAAAAAATATTAAATATTTAAATTTAACTGAAGGATTATACCAATTATAATGGCGTCAGTCAACACAAATCTTAAGTTCCGCTGAAATGTAGTTCTTCATATGTCAAAACCGTACTGTCATTACTTAACATTTAGGTTAATTTTCCATGCGTTTTTCTTTTCTGTCCTTTTTCTTGGTACAGGTCAGACAGTAAGGTTGTGTAGCGAGAAGATAATTTAATGTATAATAAAGTTAGTGAAAAGTCAAAACTTGTAATTAAATTATTTGCCCTATTTACCTAAACAATTGCCTAAATAAAATTCAATATAATTAATATTCTATAAACAAATAATCAAAAACGCTCGACCCCGACGTGATTCGCCATCTTGCTATACGCAATCACTATCATTTATTTTATTCGCAAGTGAAAATGCCTGGAACTGGGAAAGAAGAAGCGGCTAAGGATGCCGTTGTTGCTGCTGTACCTTCTAAAGAAGAAAGGAAGCTGGAATCGTTAAAGGCCCGCAGATCTGTTGCTGTCAAGCAAATTGAACGTATCAACGAATTCAACTCAAAAATCAATGAAGCCACGTTTATTTCCGAGTTTGAAGTGCGTCTCGAAGCTCTGGAAGCGAGTTTCAAGGCCTTTCAAACCCTTCAAGCCAAAGTGGAGGAAGCAGATCCTAAAGAAGCAGTGTCTGTTATCGATCTTCGAGGAATATATGAAGACATGTACTATACACTTCGTTCATCGTTTGTGCACCATATTCAATCTCGCAAAACCGCGCAGGTCACATCAGAAAGGGTTGTATCGTGTTCATCCAAGCAATGTGCTCAAATAAAACTTCCAGATCTCAAAGTACCTTTATTTGCAGGTGAAGTCACTGAGTGGTTGTCGTTCCATGAGACATTCAATTCCCTCATCATACCAACCCTAACCTTACCAACGTATCCAAATTCCACTATCTCATTTCGTCACTATCTGGACCGGCTACTAAAACGGTTCAGTCACTGGTGATCACTGAAGGAAACTATGACGTTGCAATGAACTTGCTAATCGAAAACTACGACAATAAAAAATTAATTGCCACCGAACACATCAAAAAGATTATGTTGTATCCACATCTGCGCAAGTCCTCATCAAGCAGTCTCCGTCAAATGTTCCAAGAAATAAATAGCCATCTCCGCGCCCTATCCACATTGGGACGTCCCGTCGCTCATTGGGATGATTTAGTGATCCAGATAATTCTGCCGAAGCTCGATGCGGAAACACTCAGCAAATGGAGAAATGAAGGACCATCAGACAGAATGCCCAGCTATCAAAAACTATCAAAGTTTCTCACAAAGAGGAGTCTTACTCTAACAGAGGACATGTCACTGCATTCTAAATGAAATAAAAATATTCGACCAAAAAGCTTCGCCATAGTACGTGAATGTGGTTCAACAACAGGCAACTTTAATTGTACGTTTTGCAAAAGGAGCGGTCATGTTATTCATAGATGTTATTAGTTTTCAAACTTATCCCTCGGTCAGAAACATCAATTTCTCTCTAGTAATGCCTTGTGCGTAAACTGCCTTAAGCCAAATAATCCACCTCACAACTGTCAAGCTTTGAAATGCCGAAAATGCAACAACTTTCACCACACCTTACTCCACGGCATCAACCAACTCGCCTACTTCGATAGCCAAGGTCCACAAAATTTCCACATTCATAGCCTAACTTCAACAAGTCAACACAAATCTTAAGTTCCGCTGAAATGTAGTTCTTCATATGTCAAAACCGTACTGTCATTACTTAACATTTAGGTTAATTTTCCATGCGTTTTTCTTTTCTGTCCTTTTTCTTGGTACAGGTCAGACAGTAAGGTTGTGTAGCGAGAAGATAATTTAATGTATAATAAAGTTAGTGAAAGGTCAAAACTTATCGGAATACGATTCTGGCCACTGCCATAATCCAACACAACTCTCCAGTGCCCTGCCGTGTTTTGCTTGACTCTGCTTCTCACGTCAGTCTACTTACGGAGCGATTTGCTAATCTTATTGGCACGTGCAGAAAGGTCATGATGACTTCTATTCACGGCATTGGCACAAGCCCATTACACTGTAAACATAAGGTCAGTCTGATAATAAAATCATGGTTTAACGGATATGTTAAAGCGATTGAAGCATTAATTGTAAATCACATAGCGGATTTTCTTCCTGATGTTCCCATAAACACTTCACAATGGCCAATTCCCGCCAATATCAATTTGGCAGATCCTCTCTTTGTAGCACCGGGTGTTATAGATTTACTGATTGGAGGAGAGCATTTCTTTGGACTACTCTCCATCGGGCAAATACAATTAGGTGATCAGCATTTGGGATGGATCGTATCTGGCAGTTTTGATCATAAAACCAGAAGCACAAAATTTGCAAGCAATACTTTATTTCGAGAATCAAACCATATCACAAGCTTGGATCACATTTTAAAACTATTCAGGGAAGTTGAAAATCATACGTTTTGACAAAATCAGAACATTTTTTGTGAAGATCACTTTTCTAAAAATGTTCGACGATTAGAAAATGGTTCTATTGAAGTAAGACTCCCATTTAAGGCCGACCCGCAGTGTTTAGGCACATCGTACGAATTAACTCTCCGCAGATTTCTTAGCCTAGAGAGAAAATTACATAAAAGTTCCGAACTCGCAGAACAATACATTTCATTTATGAGAGAATATGAAAGGCTTTCTCACACGGAGCTAACGGCTAAACCTGATTCCAAAACACCGCACTACTTCATTCCCCACCACTGCGTCATGAAGGCAGAAAGCTCTTCCACAAAATTGAGAGTTGTATTTGATGCAAGCGCAAAGTGTGAGAATGGAATTAGTCTCAACGAGATTTTGCTTGTAGACCCGGTCGTACAATCGGATTTGTTTTCATTGGTGGTGAAATTCCGATCTCACCAACATGTGTTCACTGCTGATGTGACGAAAATGTACCGACAATTTCGGCTCCATGAGTGCGATCGACCATTTCACCTCATCTTATGGAGAGAGGCTCCAAAGGAGAAAATTAAAATCTATCGCCTCTGCACAGTGACTTACGGTACTGTCTCAGCTTCTTATCTGGCCACCAAATCACTTCATTACTTAGCAGAAAACGAAGAGAAAAACTTCCCAGTTGGAGCGGAGATATTAAGAAATGATTTGTATGTCGACGACATATTAACGGGGGCCAACACATTGGAACGGCTAGAATTAATTAAAAGGGAGGTGAGATCGATTTTAGCGAGTGCTGGTTTGGAGTTGAGAAAGTGGTGCTCAAAAGCTCCGCAGATTTTGCATGATATTTCTCCTGAAGAAAGAGAGCCCCTTTGTCAAATGATGTTGTAAAGACACTAGGTGTCCCGTGCGATCCCAAAATAGATTCAGTTTTAGCTGACATTGCAAGACTATATGATCCATTGGGTTTGATTAATCCGGTAATTGTATCCGCCAAGATCTTTATGCAAATTCTATGGAAAGAACGTTTTGATTGGGACGAAGCACTCCCCCAGTGGTGGATGACATTTCGTGCACAACTGGCGGACTTAAGCCAATTAAAAATTAAACGACACGTTTTGAAGGGTGGCATTCAACAAGCACAATTACACGCTTTCTCAGATAGCTCGGAGCGTGCATATGGAACCTGCATTTACATATGTGCGTTCAATTCAACAGGACGGACAAGTAGCTGTGCGATTATTGTGTGCAAAATCGAAGGTTGCACCAGTTTATATAAGCTTGCCTCGATTGGAGCTTTACGGTGCACATTTAATGGTTCAACTAGTGAAGCGTATAAGAGACATATTTCAGGATGGGTTTGAGAGTGTTCACTATTGGACGGATTCGAGCATCGTCCTCGCATAGTTATCATCTGAGTCTCATCATTGGTAAACATTTGTGGCAAATAGAGTTTCAGCTATACAACGTCTCTCGTCGGTTGAACAGTGGCAGCACGTCAGCTCTAATGACAATCCTGCGGACTTAGTGTCGAGAGGGGCTAGTCCAAGTGAATTAAGTTCCTCAGAATTGTGGTTTCCTGGCCCCAGCTTTTTGAATTTACCTCGTGAAAACTGGCCCAACGAAAAAACTGTTTTCACCATAGAGGATAATTTGCTGGAAAGAAAACCGATCAAGCATACATTTTCTGTCCAACGAAAAATTGTTTTTATTGACAATATCCTGCAATGGGAGATCTCTCTGCGTGTCGAGTCATGCCTTCTCGCCCTTTCAGTATCGTGGGCACAGACTTTTGTGGGCCATTTCTGGTACATTCTCGTCGCCGTGGAACTGCAGCTGTAAAGGCTTATGTTGCTATTTTTATTTGTCTTAGCACAAAGGCAATTCATTTGGAGTTGGTAGGAGACTTGACTACGTCCGCATTTCTGGGTGCTCCTAGGCGCTTTATAAGTCGCAGGGGCCGTTGTCGTTGTCGTGCGATTTACAGTGATAATGCGACAAATTACGTTGGAGCACGTAATGAGCTGAGGGCTCTATACGATTTGTTCATCAATCAGGAAGCGAAGTCCGAGATAGGACGTGTTTTCTAAACAGGACTAATACAAATTGATATTATTATAAATAATAACAATACTCCCGTAGTTGCTAATTTAGTTAAAAATTTTTTTTTTCTAATTTGAATTCTTTGCAGGACTGTTCTAAAGACGATAATCTTTATGATTATACTTTAAAACAAATGAATTTTCAAACTGAAAGTTACTTCTTCGAACAGTTTACTGCACTTGAAATACAAAAAATCATAGCATCACTTAAAACATCTAATTCTTCTTCTTTTGATAAGATCTCCAGTTTGGTCTTGAAAAACATTTCTTATAAAATTTCAGATGACTTGTGCTTCATATTTAATTTCTGCGTTCAGTTTTTAATTTTTCTAGATTCACTAATAACAGCAGTAGTAATGCCACTCCATAAAAAGGGTGATACTACGGCATTAAATAATTATCGTCCTATTTCCCTTCTGTCAGTTTTTTCTAAAGTTTTTGAAAGAGCTATGAAATCTAGAATTTTGTCTTTCCTAGATAGAACAAATTTTCTTAGTGTTTCCCAATTTTGGTTTAAAAGCGGAACATCTACGGAAAGTGCCTTATTAAAATTAACTAGCAAAATTTGTAATAGTTCGAATGCATCCGAAATTCCCGCTACTCTTTTCATAGACATCACTAAAGCTTTTGATATAGTGAATCATACTTTGTTGTTAAATAAACTCTATAATGCTGGTTGCAGAGGTTTTATTTATGACGGTTTTGCTTCATATCTAAAAAATCGTAAGTAAATAGTAAAAATTAAAAACTGTTTAAGTACTCAGCATTTGGTTAATATAGGTGTTCCGCAAAGTTCTGTATTGGGTCCTATCCTGTTTTTAATATATGTGACTTCGCTATTTATCCAACTCTTTAAAAGCAAAATTACAGCATTTGCTGACGATACTGCTATTTCCTATTCTCATAAGAGTTATCTTAATCTCTTTTTGGATGTTAATAATGATTTAGATATATTAAGAAGATGGTTCAATCAGTATAGATTGGTCATCAGTAATAAAACTAAATTTATGCTTTTTAATATCAAAGGTTCAATATGCGATGACTTTCATTTATATTACCATTCACCGAGTTGCTTGAGATTTCCCTTAAGCCTCCATGATCATATTACCTTTAATAGTAATGTAAAAGGCGAAGGATTTATTCGACACTGAAGAGAAGCCTTATTATAACAAACGCGCGTTTCACACGTGTTCGCTAGTAGAAAAAGGCAAATAAAGGAAAAGCTAATCATTTCGCACAAACGAGGACATAAGTGTATTAATGATGATAATCTCATCAATCCCAGCAAAAAACTGGCATCTACTAAGCGATCTAATCCCAATTTGTCATCCAAGATAAACAATAGTAATTAATTTGCACTTTTACAAAGATTAACAGATGATGCATTGAACAGAAGTGAAAAAGAAATTAATTGTCATAGTGTCGAGAACAAAACTGAATTTGTTCCACCGATAATTGTGCTTAAATGAAATACTGCATTCATTGCTAAATAAAATTGAAATTACTGACTATGTCATTAAAAACATTTCTTTGGGGCAGAAATTAATTTGTCACTCACTCGGTTCCTATGGCGGAGCAAAATCGCATCGTCACCTTCAAGTGGTGCCCGCTGGATAGCCGTTAGGTGAACTAACGACGAGCGTTGGATCTATTGGATCCAAGAGTTGTGACACCTGAGTTACCTTCTCAGGAACTAGGAGCAAAATGTAAGATAAGACATCGCTCTAAAGAACCAGCTCTCCAAGAAACCCAAGAGCGTCTGACACATAGTGTGCGGCTCATTGGTCAGCGTCTGATCCCATAGGGGCGGCTGTATTTAAAAACCTTGAATAGAAGAAATAACTAAGCTATTTATGGTTAACAAACAAAAGTTACAAAAAAACAAATATGGCAATGAGTAAAACAAATAGATATAATACCCCAGGTGGCAATCCAGTTAAACTGGTGAATCCACTCTCTTCGGAAATCGGTCCTGGGGATTCTGGGGAGGACCAATTATTGCTTATAGGAAACAGAAAGAGTTCAAAAACCCCAAGAACTACACCAAATGTATTCTCCTCAAGGGTTATTTCATCGATAACCCCTACATAAAAATCAAATGACATAGAAATCATTAACGAAAAAGGAACCAATAACTATGAAAAGTTCGAAAGAACAGATCAGCAGTGTTCCAAAGAAAATAACGAGATCCACAAAAAGAAATTTTAGCCAGAAAACAACTTGAAGTCCTCGTTGAAAGTCTTCAGCAACAAGTTAAGAGACTTGAAGAAAAAGTCAGCTTGTTAGACAAGAAGACCTTAAATGACAACATGTCAAGTCCAAAAACACTAGTAGTGAAAAGCCCACAAAAAACTGCAATTGAGTTTCATACTGATGAGGAAGAACTCCTTCTTGAAATGGTATATGGTAACAGAAACAAACGTAAATCCAAGAAACGAAAAGCAGAGAGTAGCCCAGAAACTGTTCTAAAAAGTCAGCAGACAGCTTCAAAAGCAGAAACTGCTGCAATAATGAAAACATCCAATAAAGAAATAGGAGATGTACCCCAAAAGTCTTATGTTAAAGGCACTAAGCAAACTGCACCACCTCCAATCATGATTTCCGGATTGGCAATGCTTGGCGAACTTAAGAGCATAGTTCAAAAATGCACGAATAAGACATGTAAATATACATCATACAATAAAGACAATTGGAAAGTTATTGTTGAAGACGCCGATGCGTATAGAGCTGTCACTGAAGAATTGAACAAAAAGCAAATTCAGTGGCACAATAAAGGTACAAGATCGATAAAAGTAGTAGCAAGAGGCCTTCACTCTTCATGTGATGCCAAAGAAATTGTCGAAGACCTTATACAAAAAGGCTTTCAAGCTCTCGATGCAAATAATTTTATTAAAAATGAGATAATCAAAGACTCCGCTGGGATATCAATGACAAAAAGGAGATCTCTACCGTTAGATACATCTACGGGTTGCGCCGTCATGATCATATTTCTCATTTGACTAGAGATTTTTTGGGAACTTCTATTAGACACCACCTAGATGCCAGAAATTGCATTTTCCTGCATAACATTGTAATGAATAAGACTCCAATGTACCTGTATGATAAGCTCAATTTTGCTCATTCTCTCAGAACACGTGCCCTAATTCATCACGCTATCGCCTTAATAACTCATCACGTTTTTTCTTCATTTATGCCGTACAACTGTGGAACTCCTTACCGATTAATATTAGAACAATTATGAACGCCAAACGCTTCAAATGTGCCATTTTTCAATACTTTTCTTCCCTTCCCTAATTTCATCAGTCCTTTGCCATTCTCTTTCTGCTTTCACTTCCTTCCTTTTCATTTTTTTTTATTCTTTCTTTTCTATATATTTAATTTAATCTCTATTTCTTTTTTTCTCTTGTTTGTGTATCTATCTTTTATCATTCTTTATTATTAATTGTTGTACATTTTTAATTTTTTTTTAAAAACACTAATTTTTTATACTTAATACTATAAAAGACTTATCTCTTAATGTACCTTTATTTATTTTAATATGCTCACTTTCGAAAATAAAGAAAGTCTCGAAAAGATTTATAGTATTAAATCATTTATGGGCATAGTTGTTAAAATTGAACCACTGCGAAAGTAAAAGTTTGTTCCACAATGTAAGCGCTGTCAAGCCTTTGGGCATACACAAAAATACTGCAAATTCCCAGATTGTAAAAAATGTGCGGAAGAACGAGGAAACATCTGTAAAAGAAATGCTGGAACTTATCCTAAAAAGGATTGACAAACAAGGTTTAAACATAAAACAGCTAAGCGAAGAAGTCACTCTTAAAAAACATTGATGGACAGAACACTTAAAATCGCAACATGGAATGCAAACGGTCTTCTACAAGAACTAAACATCTTTTTAGACATAGAGCATATAGACATTTGTTTGGTGTCCGAAACATACCTCGCTAAAGAACAAAGTCTTGATAACAAACTACCAAACTACACATGTTATCACGCTCCGCACCCAGCTGACAAAGCTAGGGGAGAATCAGCAATTCTTATAAAAAAGTGCTTGAAACACTATGAAGAACCAATGTTTACTAATGAAAGCATGCAAGTAACAACAATTAGTATTGGTATAAAAAAGAAAGAATTTAAAATAGCAGCTATATACTGCCCTCCGAGGCGCTCTCCAACTGAAGAAGACTTTGCAGAACTCCTAAATTTGTTAGGACATAACTTACTTGTTGGTGGCGACTTCAATGCTTAACACACCCACTGGGGATCTGGGCTCATAACTACAAAAGGTAAACGGCTATAGCAAGCAGGCCGTAAATTCAACTGCGAATTTTATTCTTCTGGTTCGCCAACATATTGGCCATCTGATACTAACAAAATACCGGACCTTATAGACTTGTTCGTACTTAAAGGTATTAAGCGAAATCATATAAGTGTCGAATGTAATTACGATTTATCGTCAGTAATTTTACCACTGAGCGAAGCAGAAATAATAGAAAAAAGTAATCCTAAGCTCGTGAATAAGAGAACAAACTGGAACGAATTCAGAGACAAACTTGACAGTTTTATAAACCTAAGATCCCCTATGCAAACAATTGAACAAATTGATCTTGAAGTAGAGCATTTTATTGCTGATGTGCAACAGGCTGCAGAAGAAAGTACTCCAACTATTTCGAACTCGAGAGAAACGGAAATGAAATATACTGTCGAAATAAAGGAGCTGATATTGGAAAAAAGAAGAGCTCGAAGAAAATGGCAAACTACGAGATTCCCAGATGATAAGGCAGTTTTTAACCGTCTTAACAACGAATTAAAAAAAAGAATCTGTGAGTTCAAAAATGATTCACTTAGTAGATTCCTGAAAAGTCTGACGACGGATGCTTCTACCGAATACTCCTTATGGAAAGCAGCTAAGCGCCTAAAAAGACCTCAGGCACAAAACCCGCCAATAAAATCTCAAGATGGTAAATGGATCGGAAACCCGAAAAAAAGGCTGATCTCTTCGCTGAACATCTCGCGAATGTTTTTAAGCCATTCCCAGCAAACACAGCTACAGATCCCTTACAGTTTGTTGATAGAAACGACGAATGTGAAATACCTTTTGTCACGCTCAAAGAAGTAAGAAGCATGTGTCAACATAAGTTGTCTAACAAAAAATCACCAGGGTACGATCTAATAACTGCTCAGGTTTTGAAAGAAATGCCTTCAATAGCCTTCAAGAAACTCCAATTTATAATAAACGCATGCCTTAAACTAAGATATGTGCCACATCATTGGGAAATTGCAGAAGTCATTGTTATACCTAAACAAGGTAAGCCACCAACAGAAGTAACATCTTACAGACCAATATCGCTTATACAATCGCTTATCATGGCAAAAGTTTCGAGAAACAACTCCTGAAAAGGCTTAGCAAAATAATAGAAGAAAGAAGACTAATTCCGAGCCATCAGTTTGGATTTAGAAATAAACATTCCACGATAACCAAGTGCATCGAATTACGGATGTTGTGGAAAAGGCACTTGAAGAAAAACAAGTTTGCTCTGCTATTTTCTTAGATGTTGCTCAAGCCTTTGACAAGGTTTGGCACTTGGGACTTGAGTACAAACTGCATAGGGTCCTCCCGAGGCAGTACTACGAAGTACTGAAATCCCACGTTACGAACCGACTCTTTAGAGTACGGTACGACCAAAATTGCTCGGAACTACAAAGAAGTGTCCCAGGACCAACCGTGTATCTGCTATCATGGCCACCTTTGCTGATGATACTGCAATATTGGTGCCAGATAAATCTGTTACGAAGGCTACTCAAAAATGGCAAAATGCAGTCGATAAAATTAGTGATTGGACGCAAAAATGGCGTATCAAATTAAACGAAACAAAATCGAAGCATATAAACTTTACAAAGAAAAACATAAACAATGTTCCAATTTGTATAAACAGTACAGCAGTACCTTACTCCAATACCGCCAAATACCTTGGAATGACCTTGGACGCAAAGTTTAAATGGAAAGAGCACTTTAAAAAGAAAAGAGAAGAACTTAACTTGAAGTACAGAAAAATGTACTGGTTACTAGGAAAGATCTCTGACCTATCTATCCAGAACAAATTAATGTTATATAAGCAAGTACTGAAATCCGTTTGGACATATGGTATCCAACTATGGGGCTGAACAAAGAAAACAAATGCTGAACACATCCAAAAATTCCAAAGCAAAGTCCTTCGTGGAATAATTAATGCCCCTTGGTATATAAGAAATAGCGAACTACATCGTGACCTTCAAATTGAAATGGTTACAGAAGTGGTTAGAAAGCTGTTTCACACAATCAGCGACTGCAAAGTCATACCAACTTCGAAATGCAGACCGTCTTAAATGTACGAAACAATGTTCGGAGATTAAGAAGAACCAGTGTTGAAAGTTGGAAAGTGTTATAACTTTAAACTTCCCCCAATGCGATTTATATATTAAGAAAGAAAAATCTTTTGTTGATCTTTCATAGATTGGTCCTGATTCACCGGTGGTTTTAGTGCGGTAAGAGTCACTACTTGGTACCGATTATTACCGAGTGTCTTTTGAAGATTTCCATCGGATAAAAAAAAAAACTCGGTTCCTATGAAAAAACTATTTGTGAACTCAAATTGCAAAAAAGTGAATTTTATACCCACCAAAATAAACACAATCGACCTTTCAAAGTCATACTCTCCGGCTTAGATTCGCTCAACAGTATCGCTCTTAAAACTGAATTGATCTCATTGGGGTTGAAATGTATCGATGTCGCCGAGGGTGGCCATGGTGTAGTGGTAACATCATCGCTTGTCACGCTACAGGTTCACGGTTCGAATCCTGATGTCAATAATCATCTATTTATTTCGCATGGAATAAATAAAAAGTCGATCAATTGCGAAAGCTTATGTCAACTCTACTGTGAAGGCATAACACTGGCAGTAGGGCGGTCATATGGCTAAAATGCAACTTGATTGTGGTGATGACATCAGGAGGACGGAAAAAAATACTGTGAATCATGAGCAACGACAAAAGCAAAAACAAACAAACTCCCCAGTTATCTGGACAGCCACCCTTGGAGTTCACTGAAACTTAATACCAGCTGAGTTTCAAACCAACTGCACCAATCTGTCTTTCTCTCTGTCTCTTCCCCTTTCCTCAAAAACGCCCGTGTCCTAAAAAGTAGTATAAGGGTATTCATAACCCCTTTCACACGTGCAAATTATAAAAAAAAAAAAAAAAATGTCAAACCCATCACTATTAATGTTAATTCTATTTCGCCAACTTACAAATATGTTGTGTATCTTGAGCGAGGCTCGATAAAATTGGGTGATCTTAAGAAACAGTATCAAAGTGTTTTTAAGATACTCGTAAGATGGGATTACAAGAAGCATTATCCAAACAAAGTGACGCAGTGTTACAAGTGCCAAATGTTCGGCGAATTGCATTGCAACATAAGAGTATTTTGTTCCAACTGTGCCGGTAACCACAAAAGTTCAGATTGCAATGAACCATGTAAGATGAAATGCGCTAATTGTAACGAGCCGCACGGATCAACAGACCCGACATTTAGGAGTCGCTCTAAATTTCGCGAGCTACGTCAAAAACTTACCAAGAGAAACAACATCAAACCAAATCAGAGGAATCCCCCCTCCCCCTAACAAAAGCACCATGTTTTCACAATGAGCGAATTTCCCGACCTACCTAGCAAGCATCAGCATCAACAGCCAAGTGAGATTCATCCACAAGTGAGTACAGCACAACACAATCATAGCAGTGCCAACAGCAGCCGTCAAAATCCAAACAATTTGTTCTCTCCCGAAGAGTTAATCTCTCTTCTTAATGAGATGATGCCGAAATTAAGTGCATGTAAATGTAAAGCTGACCAATATAATGTGATTACCACTCTTGCCTTAAAATACGTATATAGTCATGATGTTTATTAATAATATTAAAATATTCACTTGGAATGCAAGAAGTATTCGATGTAAAATATTAGAATTTTTTGATTTCCTAATTCGTAACAATGTTGACATAGTTCTTCTGACAGAAACTTGGCTTAGAAGCGATAATACCTTTTCTCATCCTAATAGATATGATAGAGAGAATAGTAAAGGAGGAGGTGTAGCTATTTTAGTACGGAAAAGAATTAATCACTGTGCATTGAAAGCCATAAACCTGGAAGTTGTAGAATTCGTGGGTATTGAGCTCATCAAAAATAGCTAAACTAATATTATTGCATATTCTATTTACTTTAATGGTAAAAAGCAAAGTACTGAGAGAAGGTAAAGTATCGAAATGATATTTTGAAACTAATAAGGCGTAAGGGAAACTTTTTATTCGGAGGTGACATAAATTCCATGCATCAGGCCTGGGGTTGTGTCAGGGCAAACTCTTGGGGTAATATATTGCGCGATATTACGACCGCACATAGAGACGTCCATCTGTTAAATCCCGTCAATCCAACATACATTCCCACAAGTTCGTCTGGAAATCCATCAATTCTTGGTTATTTCATAATCAACAAAATTGAGTATTTCTCGCAGCCAGTCATCTTAAATGCTCTCAGTTCTGACCACTTACCAGTATGCACAATATTCAAGCAATCAATGATCCCGAACAATGTACAAGAAAGATATTTATTATCCGCTGCAAACTGGTCAACTTTTCGGTCTTATATTTCTAACAACCTAAATAACCAAGATCTAGTCCTTTGTGAAACAAACCATAGTTTTCAAGTTGATGCACATTTACAAACTTTCGTTGACCTTGTACATAAGCAACTGACAAAGCTATCCCAAAACGCTCTTCGCCACCAAGGACAAATGAATTTTTACCTGATCACATACTGGACCTCATTCGGATTAGAAATAGTGCAAGAAGTAGTTGGATAAGACATAGACAACTTTACTACAAAAATATGGTTAACAATCTTAACAAACAAATTAGAAGAGGAATAAGTGAATACCGTAACCAAAGATGGAACTACCTGCTATCTTCTTTTAAAAAATGTTCCAGGCCCTTTTGGAAAATAAACAAAATAATTGCTAAAAAGCATATCAATATTCCTCCACTTAGAAATGGGGAAAACATAGCTGTTACTGAGGAGGAAAAGTTGAATCTATTAGCTACTTCGTTTGCTCACAATAATATCATCTCAGCACAGCTTAGTGATGAGGAAACAAGAGTTGAGGTTGAAAATTCAGTAAGAGTGTTGGATTCATCTAATTAACTTTTGACAACGGATCTCTCATAAGACCCCAGTGTGTGAAAAATATAATTATAGCTAGTAATTCTAACAAATCGGTAGGAACTGATGGTATTTCAAATAAATATCTCAAGGAATTACCTAAAAAAGGATTTATATTTTTAAACTAGGATACTTTCCGATGATATGGAAACGAGCGAAGGTCATTGCTATCGCTAAACCTGGCAAGCCCAAAGATGATCCTTTTAGCTATCGTCCTATTAGTCTCCTTAGTAACGTTGGAACATTTTTTTTAAAAAATTATAAAAATGTATCTTTTCTGTCACATAAACGACCATGAAATATATCCAAATGAACAATTTGGCTTTAGACCCGGACACACTACAAGTCATCAAGTAATTAGAATTAAAAATTATGTGAACAAATTTCCCTCCAAAAAATCAACAACTCCTAGACATAGAAAAAGCCTTCGACACCATGTTGCATGATGCATTACTACATAAAATGATGCTTTTCAGTTTTCCTAAATCTTTAATTAAAATAGTTCAGAGTTTTTTGAGAGATCGATCCTTTTCGGTATCCCTCGGAAATTTAAGATCAAACTTATTTGATATACCCTTTGGAGTTTTCAGGGATCCGTTTTAGGGCTCGTTTTGTTTAATATATACATATGTAGCAACTTCCCCTAACTAAACACTAATACGGATTTTGCCATGTTTGCCGATGATACTGCGTTATTCTCATCCAATATTCAACCCATAAATATTGTATCGTTCTTGCAAGATGCCTTAAATGATGTTGAAAAATACTTTTTGAAATGGAAAATCAAAGCAAACGTCACCAAGTCCCAAGCTATTTTTTTCACGCGGCACAGGAAAAGTAGTTTGTTACCCACTTCTAAATTTAAGTTTAATAAAATGGATGTTGAATGGAGCAATGAGTGCAAGTACTTGGGTATTACTCTTGATAAGGAGTTAACTTTCCAAAAAACATGTTTGCAAGTACAATTAATAAAATCAACATCTCCATAAAGACTCTATATCCATTCATAAACCGAAGGTAACTTTTTTTTTTTTTTTTTATAATTTGCGCTCGCCAAATGGGATATGAATACCATTAAATTATTTCAGAGCACGGGCGTTAGTAGGAATTGAGAGAGAAAGAGAGAGAGAAAGATTGGTGTAGTGGGTTTGAAACTTAGGTGGTATTAAGTTTCAGTAAACTCCAAGGATGGCGTCCAGATAACTGGGGAGCTTGTTTGTTTTGCTTTCTGTCATTGTTCATGATTCACAGTATTTTTTTTCCTCCACCTGATGTCATCATCACGATCAAGTTGCATTTTTAAGCCATATGACCACTCTACTGCCAGTGTTATGCCTTCGCAGTAGAGTTGACTAAACTTTCGCAATTGATCGACTTTTTTATTTATTTCAGACGAAATAAATAGATGATTGTAGAGATCAGGATTTGAACTGTGATCCAAGAGCGTGACAAGCGTTGATGTTATCACTAAACCACGGCCACCCTTTGGTTTGGATAATAAGATAATAATATTTAAAACTATTTTCCAACCCATATTATTATATGGATCACCTGTATGGCACGACTGTGCAGAGTGTCATAAGAAAAGATTACAAGTAATTCAGAATAAAGTTCTTAAACTTATCTTGAACTTACCGAGGTACTACTCAACTTCAAGACTGCACGAAAGAGCAAATGTCCACCTTGTTACATTTTTAATGAACAAGTACTCGTACCATTCAAGTTTTAATGAAAAATGCAGACATTCAGACAATGGTCTAATAAAACAACTATGTGCAATCTAGTTTCGTAAGCATCACATGGGGGTATTTTTTTTGTAGAAGTTTCCCTCAAAAATAAATATTGTTAATTATTGTATAATTATTGTATTAAAGTTGTAAAGAATGTATTGTAAAATTCTAAATCTCTTAATTGTTAAATCACATTTATAAACCTATCTAATTTAGTCTACAATAAATGAAATGAAATGAAATGAATGAAATAGTAATGCAAGTTGCAGTGACGCCTGCTTCGAAATGGGTCGCATCGATAATTTTAAGTATTTAGGTATTATTTTGGACCATAGGCTCAGTTGGAAAGACCATACTTTCTACCTAAAGCAGTATTTGAATAGAATTATCAGGCAACTCTATCATCTTAGTCTCTACTGTAGTCTGCCTCTTCTAAAGTTAGTCTACAATGGTTTATTGAAATCAAAGCTGCAGTACGGATTAACTTGTTGGGGTGGTACATCTTTCGTTAATCTAGAGGGTTTACTTAAGAAACAAAAAGACGCTATATATGTAAAGTCAATCGTAGATCTCATAGTTTTGTACTATTCAAAAGACTTGGAATTCTCCTTTTAAGACACCTTTACTGCTATAAAGTCTTAAAAATATTTTTTTGGAAAACTCCGGGTACTACGGCGTTAGAGTTCATGAAAATTTCAATTTAAGAGTCAACACCAGACATTTTGTAACGGTACCAGCAATCTACAAAACACATTTTTCACGGTTTAATTCTATTACTGCCCCTCGTTTCTTTAATTTACTGCCTGAAAACCTTATTTATTTTATTTTTTATTTATTTTATTAGTTTATTAGTTTATGACAAACTTTATAGCATCACTTAAATAATAATTTTAACAAGTAAATGTTCAAAATGTTTGTTTTGCTTACACTATTAGATCTTTTTTAAAAATATATATATTCGATTGTGTCTTTAAATTAACTGGTAGTGCATTAAACAATTGAAGTCCTTTTATGAAAATTTGATTTTGCGTTCTTGAGAGGTTTGTCCTTGGTATGTCGAAGTTTCTTCTGTTCCTCAGTGTGTAATTGTGCCTATCCGAAACATAGGATAAGTTTCTGTTGAGGAACTCCGGCAAAATATTGTGCTTTATTTTAAATATAAATATTAAATTACTTACAACTACTCTTTGTTTTAGACTTAAAAAATTTAATGATCTTAACATAGAACTTATTGATGAATAAAAATCTACCTGTAAGATAGCTCGCATTGCACAGTTTTGTATTTTTTGTAATCTATTTTTGTCCGTTTCGCTAAACATAAAAAGTATTGATGCACAATAATCAAAGTCACAATCTTTATTAAGTTTCCTTCTTAATCTATACAGGAAATTTACTTTTTTACTAATTTTGGATCATGCAGATTATACTTAAAATCTAACTTATAATCTATTATTGCACCAAGATACTTAATTTGTTTCACTCTTTCAAGTTCCTCATTGTTAATTTTGATTTCAGAATCGACTTCACTGTCATACATCATACATTTAGATTTAATTATATTTAACTTTAATTTCTTGCTATTTAACCAGGTATTTAGATTATTTAGCTCTTGTTAAATTTTTTCTTTTAACTCGCTTAAGTTATTACCACTTACATATATGAGTGTATCGTCAGCAAACAGCGTTATTTTACAAAATTTCAGAACGCTTGATATATCACTTATATATAGCAGAAACAACGCAACACCAAGAATTGAGCCTTCTAGCTGCACTAAGTTAGGACTGGAGATTTCAGTATCAATCTTCGTAAATTGTAGTCTATTTTTTAGGTAGGTTCTGAAACATTCAAGCTCTTTGTTCTTAACACCATAGCTTTTTAAATTGTCTAACAGAATCTCATGATCAACTGTTTCAAATGCTCTCTGGAAATCAAGGAACACTGCACAAATCCTCTCTCTTTTGTCTATAACACTTTTCCAATCGTGAACCATCCACATAAGCGCAGTTTCACAGGATCTTCCAGCCCTAAAACCCGACTGCTGTTCACATATTATATTATCTTGTTCAAGATATTCTATAAAGTGCTCCGAAACGACTTTTTCAAACACTTTTTCAATAGTTAGGAGGAGGTTTATTGGCCAGAGCTTGTCGGAGGTTTTCGCGTTTGCTACTTTTTGCACAGGTATTATCACAGATTGTTTTAAACAGGTAGGGAATTCACCTATTCACGATCGATTTAACAAAATTAGCAACTGGTCACCAAATAAATCTAAATTTTTTTTAAAAATAATGCACTATTCACCCCATATATATCTTTCTTCTTATTCATTTTATTTAATATCTTGGTCAGTTAGGACTTGCTCTCAATTAAACAGAATTTAAAATTGCACGAAACCGGGCTTATTAAACCATTATATATCACAGATGGAATTGCTTTGTTAATGTCCTTAATACTACTAATAAAATAATTATTTCACCATTTATAATAATTTCTTTTATTGCACTTTTTTCTTGACCTAGGACGAAACGTTTTAGCGTTTTCCAAAGAGCCTTTTGATCACCAGCTCTGGCATTAAGCTCATTCTGAATTTATTTATGTTTACAATTTTTAACAGCTGTTTTATACTTATTTCTACAGAGTATATAGTTATTCCAGTGATCAATATTTCTTGTATGTAATGCTTTATTGTAAAGATTAATTTTTAGTTTTTTTAGCTAGCGAAGATTTTTATTGAACCACTTATTATTATGTTCAATATTTATTGCACATTCCACTGTAATTTTTTTAATAATACTATTAAGTTTATTGTTAAACTATTGCACTTACTCATTTAAATTATTATATGCGAGAGTTTTTGCTCCCCAAAGCTCTGCAAAGTTCTTTTATCATATTTTAGTCGTCTAATTATAGTTTTATCTTTCTTAGCACTGACTTTACAAGCTATATCTATAAGAATGGTTTCATGGTCAGTTATTTTAAAACGCTTCTCTATTCCGGCTTTTATTGCACCGTTCCCTACATTCGAAAGAACATAGTCTATTAACTAACTTGTACTGTAAGTTATCCTCGTAGGCTCTTCCACCAAATGTTTGAGTTTTCTGTCATTCATAAAATTGAATGCTTTGTTTTTCCAACTATCGGTTTTAAAATAATTAATATTAAAATCACCCACTATCAAAATATTTTCTGAGTTTCTAAAATAAATATTACACCATTTCTCTAATTCGTCAATAAACAGATTCACTGGACTTTTAGGAGATCTATATACTTCCGATATAGTCCACTTATCTTTATTTAGAAATACATTTATTGCTGTAATCCAAATAACTTTGTCAATGAAATATTCATTTAAACTACTGTATTGCACTGTTCCTTTTACATATATCATAGTCCCCCCAGTATGTCTTGACTGGGAATATGATATTATTGAAGCACATCCACTTATTTCAAATTCACACTTTTTAATATCTTCGGTCACACGGGTTTCACTGAGTAGAATTATTTCAGGAAATTCGTATTCCTCAATGATGACTTCTAATTGTTCGATATTGGACGTAGCACTTTGAATATCTAAGTACATGTTCCTTATTTTAGACGTTGGTTGCTAAATGCACTTGTTTTACTCTTTTCCAAGTTTTTTATTTAAAACACCACATGCCCTATCAAACGCATTATGGTCCGTTGGCAGGTCTAATCCATGTTCACTATTAACATGAGCACAGTTTACACAATTAGGTTTTTGAACATCAATTTTATCACAATTTTTAGAAGAGTGCTCTTCGCCGCAGTGAGCGCATGCCATTTTTGCAGTACACTTAGATGAATCATGATAGGAACTGAGACATTTGTAACACTGTTTGACATAATATGCGACAAATACACGACACTTTTTCCATCCTAACCTTAAAAAACCATCCGGCATTACTTTTTCAAACATTTCCTTATCTACTTCTATTATTGCACTATATGGGTCGTATTTACTCTTATTTTTTTGCTATTACCTTAACTATAATATCACAGTTTATTAAATACTCATTTTGCTTTTTAAGTTGGGTTACTAAATTCTCTTTAGTTGAATATTCTTCTGAAAAATTAACTATTTTAATTCTAGGTTTTCGCAACGCTAGCACCACCGCATTATAATTATCACCTAATTTATCTTCCACCTCTTTTCTAAGTTTTTTAATAGAATCCTCATTTTCACATACAATCATCACTGATCCATTTTTTGCGTCTTTAGAATTGAAACTTTTACCCTAGAAGTGTCAAGCTTTGACTTCACTACTTCCTCCGGTTTTGCACTACCATTTAATACTTTTGGGTAGTATTGATTCACTTTTATTTATCGCGCATGCGGCAATACTTGCGTATGAGTTTTTTTGGGTTTTTGAACTCACCACATTATTATCACTCATTTTTTTATATAGCTTTTTAAACTACTATTATTTTTATTCTGCTCATTCAATTGATATTGATAATTCCATCACTTTCATACTTTTAATTACTTTTTCATTTCAACTTCACCACAGATCTGGTCGCTTTGTTTTTTGAAAGTCTCACTCAATGCAGTTATTTTCTTTACTTCTTTAACCTTCATGGGGTCCTCAGGTCATTTTTGACCCATTTTAGGAAAGAAATTAGGTTTTATCTAAAACTAATTTTTTTAGGGACTTGATGTTTCATGACTTTTTTTAAAGTTTTGAACTTAATATATTTAGTGTGTAATCTTATAAAACTATCTTTTATTTTACCACGTACACATTTTTTTACGTTCGCGGACCTCGGGTCAAAATTGACCATACCGTATTAACGGAACCTCAATTGCATTCTTATTTGTTTTCAGGTTGCTCAGTAATTGTTGTGCGGTTGCATTGTTTTACTTACAGTACTTTTATAGAATTTATTGACACTTAGGGACTAGCACATGCCTTTGTTTGCAAGTTGGACTAATTATTTCCTGTTTGAAAATGAGTGTTAGTGAAAGCGATTTTTCTTTGAGAGTGTCGGATGAGGAGGAATCGTGGTCTGAGTTCGAAGATCATGTTGAGGAACCTGATTCATCGGATAGCAGTTTTAGTGAGGGTGGAAATGCATCTGTTCCTGCCGAAATGATGAAGTCAAAAAATGGCCTAATAACTTATTCTAAAAAACCCCCTGAAAAGAGTGCCGGAAGAGCCTCTAGGGAAAACATTATAAACTTGTTGCCACGATTGACAAGTTATTCATCCTCAAGAATTACAGCAGAAGAAATTTCCAGCTTCGAATTATTTTTTCCACCTCCTTTGGTACATACTATATTGGCTTACACAAACATTGAGGGTAAACGCATATTTGATGAAGAATGGACTGATATTGATAGCACTGAACTGTTTGCATTCATTGGACTTTTTTTATTCACTGGTGTTTTTCGATCAAATAACGAAAGCTCTGAAAGTTTATGGGACTCTCAAAAAGGAAGGCCAATATTTGCAGCAACTATGTCACTGAAGACTTTCAAAAAAATATCTAGAGTTATCAGGTTCGATAACAGAGAAACTCGAAGTGAACGGCGTTTGTTAGACAAATTTGCTCCTATTCGTGAATTGTGGAATCATTGGGTTGAGATATTACCGAAGCTTTACAACCCATCCGAAAATGTAACAATAGATGAACAACTGGTAGCATTCAGAGGAAGTTGTCCTTTCCGACAGTACATTCCATCATAGCCTGCGAAGTACGGAATCAAGTTTTGGGTACTTTGTGATTCTGCAACGAGCTATGCTTGGAATATTCAACCTTATACAGGCAAGGAAGTATGCGTGTAGTATTTGATTTGGTTGCAGGGTTAAGGGGGCACAATCTTATAACTGATAACTTTTTCACATCTTATCAACTGGGACAAACATTACTGGAGAAAGAGATTACACTAGTTGGAACAATACGCAAAAACAAGCCCGAATTACCACCAGAAACAGTAAATGTAAAAGGAAGACCAATTTTGTCATCAAATTTTGCCTTTACCAAGAATACTACTATCGTGTCGTATATCCCGAAAAAAAAAGAAATCTGTCAAAGCAGTAAGTTGCTACACTTGCAAAAGAAAGACTAAGCGATGGCCTCAAGTGGTGTTCAGTAATATGGTCGATATATCAGCTTATAATGCTTTTGTCCTATTCAAATCGGCTAACCATGCATGGAAAGAAAACTGTCTTGCTAGGCGCCGCTACTTTTTGGAAAATTTATGTATGCAGCTTGTTACTCCCTACATACAAAAACGGCAAACACTACCTCGGGCACCTTTTTCACTTGAAATCGCCAATAAAATACGAGGTGCATCTCAAAACGATCCACAATCTTCTTCATCAACTCAGTCGAAAAACAGTACAGAAAAGAAAACAACCAAGAGAAGCCGATGTTAGTTATGTCAAAAAACAGATAATAAAACAGGTTAAGCTTGCGACATTTGCAACAAATTTATATGTAAGCAGCATTCTAAAACTATCACTTTGTGAATAAAAAAAGATTTGTAAAAGTACAAATAAGATAAAAATGTATAACAAAAATGTTTGAAGTTACAATAAAATCCCATAAATATAAATTAAAATAACTTTTATTTTCATTAAAAATATCTTAACTATTAAATTATAAACCATACCAGTATTAATTAATCAAATATTTTACATAAATTCTGAAATAATAGCAATGGGTCAAATTTGACCCGAAGCCCTTTTACGTCAGTAACTTTGAGGGCCGTATGAAGGTTAACACTTCTCTCGCACGTCTCTTGAGCGGTTTTCATTGCTTCTAACCTTTTGATTTCAATTTCATTTCTTCTTAATGCATCCTAAAATTCCCTTTTATACTCCTTCAAGTAATTTGAGTTTTTTTTTTACTGTTGCTTGCCCATCCTTTAGCACCAGCTCCACATTATGAATGTATAGAATACAGTCCATATGAACCTGATCATTATATTCCTTTCGATAATCCCACTGCCGATTCGACCGAGACCACAACACGTGAGGTGGTAAATTTTCCCGCACACTCCCGTGCATTGTATCCCGGATTCGCCAGTGATACTATTGTGACACTTAGCACAATCATTCATTTTATCAGAATTTCAGCCACAATCCGATTGTGTCACCTTTGTGTGCTGTTTTTAAATGTTTTATGCTTTTTTTTTATTACTAACAGAGTGTGTACTCAAAACGTCTTGACGGTTTGACAACTTTCACCAATTGTTGACCTTAGATGTGAGAGGATGAAAACAGTATTTTTGAATAATACTAAAAAATAGCTTCTTTCTTTTAACCATTCTACTATTGATTTGTTTTTTACTCCAATTATATAATTGAATTTATCATGAATTGTCTTCATTTTTTCTTAATTTCAAATTTTAATTAAATTTTCCCCATCAATAGATTTTATTGTTTGTTTTCAAAACTTATCCTTACATATAGATACATTCGCCTATTGTCTTACATAACAGATTGTATCATACTATTTCATACAAAGCTTTAAATGTTTTTTTTTTTGCTATCGACAATGTTATATTAGCTTTAAATTTTGATATGAAATAAAGAAAAAAAATCTAAATTGCGCTAGGGGTTAACAGTAAGGAAAAGCTATTTATGTATCTGCAGACATAAAGTTAAAGCTAGCCAAAGCTCTGATCGTACCAATAACGGCTTCGAACTAGTTGCCTCGTTCCGTAAACTCAATGTAGCCTTAAGCTCGACTGCCAGATATGTACTCGTATTTGACCTTCGTCGATTCGATCACGTTTTTTTTCCTCCTGGCGCATTGGATGCAGTTTACTAAGCTTTCTGAAAAACAGATCCCGCACCATGCACAAAATATAGCCTGTACGCCTCAGTTCGATTTAAAAGCTGGTTACAAGTCCATTCAATTCCGGCCAGGTTTCTTCGCACCGGATTATATTTCCAATGAGTTGTCTGGGGTCTGCAAGGTTGTTGTTCCTTGTTCTGTAGCGTGAACTGTGAAACATCACGTGTTCTGCATCTTCTTCCTCGTTATCGCAGCACCAATAAAGTGGCGAACCGTCCTGTCCAAATCTGTGCAGATACTTTCGGTATCCGTCGTAACTAGTTAGGAACTGTGTGATATTGTAAAGGGTTTTTCAGTAGGAACATAACAATTTTGTATTTTAATATAAACATACCCTTAAACTTTTTTTTATGATCTGTAAACGTCAAAACATCGGTAACGGTTTACACTTTTATTATGGTGTATTTAATGAACTAGTAACTTTTGTAAATTATTAAAAATGAGTACCGAACTTCTGATTCGGTGGTCGCAATTTTAAGAGCGCAAAAGTTTGAAGAAAATCCTGAATAACTGGCTTAATCCTGAATTAATGAATTCCCCAATAAGCAAAATATGCATTATTGGACAGCAAAAACCCACATTTGCTTCAAGAGACTTCACTGCATCCACAAAAAGTGACCGTGTGGTGTGGATTTCATGCCGGCGGTGTGATTGATGAAAATGATCGCCATATTACAGTCAACGGAGTTCGCTATCGTGCCATGTTGGAATATTATTTTTGGCCAGAATTGGATGAAATTGATACCAGTGATATATGGTGCCACATACCACACTACTGTTTAAACAATTGATCTATTGAAGGGGAAGTTCGGTAATCGTGTAATTTCGAGATCCGGTCGAATGGTCAGCTCGCTCATGCAATTTAACGCCGATGGATTTATTTTTATGGGGTTACGTTAAGTCATTAGTTTATGACAACAAGCCAACAACGTTAGAGGACCTCAGGAACAATAATGAACGCGAAATAGCCAACGTTCCGGTCGATATGTGTGGAACAGTGGAGGAAAATTGGCGCTGCAAACGTGCTCGTGGTGGACATATGAACGAGATCAAATTCTATACTTAAATCTGCCATACGTACTATACCTGGAATAAATTTCAGCCCGATATCTCAATTGTTCTGTATTTTATTTAAACACAAAATTGTTTTGCCTTTACTTCACCTCCCCTACTTTCCTGTTCACCCAGGTTTCTATGTTGGGGGTAAGTTTATGTGTTCATCTTCCTTTTGTAGCATTATCCCATCGATTTTGCCATTTTGCCCTTGAGATCGCCCTTTCCTCCATTCTAATAACTTCTCCTTGCTATCGATTGACTAATTTTCTAATGTATACTCATTTAATTTCGTCGATTAGGATGTCGATGGGCACCTCGCTAGCGACGATTGTAGGATCGACGCCTTCTTTCCTACATACTCGTACTCTAGGTGAGACTTAAAGTTTAACCTATTGTCTACCATTATACCTAAGTAGGTATTTGATTACCTGTTTAGATTATATCACCTGGTCTCCGACGACGGCCTGTTTAGATTACATCATTTGGTTTCCGACGCGCATGAATGAATTCTACATGATTGAGGCTAATGATTTGAACTGCTTCCGTCTTCTGCTCCGCTAAATCTAATCCTGCTGTTTCCAATCAGGTCTGAGTTTTTGAGATCAGTTCATTTGTTGTCGATTCTATTTTGGATCCGTCGGTAAGAATGGCCAGTTCATTCTCGAAACAGACTCTTCTCTCATCTCATTCCTCCTTGCTAGGAATTCTAATAGAGAACTTTCGGTTGCAGTTTGGCATGGGGATGATGTAGTCCGTTTCCGTCCAGAGTCTCAATTCATTTCATCGGTTTTGAATTGAGGCATGACCGTAGGGTTTAGCTTTCCATAGACCGCCTTCCCTTTGTTTTAGTACAGTTTTGGCTGCCGTTTTCTCGCAATATATGTCAAGTGGAAGTGGATTCAGTATTGTTTCCAGAGCTGCTGCTGGTGCTGATCTCATCGATCCCGTCACCCCAGACAGCCTGCCCGTTGAATCTTTGTAAAGCTTTTAAGTTAGTTTTTCTTTTCGAGCGTTTTCCACCAGACAATCGAACCATAGGTCAAAAAGGGTCTTACTACCGCAGTGTAAAGCCAGCGTACCACTTTAGGCTTAAAACCCCATGATTTCCCGAAGGCTACATGCGTATAGTGCAACATATGCCTTCTTTTGATTGTCAATGTTAGCTTCCCAGTTTAATTTGGAATCCAGTATTACGCCGAGATATTTTGCAGTTACTTGAGGTATCAGCTCGATACCATTCATATGAGGGTAATTGTATTCTGGTATCGATCTTCTCTTCGTAAATATCACAACTCGGATTTCGCCAGATTCACTTCCAGACCCGTGCCTTTGATCCAGTTATTCACTAGTTTTAATGCATACTTGAGTCGCTCGCTGAGTATCGGAAGGTACTTTCCGGATACTAAGATGGCAAGTTCATCGGCATAGACCGGTACGTTGAAACCATTCCGTTCAAGTATATCTAACATCTCGTCCACTACTAGAAGCCATAAGAGTGGTGAAAGGACTCCACCTTGTGAGGTGCCCCGCTTGACTCGCTTTCTTCCTCTTATGTCCCCTAGTGTGGAGTTGATTATGCGGGTACTAAGCATGAGTTCAATCCACCTGCATATACCCGAGTGTATTTGAGCCCTGCGCAGACTGTCTACTATAGCTTCGGTACTTACATTATTAAAAGCCCCTTCGATGTCAAGGAATGCACCCATCGTGTATTCCTTCACTTGAAATGTGTTTTCTATAGTAGAGACCACTCTGTGAAGAGCAGTATCCACTATTTTTCCTTTTATGTACGTATTGTGTGATTTCGATAAAATCTTACTCTAGCGTGCATATCTATTAACCGTTTCATTGTTTTCAATACGTATAAAGATAGACTTATTGGTCTGTAATCCTTGGCATTAGCGTGGTTTATTTTTCCCGCCTTTGGTATGAAAGCCACTCTAATCTCTCGAAAAGTTTTTGAAACATATCCCAATCTGAGACACCAAACCATAAATTCTTCGATTCCGAGTGCCGGGTGCTTTATATGGTGCAAACGATTTAATTGCCCCCACAATTTTCTGATCGTCAATCAAATTGTCGATAGTTTCAGCCTCAATGTTAGCTGGCATAGATGTGATTGCCGGACAGTACGTCCCTTCACAACAAGGAAAGTGACATTTCAGGAGAGCGTTAAGCTTATTCTCGTAAGAGTCTGTCCAGCTGCCATCACAGTTCTTAATAGAAGACACATGTAATGGAGCTTAGGTGAGAACCTTCCTCAATCAATCAATAGAGCCACAAAAGCTTCTCCAGGAATTTTTCTTAGCGAATCTTATTTTCTTTTTAAGAAGCTTAAGGTTTTCCTTATGTGTTGACCACTCAATAGGTCCCTCTTTAGCGAGGTTCCAGCTATGTCAGAGCGAAGACGCTCTGCTATTTTCGAATTCTACCAAGGAGGGTGATTTCTTCCGCTGGCGCGTCTGACAGGACAGGCCTTTCCAAAAGAGCGGTAGAGCTTACTGGTAAGATCATCTACCACCTTATCGATATCTTCCGTGGACCTGCGGCTCTCCCCAGCTCTTCGCTGAATCTTTTCAGTTAGCTCTGCAAGGGTTTCGAGAAGCCTTCCTATCCGGAGTGCCTGAATTCAAATCGAAGAGTATTCAGCAGTGGTCAGACAGTGATGCCTTGTCGGAAACCCTACAGTTCGAGATTGTTGCGGTGCTATTTGCAAATAAGACTATTATATCAATAACCTGCCTTCTATTGGTTGTAATAAAAGTTGGTGAATTACCACGATTACATATACTTAGATTAGTACTTAAGATATAATTGAACAAAATCTCTCCTTTACTTTTAGTATCTGAACTACCCCAAATAGTATGATGGGCGTTAGCATCAAAGCATAAGATTAAGTTCGTCTTACCTTGTTGAGACATTGCTACTAATGCCTTGACTTTTCCGGAGGGGACGTAAATGCCTTCGTCGTATGGTAGGTATACCAACGCCAGCGTGTATGTGTTGCCCTTCCCCTTTACCTTTTTTTTTTTTGCTGGAAGGTGGTAATCTTCAAAAGACGAAACTAAGCGTACTCAGTAACAGTGTGGGATTTTTATCCACTAGCCCCTTCTCTCTACTTCCCTTATCCCTACGGTACCGCCTTCTTGGCATTTCATAGTAGTGAGGGGTATCTGACATAGTTGTCATCTGGATTCGTGTTAGCCCCTTTGACTCTTTTCTCTCACGTTTCAGCATTCTAATTGGCTCAGAATGATGATTAAGCGTTCGCGGGCCATTGTGGCCGCATGTATGCGCGTATGTCCGCCTGTGTTTGCGTTTGCGTAAGAAGCCCTCTGACTTCTACTCTGTTGCTTCTTGCGTTTTCTTCGCTCTCTTTTCTTTCTCGCTCTAGTCTCCTTAGCTCTTGGCATACAACCTTGGCATAAGAGCTCACTGCATTCCATTTGTTTTCAGATTCTAGCATGTGATTAACTAAATTCTCCGGAGTTGGTGTTCACCATGTCTGCGGGTTATCCAAGTCTCTAAGGTCGGTATAAGGTGGTAAGTCCAACGGCCCTTGGAAGAAAGACTCCGGCGTTGCTGCCACTCTATCAAACTTGTGCTTCTTCCTATAGTGTCCGGTTCCCCGTGAGTTAGTCGCCCCTCATGTCTGCACTCAAAAAACTTTTTCTGCAATTCTTCCGCCAATATATCAATTGGGAATATTCCTGCGATAACGCAGGCTGCGTGGTCCGAGGTTGTGCGAAAAGCGCTACTCACTCTTAGTGCATATAGTCGGTTTACTGCTACGGTTCTTCTTTTATATGAAGTCACTTTCATAGCTCCGTCCCAAACTAGTGATCCGTATAGGACTACGGATGTTACTACTTTAGCTAAGAGTATCCTTCGGCTGTATCTTGGTCCTCCTATATTCGGCATAATCCGCACAATGGTGACAGCCACACGCGAGGATCTGTTGCTTATGTACTCCAGATGTTTTTTATAAGTAAGTCTTGGGTCAATCGTAACGCCAAGATACTTGATAGCTGGTTTCTAAACTATCTCATACCCACCTACTATGAGCGTGATAGTTTCCAGTTGCTTTCTACTGGTAATAAGTACCGCCTCTGTTTTGTATTCTGCTAGCATGAGGCCGACTGATGTTAATCACCGTCGGACAAGTGATATGGTTTCGTTGCTAATTTGAACAACTTCTTCCAGTTGTTTTACAATTACAACTATAGTGATGTCGTCTGCAAATCCCACGATTTTTGCTTCGGCTGATATTTACGAAGGACTCTATCGTACATGAGGTTCCATAATGTTGGTCCCAGGATCGAGCCCTGAGGGACTCCTCCAGTGACTGCGTATTCTTTCACACGATCCTCTGTTTCATAGAGCAGCACTATTTGCTGGAAATAGTTTTTTAAAATATCCCTGATGCTCATACTTAGAAGTGCTTGAAAGATTTGTTTCCAGCTCGTTGTGTTGAACGCGTTCTTAACGTCCAGTGTTATGACGCAACAGTACTGTTTTGCGCCTCTTCTCCATCGTCTTCCTTCTATGGCCCTTTTCGCTGTGTCAACCACTACCTTAATAGCATCAACAGTCGAGCGTGCCTTTCGAAATCCGTACTGATGTGCTGATAGTCCACCTCCTTCTTCAATCGCAGCTTCCAACCTGTTACCGATGATTCGCTCCAACACTTTCCCTGCCGTGTCCAACATACAGAGCGGGCGGTAGGCTGATGGATCTCCCTTGGGCAGTAGAACGAGCCTCTGCTTCTTCCATTGATCAGGAAAGACTCCTCACTCAGACAGGTGTTGTAAACGTCCACAAACAAGTCCATTCTTGGTTTAATCGCCGGCTACATTTGGGATCCCATCCGGTCCAGGAGATTTTTTATTCCCAAACCTGTTGCACGCCTCTATAATTTTTTCTGTAGTTATCCTAGGAATTTGTCGATCTGGTGTAGGCGACTCGTCCTCCAGTGGAATCTCCGGTTATCTTGGAAACAGATCTTCGACTATATGCTCCAAAACATCTGGACATGTGGGGGATGGGGCTCGAAAAACGTTCAACTTTTTCATCACCACTTGGTATGCTCTCCTCCAGAGGTCTTCATTTGCTCCATTGCATAACTCGGCGAAGCTCTGACATTTGCTGGTATTTATTGCCGTTTTCAGCTCCTTTCGCGCTACCTTATACCGGTGGTGGAGTTCGGTGAAATCGTCTCTTCCTCTGCTGCGCTGCTTTCTTGTGCGGTGACATTTAGCGCGTAGCAGTGCGATATCTTCATTCCACCAATAAACTGGTAAGTAGCGTGTATTCGTCTTTCTTCTTACCATAGATGCATCGCACGCCGATGTAATGTGGGTAATCAGCTGCACACACTTCTCGTTGGCCGAACCAGTCAACGTAGCATCTGCGATCATAAGGGCAAAAGCCTCATCGTCGAATGTGTTTATTTTCCACCTAATCTATTGACTATTCTCCTTGAAGTAATTTGGCGCCGCCTTTCTTCGTTCATCGTTTCACACAGTATAGCTTGGTGGTCGCTGTGAGTATAGTGGGGGCTAACCTTCCATGTTGTTTTCTGAGCAAGGCAGTTGCTTACAAAAGTAAGATCGATTATCGAGCCCGTCCCATTTCTGCTAAAAGTGTGTTCATTACCGATGTTTAAGAGAACTATGTCAAGGATCATTAAGGCCTCCAGAAGTTTGATTCCCCTCCTGTTTGTCCTTCGGCAGCCCCATTCTGTGGCCCATGCGTTAAAATCTCCGGCTATGAAAACCGGACTTCGACCCCTAGTATCCATTGTCAACCTGTCTAGAAAGCTATCATATTCCTCGATCGTAAGACTCAGTGGAGCACAACAGCTGTATATATGATAGCCATCGATTTTGGCCCTAACGAAGAATGTGTCAGGGTTCACCTCTGTTTCTTTTGCCGCAAGCCCATATTGCGGCTGTGCCTGTTGCGTCCGCTGTCCATACAGTGTTATCATAATTCCGATATGGTTCGCTTAGGATTGTCTATCAACGGCTTTCTGTAAGGTGGTTGTTATCGATGTAACCTCCTTGCCTTGGCAGAGTAGGCATTTTGGCTCCTCGTTGCATAGCTTGGCTATGTGAACACTTTTACCACACCGTAGGTTTGGACCAGTCACTTGAGCTTTTACAAGTTTTGGCTATGTGCCCGAATTCCATGCATTTGTAGCATTTGGTTGGGTGTATTATCTCGCGTGTTCGGCACACAACCCATCTATTGCGTACCTTGCCTATTTCGATGAGCTGCTTGGCTGCTTCTGCAGGTAAAATCACGTTTGCCATCTGGGTACCACTGTAGGCTTTCCTAAGTGACTTAATTGCCAGTGCTTTCATGACACTGGTATTCGCCAGGTTTTATTCGTTCCCCTTTACCTCCACCACCGGTTGATCCACCGAGCTGTATTTGGAGAGCATTAGTAGGTAAATATTTTTCTTGGCAACGATACAAGTTCTGACCAATCCTTTCACCCGATTATGAAGAATCCATGGTTCCTGGATTAGGGCCAAGTCCTTACGAAGGAGCAGCATAAGGTTGACCGAGGCGGCCTCACTGTGATGCAGATTTGCTTGTACTACCTTCATTGGAAGTCAAGGTATTCTCCACAGTGATTGCCGTCTCACTAGGTTGCGGCTTCCTCATGAGTCTCACTAGCTACAAAGAAGAGTAGCATCTGTTTTTCTTTCTTCATTTCCTCTGGAGGTTCCTCCATAACGAAGATTAACCCCTTGGTACCATCTTCATTGTCTTCTACCGCAACAATTTCCCAATCAGCCATAGGGACCACTGGGTTTTGTGCTTTCAGAGCAGAGAATCTCCTCCTCTCCTCTTTCTCAACGCCCAGATCAGATATGTCCAGTCTGTCCTTAGGCCTCTCTGGTACCTCGTCTAGAGGAACTGCCTTGAGGACAGCTCCCTCCCAGGGTTTGAGAGTGGTTATAGTCTTCTTCGCGAAGTCATAGGGGAGCTGGTCTTTGCAGTCCAGTCTACTTATTCCGCGCTTCCAGTTACAATAGTTAGGCCGTTTGTGGGAGCAGTGGTACCAATATTCCTACGAATATTGTCGAAGATCGCGTTGGCCATGGCCTTCTCATTCAACTTCCCCCGTTCGAAGGAATATTGTCCGCTGGCCTTGCCGATATCCAGTACAGCGAGCTGTATAGCATTTCGTGAAGCCCCGCTGAACTGAACCGTTGTGATGGCCCTTAGCCTTTTAGGTGGATTATTTGTTTCTACTGCGGTTTTGGGTTTTTCCCCGGATCCGCCTTAGCGGCTTAGATCCTTGGTGTGACTTTCCGCGTCTCACTAGCGCTAAGCATCTTGGTTCCACTTGGACCCGCCTTCTTGGCTTCGGTTCCATACGTCTTTTTGCGTGTAACAACCTTGGCAACTTTCTTGACGGGGTTCATCTTAGCGATGACACCCTTGCAGCTAGCTGCTGCGTTGTTTTTATTTTCCGCCTTTGGTCTCGTCAAGGCGTTTTTTTTGATGATGTCCGCGGCCCACGCGAATTTTTCTTTCTCCAAGTCGAAGAGTGAGGGGATGCTTCCTCCAGTATGTGCTACAGATATACGGCTTTTTTGTACTGCCTAAGCTCCTGCAAACCTTCGGAGAGGCCTCTTTTCTTGGCGTTCTCCTCTTTCGCAATGTCAGTTTGGACTGTCTCGTCCATCGTGACGGCCTCAGATGCCATGGCATTAATGGTCTCTGCCATTGCTTCTAGCGCCAGTTCATCGCTTTTGCAGTTGATTTATTCTTTTGTGTTTTTTGTGTTTAAAAGTGAAATGTTGTTCCCACGAGTACGAACGGAAATAAAAGTATGCTCCGACAGAGCCGCCGAATATCGGAATAATGCTAAATACAAGCAGGCCTCGCCTAGGCACCTACAGGAGCTAGCTCGTTAGGGTTGGTTTAGCCCCCAACCTTCCATCCCTGGCGCGGTTTCATTTCTGAGAGCTCACACCACCACAGGAGTTAGGATGACTATCTCTTAGTTTTTGGCCTTCACTGGAACCTGTTCGAAGTGGAAGCACGCTCGATGTAATTCCTAGCATAACCTACTTAAGCTCCGACACCACAACAAGGTGGATAGTCGCGCCGGAGTTGTGGGGCACTAAACCCCAGATAGATTACAATCTAAGCTGAAATAATATGAAGCGGCGAGTACGGGACTGCAAAGTGAGTCCCTAACAGAGTTTTTCGCGAGTGAACGGAAGTAAAGGCAATGGATACCTGCAGCGGTAGAAAGATAAACTCTCACAATTTACATAAAAAAAGGAGACCAGTTTCATGCCTTAAATTTGCGACAATAGCTCCGAAATGCCACGAATCTTGCAGAAGAACTTACGAGTATTGTAGTTAACAAGAAATGTGGAAACAATTTTCAAGACAAATATATATATAAATAAAGCAACAAATCTGCTTGGTGTTTCGAAAGGTGACTCCACATTAATAATAAAAACTTGCCAAAAAGGCGGTTAGTGGTAAAAAAAAATAGCATTCGAAGTATGGACTAAATATAGATAAAATGATGGAATAGATGGAGCATTTAGAACTGGAATACGAATGATATAAAAAGGAAGTGAAGAAAGCGGTAGGTAAAGCATGTGCGTCGGCCGTGGATGGTTTTTATCGTAACTTGGAAGATGTCTGTTTGCTGTCTACCTATGTATACAACAATCAGAGGTTCCATGTTGAGGAACAAACAAAAGTGCTAATATTTTTAAAATTGCCACTCAACGGAGAAAAAATGGGAAGGAGATTCAATCACCGAAATATTTTGAAGAAGCGCATGGTACTTACTAGTGGACGAAAAATAAATTTGTTATAGATGGAAAGAGAATTCCAACGCTTTATTTAAAAAAAGAATTTCCGCGCAGAAGCATTCTTTTTGCTCTTGCTCATGAGGAGGAAACAACCTAATTTACAGTTGATGAAGTGAGAGAAACGGTGAAAAGAATGAATCAGGGAGAGGAGGTCGCAGCAGATTGTATACCTTCGGAAGTGCGGTTGAAAACATACCTGTAAAGTAATTAAGTATATTGGTACTGAAGTACAACTTATAAATAACAAGTATTAAAGGAATTAAAAGTACTTGGAAGTACTTAAAAGGAATTGAAAGTAATTAAAAGGAATTCAAAAAAGACTTAAATACAATTTTTAAGTATTTGAGTACTTAAGACCAGTTTTTCAAGTACTTCGAAGGAACTGCAAGTGCAATTCCCACTACTGGTACTTGTACAAGTAAAAGTACAAGTAAAAAAAATAAGTGCGAGGTAATTGTACTTATACTTGTACTTGAATTTTACAGCTCTATTATCGGCAATGTTTGTAGGTTTTATATGACTCGCGATTGTACTCTCATAAGTCAGCTAGGGATAATAAAGAAAAAACATTAATATCCCCTGTTTTTATGAATGGAACCTCATTATTTTGCAAATAACCATTTATTACATATATGTATATCTGTGTTATAAATTTGAAAGAACATGAATAGACGAGTCCTAGTTACCCCGCCCGGCTTCATTCGGACAAAAAGAGTTGGACAGCGAACTTTTTATGGGATTTTCTTTTTATTTTTCTGATCTTGTAAATATTTCTTAACTTCAATTTGAATTTTTAGTAAGTCTAAACAAATTTTATTGTGCAATAAATTTTAGACTTTACGTGAATAATAATAAGAACAATAAATAGTTATAAACAATTAATCATTATCGCTCTATGATGTACCATCAATATCGTACAATGCTAGATGCACTGGTAATGTTAAAACTTCCAAATCATTTTTAAGTATATATGGTCAATATCTGGGTCGGTCTTAGACATATGCGAGCTTTTGGAACGTATATTTGAAATATGAGGATCTGATGTAATTAACAAATGATTAATTAAATCAGTCATTGTACTGATTCTGGAGCACTTTCGACTGTGATCTAGCCTGGCCTTTCTGATTTCTTTATGCCTAGCTTCCAAAGCTTCTTCAGATAGAACAGTAATAGGCAATTGAAAAAAAGGAACTGTATCTTTCGCCATTGCTAGTACCATATCCAGGTTTAGAAATGTCGACAAGAAACCCCATTTTCAACCTAAAATTTTTTTGAATAATTTTTTTCTCTCTTCTAACGCTGTTTTATTTTCTTGGCCACGTATTTGCCAAGTTTTAAAAAGCAATCTGTATAAGATATGTAGCAAGCACTCAAAGCATCTTATCCAGGAATGTAGAGATGAAAGACCGGATTTATAATTATCGGTATTTGGTGGTCGTTCTTCTACAGAAGGTAAATTCATCTGCGAAGGTTTAGCTCCACGGATATAGCAATTTTGAGCTGCATTTGTCCTACTCAATGTATTTATTACACTACCATCAAGCATCGTGAACAGCATTGTGTATTTAATATTTATGTTTTTTCCATCAATATGGGTGTGGAAATTTTCAAGTTGTTCTATAATCTCCTCCAAGTGACTTTGCTCAGACATTACAAGGGCACTATTTTCTTTCAAGAAAATTAATTTCATTGACCTACAGAAATGAGTAGAACCTGGTCTTGAATTTACCCAAACTTCCCTGCTTGATGGTATCTACTAATTTTAGTGGCACAAAACCAGTAACAAATAAGAAACTATCCGTATTATCACTATTTACAAATGTTTGTTTGTAATTGCTGTGTTCGGAACTGCCATCAAAGCCCCACTTGCATAAATTAATTTACTTTATACGGATTTCCATAAAAAAAATCTTTATTAAAAAGAACCGACCGCCTTCACGGCTGCTTAAAAACTAAACTACAAAATGATTTTCTTAAATTAACTTAAACCTACTCATCGTCGGCTGATTCTCATTCTCACGATGCAACGGCTACCAAATGCTGACTTTTCGTCTGGACCATTTGACACCACCTGCATTCCATCACGTACGGTGTCATTACACTTCATGCAGTGGAAACGTGTGGCATATTTTTCTCTTGAACACAGTTGTCGTTAACTCTTCCGCCCTTAAATTCGAGCGTCCTCGTTCGATGTTATGGATGTTAATAGGTGAGGGATATCTTCGAGCCCTATGGTTGTTGTTGCTGGTTGACTAATGTTTATGGTAGGTTGTCCTTGGGTGCACTTTCTGCATGCGAGGGAGATGATGATCAATACAGCAATTATCAAAATGATGTTCATTGACAAGTTGATATCACGCTTTGTTTCAAGTAGGCTGATTTCTTCAGTACGGTTGACATAAAGTTCCTTGACCCTTTCGAGAGATAATACTTCTTCTATTTTATTTTGCTTGTAGGATGGTTGGAGTATTGCTGGTAGGGGTTGGTATTGGGTAATTTCTTTTGCCGTTATTGCTTTGCCGTTTACCTCAATGGTGGTGTTGAAATGTTTGATAATGAACGTGCCCTTGAGCATAATAGTCTCGTTGTTGATAAGTACTGGTCCATTAAACTGATTTAGAAGCAGTCTTCTATTTCACGAATATGTTCGTTGTTTATGATGGTACAATTAGCTTTCTGGCTTCTTATAAGTCTTGGGACTACAAATAGATGAACTATATGTCTTACATTTTCTTACTATACCATAAATTTCTTCTTTACATTCTAGGATTGAATCATATTTAATTTTATTTATTTATTTATTCATTTTTACCGCTTTTAATATTGAAAGGTTACATATTTCCGACTTAGTCGTAGGGAAACTTAATATGTAAATTAAATTTTTATTATTTGTGGCAATTTTAATTTCGGCGAATTCTAACGCCTCATCAATATTAATATAAGGTATATCTTCAGCTTTAAAGATACTTTCAATTATATTTATTTCAGTGTTAGAAAGAATATAAGAATTTATTATATTGGCTTTCTCCCAGTGTACGGCATATGCTACGTTAACCAATTCTTCCTTAATTACATCTAATTTATATTTAAATTCCATAATGATTTCGTTACTATTATTTTCTTTTTCCTTGAATATTCTTAGTATTTTATTTGTTATATTTGTTAACTCATTAATCTTATCTATCGACATTTTATTGATAATAACTTGTTTATTATTATTCTCCAATACGTTATTCATTTTGTCTGTAATTATTTCGTAGTCGTGGTGGTCCGGGTTCCCCGCGATCCACTTCCATCTTTATCTAAATATGTTTTTATATGAAGGATCTCGTAGGAAAGGACAGGATATAAGGAGTAGTTACTTGCAATGGACGAATTTAGTGTAGTTTCCAGACTCTTTATTGCTACTTCATAAGCTTCTATCTCGATCGTATGTATAATCTTAAATGAACCATTTTGCAACTTTGCATGTCCTGTATTGATTTTGATCATCTGGGAGTAATCCAAAATTTGTGCATCTGCGTTGCATAGTGGTAGCAGTGACCTGTTGGAAAATTTAGTTTTTAATTAAACTTTTGTGAATGGTTCTTCCTGACTGGGTTGTGACTACTGTGTTTTTGTCTTCAGCCACTATTTATTTTTTATACCTCGGATCTAGTTTATTTCCTATTATTTTGTTGATTTTAACATATATGGTCTCTCCTATGGAATAAGTTTTTAAGAGAGATTTCTTTTTATTGTGATATTCTAAGTCGTTTTGTTGTTTGTTTTGGATTTTCTGAATATTGTCTTGTCTTACGCGTTCAAGCTCTTCTGGATTGTTCAATAATTGTCTACCGAAAATATATCTATGGGTCTTTTTCCAGTAGTGGAGTGTATGGATTTGTTATATTCAAAAATTGATCTGTCTAATAACTCTGAAAACGTTCTATGGATGTTATCTGTTTTTAAGCAACGAATCAACTCTGAGAGTGTTGAATGGAATCTTTCAATTTGTCCATTGACTGAGCTTGTGTAAGGAGGGGCTTTAAAAACTTTTGAAAACTAACATGAATGTTATGGAACTCGAACCCAAAGATTTCTCATTATCTATGACTATAGTTTGAGGAACGCCAAAGGCTAATATTAATCATCTGAGAGGCTGTTTAATATCTTCTGATGCTCTTGAATTTAGGATCCTAGCTAAAGCATATTTGGAAAATTTATCTATTGCTGTTAGTATAATCTTTTTGTTAGTGAAATAGATTTCAATATGAATGATTTGGCCGGGATATTCCGGAATAGGGGTAGGCTGCAATTCGGGTTTGTTTGGGTGTCTGTCGTACTTGTGTTCTTTACAGATTTTACACAATTTAGTAATTTTTTCTATTTTCGATTTCATATGGGGGAAATAAAAGTTCTGTAAGATTTGGATTTTATTCCTGCGGACGTTTCGGTGGGCCCGATTATGTTATTTTATTATTTCTATTTCTTGAGAATTTTCTTCAGTTAAATCGGTGACCATTTTTCTGGCAAAATGGGTTCGATACTGTTTAAAGTGAGTTGGGTATATCTCCTGAATGATGCCCAAGGTCCTCTCTTCAGTTTTGAGTCCGTTAGTAACGGAAGGGTTTAGATATTTTTTCAAGATATTGTAGCATAATAATAACTACGCGCCTATGTCTATGCAGCAAATTCCGAAGTGACTTTCCATTCTGGCAGAATTTTTGGTTCAAACTGTCCTTCATTCGAGGTTCGTGTCTGGGACGAAGTCTCCACAGCTCATGTCAACGAAAGAGACAAATAATATTAGGGATAATATTAGGGATAATATTAGGGAATTATAACTGCAAGAATTATTTCTCTTGTTCCAGTGGTCGAAGAATTTGCTAGAAGTTTCTGGCTATCAGAAACTTCTGCTATATAAGGACAGATGGCGATCAAAAAAAAGAGACAGTTGGTTTTAGAACCGTGGCGAAGAGATTGGAAAAGTGATAATGGGCGAAGTTGTAATTTGGTGATAAATTGAAAGTTGAGAGTAAACAAGAAAAAGTAATTAGTTTGAATTTGTGAATTAAGTAATTGAAAGGAGATAAAGTGATTTGAGAGGAAAGAGACCTTGTAAGAAAAGAATTTGCGAAGAATAGTATAGTGTGAACTTGAATTGTTCTATAGAGTAGAAAATAAAGAAATAATTTCACAGAATAATTGTTTTATCTACTCGAGCCGTAGCTCGCATATTACATTGGTGTCAGAAGCGGGATAAAACTTATTCTGTGAATAACTATTTCCGTGGTGTGAAATTGCACAAAAAAAAAAAAAAAAAAAAAAAACGATTTCTGTGTTGAGTTAATTAGTTGCGCAAAATGGGTCGCAAATTGGGAAAACTAACTATAACTCAACTAAAGGCAGAACTCAGTAAGCGGAACCTCGACACAACCGGGGGAAAAGATGCCCTACTGATTCGTCTGGAAGAAGCAGTAACGCAGAAAGGTGAAAATCCGCATGACATAGAGTTTGACGTGGAAGAGGAACCAGCAAGTACAGTAGCCGACCCGGGTATAACAAGTCTGCTCCTGCAACTTAAGTTAGTCATGGACGAACAAAAGAAAGCAATAGAAGATCAAAGTCATAAGCTCGATGACCAAAAGAATTCTCTAGAACTTAAGCTGGATGAACAAAAGAAAGCGATGGACGAACAAAAGAAAGCAATGGGCGACCAAAGGAATTCTCTAGAACTTAAGCTGGACGAACAAAAGAAAGCAATGGACGAACAAAAGAAAGCAATGGACGAACAAAAGAATTCTCTAGATGCTCTGGAAAGTAAACTTGATGAGCAAAACAAGAACTTGGAATCCAAATTCGAAGTGATCGAAGAAAAAATCGAGAAGGTCGAGACGCAACTCGAAAAAGTCGAAATTAGATTCGATGAAAATTTTGAGAAACATGAAACTCAGTTCGGGAAGATAGAGACTCAGTTTGAAAAAGTGGATACGCAATTCGAGATAGTAGGAAAGCAAGTCGAAAATCTTGCTAAGGAGCTCAGCAACGTGAAGAGACAGAAAGCACGGGAATATTCCACTGACGGTCTGAGAAGAAAGGAGATGCAGCCTCCTATCTTCGATGGTCAAACATCATGGCCAATTTATAAAAGGCAATTCGAAGCGGCCGCAATGACCAATAGCTGGGACGATGAAGAGAAGTCCATTGCACTCACACTTGCACTGAGGGGTCCAGCTGCGGAGCTCTTGCAGACCATCCCGGAAGATAAACAGCAGAACTACGACTCTCTGGTTCAGGCTATCGAGATGCGGTTTGGGGATGAACACATGCAGCAGGTGTACAGGGTTCAGCTGCGTAGTCGAGTCCAGAAAAGGGGGGAAACGCTCCAACAGTTGCAAGCGGATATAGAGCGACTAGCCCATCTTTCATACCCTAAAGCCGGTGAGGAGCTTATCAACGAAATGGCGGTGGAAGCTTTTATTCAGGCCATAGAGGACAGACAACTGCAAATGGCTGTAAGGATGGCTGAAAAGCGAACACTCCCCGAGGCATTGGCATTCGCTTTGTCAATGAAGGCTGCGGACCAAGCATACCAGGGAATACACCGTGTCAGGGAAATGTCCGTCGTGGAATGCTCATGCCAGAGAACAGCCGTCATGGATGAAGACAGAGCTCGCGGAAGTCAAATCCGTTGCTGGAATTGCAACCAAACGGGACACCTACAACGGCAGTGCAGAAGTGCACCTAGACGAGGAAATTGTTCACATTGCGGAAGTAGGAGAAGCAGAGAGGAAGCATCTGGCGGTGATAACATCCATCCTGTCAGTCAGACTTCGCAAAACCAGCAGTCGGGAAATGCGTAAGGACCAACTTCGCGGGGCAGAAGTTGGTTACTGGAATCGAGGCCCCCAGGACCACCATTCAAGTTTCGCAAACCAAACGGGGTAACAAGAGCCTGACAGTGGAGGCACTAATCAACGAGAAGAAGTGCGTAGCCACCATCGACACAGGTGCCACTGCCTCCATTGTAAGAAGAGATATCGTCAAAAGCTCCTGGCTGCACAACACCAACAGCTACTGCCTGAAGACTGCAACAGGGGAAATGGCGAAGGTATTTGGAGAAGTTCGTCTTACGATTACTCTGGCAGGACTGACGTTCTCCCATGCGTTTCTGGTGGCAGATATATGCGACGAGTGCATCATCGGAGTAGACTTCATGAAAGCAAATGAAGTAATCTTGGACATCGGGATGCAAGTACTGAGGTATCGAAATGTGGAGATTCCGATGGTGTACGGAAATGAGAATGCCGTAACTCTCAGGACAGTCATCAGCAAAGACGAAGTTTTGCCGCCGTCTTCAGAGACAATCATTTGGACGAAGCTGGAAGGTGATCTTGGGAGCCACCGATTCTACATAGTAGAACCAGACCCAGAGAAGAATTCTCAAGACTACATCGTGGGAAAGACGTTAGTCGAACCAAAGAACACCATGGTTCCAGTGAGGGTTTTGAACGCAAGACCACACACTGTCAAACTAAGGCGAGGGGAGGTGACTGGAAAATGCACGCCGATTACCGCCGTCGCAACAATATCTGAACGTGATGCTCCAAAACTTCTCCCATCACCTTGGACAGCGGAAGCGAGAAAGACGATTCTCCAGTCCAGTGAGCTGAATCAGGAGCAGCGAACTATGGCAGAGAATCTTATCAATGAGTACGCTGATGTATTTGCCTCACAGGACGGAGAATACGGCCGAACACACCTGGTACAACATCGAATAGACACTGGTGATACTAGACCAATTCGTCAGCCTGCTAGGCGCCTTCCATTGGCAAAGCAGACAGAAGTTGCAGAGATGGTGTCGGCAATGGAGAAAGAAGGTCTGATTGAAAGTTCCAAAAGTCCGTGGGCATCACCGGTTGTACTGGTTAAGAAGAAAGATGGCAGCACGCGGTTCTGCGTGGACTATCGGCAGCTCAATTACGTCACCAAGAAAGACAGCTACCCTCTGCCACGGATTGACGACACGCTAGACACACTATCAGGAGCCCGATGGTTTTCCACTCTCGACTTGAAGAGTGGCTACTGGCAGGTACAGATCCATCCAGAAGACCGGGAGAAAACCGCCTTCACCGCAGGAAATGGGCTATGGCAATTCACGGTAATGCCATTCGGGCTGTGCAATGCTCCGGCGACTTTCGAGCGATTGATGGAATGTGTCCTGCAAGGGTTAACATGGAAAACCTGTTTGGTATACTTGGATGATGTCATCGTCGTAGGAAAAACGTTTGCGCAACACCGAGACAATCTAAGGGATGTGTTTCAAAGGCTTCGAAGTGCCCACCTGAAGCTCAACCCCAAGAAGTGCGCCCTGTTTAGAGCGGAAGTCAAGTACCTGGGACACATAATTTCAGCGAAAGGAGTGAGAACCGATCCGGAGAAGGTCGAAGCGGTGAAAAACTGGCCAGTCCCCAAAGATAAACACCAACTAAGGAGCTTCCTGGGCCTAGCCACCTACTACAGACGGTTCGTGAAGGATTTTGCCGGGATCGCAAAGAACCTGCACCAGTTGACGGAAAAGGGAAAACAATTCAAATGGTCAATTGAGTGCGAGAAGAGCTTCAAGGCACTTAAACAACGGCTATGCGATGCCCCGATACTGGCTTACCCCACTCCCGGGGAAACGTTCGTTGTGGATGCAGATGCTAGTAATGTCGGGGTAGGAGCCGTACTCTCCCAGGTGCATGACGGCCAAGAGAAGGTGGTTGCGTACTTCAGCAAGGTGCTCTCTAAGCCAGAAAGGAACTACTGCGTGACAAGGCGGGAACTTCTAGCTTTGATCTTGGCTACGAAGCATTTTCACAAATACCTCTACGGGAGGAAGTTCGTTCTTCGCACAGACCATGCAGCATTAAAATGGCTATTACAGTTCAAGAGTCCTGAGGGTCAGGTCGCAAGATGGATCGAAAGGCTGCAAATCTACGACTACGAAATACAGCATCGTAAAGGAAAACTCCACTCTAATGCGGATGCACTGTCCCGGAGACCATGCAGAACGGATTGTAAACATTGTGCGCGTCAGGAAGAACGGGAGCTGGTTTCCATCCAAAGAATGAGAGCCGAACCTATCGCCGGCTGGAGCGTAGATGAGATCCGGAACGCTCAGAAGGAAGACCCCGATATCGAGCCGATTCTGGCCTGGAAGGAGAACATGGAGAAACCGGATCATCAGGACATCTCTCACAGAAGCCCGACCTTAAAGGCATATTTTGCGCAGTGGGACTCCCTCCATGTCCAAGAAGGTGTTCTGAGAAGAAAATGGGAATCCTCCGACGGAAAATCGTTTGTAATGCAGCTTGTAGTACCGCGGACGAGGGTCAAGGAGGTGTTACAGGAAATGCATGGCGGGGCGACCGGAGGCCACTTGGGAGTGAATAAGACGCTAGAAAAGGTACGAGAACGTTTTTATTGGTTAAAAGCGAAGGAAGATATCGAAGACTGGTGCAGAAAATGCGACGTGTGTGCAGCTAGCAAGGGTCCGAGAATCAAAACTCGAGGTAAGATGCACCAATACAACGTGGGAGCACCTTTCGAACGAATCGCCATTGACATCGCAGGGCCCTTTCCGGAAACCGACAATGGTAATCGGTATATACTCGTAGTGATGGACTACTTCAGTAAGTGGCCGGAAGCGTTTCCGATCCCTAACCAGGAAGCCAGAACCGTGGCGGAGCAGATCGTCTACAATTGGGTTAGCAGATTCGGTGTGCCCTTGGAATTGCATTCTGACCAAGGGCGGAACTTCGAGTCAAGAATCTTCCAAGAGATGTGTCAACTACTCGGAATCAAAAAGACAAGGACAACCCCGCTTCATCCACAGTCGGACGGTATGGTGGAGCGTTTCAATAGGACTTTGGACGAACATCTCTCGAAGGTCGTAGGTGACTACCAACGGGATTGGGACCGGCAGATTCCCTTGTTTTTGATGGCCTATAGAAGTGCCGTGCATAGCACTACTCGACATACGCCGTTCGAAATCTTATTTGGTGGAATAGCTCGTTTACCCAGTGAGGTGAAATTTGGATCTCCTACCAATGAGCCCAGAAATGAAGAAGAGTACGTGGCGGACCTTAGGGAAAGGCTTAGGGACATACACCAAAGGACCAGAAGCCAGATTAAGATGACGAGCGACCGCATGAAGACCAGGTATGATGCCAAGGCAACAACGTCAGGATTCCAGGAAGGAGATCTGGTGTGGCTGTATAATCCCCATCGCCAAAAGGGGAAATCACCTAAGTTACAGCGGAACTGGGAAGGTCCCTACAGAATAGTAACCCGCATCAACGATGTTGTCTACCGCATCCAGCGAGGACCAAGGGCCAAAATGAAAGTGGTTCATGTGGACCGACTGAGTCGATACAATGGCCGAAATGAGGATGCACTTGTTCGGGACGAACACGTCTAAGAGGGGGGCAGTGTAGCATAATAATAACTACGCGCCTATGTCTATGCAGCAAATTCCGAAGTGACTTTCCATTCTGGCAGAATTTTTGGTTCAAACTGTCCTTCATTCGAGGTTCGTGTCTGGGACGAAGTCTCCACAGCTCATGTCAACGAAAGAGACAAATAATATTAGGGATAATATTAGGGAATTATAACTGCAAGAATTATTTCTCTTGTTCCAGTGGTCGAAGAATTTGCTAGAAGTTTCTGGCTATCAGAAACTTCTGCTATATAAGGACAGATGGCGATCAAAAAAAAGAGACAGTTGGTTTTAGAACCGTGGCGAAGAGATTGGAAAAGTGATAATGGGCGAAGTTGTAATTTGGTGATAAATTGAAAGTTGAGAGTAAACAAGAAAAAGTAATTAGTTTGAATTTGTGAATTAAGTAATTGAAAGGAGATAAAGTGATTTGAGAGGAAAGAGACCTTGTAAGAAAAGAATTTGCGAAGAATAGTATAGTGTGAACTTGAATTGTTCTATAGAGTAGAAAATAAAGAAATAATTTCACAGAATAATTGTTTTATCTACTCGAGCCGTAGCTCGCATATTACAATATCTATTAATTTCTCTTGGGTATATTTTGTTTCTGTTATAGTGTGTCGGTGATAAGTGGGAAAAACAATTTGAAATTCATATGACGGTGTATTACCTATAAGTAGAATAATTTGAATTTTGAAGATATTAATGGGTGCATCTACAATTTGAATAAGGTCTTGGCCCGAACTTTCGTCGCTATGTTGAGTTACGGTAAGGGAATTTATTTGACTACTTTTAGGTGGTCTTGACAAAGCGTCTGCAACAACATTGGCTCTTCCTGGCTTGTATTTTAGTTCGTAATTATACTCTTCGAGTATAGCCTTCCAACGCTTCATTTTATTGTTGGTGTTTTTGTTGCTTAGAGCGTATGTCAGAGGTTGGTGGTCTGTGAAAATTTTAAGCCTAGTTGAACCGTATAAGCAGTTTCGTAGTGAGTTTAAGGCCCACACTATGGCCAGCATTTCCTTTTTGTTGGCGGCGTAATGCTCTTCCGCCTTGTTGAGAGTTCTCGAAATGAAAGTAATTGGTTTATTGTCATCAGTCGTCAGATGGAATTCTTTACGAAAATCTTGAAAAGTGAGTATAACGTCTTCTGAGATAAGTGAATTTTTGATTTTGTTAAATGCTTCTATCGCACTGTCTGACAAATGTATGGCTTTTTGCTGGATGTTGCTTTGGACGTCCATCCATCCTCCCCCCTTAGAAGGGCTGTCAGGGGTTTTGCTAACTTTGCGTAATCTTTTATGAACCTACGATAAAAACCCGACAGGCTAAGAAAAGATCTTAAGTCTTTTAATGTCTTGGGATAGGGAAAGTTGTCAATTGCCATTACTTTAGCTGGATTTGCCTTTATGCCTTCAGGAGAGATGATAAATCCTAAGAATTCGACTTCGGACTTTAGAAATTCACATTTGTCTAGTTGGACCCTGAGTTTTGAAAATTTTTTCTAGTTTTTGTAGGTGGGTTTTTAAATTTTTACCAACCACGATTATATCATTGATATATACAAAACGGATTTTATCAATGTGCTTTTGTAATATGTCATCTAGAGCTCTTTGAAAAATCGACGGAGCGTTTTTTAATCCAAATGGGGAGTCGCGTGAACTCATATTTTTCATTATTGACAGAAAATGCTGTTTTTCCGATGACACCTTCGTGTAGAAGAATTTGGTGGAATTCGCTATTAAGATCGAGTACTGAAAATAATTTATTTTCTCCCAGTTGGGCTAAGACTTCATTTGCTTCAGGAATTGGATAACGATCAGGTATGATTACCGAGTTGAGTTTACGGTAATCAATAACCATGCGGTATTTTTTTTCCCTGAGGCGTCCGCTTTTTTTGGTACAATCCATACCGGAGTATTGTATGGCGACCGTGAAGGTCGGATGATTCCATCATCTAGTAGTTGATTTATTTGCTTATATATTTCTTCCTTTAATGGCATGGGGTATGGATAATGTTTTGAATAAACAGGATCGGCAGTAGTTGTGCGAATTCTTCCTTTAATCGTTGTGGTGAAAGTTAGCTTTTCATCTGGTTCTCCGAATAGGCTGCAATATTTGGTTAAAAAACTCAGCTCTTGCTTTTGATCTTGAGTCATATGATCGTTTCTAATATTTACATTGTGGATTGATTCAGAGATTTGTTGTTTTAATTTGAGTTTTATGTTACTGTTTACTAGCATGTAGTTTTCTTTAGTGAATATAACGGCGGATAGCTCCTTGATGCTATCGTTACCCAAGATTGCGTGAAATGATTTTAGGGCCGGTAGAAGGAAAAACTTTAAATTTGTATTTAGACCAAAAAGATTTAGCCTGGTGTGGTGGGTAATTTCAGTGTTTCCACAGACAGAGTTAGCGCGAAAGTTTTTTTTTATTGGGGATAGCTTTTTGAACAAGGTTTGGTTGTACGTAGTTTTTTTTGACCCTGTATCTACTAAGAATTCAAGAATTTTGTTATCACTCGTCCTACACTCAAAATATGGTAAGGACGAGTTCTGCATTTTAAAAAATGGACATCGACAAATTCGCTACAGTGTATCAATCACATATTCGTACACCTGATGGGGCGATATGTATTTAAGAAGAAATGTAAACAAATTGGGCAGATACTGCAAAATTTTATTGATTTTAGTAAGAATACGTAAGAATAAAAAAAAAACTTCAATTAATTCAAATATTTCAAATAAAGTATTGCAAATTCTTCATAATAAACATGAAATTAACAAAAATATGGTCAATTTCGTGTTCGTACTCTTAGATATTAAGTTAAATTGCTTAAATTATATCTCAAAATTAATATTTTGTAGCATATCCTTTGTTAGCTAAGACCTGTTTAAGACCGTTGGGCATGGATCTGACTAATTTTTCAGTACATTTACCCATTCTTCAATAAACCTTTCTTTGAGTTCATTTGTGTTCCTTATACTGAATTTTCTTATTCGTCGGTCCAACTCGTCCCACAAATTCTCTATGGCATTGATATCCCGTGACTGTGGAGGTATTTCCAATACTTTGCGACAGTTATAAAGAAGCTACATTCGAGTTGCATAAGCCTTATGCTTGGGGTCGTTATCCTGATAAAATGTAAAATTGTTCCCGAGACCCATTTGAACAGCACTTTCCTTCAGATTTTGCTTCAATATCTCAATGTATTGCTTATGGTCCATTATTCCTACAATTATGTGCAGTCGTCCAGTTGCGGAAAATCACCCCACACCATTACCGAACCACCACCATGTTTGACTGTTCCCTGTGTGTTATGTGGAAGATATTCGGTATTTGCTTTCCGCCAAACCATTTGTCTACCATCAGACCCATGAACATTAAATTTAGACTCGTCTGTAAATATTACCGATTTCCAGAAGTCGAAATCCTTAGATTGGTATTGTTTAGCAAATTCCAATCTTTGCTTCTGTTTATTAAACTAATGAAAGGTTTTTTACGCATTACTCTTCCATTGTACCCATGTTCCCGGATGCACTTCCCTAGCGTTTCTGTACAAAAATCTTTATTTAAAGTACGACGAAGGTTTTCTGCCAGTTTTGGTGGTACATTTGGGATTTTTTTGAATTTCCCGTATAATTATTCTCTTGTCATGTGCACTAAACACATTTCTAGAAGTATTTCGTGGTTTATTTTCGATGCGGTTTTCATTTTTTAACCGATTAATGATTGTTTGGATGATTGATCTTGGCCGAGTTACCAATCTAGATATCTCACTACAAGATTTTCCGTCGCCGTTTTATTTAATTATCAGTTCGCGCAATTCATTTGATGTATCACCTTGTTTTCTACCCATTTTTCCAACAAATCTCGAAGAACCTCACAAAATTATTTTTCTTTTCTTTAATTCACTTTGAGAAATAATAATTCAATGCAAAGGACAACTTTGACAAGCAACATAACAGTAATTTTTGTCTTTTAGTGAATAAACGATCGGTATACGAATACGAAATTGAGCTACTTTTGAGCACATTTTTTACTTTCTTCTATTTCCAAACCAACGTGAATGTTAACTATTCGTCGGCTGAGAATTGGTTTGACGTATACGCCAAAATGCACTTTTTGGACTATAAATGCAGTCTTATGTTTTCGAGTGTGCTCTTTCCAAATAATGTTGTCTCTTGGTCCTATCTCTAGCCAATCCTGAGATATCTAGTATTGTTTTGACGTATATCCACCCAAATTAATAAGTTAGAATATTGGTTTGACGTAAATGCCTTTTTTTTGGATTTACGTCAAATTTTCTATGCAATTCCCATTTTTTTTTGTTTAGTATTGTTTTGCCGTATGTCCGCAGACTTCGATCATACGACAAGAAAACTTAAAAGTATATTCAGAATTGTTTTGACGTACGTGCATGTTATTAAGTAAATATGTGTATTTCATCGTATACACGTACGCGTCGACAAAAACAAAAAGTTTAGTTTTGGTTTGCCGTATGTGCATATGATGAATTTAAAGGAAGAGTAAAAAGGTAAGTAGATTGCAACGATTCGGTTAAGTGCGGTTGTGCGAGCGTCTATTAAGAATGGAATCGCCGGAGCCAAATCTTGCGGAGGGACTACTTTCGTAAGTATTTTATATTTTATTATGTCAAAGAAGTTTGGATAACATCAGTTTTATTATTTTAAGTTTACTTGATGAAATTATACCCAATCAAACGGACTTTGCGGAAAACATTAATCCCGATCTTGATTCCTCTACTTCGTCTGAAACCGGCTTTGGTATTTATGAGCTTAAATAATCAAAAGATATAAATTAGTTCGAATATTTAAATTTTAAGACAGCGACGACAGCGTTAAAGACCCTGATTTCACAGTGGAAAGAAGCGAAGTAAGACCTAGCTTATTGCGCGAACCCCTACTAAATATTCCACAGGTTGACGAAAATTTAAGAAGTATTCCTTCTGAATACAGTACTTCTGGTAAAATGCCCTAGAACCTCATAAGATTGTACCTAACTAATTTTAATTTAAACAGACAGCGATAGTATCCCAACGGTATCTTCCAGAAAAAGGAAGAAGAATCCAAAACTGTGGACGCAACACATTAGAAAAAACTAAGAGAGTCTGGACAAGAATATACCAACATAGACGGAAAAACCATGGCATCGAGAAGTGTAAAAGAACCCTGTAAGCACACGTGTTTTTATTTATGCACCAAAAATTTTACTAACGAGGATAGAAAGGATATTCGTCAGTCATTTTGGGGATTATCGGATGCAGATAAATCCACATTCTATTCGAAATTTGTTAGGCAGGAAACTATAAAAAGAAGACGAGTAATTGACTCAGTTACAAAACAAAAGTCATATAAATTTTGTTTGCAAATCAATGGCGTAACATCCCAAGTTTGTAAGAAGTTTTTTATTAACACTTTGTCTATAAATGAGAAACGGATTTACTACTTTTTTAAAAATTTAAATGATCCCTCAAATGGTGTACCTAAACCTTTAACAAAAGGAATAAACACAAAAAAAATCACTCCCCCGATAAAATTAAGGCTATTCATGACCACATAAATAGTTTTCCAACGATAGAATCTCACTATTGTAGAGCCAGCTCTGGTAAAAAATACTTAGAGAGTCATTTAAATTTAGCCGAATTATACCAACTTTATAAAGAAAAAACACCTGATCCCGTAAAACAAAATATATACAGAAAAATCTTTAACACTGAATTCAATCTTTCGTTTTACAAACCGAAGAAAGGCCAGTGCGATCGGTGTTTGATTTTTAAAGCGAAAAGGAATTCAACAACGGAAGAAATTAACGATTTTAATAACCATAAGGAGGAAAAAGTATCAATGAAAGCAGAACGGGATCTTGACCGACAGAATGCAGATTACATGCACGCAGTTGTGTGTTTTGATCTTCAAAGCGTTTTCTCATTGCCAAAAGGTAATGCGTCGTCATTTTATTATAAAAGAAAGCTTAACGTTTTTAATATGACTGCTACAGTTTGCTTTGCTTTAAAGCCAAAAATTACATATTGTGCTTTTTGGAATGAGATTCATAGTGGACGCACGGGTGACGATATCGCGAGTGCGGTTATAAGAATTTTAAAGCAAATCCTAATTGATAACCCTGAAATCGAATTTCTCACGCTTTGGGGTGACTCTTGCGTCCCACAAAACAGAAACAAGGTAATGTCCACTGCACTGACATTTTTTCTCAATGCCGAATCAAAATTAAAAAAAAAATGTATCCCAAAAGAAAAAATGATGACATAAAAAGCTTATTTGTTTTTATGCCACAAGAGGACCAGCATATTATAAGGCTCTATTTAATAATGTTACTTAGTGAATTAGTGACCTAGAAGGTACATATTATTATTATTTTAGTTTACTCTTTTAATACAAAAGATGGTTTGTGTTCCTTAAAAATGTGATGAATTAATTTTTAATTTTTGTTTTGTTTATCTTATTTAACTTCTATTTATTTAATTGGATGTTATTTTTTTAGTGAACTCAGGACCAAGAAGATATTATTTTTGTTTACTTTTTTCTATTACGTAAATAACAAATTCCATAAAAAGGTCTTTTATTATGTTTGTGTGAAGGTAGTGTTCTGTTCAGCACCACCATCTGTGCTTACTATTGGAATGATGTACGTGCAGTTCTTTTGACGTACGTGTACGAACACAAAAAATAAGTATCTTGTGTGGCGTATACGTCAAAACCATTCTGAGGAAATCTTTGAATAAATAATAAACTAGAAGAGATTGAGCTTTTAGGTTATTATGATCAGAAAGTAGATTTATTCTAAATAATACTTGAAGAAAACATGAGAAACTTCTATCGACCCGTTTAATTTTAATTGAACCGTAAACTTTCAATTGCGATTTCCCAAAACATACATACGTCAAACCAAATCTCAGCCGACGTATTCTCAAAACTCGATGGAGTGCAATTGCTCAATATCCTGTAATAATACATACTATATTAAACTTAATTTTGCAAATCGTTTGTGATAAGGAATTGAATGTAATACTTGATAGCTGGTGTACGAATATGAGATTGATACACTGTATATACTTCCGTAGGTTCGTAATTATCTTGTTGATCTGCGTATTCGTCAAATGATTGGTTATCATCATATCGGTTGGTCATGTTCGGAATCATGGCATTGTAATCATCGATTTCGCTTTGCGAAGCAACCGCAGTAGGCATTTCTGTTAATTGAGAATTGGCTTGAGGTGGGACCTCTGAAGTGTGTACATGGAAATTTCTTTGTAACTTATTTGGAGGAACGAATTATTGAGGGGGACCCATTGGACGTTTGGGGGCAGGCGGCCAATTTTTAAATTGTGGCCTGTTCATGTAATTTACATTATTGGTTCTAATTGTAGTTGTATCCATTGGTTCAGGCACAGGAGCGGGTCTTAGATTTAAAGGATTGGGTGAATGTTGGTTTTGGTGGGAAGTTTAAGGATTGGATTGGATGTTTGACCGATAGTTCGGTTGATTATTTGATTGGAATAGTGGTTGTTGGAATCGTTGAAATGGATTGTATTGAGGCCGTGGTGGTGGGGGTCGTGGAGGTAATTGTGGTAGATGAACCAGTTGCGGATAAAATGGTTGGTTAGAGTTTACCCTAGGATGTAATGGAGAAGCTGTCGGTAGTCTCTTTACTTGGACGTTACTATGGTGAGCGTAGTTAGCTCTCAATTGCTGATTCTCCAATTTAAGGCAGAGATTGAGGGCAGTTGGCAAATCTGCTGGCTCTCTGATACCTAGGAGTCTAGGCAGGTCTCCTCCGAGACCCCTTATAAAGGTATCTATTGCCTTCTCTCTATATGAGGATGTTAGATGATACAGAGCTTCCTGTGGAAGGTTCATACTGGCTATCTTATTTAGAATCAAGGAAAGATGATTATAGACGGATTGATAATAATTTTCTACTGTGTTATTACCCTGAACAAGTGTCGTCATCTGGTACTCTAACGTTCCCAGATCGCGTCTATCGGCATAATGAAGTGTTAAGCACTTCGAAATATAAATGGTATTCAGAATACCGAAGTAATTTGGTGTTCCCTTGCATTGATCGTAGATGTTTAATATCCTTTCGACGCTTTTTCGCGATGAACTAAATTCACCAGGAGTTCCGGAGAACTCCCTAAGACTGCGCACTACATCTGGAACTTTGTCCTGATCGCTCAAATTTGCCCTATACTGGTCATCGATTGTCTGGTCGATACCTCGTTGAAACGATGTATCGGGATTTATAATCGACTGAACCAAGTTTCTACATTCGTTGGCACAAACTCGGTTTACTATGCTAGTGATTAAACTTTCGAGTCCTGGAGTTGCTACAGGTTGAGATGAAGGTTGAGGATTATTTGTAGGAACAGTATTATCAATGTTTAGTACAGGTGGACGTATTATTGGAGGAGTCATATTGGACTTTTGAAGATTTACTTATTTTATGTGTAAATTAACTTGCTAATTCTATGGCTATCTTATTTTTTCCTATATTTTTTCTTAAATTTACTTTATGTCTTCATTACGTTCAATTTAAATTGACTTTTTTTTTCTACTTCGATTTTATTTAGATTTTCGTTTTTACTCATCGACTTATTTTGCTTATTTAATTTAAATTATTTTGTTCCTTCACGATTTTACTTTTATTATTTTTTTGCTTATATTTTTTGAGTAGATGATTAACAAATTATAATTTCTTAAAACCAACTTACACTATGATGATGATGATGTGGAATATTTCCCAACGCTGGTTTTTTTCTTTATTGATTATTTATCCACTTATACACTAACACAATATATTGTTCCAATAAACTTACAACTATACTATTATTATGCCCTAAAGTAACTGACCTGAAGGGTGCTCAATACTTATGTAATGGTTTTAAGAAAACTTAGTTCTAATGTTTTATTTAAATCGGTATTTTTGTTAATTTCAAATTAATTATTATTATTATTATTATTTTTTTTTTTATTTCATTTAAAGGAAAAACGTGGGAAAACCTTTTCGAACGCATTATTTTATTTTTTAATAAAAAAAAAAAAAAAAAAACTAAAAACTACCTTAACCTAATTCCAGGGCCGACCAACGCTGGTGAAATTGCTACTTTCCTTTTCGTCTTTTACAGTTACTAAGGCTCCTTTCTTCACTCTCCCTCATCGGTGACTTTGATCGATAGATTCTCAGTCTACCACAATTAGGTTCTAGGGACCCATGGTTTTTCACTGCACTTTCACTACACACTGCGAGCTACTTGAGGTCGTCTTTTTGTGTTTTGCGAACTATTTGAGGTCGATTCACGAAAAATACTTAGTGCAAATTATTTTCACCTGGGCCCCACGTTGGGCGCCAATTAATTTATTTTATACGGATTTCCATAAAAAAAATCTTTATTAAAAAGAACCGACCGCCTTCACGGCTGCTTAAGAACTAAATTACAAAATGATTTTCTTAAATTAACTTAAACCTACTCATCGTCGGCTGATTCTCATTCCCACGATGCAACGGCTACCAAATGCTGACATTTCGTCTGGACCATTTGACACCACCTGCATTCCATCACGTACAGTGTCATTACGCTTCATGCAGCGGAAACTTGTGGCACATTTTTCTCATGAACACAGTTGTCGTTAACTCATACAAGCTCGAATGAAGTGCTCTTATTCCCTATATATTTCAATAATACTTTGAGCAGTTTTATTTAAAAGCGATTGTGGGTTAACTTCAGCCATATTTTCCGATATAGCAGCAATTATAGGCAAGAGTTCTGTTTTATATATTTGTAATTTGTAATAGCTTGGAAAACTGTTTTCTTTTGGACAAACCCAAGCTCAGGTACAATGTCAAGCTTTGCTGCATAGTTTAAGTTTTATCCGGTTTTTAAGGAGACTCTGAAGAACGACCAGTCATTTCAGCAGCATAGCTTAGCTCCTCTGTACTATGTAGTATGTTGCGAGATGAGTTCTTGTACGTGACGTTTTTTCGTACGTTCACTACACTCTTCAAAATTCTTTGACCGTCTACCTTCTCTCGTCCCTGGTACATTTGGATATCAGTCTCACTTTCACGATTTAGCAAATTATCTGGTAACCCCAAACTAAGGTTTAGCCATCGTTCATTAACTTGCATGAACCGCTCCAGTTTTCTTTGGCACTCGTCCTATTTTTGCTTTACTTTTAGACAATAGAACTTAGAAAGGTTTTGAATTTTAAGCTCCACATCTTCAGTTGGCTCTTTTAAACCTAGTAACTCATGAATTTGTGCAGCAACGGTAATCAATTTCATTGACTTCTCACTTTGAATCCATGTTTGCAAGAGGTCACCATTTTTGATTGATAGAGCTGAACGTACAAAAAAGTCAATTATTGAGAAAGGCGCAAAATTTTTTCCGTGATTTAGTTAATATATAAATAGCTTATGATTAAACAAGAAAAACTTAAGAGTGTTTTTCGGTGTATTTAAGAAAAGTTGACTTAAATCTAAAATTCATTATTTTATTCTTAATTCGAATTAGCCACGCATTCAAGCCATCATATTAAAAAAACCACGAAATAGACACCATTTTTTTAAACGCCATATGATTTCTCATACCTTGACAATTATTATTAGCCATAATAAAATAATATTTTTTGCGCACAACTTAATATGTTAAAAACGAGTCAATGTTTACGGCTCTGTAACTGTTGCATGAGTTGACAAATCCAAATATTTTTAATGCAGTTAGAGCTAATATATGTTTGAGTTGACTTACCAATCAGTCAAAAATACCGCTAAAACAGTTGATTTTTTTATTTATTGATATGGGTCGTCCCACTGTGCGACGCCTCGAAAGATCTCCACTTCATCTTTATCGATCTGGAAAAGATCTTCGACAGATTATATGGACAGCACTAAGATCTCACAAAGTACTAGCGACGCACGTTAAAATGATGCAAGACATCACATAAAAGCGAAATTCAAATGCACGGTGAGAATAACTGGGGAATTCAAAGTTAAAGTAAGAATGCACCAAGGCAGTTGCTTTTTAATGTTGTGAAAGATTTTTTATTGAAGGCACATAGAGATGAAACTTCAACGTCTTCTTGTCTTTTTTGTTGAAAAAATGACAGCGACGGTGACCAAAATGTTACAGATATCTGCGGGAGTATCAAAACGACACCTAATTAGAAGTACGCGTATTCGCAGAAGCCTTCGTGTAAGGAAACCGATTGCGGAAAAGCTCCAGGTTGAGCACATCAGCTGGTACGGCCATATAAAAAGAAGATCATCGGAAAATCCTGTCCGAAAAGCAATATCGACTCAAGTCGAAGTGTGAAGAAGAAGCAGAAAAAAAAAATAATTGGATCACTAAACAGAAAATTCACGGCTTCAGTGATTGTGTGATGCAAAATAGAGCGGCTTGTAGAATAATATTGAGGTCCGCAACTTAGCCAACCCCACAAGCGGCGCAGCAGCAAGGCAGATACGTGGGAGAAATACTTAACATGAGATGTACGAGTACGTACGCGTTATATATTTCAATTTAAAAAAAAGAAGTACGGGGTCTATTAATCAAACTGTTCGACTCTGTTTGCTCTCGAGCAAATGACTCTTTGGGTAGAACTTCCAACGTTGGAACAATATCAAATCCCCGATCAGACTTTTACTTTGTACAGTAGAACGCTTAGGTCCGATGTGAATTATTTTCCTGCTTCAAACATGTAGCTCAACTTCATGAACGCTAATTTTGCAATGTTATACATACATGTAAGGCCGTGCTACAATGCACCAGGCTTGACTGTGACTGTGTTTCTGGAAAGGACAATATATTGAAGTGTCTTCGCATTGAAATCTACTAAATTTGTTTTTCATAAGATTTGAATCCCCAAATATATAAGAGAAAATTAACGGGCATCTCGGAGTGCCAGCATTATAGATTCGCTTATCGTGGTTATAAAAACACTACGAGATTATCCAGATTTTGTTTTAATGACCTGAATTGTTAGTAACTCCGACGATGAGGGATGCATATATACATTCACAAGCATGTAACGGGTGGGCTACCTGCTGGTTTAAAAAAATTACAGAAACAATGTATCGTATCTCCGCGGTAGGAAAAGAATCGATTTACGCTTGAACAATGTTGGGAAATATTGCAAACTTATGAGGGAGTGCTGTGTTGCTAAAACAGTACGAATTTTTCTGTCAAAATAATGCACCAACCGTGCCTGCTGTACGCAAGTGTGTGAAGAAAGTTCGTGAGATTGGCATGCTAATTGATAACACAAGTTATCCTCGTCTTCGTCCTGTGCGCTCAACCGAGTATATTGCTGCTGTTGCCGAAAGTTTTTTTTTTTTTTTTTTCCGAGGGTAGGTAAAAAATCTTCATGAAGACACTATGAGGATCGGTAGCGCGTGCTCATAGTAGTGTGAGATTTTTACTCACTAAAAAAACCTCCCTTCGTGATAAATTTCTTTGATTACATACTACAACTAAGTTTTGACTTATCCAGCAGTTTTTCTTTCACGTATTGAGATCGTTTGGCAGGTCCCTTTCCATTGAAAGTTCCTGCTTGTTCCGCAAATTAGGCGCGGTTTCTTGCTATCGCGTTAAATCGAAAGGTTTAGTCCTTTGTAGACGACGCAGTAGATTCCTCTCATCTAGAATTCGAAGGACTTCATTGTTAACGTGTCCTTGTAATCTGTCTTTATGCTTACGCGCGAAGTTTTTGATTTCATATTCGACTGTCGCAATTCCTAAATCTCTATCTATATCGCTATTTCTAATAAACCACGGTGCATTAACTATTGATCTTAGCACTTTATTTTCAAAAGTTTGTAAAATATTGACATTACTTATTTTGGTACAACCCCAAAGTTGTATTCCATATGTCCATATCGGCTTTAGCACTTGCTTGTATAAAAGCAGTTTGTTCTCTACATTAAGCTTGGAATGTTTTCCAAGTAACCAGTACATTTCTCTGTATTTGGTTTCGAGTTCTTTACGTTTTTTCTTCACGTGCGATTTCCACTTCAGCTTAGCATCAAGTGTCATTCCAAGATACTCCCTCCTTGCAAACGGAATTTGAACCGAGTTTGAAAAGATGGGCAAATTATTTATTTCTTTATAAGTAAAATTGACATGAACAGATTTGTTTTCGTTTAAAGCTAGTCGCCAAATCTTTGTCCATTCATTTACTTTATTCAATGCTTCTTGCAATTTTTCAGTCGATTCTTCGATCGTTTTACCCGTTGCCAGGATGGCAGTGTCGTCGGCAAATGTAGCTAAGACGGTGCCTTCTTCTTGCGGTATATCGCGAGTATATAATAGGTACAAAAGCGGTCCAAGGACACTTCCCTGCGGCACCCCAGCCCTTATTTCTTTAAATTCCGAATATTCGTTTCCGTGTTTGACTCGGAAAAGTCGATTCGTCAAGTATTTTTCTAGAATATTATATAAGTGTTCCGGCAGAACTTGTCGTAATTTATATTTCAAGCCTTCATGCCAGACCTTGTCAAAAGCTTGAGAAACATCAAGGAATATGCTCGAGCAAATCTTTTTTTCTTCGTAAGCTTTTTCAATTAAATCGGTTATTCTATGCACTTGGTCTATTGTTGAGTGCTTGGTTCTAAACCCAAACTGGTGATTGGGAATAAGAGATCCTTCTTCTATAACCGGCTGTAATCGCTTAAGTACTATTCTTTCGAAAACTTTAGACATAATCGGCAGCAGCGAAATAGGTCTATACGATTTTTTATCAATCGGTGGTTTTCCTGGCTTCAGAATCATTATTACTTCCGCGACTTTCCATTGACTCGGAACATATTCTAATCTTATCGCTGCGTTTATAATGTAAAGAAACTTAACTAACGCTTTTCTAGGTAACGATTTAAGAAGCTCTCCTGTGATTAGGTCGTATCCAGGAGCTTTATTCGGTTTCAGTTTCTTTATTTCTTGTTGAAGTTCGGTCAGCCTTGCATTTCTTACTGTGTAATTGTGAAATGCTATATCCGACGCATTATCATTTTCAGCAAGCGCTTGCCCATCAAATGGTTTAAATGTTTCTTCTAAATGGGCGGCAAAGACTTCTGCTTTGTCTTTATCATTCTTGGCCCATTCGTTGTCATTTTTCTTGATTGGGGCCGCTTGTATTTTCGGTTTTTTAATGCCTTTTATAGCTTTCCAGAGCGAATAATTGGAATCTTTGTCCGCTGTTAAGCTTTCAATGCTGGTTTGTATTGTCCGGTTTTTAAAATCAATAATGGCCTTTTTTAGCAAGTTACACAAGTGATTCAAATGCGATTTATGTTGAGGAGCACGAGTTTGTTGCCATTTTTTACGCGCTTTTCTCTTCTCCCTTACCATTTCTTTTATTTCCGGTGGATATTTTTGGGCATGATTGATTGGCGTTTTCCTTTGATAGGGAGTATTTTTCCACGCGGCGCACTGCAGAACTTCAACAAAACGATCAATTTCGATTTCGAGTTCAGAAAACGTCCTAAGTGATACTCTCAGTTCGGTATGTTCTTCAACGTCTTTTTTAAAGCCTTCCCAATCAGTTTTTCTGCTAGTTAGTCTAGCAGGTACATCTTTTTTAATTAGGCGTTCGCTCATCGTTAGAATGATAGGGGAATGATCGGAAGAGAGATCAAAACTTTCATCAATTTTAATACATTTGTCTGGTATTCCTTTTACAACAAAGAAATCGATCAGATCGGGTATTTTGTTGTTATCAGTCGGCCAATATGTTGGTTTACCAGTCGAGTGAAAGTCGCATCTGTGTTGCATGCAGGCGTTGTAAAGTGCTCTGCCTTTTTGTGAGACACATCTTGAACCCCAGAAGGTATGTTTTGCATTAAAATCACCGCCAATAATAAAATTCGGTCCAAGAGTGTTGAAAATATTTGTAAAATCATTTTTTTCAAGCCTGCAACGCAGTGGACAATAAATAGACGAGACATTGAAAGAGTAATGTCCATTTTTCACGCGTACAGTGCTCACTTGCATTGTTTCAAGCTCTATCATAATCTCTTCAGAGTGTACGATGCAATCTTTTATGATTAAAGACGATCCGCCTCTGGCTCTTTCCGACAGGTGATAAGCGTGATAGGTACTGTATCCAGTAATGTTTACACGCGATAGTTTCGTCAGGTGAGTTTCACAGATCAAACATATGTCAATGTCATTTTCCCGTAGAAATATTTCTAGCTCTTCTAGTCTTTGTATGAGACCGTTGGCGTTCCATGCAACAATTTTAAGAAGTTTCGTCATGTTCGTTTTGAAATGCTCCTGTTGTTAAGCTTATATTCAAGCTTCTCCAACCTGTCGACAATTAGCGTGTTTGTTTTTGTTTGCTCCTCAAGCCTCGCAAGGATAATAGAAAAGACGTGAGATACGGGGTTTTCCGAATTATCAGTGTTCGTTTTTATTGATGTTGATACTTGAGCACGCGTCTGCATGTCAGAATCTGATGGCTTTTCTTTAGGCGCTTTTACCTTAACGCGGTGTGGAATTTGATCGGTGTTTGATGTCGCAGCTTGAGCGTACGTAAGCGCGCCAGGGTCGGCTCGGTTGTCTCTAGTCACCTTTCTTGCAGCAGTTTTCGACTTTTCCTTATTTACCGGTTTTGAGGGTGGGTTTTCCGGCTTCATAAGTCGATCTCTTCTTTTTTTGTAATTCTTTGGCTACTTCACAGCCTCTGTAATTAGCCGGATGCTTACCATTGCAGTTAATACACGCTGCAGGGGTTTTTTTGTTTACACCACACTCTTGACTAAGATGTTTACCGGCGCATTTGACACATCGCGGTTCTTTTCGGCAATATGTTTGCGTATGGTTGAATCCTTGGCATCGCTTGCACTGAGGTATCAACCTTGTATTCTTGCGCATGGGTTCGATTTTGACTACGACATTCAGAATTGTTCTTATTTCGTAAATCTTTTCTAAACTCTCAGCCTTATCAAAGGTTAGCATAAAAAGAGGAAGCTTGCGCTTAACCATCGTTTCCTCGCCTTCCAATTTTTGCTTTTCCCGTTTAATTAAGTTTACCGCATCGACGATTTTAAAGTTTTTGTTCTTCAAATCGTGAACAACGTCTTCCTTTCGGCATGAGGCATGAAGTCCTCTAGCTACGACTCGTATCGGTCTTTCAGATTTATTTTCAGTTTATTAGATACTGAGCGGTAACTGTCTGAGTCCTTTACGTTTACTTTCCATTTGTTGTTGTTGAGCGATGTTACTTCAAAATCGGATAGCAACAAAGGTTTGAGAAAAGAATGCAGTTTATTATAGTCTGCAATTCCGATCACGTATATTGGTGGCGGTGGTCGTACCTTATTTCGTGGATTTTCTTCGGCACGCGTGATTATTTTGTCAGGCTGTTCTTTACCTTCTCGTTTATTTTGCGTGTTTTCTTGCCTCGTTAGCATTTCGGGCGAAGAGCCAGCTTTTCGTTTTTTGACAGGTCGTTTTTTTAGAATCCAATTGGTTTCCCGACTTAGTTCTTCATCATCCGTTTTATAATCCGTGTTATCGGGGACGATTGAACTCGCAGCAGACTCATTACGAGGTTTCGATGTATCATTAAATGCTTTATTTTCTGCTTTAAGTACATTTAATGCCTTTCTTAGTTCTTCGCAGAGAAGTTCTATTTTACTTAGCCTGGTCCGGAGTTCCATATTTTCGTCCGTTAGGCTTTGAATTTTCGCTGAAGTCCGTTGTTCGTGCGCCGACACTATCGATGTCGCCGGACTTCTAGTTCCGCACGTTTTCATGGTAGATCTTGATGTTGGAGATCTAACTACCCTAGTACCTTTTTTAAAAGGGTCAGATGAACGCAATAAATGGCTCTCCCCAGAATCCGTAGAGCCGACCTCCGAAGAGGGTGGATTTTCCAGTGTACCTGGACTGCCACCTGGGGTATTAATATCTTTCGTTTTGTTCATTGCATGTTTTTGTATACGCCATACTCGGTATACGGAGGGTGGATTTTAGTCGCCTCTTACGACAGGCATGCCTACCTCGGGTATATTCTAACCCCTACCCGAAGGGGTGTTGCCGAAAGTGTGCGCCTAAACCCGATAACCTCAACTGACCACAGATCTCAGCAATTGAGCATTACCTGAATTAGCATAAATACCTCGGATTATTCCGTTTCAAGATCCAACTGACTCAGGAGTTGAAGCAAAATGACCAACCGCTTCGTTATCGCTTCCCTGTTCAGATATTTTAAAGTATCCAGTAATCTATTTTTTGTACACTAAGGTTAATAATCGTGTAAACAGCCGTTTTGGTGAGCTTGCTTAGCCTCCGCAGAGCTCCGCTTCGACGCCCTTAAATATAATTTTATGCGGTGCTGTTAAAGTTCGATGTTATTCTGGCGATACAGAAAAGATTCAGGCACTCAAGCACAATATACCAGTCGCGGCAGACATTTAAATAAAATTATTTTCCATAAATAATCGGAAAGAGTACTCTAAACTAAAAAAACTTTAAAGCATGTTAAATGGATTTTTTTATAGCAATTTTAAAAAGAAACCAACAGATGACCCCCCTTTGGTTTTAGCATAATAATATTTTAAGGGTACTGTCATTGGAAAAACTAAAAATCTTTCTCTGGAATAGAAATGGTGAACAAGTCGAATATTAAACTGGGAGCTCAGTAAAGGCTTAAAGTAAGCATATGTACATATGTATAATCTATTGCAGAGCCCAGTATACTTATACTTTTGTAAAACCTGTTTCGAATAAATTGTTTGCAAATCCTTTTTTTCGAGTACATCAATAGAACTCCCTCTTGAAAGTTTACGTTTAAAAGCATAGGATGGTTACCATAGGCCTGGGAATTTAGAGTTTGATGCTCTCGGTACCTGTTTAATAAAAATAAAAGGAAGGTGAAAGCAGCTTTGGCTTCCTTTTAGCTCCTTTTTCTATTTTAATACATTTGTTAGGAAAACTTAGATTTAAACTTTAATACCACATGGATGGCAGTGTAACTAGGAGGCTTTTAGTTTGACGGCCAAGTTGTTGTCTCCACCTGGTACTGGATGCCAGTACACTAAAGAATGGTAACTGATTTTTTCAAACTACATAGTAACGTTCATTTTTATGAAGAGGAGTATTTTTTTTTTAAGTCTGTCCTACTAAATTACGAAATCAATTACAGTTCGGCATGGTGACAATTTTGAAATGCACAGTGCGATGTTACTGATATCCATATTTAGTTCAATCTAATATTATATCCACTTACCTGTTCACCTTAATTTCTACGACAAACTGATCTAATTCCTATTGCTGATACCCATTTCTAGTTCAATTTAAATATTATTGCATCCACTTACCTTTCACCTTATTTTTTCAAGATTTATTAATAGATTTCATTAAATTTCTACGACAAATGTTTCCTGATTAGTATATCGTAAAAATAATGAGGCTGATGGAAGCCCGTACTGACCTACCATTGAATCCAATTACCATGAATTCATACACAGATCGAAATTGTTACCCATACTCCAACGTCATAGAGTACATACAGTAGACTGCGCGTTGTTAAATGGAATAGGTATTCAAAAAAAAAAGAGAAAACAGTTGAAAGATAAATATTTAGGGCACATGTCAAACGAACAAGTTTCGCGATCAATCAGTTTTCAATACTACTGTAATTTTCACGGCCATGGGATTTAAATTTGTTTTTTTTTTTTTTCATCGAAATATTGCAGCGTACGAGTAAATCGTAAAAACAATTCGAGAATCGTGACTTCAGTATCGGCAACAGGCATAGCCAAAGAATTAAACCGTAGAAGAATTATTGACCTCAACAATCTTATTTAGAAGAAGGTATTCAATATTTCAAGGAACAAATTTTACAGGGCAGAAACCGGGGAAAAAATCTTGGAAGAATGAAATCTGTTTACGAGGTTCATTAAACTGTCACGATCGACGTTGATTGACGCACCTTAGAGAAAATTCCGAAGCATTTTGTTCGCAATCTCCTTTACGATTACCAATCAATAGCTCAAGAGCAAATTGTCGAACGACCAGTATGAGTACGAGCACTGACATCAAGTCATCGGTTCACGGTGTGGTCAATAATAGAATAGATTTCGACGAGGAAACAAATAACATTCATTTGCCGAAATGTAGAATCGATTTTTAAGAGTACTACACGTAAAATGTGTATTTTTAGAACACTGTAGTGATACTGCGTAGCTACGTGTACATTAGGAAGCTGATCACTTTAGAAAAAAAAACATGTTCCTCTCTACTATTTATTTATTGTACAAATGTGTAGACATTCTTTTTACTTTGTCCTGTAGAGCAAGTATTGTTTTCGTGCAAAATTTCGATCTCGAGATTTTAATTAAACTTGACATCAAGTCAACCATAATAGAGGAACTCAAAAAAGTGGGTTTCTGTCTACCCGTTCGTCTGTCTATACCTCGGGCTGTAGCCTAAACGGCTGAACGGATTTCTTCTAACTTCATAACTGATGTCCGTGTTGTAATGCCGAGAGGCGAAATTTGAATTTTCTTTCCAGCCTCAAAATTAAACGCACTTCACTTAAGGCTAATTTAAAAATAAATCCAATTTTCTCAAAAACGGCTATAACGATTTCAGTAAAAAATTATATCTGGGGTAATATGAACGTTTGCTATAAGACTGCGTACTCAGTTTTTTGCTAAAAATTACGAGTAACGGTACTTTACTTATTAGCGCGATTGTGAAAATGGGAAATTTATCTTAATGAAAAGGTATTGGAAGACGAGTATTTCCCAGAAGTTGTAAGCAATAAACGTTGCTCCTTATTGGCTGGTAGTTAGAATTTATCTTACTGGAACTTCTTTTCTATACATGTTATACAGAATACACCGCATTCCCATTTATGGGACTTGTGCAACTTGTACTTGTACAACTTGTACTTGTAGAACTTGTACTTGTACAACTTGTACTTGTACAACTTGTACTTGTACAACTTGTACTTGTACAATTTGAACAATTTTATTTTGTTTATTTAAGAAAAACTATCCAGGACATTGAGAGAGCAACTAAAGAGAAACACTTCCATATGCAATTGAATTTAGTCATGGAAGGTGAGGTACAAATAAATAAAAATTTCAAGTAGCATCTTCCGATAGAGGTAATTTTTCAAAATGACCATGTCTTTGGTTATGTCTTTTAAAAATACAAACTCTTTAAATATAAATATTTTTTTAATTTTTTTTTTTTTGTAGTTTGCAGTATATAATACTAATTACAAGCTAACTTACTCATATTACAAACGTTTATTTAATTCAAGTGGCAATGTGCAAACTATGGTAATTCATATTGTACCTTCAGAACAGTTTATTATACTAATTGAAAATATTTACATTTTATAAGCATTAATAGTTTCAAAAATTATTTTGAAACAATGTCTAAATTTATTTTCCTTTTTGAAAGAGGATAGATTAAGTTCGCAGCAGTGCTCACTGTTCGTTTTGGATGAGAGACGGTATCCAGAGTTATATCAAATAAAGACTATGTTTGTATTAGTGCGATGTTTTTTTTAACATAATAATTAATTTTAAAATTGTCCCAATACTTGAGTTAGTAAACCTATAGGTACTAGTATTAAAGCGAAAAAAAATATAAAAGATATTTTTGTGTGGGACCTTTTGGGAGTATGTCAGGTTAGACAGATGTGTGCCTTGTGATTTGCTTGTCACTGCCCACTTTGGCCAATATTCGGGCCCATTTTGCCCATATAAGTTTTTACCCTGGGAACTTAAAAAGAAAGAAAGAAAAGAATTCCACCGATTTAGAACCACCCAAATAAGGATATGAATCTTAGGAATTTTTTCAGCTTGATTTTCCTCCAATTGCAAAAGTGACTGCCAAGTGTCCTCATTCTTTTGTTGGAAAGGGTAGGACATCACATAGTAGGTGACTAACAGACTCAATTTCTTCTTCGCCAATGCAGCTTCTGCAATAATCGTTATGTATAACGCCGAGGCGCTCCGAATGAATTCCAATGCCATAGTGCCCCTAATGATGCCGGAGACGTCTCGTGTGTTATTCCGATCTAGCGCATTTTAGCTATACTAGTAGTTTCGTTGTCTTTGAGCTTAATAATAGAGCTAATGGGATTTCTTACAAAGGGGATAGACTGTGAAATATGTAAGGCTGATTTTTTCCTTGCAAGTTCGCCTGCTCTTTCATTACTTGGAATATTCAGTTCTTTTCTGAGTGTCGTGAGGTGCACATCTCATTTGAAAGCTTATTGCAATTATTTGAAAATGCGCAGCGAATTGTTAGTAATGCTCTGGGAGTGGAAGTATCCGACAGCCAAATAGATAATTGCTACGTTCAGAAGGTGCAGAGAAAGAAGAAAGGTGATGTGAATGGTATCTCTCCATGCAAATCTATCATCTGCTTACGGTTCTCAGATGCTTCTCTTAAGCAACGGATCATGAAGTAGAAGGAGAAATAGAAAGAGAAAATTACTTTGTGCATTCTTGGCAGCACAAGCAGCAGCAACAGAGGGGGAGATAGTGGCGAGAAATCTCTTATTTACATTTATGATGCTCTTACCAAACATAATCAGACATTGCTTATGTAAGCTAAGGCGGCGAAGAAGGAGAGGAGTTATAAATATGTGTGGTATATTAATAATCAAATTCTAATTAGAAAGGTGAAGATAGTAATGTCATTGCATCAAGGTCATTTGATGATAATAAGCTTATTTAGTAAATTGTTTTTTTCGCTTTACTTTATTTTTCAAAATGAATTCAGAATATGATATTGATAAAGTTGACATTGTTACCTACAATCTTATTGGTATAAATTATGAAGAAGTATTTTCATCCACAACATATTGTGAAAACAAACTTTTCGTTATACATCAGAATATCAGAAGTCTAAGAGACTATTTTGCAGCTCTTACATCTCACTTGGACTTTTTTGCCTGCATTCCAGATTTGGTTTTTGTATCTGAGATTTGGATCTACAATTTTGAAATTAGAAACTATAGTATTCCAGGTTTTAATTGCTAATGTGCTAATTGTAATACAAATTATGCAGCGGGCGGTGTTGGCTGTTTTGTAAAGCAAGATTATGATTGCGTTGTTCCCGATTTGGATTTTTTTAGTGCTGACATTTTAAAATTAACTTTTAAAATTGACAATGAAGTCTGTGTCATCTTTAGTGTTTATACATTGCATAAATTGAACGTTTCGGTCTTTGTTTAAGAATTTTCAAATATTTTAAGTAATGAAAAATCAAAAAATTTTATTATCTTGGGTAAGTCATCCAACACAACATTTTAGAAAATAGTAATGTTGTTTCATCGTATTTGACTTTATTGGCATCCCAAGGTTTAGTCTCTTTTATTAACAAGCCAACTTGGTTATTATCGGGAAAGAGCTTAGATTACATTAATGGAAAAAGATGATCGTATGTAATTTAAAAAGGATGTAGCGCTTTAGACAGGTTAAATTCCAATGAAAGTTCCTGCGGTTTTCACGACCGGCATATACTATGACGCGAGGTCAAAAGGTTTTGTCCATTGCAGACGACGAATTGAATTGTTCGCGTCAAGTAGTTGAATGAAGTTACGGTTACAATGGCCGTGAACACGATCTTTGTGTTTACGAGCAAAATTTGTTATCTCTTCGGCGACGGTGGGAATTTCCAGGTCCCGATGAATATCTTCGTTACGTACGTACCACGGTGCGCTAACGATCGTTCTAAGAACTTTATTTTCAAAACTTTGTAGGATGTTTCTATTGCTTTCCTGGTACAACCCCATAGTTGTAGACCATACGTCCACACTGCCTTTAGCACTTAGCAGTTATAGATAAGCAGTTTGCTATATAGGCTCAACTTCGAATGTTTTCCGAGTAGCCAGTACATTTGTCGGTATTTGTTTTCGAGCTCGTCACGTTTCTTTTTTACGTGCGATTTCCATTTAAGCTTAACATCTAGAGTCATTCCTAGATATTTTGCTTCGTTCGCGTATGGTATTTGAGCCGAGTTTAAATATACGGGTAATCTGTCCACTTTTTTGTAGCAGTTTGATAAGAGCTTTATTCGGTAATTCCTTGACCACCTGCGTCGTTATCAAGTCGTAACCCGGTGCTTGTTTAGTCTTTAAATTTTTAATCACTTCCCTCAGTTCAATCAATGCAACTTTTTTTACTTTAAAGTTGTCAGATGTCGTGACTGGAGAGTCGGGCGTTATCAAAGGGTCATCGAATGGCTTAAACGTTTCTTCTAAGTACAAAGCAAAAGTTCTGCCTTTTCTTTGTCGCTCTTGGCCCAATTTCCATCGTTTTTCCGAATTAGTGGCGCTTGGATTTGAGGTTTCCGGATACCTTTTAGCGCTTCCAAAGTGAATAATTTGATTCTCTCCAGTGGAGAGATTTTCAAGGTAGGTCGCTATCTTATTGCTTTTAAATTCCCGAATACTATCTCAAAGGAGATTGCATAGTCGGTTAAGGATCTTTTTTGTGCTGCGGTGCTCGACTTATTTGCCTTCATTTTCGTGCTTTTCTTTTCTCCCTCACCAGTTCAATGATTTCACTTGGATACTTTTCGTTGCGGTTAATCTTATAGCTTCTAGAAGGAGTGTTTCTCCATGCCGCTCTTTGGATTGCTTCCAGGAATCGATCAACTTCGTCCTCCAGTTCACAAGGTTTTTTATGTGATACATTTAAGTCGATATTTGTTTCGCAATCATTTCTAAAGCCCTCCTAATTTGTTCTATTGCTAGTAAGTCTTGGAGATCCTTCTTTCTTGATCAACAATCCAAAAAGTAAAAAAATTACTGGAGAGTGGTCAGAAGAGAGATCAAAACTTTCTTCGACTCTAATAAATTTATCGTAAATACCTTTTGAAACGAAAAAATCGATAAGATCGGGAATTTTTTCTAAGTCGGTTGGCCAATAGTTGGGTTTTCCTGTCGAATAAAAACAACAACCGAATTCATTTGCCACTTCGTAGAAAATGTATGTGTACAACTTGAACACCAGAAGGTGTGCTTCGCGTTGAAATCTCCACCAATAAGGAAATTTGAACCAAGGGCATTGCAGACACGAAAGTAGTCTTTTTTTCAAGCGAGCATCGCGGCGGACAGTAAACAGACACGATGTTGTAGCTCAGGTGTTTATTTTTAACCCATATCGCGCACAACTGAAGTTTTTCCAGCTCTATGTTTATATCGACCGAGTGTTCTATGTTAGTTTTAATGAATAAGAACGATAATTATAATGTCGATATTTTCTCTCATTAGAAAAATTTCTAATTCGTTAGATTTTTGTAAGAGTCCGTTTGCATTCCATGTTATAAATTTAAGCAAATTTACGATTTAGATATAAGGTTAGCCCTACAAAAGCTTTCGACGTTACTGAGACGTTCGAGAATTCGTTTGTTCGTTTCACATTGTTCCTCGAACTAAATGCAGTTCAGAATTTTTTTCAATGGATCAGAGGGTGGCCAGTCGTTTCGTCTGGCTGCTTTGACTGCAGCCTGAGAATACGTCAGAAAGCTGGGATTCGTTGACTTATCCGAGGTTATTTTTCGTTCAGTCTTTTTAGTGGACGACTTCGACGTACTTTTAATCAGCTTAGAGGGCTGATTGACTGGTTCAAGAGTCTGCACTGCTGATTCAAGCGTCCTTTCTGCCGGAGTCTGTACAACTGGCTTACGAGCCCGATCAGTTTGCTTAGCAACGCGCTAAATCTGATAAAGGTGCACCAACGACTGTAGAAACAATTTTCAAAAACAAACAAAGACTAACCATTCGTAGACCAAACTTTGCAGAAGACATTGTAACCGAAATTATCCACACAAATATTTATTGTATTAATAACCAAGAAATTTAGAAATTTTAACTATAATAGACAAATTCGCCAAATTTGCTGCTGGGTATATTCTACCTTCAAGAAATAGTATAATAATTTTAAAATCACCTAAAAACTTTATAATCCTACAGGTATTCTCCGAAAATAAGTCTGCGACCAAGGCGCAAAATTCACTGCCAATATTTTCAAAGACTTCTGCAGACGATATCAAATCAACCTCCCACCCCTGTGGGTTAGGGGACAGAATTTACCCAATAAAAATTATGCAATGAACAAAACTAAAGGTATTGATATCCCAGGTGGCAGCCCAGTTCAGCTGGAAAGTCCACCCTCGCAAGAGGCATGCTCTACGGATTCTGAGGAGAGCTATTTATTGCATCAAATTTTAATTAACCCATTTAGGAAAGGGGCAAGGCTACAAAGATCTCCGTCTCAAAACACTTCTCCTAAAGCTCAAAATAACAGTCTCGCGAACCCGGATGTGTTAATTCGGGAAACTCAAAAATTGAAACAGAGTACTCTGGAAAATGAAAACAGCGAGCTCCGAAAGAGGTTCGACGAAATGGAGCTGTTGTGTCGGAAATCAGAGAATAAAGTATCTTTGCTTCAAAAGGAGTCTTCACAAATGCAGACAGTTGTTCATGGTGAGCGTTCACTACAGAACGGACGAAGAAGAACTCGCGCGCGAAACGGATACTCAAACGAAGATCATCTAAAAAACGTAAGGCCGGTTCATCGCCCGACGTTATTCCGTAACACGGACCTAATCGCAAAGCACAGCGAAAAGCAGAAAAGCAAACTGACAAATATAAAAATATTACAGGCGTTGCAGAAAAATTGTCTGTGAAAAATTTTAAAAACAACGATCGCTACTGAATTAAAAGTAACTTCATTGCGAAACGATGAATGGAAAATCAAGGTTAATGACGCTGAGGGCTACTGGGCTGTATCTTAAAAGCTTAGCAATGAAAACACTATATGGCATATTTATGAAGGCAAGTCTGAGAGACCTTTAAGAGTCGTAGCTAGAGGAATTCATCCATCATGCGCCAAAGAAGACGTTATATGACAGCTGACTTATGCGATAGAGGTTATAACATTCTTGACGCTGTGAACCCTTCCAAAAAAAGTGAAAAAATGACCCGACCATGGAGAAGAAGCTATAGTGAAACTTATACTTCCGCTTTTTGTGCTATCGTTAGATAAAACGGAAAACCAGGAAAAGATATACAATATTCGTGCAATACAATCATGAGTGTGGTCGTTAAAATCGAGCCACGACGTGTCAACATGGAGACAATCCCTCAATGCAAGCTTTGCCAAGAGCTTAATCATATGCAGGCGTACTATTGGAAAGAGCCGCACTGCGTTAAGTGCGCTGTAAAACACTCTTCTGAAAATTGCAGTTTGAGCAAAAATGAAAAAGCAATTTGCGTTAACTGCAAAGGAATGCACCCAGCAAATTATCGCGGTTGCGAGGTTGCGGGGAACTACAGATGCGACGGAGAAACGCCGACTGTGCGGGGAACGAAATCAGTCGATCGGGTTCCTAAGTCGTTAGAGCGTGTTGCTAAGCAGACAGAGCGGGCTCGTAAGCCAGTTGTTCAGACTCCTGAGACTGAAAGAACGCTCGAATCAGCAGTGCAGACTCTTGAACCAAGCAATTAGCCTTCTAAGTCGATTAAATATCCACTAAAAAGACTGAACGAAAAATAACCTCGGATAAGTCAACGAATCAAAGCTTTCTGACGTATTCTCAGGCTGCAGTCAAAGCACCCAAACAAAGCGACGGGCCACCGTCTGATCCGTTGAAAGAAATTCTGAACTGCATTTACGCTAAGTTCGAGGAACAATGTAAAATGAACAAACGAATTCTCGAACGACCCAGTAACTTCAAAAGCTTTTGTAGGGCTAACCTCATATCTAAAGCTAAGAAGTTATGAACTCTTTGCTTAAAATTATATAAAATTATATTAAATCTAACGAATTAGAAATTTTTCTAATGAGAGAAAATATGGCATTTGTTTGATCTCCAAATTATATCTAACAAGGGAATTGCAAATAAGGATAAGAGGCTACGTTGGTTATCACGCCTATCATCCTTCTTATAGAGCGCGGGGCGGTTCGTCTTTATTCATTAAAACTAACATCGAACACTCGGTCGATATAAACATAAAGCTGGAAAAACTTCAGTTGTGCGCGGTAAGGGTTAAAAATAAACACTTGAGCTACAATATAGGTTCATCCTCTTCGATTACTTACCTTGTCGCGGTGTGTATGCTCAGTAGGATCTAGTGGTCCTGGAGGGCGATTGCAGCAGGGTCACACAAGCTGTAAGGTCTCCAGAGGAAGGTCCGAAGCTAAAGAGTAATCAACCTGATTCTAGTTACGGTGTGAGCAGATAGTAAACCGTACCCAAGGATGCAAGGCTGATGGTCAAATCAGAAGCTAACGAGCTCCTTCAGGTGCCCTGGCATGGACCTGTCGTAAGTTACCTTATCGCAGCAGAACCGGCTATGTTGCGACAGTTTCCATACAGGCTAACTCGTGGGAACATGCATAAAAGAAAACAAATAAACAAAACCAATACAAAAAATAAATGAGACCGGTCCTCATTTGAAACCGGACGGTAGCACGCGATCAAGCTGTTTACCGGTAAAACTCCAAAGGCACTGGGCAGCAAAAGGATTGTGGATTCACATGGTCCTTCTGCTGCCAAAAGCCGCACGGGGCCTAACAAAGGAACTTTGAAAACCTATAAAGACTCTTAGGGAGCGGGTTGTAGCTCCGGCTCACGACAAGTCGCTCCCTCAAACCAGATGTACAAAGATCGTAGCTCAGCTGGCCATATTCTTCAAAAATTCAGCAAAATTCCGGAAAATAATATGAATGATAGGCTGAAAACCCTAGTCGATTGGGCCAAAAAGGTCGTCAGTAATCAACCTGACAAGACTAGCAGAGACTTAACGTCTAAAAGACAGATATCGTTGGAAGAATCCGTTTCGGATTCAAAAAGACCTAAGGTGCATAACACCAGCACCTCCTCCAGGACATCCAACGTCACATCGAAGTCATCTAGTGAAATACTTAAGGACAGGTTTATACTGGCTGTCATCGATAAGAACGATATCGATAGTACAATCACTTCGGATAAATGGATTATGATCCCAGACAAACTGGCATTCTCCAAATCAGCAACCCGTCGCTTTCTACTCACAACTGGAAGGTCGCCAAGCTGGAGGAGTAGAGGTGACTTTATAGATGCGCATTAATTGTGATCAATAAGGAATCTCTTGCTCCTTTGGCGAAGACTGAAGGTGTGATTAGCTATGGGTTCGATGATATAACCTTGCAAGTCTACAAAAAGGACGAGGTAGATGCTGAAAAACTTCCCCCTCATCCTTCAGACCCTATTGTAGGTATTTTAGACACTGAGAAATCACTGAGAAAGTTAAAGTAATTTTACTTCCTAATTACAGTGATAGGGATATAACCGTAGCGTTGCTAGAAACAAGCAAACGCTGCCATTATCTAGCATCAGCTTATCTCGCCCACGACATTATAGACTCTCCTAGACCCAATATGGCAAGACTGGTCGCAGACGGTGAAAAAAGTAAAACTGGAATCATAGTTGGCTGTGATGCTAATACTCACCACTCCGCGTGGGGTAGCTCTGACATTAACGAAAGAGGTGAGTTGCTTTTTGACTATATTTTAAAAACTAACCTCATTTTGTGTAACATCGGTAATGAACCTACATTTATAATTAGAAACCATCAGGGGGTTCTAGATACGACTCTTGTCTCCGACAACATTAATCATATGATCAAGAACTGGAAGGTATCTGGTCAACACTCTTTTCCTGACCACCTGTACCTTCAATCTAGTCTTGATGACGATCCTCTGGCCCATTGGTTTACAGAAATATTCGTAATACTAACTGCCTCAAATATAGGGAAACTTTAAAGAAATTGGTAAATTCCGACACTCTAAAGTCCCCGAATAAAACTCAAGAGCTTAATTGAATGGTTAAGGACCTTACCTTGGCATTCAATAAAGCGATGTCTTCCTCTTGTCCTTTGGTTAGGGTTAGGGGCAAGAAAAAACCACATTGGTGGACCTCTGATCTTGGACCACTCAGAAATACTTGCAGACATCTTTTTAAAAAAAGGCAAAAGTACAAGAGATGCATCTGACTGGGACTCGTACAAAGAATCTCTAAAAACATATAAAAAAGAATTGAGGAAAGCCAAACGTAATTCTTGGAGACTCTTTTGTGGCAAAATAGAAGAATCTTCTGAGGTATCTTGGCTGAGAAAAATTGTCTCGACAAAACGTTCAGCGCCCAGCTGTGTACTAAAAACAGATGGGTCTTGGACAACTTCCAGTGTAGACACATTAAATTTACTTATTGATACACACTAACCAAGTAATTCCCTGACTGCCAACAATATCGACTCTATCAAGTCAAATGCTCAAAAAGCCAACCTTTCAAGTCTGATTGCGCAGGACAAACTCCTTTGGGCGCTACATAGCTTCAAACCATATAAATCCGCTGGAGCAGATGGTGTAACACCTGCCGAACTACAAATGTCATCTGACATTATCCTGCCAGTTCTAAAAAATACTTTTCAGAGCTGTCTGAATCTGGTCCATATTCCGCATATATGGATAGAAGTCAATGTGGTACTCATGCCCAGAGCTGGTAAATATTCACGTGCCAGTCCAAAAAACCTGAGACCTATTAGTCTATCATCGTTCCTTCTAAAAACACTAGAACGAATGATTGATATCCACTTACGTGGTAGTATTGCCACGCGACTATTGTCCACGGCTCAACATGCATACTGTAAGGGCAAATCAGTCGAAACAGCGTTAGTCAATAAAATCGAAAACTCCATGTGTCATAAGGAGTACATTATGGTAGCTTTTCTAGATAATGAAGGCGCTTTTAAGAACGTCTACTGATCTGTGATAATCAAAGCACTGTTAAATCTAAAGATAGTTCACTTGGCAAGCTGATTAATTTACTGCTTAATGGTCGAATTATCAACTCAAAGCTGGGTGGGTCATCTGTCGGAAGCTATGTCAGCAGGGGTACCCCTCAATGAGGCATCCTATCCTCACTTCTTTGGAATCTGGTGGTCAATGAACTACTGCTAATCTTGGAAGCTGAGGGTTGCGAAGTTATCGCTTATGCGGACGATGTTGCTATAGCAGTCTCTGGTAAACACCTCACTACCTTAAAAGAGCTCCAACAAATCCCTTTGAATAAGCTATTTAGATGGACAGCTCGGTGTGGTCTAGGAGTAAACCCCACAAAACCGAACTAGTCCTCTTCTCAAGGAAATACAAGATCCCACCTATTAACCCTCCATCTCTTAATGGAACAAGCTTAATTTTCTCCAAGGAAGCAAAATACCTAGGTCTTATTTTGGATAGTAAATTAAGCTGGAAACCTAATGAAGAGGAAAGAGTTAAGAAAGCCACTGTCGCACTCTTCTCATGCAAAAAAGCCATTGGGTGCAAATGGGGATTACAACCCAGACTAACTCACTGGCTCTATATCTCGGCCATAAGATCGATCCTCATGTACGGGGTAGTTGTCTGGTGGACTACCTTGGATAAGGCAATAAATCAGAAGTTATTAAGCAAAGTCCAACGTTCAGCTTGTCCTGTGCATTAGTGGAGCACTGCGGACGACACCTTCCGCAGCTATGGACATTATTTTTCATTTAACACCCCTTGATATTTATGGCAGGCAAATAGCAGCTAAATCAGCTATTCGACTTAAAGCTACTTCGCAGTGGTCTAAAAAAATGTATGGTCATGCCTCCATCTTAAATAAATTTAATATCCTCCCTGAAGACATTGACTACACCATCCCCAAGTTAAATTTTGAGAAAAACTTCCAAGTTACCATCCGTTCCAGAGCATTCTGGGAAGGAGGTACATTTTACCGACGGTTAAAAAACTGACGACGGGGTGGGTGGTGGTGTCTTCTCTGATAGGCTTATTTTAAACCTCTCTTTTCGTCTCCCAAACCATTGTAGCGTGTTCCAGGTGGAGATAATGGCAATAAGGGAAGTCTTGCCTTGGATAAAGGAAAACGTGATATTGGCCATTGATATCTGCATCTTTTCAGACAGCCAAGCCGCAATCAAATCCCTGGAATCTCCCTCAATATATTCTTTAACAGCTGCCGATCATCTTTTATAGACATGGCAGAGCAGTGTAATATTCACCTAATTTGGGTGCCGGGCATAAGGATATTCCAGGGAATTGTAAGGCTGACGAACTTGCCAGACATGGAACAACAATACCCATCCTTCCGGGCAAAAGTTTACTGGGTATGCCTATCGCTACATGCAAAATTAAATTAAAGCTGGATGCTAACGTAAAGACAAATTCTAGGTTGACAAGGAGTACAACTTGTCTAGCGACAAAACAGATCTGGAGCATGCTGGATCTGAAACGCTCAAGGAAAAAAAAATTGATTTCTCTAAATCGGAAGCATATTAGTGCTGTTATAAGTGTCATTACTGGACACTGTCTAATAGGCAAGCATGCAACAAGGCTTGACGTATTCTCTAACGATTTCTGCAGAAGCTGCATGGACGAGGGGGAGGAAGAGACTATTCTTCACCTTCTTTGCAACTGCCCAGCTCTCTCTCATCAGAAGCTCTAAATGGTTCAACGAGTGGGCTGGAGAAATTCTCTACGAAGTGGTAAATGAATTCGGTTGTTGTTTTTATTCGACAGGACTCAGATAAATTTCCCGATCTTATCGATTTTTTCGCTTCAAAATACATTTACGAGAAATTTATTACAGTCGAAGAAAGTTTTGATCTCTTTTCTGACCACTCTCCGGTAATTTTATTACTTGGTGAAGAATTGGTCAAGAAAGAAGGATCTCGAAGACTTACTAGCAATAAAACAAACTGGAAATGCTTTAGAAATGATTGCGAAACAAATAACGCTTTAAATGTATCACTTAAAACAGCTTCTTAACTGGAGGACGAAGTTGATCGTTTCGTAGAAGCAATCCAACGAGCGGCATGAATAAACATTGTTGTGAGCTAGGGTTGGCCACGGAGGCGTCTTCGGTGCGAGTAAGGAGGACGGCGGTACGCTCGCGGTTGCTCGGCTCAGCTTGTCGGACGGAGTGGTTCTTGTCCACCTTACTTCACACCACCTGCTCAGTACAAAAAATCTCGTGCTATTTTGATAAAAAAAAAACAAAGGAAAGAAGAAAGCTACTCTACTTAGACTTCGGACGGACTTCAAAAGATAGAAAACGGAAAGCAAAAGGAAAATCCAAGGACTTGTGCCTATGGCCAGGAGAAAAATTGGGAAGGACCCCGCGAAACTTACCCTACCTATCCTAAACTAAACCTAAACTAACCTAATGTCTTAAACTAACCTACAGCTACTCCCTATCCTGCAAATTGTCCTTCCCCTTTTCTCTCCTCACCAAACGGGTTCACCAAGTACCAAAGGTACGTCTGGTGGAAGTGGCAAAAGCTGGCCTGCCCACCCTTTGTGTCTAATGACACAACCGATTGCTATCTCTTTGGCCAATGATTGTGAGAGATAGCCCCTAAACGCGCTCCCCAGTCACGACCTAAATCCGTCGTAGAAGAAGTCTGTTAGTCGTCACGTTATGTCGTCATTGTTCGTAATCGTCCTGTCTTGTCCCCGTGTATCTACAGAAGGACGGCCCGACCGGCATCCACACACCAAATAAAAATATGTCTTAATCGCACAAATTTACTTAAACTTTGTTGATGGGCTCATTACCCTATTCAATTTATTATAAAATTTAAACTTAAAACTACTATTAAAAATAAAACTCCTTACCTTTCTGCCAAGAATCTAAAATAATATTTTCAAAAAAAATTTGCGTACTCACGGTTTTTTTTTTTTTGTTCTCAGTCCCCCATTGTCCTGCCGGCAGCACAATGAAGCTTGATGTTTCTCCTCCTATTGCGGAGATAAAACGCAACGCCAAAAAAAAACAACGTGACAATTCTTAGCAGAATTAACAATTATCACTATATCCTAATCTTAATTTAATTTGACCACTAATTCCACTAAAATTCCAAAATTAAACAACTAAATACCACTAAAATTTAAAAATTAAACAACCGAATCAAAGAGGAAAAATAATTCAAAGAAAATTTTGAGAAAAGGGCAATGCAGCCTTGAAAGTTCACTATGGACTGGGTGGCCGTGGTGTAGTGGTAACATCATCGCTTGTCACGCTACAGGTTCACGGTTCGGATCCTGATGTCAATAATCATCTATTTATTTCGCATGAAATAAATAAAAAGTCGATCAATTGCGAAAGCTTATGTCAACTCTACTGCGAAGGCATAACACTGGCAGTAGGGCGGTCATATGGCTAAAATGCAAGTTGACCGTGATGATGACATCAGAAGGACGGAAAAAATACTGTGAATCATGAGCAACGATAAAAAAGCAAAAACAAACAAGCTCCCCAGTTATCTGGACAGCCACCCTTGGAGTCCACTCGATATCAGCTGAGTTTCAAACCAACTACACCAATCTGTCTTTCTCTCTGTCTCTCCCCCTTTCCTCAAAACGCCCGTGTCCTGAAATTAGTATAAGGGTATTCATAACCCCTTTCACACGTGCAAATTACAAACAGAAAAAAAAAAAAAAAAAAAGGAGATTCAGAAGGAGTAGCAGCACTTTAACTTAAATTTTAAATTAAAATTTTGAATTTTCCACTTAACGCAGTTCACTGTACACTGTGTCCCACGGAGCTCCTCCTGGGGGCGTTGATTTTGATGTGGGGGAGCACCTCTTGTTGCCGTTGTTGCGGACCACCGCCACTGCTATTCACTGTGTGCACCGGACCCTGTCCTGTTACAACGGTGGTTCTTGAACCGGTTCTGGCCGGGAGACGGTAAGCGGCGGAATGTATGCGGAGCCCTGAGCTACTGTTTTTTCGTTAGACGCTGCCTCAGAATCTCTGCTATCCTTCCATGTAATGCTCCCCCGATTCTATTCGATGTCTCCAAGTTTACTCTCTTTAAAAGAAACCAAAAAAAATTCTTCTCTCAGCTGAGACGTCCAGCTGTTCGCACTTGACTTTGAAAATTGATCTACTTGGCGTCGATGCTCTAACCCGTTGTTTCTCTCTGGGTTATCTGTTTCCCATTGCCCTACTTTTCGTCTCTTTCTTTTCCTTTGTTTTACGTGGTCCTCTCTTTGTTAGTTCTCTTCCCCTTTTTATTTGTCATATGTTGTCTTTGTCAGCTGTGAGTAGTGTTTTCTTTCTTTTTTTTTTTGTTGGAACATTGAAATGAGAAATTTTATTTTCCAATGTCCTACGTCTCGTTAGTGTCGGTTACAAAATCTTCGTTTAAAACAAAAAATCCTGAACGATAATATACATAATACAAAAAACGAATTCTATGTTCCTTACCTAAGCCCTGAACTACAGATAATTTCTCGATCGCCATTAATAAATTTGCGAGAGAGAGAGACGAGTGTATCTCCCTCCCTCATGTCAGCTGATTGTTGAATTTCTTTTTTTAATTTTTGCGAGGCGAATCGCTGTTTTTTTTTGTAATTGTTTTATTTTTTTTAAATAAATTAAAAGAAAACCCACCCTAAAAAAAACCGATACGACAAAGTAGACAAGCTGCAGTAGGGTTACCGCGTGTAGACACCACATAGAACCAGGTATGTTGGAGTTTTTTGTATTTTTTTTTTTTTTTTTGTAATTGATTTTGAATTTGAATTTCAAAATAAAAACACCAAAACCCACCCCTGGAATGGGGTTTTTGTGTGTGCAAGGACCAGTGCGTCCTTGTACACCCTCTGCACGGACAGACGACAGGAAGGGCGATTGCTGAATTTGCTGTTGTGGGTGGATAACATCAAATTCCAGGTATAGCAATATTTTGTTTTTTTCTCTTGTTGTTGCTATTCGCTACAGTCGAGACAGCCGCAGGCACTCGTAACAACACTCCCTCTAGAAGCTATAAGATTAACCGCAACGAAAAGTATCCCAGAGAAATAATTGAACTGGTGAGGAAGAAAAGAAAAGCACGAAAGAAAATAAAAGGGTTCTTAACCGACTATGAAATCGCCCTAGAGATAGTATTCGGGAATTTAAAAGCAATAAGATAGCGGCCTAAATTGAAAGTCTATCCGCTGAAAGAGAATTAAATTATTCAATTTGGAAAGTGCTAAAAGGCATCCGGAAACCTCAAATGCAAGCGCCACCTATTCGGAAAATCGATAGAACTTGGGCCAAAAGCGACAAAGAAAAGGCAGAACTTTTGCTTTGCACTTAGAAGAAACGTTTAAGCCATTCGATGGCCCTTTGATAACGCCCGACTCTCCAGTCAAGACATCTGACAACTTTAAAGTAAAAAAAGTTGCATTGATTGAAGTGAGGGAAGTGATTAAAAATCTAAGACGAAAAAAGCACCGGGTTACGACTTGATAACGGCGCAGGTGGACAAGCAATTGTCGAATAAAGCTCTTATAAAACTGCTATATTTGATTAACGCTTCGTTCATATTGCTCTACGTTCCGAGACAATGGAAAGTCGCCGAGATTATAATGATCCCGAAACCAGGTAAACCTCTGAATGAGAAGAAATCATATCGGCCTATTTCCCTATTGCCGGTTATCTCTAAAATATTCGAAAAAATACTTTCTAAACGACTACAAACCGTAATCGACGAAAGACGTCTCATTCCTGACCATCAGTTTGGATTTAGAATCAAACATTCTACAATCAACCAAGTCCACAATATAACTGACGTGATTGAGAAAACTCTGGAAGAAAAAAAGATTTGTTGTGGTGTATTTCTTGACGTGTCATAACCTTTGGATAAGGTTTGGCACCAAGGCTTGGAGTATAAATTGCAACGACTATTGCAACGGCAACTCTTTCTAACTCTTACGATCGTACCTCATCGAAAGACCTTTTCGTGTTAAGCACGAGTTACATGCAGAACATCTAACTAGTAACTAACAGCATCATAACAGACCTGCAGCCGCCCGACAACAACATCACGTTACATGCAGAATAATTTTAGCATAGTAACAAATGGTTCCAAACCAGACCTGCAGCCGCCCGACAACAGCATCACGCTGACGACACATGTCCGCATAGAAAGTACCTGTCGCTTAGCAACATCTCCCTCCAGTTCTCGGCGTCATTGAAAGAGAACATGCAGCTGAGAGCTTTGTGAAATATTGTTGTTGCGGTACACATAATGTTCCGCTCATCATTGTACATGATAACAGAGCTCGGGTATAAATATTCGGTGAAAGCAGAGGAGCCGAGTCAGTTTTTTGGAAGCGTTTGAGAAATAAAAACTAAAAAAAAATTAATTTTTGCGTTTTTTGATATTTTATTAAGAAATATTTTTGTCAGTGGAAGAAGGCCGCGTATGTAACCCACGGAAATGATTACTCTGACTTCAAGGAGGTTGCGGCCGGAGTCCCACAAGGAAGTATCCTTGGCCCGCTTCAATATGTACTCTACACGCGTGATATCCCGCAGGAAAGAAACTGCGTCATCGCCACGTTTGCGGACGATACGGCGATATTGACAACGGGCGATACAACTGAAGCAGCAACTGAAAAGCTGCAACATGCTATTGATAAAATCCATGCTGGGACGAATTTTTGGCGTATTGTGCTGAACTAAACCAAATATACTCACGTCAACTTTACCTACAAAAAAGTGAATAGCTTACCTGTATATTTAAACTCGGCTCAAATACCATAGGCGAACAAAGTAAGATATCTAGGAATGACTCTACATTTTAAGGTTAAATGGAAATCGCGCATAAAAAAGAAACGCGATGGGCTCGAATACAAATACCGACAAATGTACTGGCTACTCGGAAAATATTCGAAGTTGAGCCTACATAACAAACGGCTTATCTATAAGCAAGTGCTAAAGGCAGTGTGGACGTATGGTCTACAACTATGGGGTTGTACCAGGAAAAGCAATAGAGACATCCTACAAAATTTTGAAAATAAAGTTCTTAGAACGATCGTTAGCGCACCGTGGTACCTACGTAATGAAGATATTCATCGGGATCTGGGAATTCTCAGCGTCGTGGAAGAGATAACAAATTTTGCTCGTAAACACAAAGATCGTGTTCACGGCCATTGTAGCCGTACCGTCATTCAACTACTTGATGCGAACAATTCATTTCGTCATCTACAAGGACAAAACCTTTTGACTTTGCTTCATAGTATATGCCGGTCGTTTTCATTGGAATTTAACCTGCGTAAAGCGCTACATTCTTTTTAATTAAGTACGAACATCTTTTTTCCAAAAATCACGAGTCTCGTAAGCGAAAATAAAACTGCTGGATTAGTTGTAGTATTAATCGTATAGAGATGTGTTTTTTAGTGAGTACAAATATCACATTACCATAAGCATGCGCGGTCGGGCCTTATGGTTTAGATTATTTCTCGGCAAAAAAAAATTCAACCTCCACATAACTTCCTTTCAGCAAACCAGCAGTAACTCTCCCGTAGAAAGACTACATTGACAGAAATATATAAATACTAGCAACACTTAAAGAATACAAAATCAAAATGGAACACGATGAAATCGTTTCGGAAATACATACCATATATTATGAACTATTCTATGGCTGAATCTACAAAATTAACAAAAACTTATACTTTAATAACGAACACGAATAGTTTACAAAACTTAACAAATGCAGGAGAATTATTTCCAATGATTAAAAACAAATTAGAACAATCCGTAAGTAGAAGAAGAACCTAAAAAATAGAAAGTGGTGAAACTATATACAGGAAAAAATGCAGGTGAAACAAATTAACGGCTAGGTTTTTAGAATATAAAGTAAAAGAAGATAATCAAACAACTGTACTAATCCTAGATGTAATAAAATACATAAATTCAGAATAAAACAAAAAATTAAAATTAAATAAATAAAATACGCATAAACATAAATATATTTTTTTTTTTTTGAAATGGACATAAATTAGAAATTCGCGACTTGACAAAAAGTCATGGTATACTCCCACTAAAAATAGGTCCAGCGACATATGTCCACATACTAAATTTAGAAGCTTACCAGACAAACATTGACATAATTCAACAAACACTAATTAACTCCAGCTAAATTTATGATCTCAGACCCACAATTGAAGTGACAAAATTCAAACATAAGAACTTCACAATAAACTCAAATCCTTAATGCCAAAAACAAGACAAGGAAGAGGACTTATAAAGGATGTTTAATAATATGTTTTTTCTATTGTAAATTTAAATGTTAATTTTGAATGTTAATTTATAAAATTGTTGTGAGTCACTGTATACAAATGGATCGCACCATCCTAGCCAAAGTCCATCATCCAACAGCCGACTATCTGCAATACCAGATAAATTAAGAATTCACCATCACGTCATCTCACACACACGCATCGGGCAGACATGCAGTTTTTCACCTCGCTGCAGCTAACACACACACTTGAATGCGTGCATGTATGCATTTCTCTCTGGTGCAGCACATACACGGCTCGTGGTGAATATTGGTTCGGCTGCTGATGGTTGCTGATGGTTGACCATCGTTGATCTCGTCCACTTGGATTTCGGACTCAGGACAATATACAACTTGGTGATATAATCTTACTCATACATATATTATATTTAAATAAATATACATATTTTTTGTTCCTACTTGGTCTTCGGTCGCATTCTTTCATTTCTGGTTGCATTTACTTGATCCAACTTTACCCATTCATTAACATAATTAATTGGTCCTTCAATTCCGGATTTTGTGAACCTTTCATTAAAAACAGATTTAATACCTTTTATAGATAGTGATATAGACACAGATTTTGATACGCAGGACACGTATAAGTGAAGTGCTGTTGTAATTCTCTATCTCGATCTTTTGTACAATCTCGGTTAGGAAACAAACCGCATCGGTGCAATGAGTTTGTGTAATCTTAAGCGCGGAAATGCTAAAGGTCGTCTGACACGTGCAGTGGCCTTCGTCGGTTCAATCAATTCCGCGACTACTCTCGAAATGCTAGAGATTCGGCTAACCAAGTTAGACGAAACGTGGTCAGAATTCTCATCATTGCATGAAGAAACGTTACAAAAGGTAACTGAGGAAGAGTTCAAGGAACTTGAACTCGAATTCGCGGATTACGAAAATCGGTTTTTTATTGCCCATTCAGCGATGAGGAAATCTATTCGTGAAAGACAAGCTATCGATAAAGAACATACGGGTGTTCAGCAACTCGCGGAAGAACAATCCAAGTTTCTAGAGAAACTGAATTCGGCCTCTAATAGTGCTTCGTCGATACAGTTACCCAAATTGACAGTGCCTTCCTTTTCAGGAAATTATAAAGATTGGCCTTCGTTTCGGGATACGTTTACGGGTACAGTGGATAATAAGCCAAATCTGACCGCGACTCAAAAGTTCCACTATTTAAAATCATTCCTTCGTGATGACGCGGCCAAGTTATAATCCAACACATTCCGATTTCTGAAAATAATTATTTGGAAGCTTGGGACCGCTTAGAGAAACGGTATGATCGCGTGAACCTCATAGTACAATCGTTTATCCAGACCTTTGTGTCCCTCCCATTAACATCGGTTAGTAATGCACAGACATTACGCAAAATTACCGACGGTGCTGATGAGGTCGTTCGTGGTCTAAACGCGCTCGGATCGAATAATCGTGACCCGTGGTTAATTTATTTGTTAATTAACAAACTCGACGTGGACACTCGTCAAAGTTGGGCGGAAACGGTCGGGTCTCGTGACGATTGCGAATTCGACGAACTCCTAAGTTTTTTACAATTAAGATGCGATGCGTTGGAATCGGCTCACTCAACATCGCGACCTAGTGGTTCACGTGTTAAACCACAAGGACAGATTCGTAGGCATTTTGCTGAAGCGCCTTCTCCCTCGCAATCATGTTCACAGTGTCCTAAATGTAAAAACAACCACATTCTGCCACAATGTGAACAATTCGTAGCCTTTGATGTGTAATCACGTCGCGGTCTCGTAAAATCGAATTCTTTGTGTTTCAATTGTCTTCGGGCAGGACATCATGCAAACAAATGTCGCTCATCGTTTCGTTGCCGCATATGCAACTCACGACACCATTCGTTGGTGCATGCGGATTCTAACAACCCGTTATCTTCACATCATACTAAGACATCTCCGCCTCCAACACGACAACCTACACCCACCCCATCAGCCTTGATGTCGGTTTCTCCGCCTGTGAATAACCATTCGTCGCTCGAGGTCGGCCTATGTAGGCAAACAATTCTGCCCATTGTGTTGGCTCAGGTTCAGGATAATGTAGGCAATCTGATAAGCTGTCGAGTGTTGATCGATTCGGGGTCTCAAATTTCATTTGTAAGTGAATCCTTCCCCCAACATCTAGGTCTTCCTCGTAGGCATGCAAGGATCCCCGTTCTCGGGTTGTCATCAGCAGATGCAGGTCAAACCAGAGGTTGTATCTCAATCAAGTTGTGTTCGCGTTTTAACCAAACCCATCTAGTTGTCGACGCCTTTGTTTTACATAAGTTGACGTCGAATCTTCCATCGCAGTCCTTTGATGTATCTGCCTGGTCTCATCTTCGGAATCTAGATTTGGCAGATCCCAACTTTAACGTACCTGGTCCTATTGATATGCTACTTGGACCTGACAAGCTATGGTGTATCCTGATGGGAGATCAGATTCAGGGGTCACACGGTCTGCCTATTGCCCAGAATACATCGTTTGGCTGGGTAGTAACTGGAGAGCTTTTGGAAGCCAAACAACTGCAACATATACCAGTGTCATCGCTCCATTCTACTTTCGACGTTGACGTTCTGTTGAAGCGTTTTTGGGAGCTGGATGAAGTGACGCCTTTGAAGGACGAATCGTTTGCTGATGATGAAGCTGAACAACACTTTCGAAAGACGTTTTCACGTTCTCCTGATGGAAGGTATGTCGTTCAGTTACCTTTCAAAACCCCTTCGCAAGTCTTTGGTAATTCACTTAAACATGCTATCAGTCGCCTGCATTCGATGGAACGTCGTTTTCTCAAGGACCCAAATTTGCATAGCATATACGTTAAATTCATGCAAGAATACGTAGCTTTAGGTCACATGGTCAGTGTATCCCCAGCTGATTTGGAAACTGAACCCGGGAAGGTATTTTATTTACCCCATCACGCAGTGTTGAAGCCAGATAGCTCGACGACCAAACTACGGGTAGTATTCGATGGTTCGGCTAGGTATTCATTAGGAACGTCACTTAACAGTCAGTTATTGATAGGTCCACCCATTCAGCGCGATTTATTTGGAGTTTGTTTACGCTTTCGCCAGCATAAATACGTATTAACAGCAGATGTTGTCAAAATGTTTCGGCAGATCTGGGTTGACGATCTGCATACCAACTTCCAACGCATCGTGTGGCGTGAGAATCCCTCCGATACGCACAGTAACCTATGGAACTGCATCAGCGCCTTTTTTGTCGGTTCGACTCTTGAAGCAGATAGCGATGGACTACCACACGAAGTACCCAACTGCAGCGCGCGTTTTGTTGAATGATGTGTACGTAGATGACATCATGACAGGAGCGAATTCATCAGATGCACTTATAAGTTTAGGGTCTGAGCTTGTTTCCTTATTGTCAAACGCCGGACTCGAATTTCGGAAGTGGAACTCCAACTGCTGGCCCTTACTTGATCGGTTGCCTAGGAATGATTGTGAATACTCTTGGTTTGATACTGATCGGTCAACGTCACTAATAAAGGTACTAGGGATGCGTTGGAATCCAACAACTGATAAATATTCATTCCGCATGACGGAGTCTCGTCTGTCAACTCCTCCTACTAGGCGTTCGTTGTTGTCAGAAATCTCTCGCATTTTCGATCCCTTAGGATTTCTGGCCCCATCAGTTGTGCTGTTCAAAATGCTTTTTCAGGAGTTATGGTCTTCAGAACTCAACCTTGACTGGGATAACCCACTTCCAGCGCAATTGGCTTAACGGTGGATGAGCTACCAACAGGAACTACACTGCTTCGAGCAAATACAGGTGCCACGGACGATTTTCGCTTCATCAGGAGACATCGAATTACACGGGTTTTCAGACGCCTCATTGTTGGCCTACTCAGCGGTGGTCTACGCTCGTTGTCAAATCGCACCCAATCAATTCCAGATAGTCATTGTCGCGGCCAAAACCAAGGTTGCGCCGGTTAAACCTGTCTCGATCCCTAGGTTAGAGCTTTGTGGAGCTCTACTTCTCTGTCGCCTAATAACCTCGATTAAATCATCGATTAACAGGAGTTTCAAGGTTTTTGCTTGGTGCGATTCACAAGTCGTACTTCACTGGTTGTCTTCGTCACCTCGTCGTTGGACTACATTCGTCGCCAATCGTACAGCTGCCATTCTTGAACAGATTCCACGATATGCATGGAAGCATATCGCATCGGAGTCCAACCCGGCAGATTGTGCGTCACGAGGATTATTGCCATCTCTTCTTAACACTCATCCTCTGTGGTGGACAGGTCCTCCATGGCTATCGCTGTCACGGGAACATTGGCCCAAATCAACGCTCTCAGTGTCACAACAGGATGAAGCAGAAGTAACATTGGAAGAACACCAAAAACTAAAGCAGAGTCTCATTACTACAGCAGAAACTGATGCTTTAAAATTGCTAATCGCCAAGATCTCGTCGTGGACTCGGTTAGTTCGAATCGTCGCGTATTGCATTCGGTTTACAAAAAATTGTCGGCCTCTAAAATTTGACAAAACCGTGCGTGGTTTAACAGTCCCTGAACTACATTTAGCAGAACTCCATATCCTAAAACCGGTACAACAAGAATCGTTCGGCAGTGAAATTAGCCATCTGTGTACTAATCGCGACCTTAATCCAAAATCTAAACTTCTAAGGTACTCTCCATTTATTGACAATGAGGGTTTACTTCGTGTAGGGGGGCGAATAAAACATGCTTATTTGTCGTTTAATCTCAAACATCCAATAATCCTACCCAATAATCACGTTTTTCTACTTATAGTCAGCCACATACACAATATACATCTTCACCCAGGGGTATCCGAGACATTCGGCATAGTTCGTCAACGTTACTGGATATTGGGAAGCAGAAACCTCATTCGAAAGGTTGTACATCGATGCAAACCATGCTTTCTCCAGAGGAAGATGACCAGTACCCAACTTATGGGTGACTTGCCGCCTCAACGTGTTCATCCAAGCCGTCCATTCTCCAACACAGGGTGCGACTACGCTGGTCCCTTTACCATAAAGTTTTCTCGTGGACGGAATCCCAGACTATCCAAAGCCTACATCGCTCTATTTGTGTGCATGTGTACCAAGGCAATTCACTTAGAGCTAGTAGGTGATTTGACGACCGACGCCTTTCTCGCCGCCTTTAGACGATTTGTTGCTCGACGAGGCAAATGTTCTAACATTTACAGCGATAATGGAACTAATTTCAAGGGCGCTCGTCGCAGTCTCAATGAGATGCAAAGGTTGGTCTTGTCACAGACTTACAACGAAGATATTGCCAGTACTCTGGCCATGGATGGAACCACGTGGCACTTCATACCCCCTTCTGCACCACATTTCGGCGGATTGTGGGAGGCAGGGGTAAAGTCAGTAAAACTACATCTTCGTCGAGTCATTGGAAGCTCCATCCTTACATTTGAGGAACTTTACACCGTCCTTACTCAAATCGAATCAATTTTGAATTCTCGTCCTCTTAATGTTTTGTCCGATGAAGATTTAAATCCACTAACCCCTTCGCATTTTCTTATAGGAGAGCCCTACACTGCTGTACCCGAGCCAAGCCATCTGGATGTATGTACCAACCGCCTATCTAATTGGAAACATGTCCAAAGTATGGTCCAAGGATTTTGGAAGCGATGGCACGTAGAGTACATCACCAGTCTTCAGGAACGATCCAAGTGGCAAAAGACGCAGTGCAACCTCAAAGTTGGAGATTTGGTCGTAATCAATGAACCCAATCTACCGTCAGCAAAGTGGCTCCTAGGAAGAGTGGAAGAAGTTCATCCGGGACCCGACAATCGCATAAGAGTTGCAACCGTGAGGACCACTCGTGGACAATTTGTTCGTCCAGTTACCAAATTGGCTGCACTACCGCTGTCCTGAGACCTTGTTCCAGGGGGGGCGGGATGTTTAATAATATGTTTTTTCTATTGTAAATTTAAATGTTAATTTTGAATGTTAATTTATAAAATTGTTGTGAGTCACTGTATACAAATGGATCGCACCATCCTAGCCAAAGTCCATCATCCAACAGCCGACTATCTGCAATACCAGATAAATTAAGAATTCACCATCACGTCATCTCACACACACGCATCGGGCAGACATGCAGTTTTTCACCTCGCTGCAGCTAACACACACACTTGAATGCGTGCATGTATGCATTTCTCTCTGGTGCAGCACACACACGGCTCGTGGTGAATATTGGTTCGGCTGCTGATGGTTGCTGATGGTTGACCATCGTTGATCTCGTCCACTTGGATTTCGGACTCAGGACAATATACAACTTGGTGATATAATCTTACTCATACATATATTATATTTAAATAAATATACATATTTTTTGTTCCTACTTGGTCTTGGGTCGCATTCTTTCATTTCTGGGTGCATTTACTTGATCCAACTTTACCCATTCATTAACAAAGGGACTAGGCTCAATAACAAAATTATATACCGTTAATATGGTCGCATACGATGCTGAGGAAATAAATAAGAAAATCGAAAAATTTAATTCTGAACAAACAAATTTTGATAATAAAGTAAACTCTGAAACCGTTTTAAATTTACAAATGATAGAACGATTTGAGAACATATCCAAACATATAAACTATGAACAAAATTTAATTGGAAAATTTAAAACTCTTTTCAAGAGCAAACAAACAATTCAATTCGTTCCACTGCAGATGTTGTCTTGCATATGCAATGTCTTAATCAAATAAATCTTAATATCGATCTACTTAAGAATCACATAACAAATATTGCAGAAGCAATAGTTTTAGCCAACATCAATATGTATAATATATAAAATGATCTTAAATCTCAAGAAACTTGTACAGAATCAACAATCAATAAGTAGAAATCAAATCAAATGAACATCTATATGGGTTACTGGAGCTACAAGCATATTACAATGGCTCTAGAATAATTTTTAATATTCGCATCCCAATTTTATCCCACGAAAACTAGTCCCTTTTTCAGATTACACCCATACCTCGGTTAGCGGCCTAGATACGTTCCACAAAATCAGGCCGTAAAGCGAAATGCCGTATAACGAGTCATTTTGTTTGTTGTTGTAACGAAAAATATTGGCCGTAAAACGGAAACAAAGTAATAAAAAAAGGCCGTTTTATCGAAAGGCCGTATAAAGAGCGGCCGTATAGCGAGGTATGAGTGTATCCCACTCCCAATAAATAAAACTAAGGAAATAATAACTAAACCATACATAATTATAAATGAAGAAAGTATTCAATATTTTGATTATATTTGCCCCAGCGTAGAAAAAATTGTCTACTGTAAAGAATCCAATCAGAAAGAATTAGTGATTAAATCAACATGTATCGGAAACCTATAAGAAATCGCCCAGCGAATTGTCCACTCAATAATGCCGGAGAAATAGAGGAAATTAAAATTAGACTGAGGAAAACTACATACTCCTATTCAATGTTCCTGCAACATTGAAAAATTCACATATTTCCAGCATCCTACGAGTACAACGATATTCAGCCAAATTCTACAATAGAAACGTTAAATTTTAAAAATTCAACGAATACGAGTTCAAAAACAAACAAACAATAGAATTATAATACTAAACAGCGAAACGAAAAGACAAGACAATTATATTTACCTAGCATTAATTATTTTAATATTCATCTTCCTTAAAGTAACATATACAATATTTCCAAAAGAAGCCTAAACATTTACATTTATTTTTATAATTTGCGCGCGCCAAAAGGAATATGAATACACTTATACTGTTACAGGGCACGGGCATTTAGGAAAATGGGGAAGAGGAACAGAGGAGAAGCGTATGCACGTTGGCTTTAAATGTTTGAAGGTTGTAGTGATGGGGAAATACAGAGCCTGGTAGATCATTCTACATTCGTGTTGTTCGGCTTATAAACGAATCCCTATATTTGACAGTGCGACCGAAGTTAGGTTTTAGGGTGAACTGATGTGCATTCGAAGCATGTCGCAATATTGCGGGCGAAATTTTGAAGGGGAGGAATGCAACTGGCTATTTCGCTGGAGCATTTTTTATGAAAAAAGCGATAAAGTAGTGAGAGACACGAGTTTTCCGATGTTCAAGTGAATGTATGGAATTCACAATGTCTCTATCACCTATAAGTTTTAACTCGCGATTCTGTACCCTGTATAGAATGTGCACAATGGTCTTGGGTGCATCAGACCAGATATGGGCGTTATATTTCAGCTTAGGGCGGATGAACGCCTTATAAATTGAGGCCAGATCAGACGGGGTAAAACATTTCCGGCACTATTTAAGGAATTCTAGACATTTTTGACGGCCTTAAATATGTGATCGATCCTATTGATACGACGCACAGAGAATTCGCTGATCTAGCGGGATTTAATTCATAGTGCTGTCAAATTAAAGTTTTTGTTCATTTTTTGTTTTCTAAAATTAAATAAAAAATTCCTTTTTAACAACAACATTTACATAACTGTACATATTTTTGGAGAAAAGAACCTTGAAAGTACTTGTTTTATTTCGGTTGATATATCTAAAAGTGGCAGGACTTCATGTTCCAACCAACTCTTTTTACTTTTTGGAATGAACCTTAGCTTGCTAAAAATGGATCTGAGGATATTAAGAGTTTATTTTGAAGATCTGTTATCATGTCCACCCGCGTAGGTGAAAAGCTCACGATATCTTCTGTTGTCTTCATTCGTACCCTCCTGTGTCCCTTTTGAAAGTTGACCAATTGGAAGAAACAATGAAACAAAACCTTGTGATAACGAATCATGGAACAGAAAAAAAAAAAAAAAAAAAAACAAGCAAAACTTGGAATTTTGAATAACGTTATAAATTATAAATTTATTCCTCAATAAAAGTATCAAGTCAAAAACTATTATTGGAGACGATGTGATGCTTCGCGCTTGGTGGTTGCTGGAAGAGAACAAAACGTTAGCGGATATCAGTGGAAGCTAATCGTAGGACAAAAGCCATAATCAAAAAACGGTAATGCTCTCATAATTTCAAAATCGAGTAAACTAGAGGTACTTGCATCTGAGATTAATACAACAAGAGCGAAGCAGCACAAAGCAAAATAGAAACTAGTTTGACAAAATATGGAACATAGAATTATAGGGTAAATGAGGGTTAGTTTGGTAATTAATGTTTAGAAATTAGCAAATAGCCTATAGGTTAGTACTTCAGTTTACATTTCATTATCCAACACCTTGTGAACGCTTACTGGCATGTAACACCACCCGTGAATAAAAATGGATTTTACTAGGTTGTGGATCGTCATCTCAAGAGGTGATAAAGAGTAAATTCGCTCTTGAACTTTAAGTCTGTTGTTCCCTTTGCAAAATTAATTTTAATATGTCGGCGGTATCTTGTGATTTTATTTTCGTCTCTATAAAATTGCATCTGGATGGGCACCTTTGAATTGCTGAAAAGGTTTTCATCAAAATGATCTCCTGATGCAAATTGTTGTTTAAATGGCTTTTGTTGGGCTCCAACAACCCCATTTAATTAGCAAGGATAGCTCTTTCAGCCCAGTCTTTAGGTCTTCGGTAGAACTTAATACCTCTTTTTGAGCCAAGCATAGACGTTTTACACTGTACACTGTGATCAACTAAGTTTTGTAGATCACATGCAGCAGATGACTCAGTCACAATTTTCTGGGAAGGATAACATTTTTCTAGCCTCCTTAATTTGATCATAGGAGGGCAAGAAATTCGAAACCGTTTTGTTTATTTTTTGGCGAATAATATCATACTGATGAGTTGATAACTTTGAATCAATAACCATAACTAACGCTTCATCCGCAGAGTTAGATATTGGAACAGAAGGAACTGTTTCGAGAGTTTTCTTAACAATCGTACCTTCTTAAAGATATATAATAATAATAAAAACAACATTAAAAATAATACTATATTACAAAGGAAACCTCTTTTTGGTGAACTCATTGACAGTTGCTTCATAACAGCAGGAGTATCTTTTTTTCCTAGTTTCCTAATGTTTACTTCGTTAGCAATTGCAATTTTTTAAACGCTAACTGAATTAAAAGACTGCACTTTTTAATTTTTTCACAGCACTTAGCAAAGTGTTTTGGTGGCCTTCCTGCTTTATTGAAATGAGATGAAGAAGGAGTTTCATCTAAAACCGTTTTTGGTAGTTTAAAGGTTTCATTTGGCCATGAAGAATATGTTCCTTCGAAGCGATCATGGTGTCGACCACTCTTAGCCCAAAATTCTTCAGATCCAAAACATAGTGTTCTTATGGTGGCTTAATTAACTTAATTGAGTCTTAGGGAAATGTAATATTGTCGAGCCATCTGTAAGTATGGGTGTCGCATCTGCACGCAAAAAGTTAAAACGCTGTCTGATAGCTCAGATATCACACTTTAAAATTTAAAATGTATATATTCTGCGATCTGTATAACTTAACTTTTTTACTTATGAAAGTTCACGTTCACTTGAAACGTCAGCCTTTTTATCCCTTCCATCCAAGTTAAAATATGTAAATATGTAAAATATGATAATTTTACTTACCTTACAATTCTTTGAGATCGTGTTTATAAAATTAAAACACTATTTTGATCTTAAATCGTACGAAACACTCGGAAAATAATTCGAAAATTAACCTTCTTAAAACTGTGTTTAAAACAATTGTCGCCAACTCCAATTGCAAGACCAAATGATTTCGTTTCATTTGTCTTTCACATAACAGTTTATTCAACTGGGAATCTAAAGATTCAAGAAAAACAGTTTTTGATTTTTTTATTTGAAATTTCGTATGATACATTCTATTTCATATGACCCACCGGATAGTTCTGATATTTTATAGAAAATGACTCAAACGATTTTAATAAAAATCGATTTAGATGAAATAATAATGTTCACCAGAAAACTAAATATCTGTCATTTTGGTAATGATTTTAATAATGGTATATTGGGTTATACATATTTAGTTGGAAGATAAAATCATATGCAAACCTACATATGTACATACTCGTATAAAGGATGTCCCAAAATTCACGCAAGATATTAATTTTGCGCCATTTCTACGGTAAAGTGTTGCCAACAAAAAAAAAAGAGCAGCGTGACAGCGAGAGTTCAGGGTTATTAAAAATGGAGTGCTATACGAAAGAACAACGCGTTTTTATTGTTGAGCAATATTTTAAAAATAGTGAAGTTTTGGCAGCTACAGTTCGTAATTTTCATACAAAATATAGTCGGAATAGTGATTTAACTTCATCAACTGTGAAAAGATTAAATCAAAAACTCAGGGCGACTGGATCAATTAGTGATCTTAGACACTCTGGCCGTCCTTCAACAATTCGTTCAACACAAAACCTAGAAGCAGTTCGTGAGAGTGTTGTTAAGAGTTCAGGAACATCAATTCGGTACCGTGGTCAAGAATTGGACATTTCAATAAGCTCTTTACAGCGTATTCTCACGAAAGATTAGCATCTTCTTACATACAAAGTGCAAATGACTCAAGAACTGAAGCCTACTGACCACGCAGAGCGAAGAGAGTTCGTTGAATGGATTATGCCAAAACAACAAGTGAATGCTGATTTTTCGAATAAAATCATTTTGGTGATCAGAATTGACCGCCCAGATCGTGCTACTTAACGCCGTTGGACTTTTTCCTTTCGAATTTTTTGAAGTCTAAGATTTATGCCGACAATCCCACGACCAACCACGCCTTGAAGGAGCAAATTGAGCGCTGTATGTAAAGAAATTTAGCCACATTTATGCAAAAACGGTTATGGCAAATTTCGACAAAAGAGTGCGCATGTACCAGCAGGTAACCCTATACTGTATACTTTATGAATCAATAAAACATTTACAATTTTTAATTAGAAACCTGTGTTCTTATCAAAATTACTTCTTGCGTGAATTTTATGTCATTAAACACATGATCGAAATGTCATTAAAGACATGATCGAAATCGTAATTGATTGAATAAAATCAGTCAATGTCCTTATAAAAAGAAGTACAATATAGTAACGTTTTGCTTGCTTGATTAATTATTTAATTATATGTCTTAATTTCTATTAATTAATTATTATATAAATTAATAACAGGGAATTGATTTTTGCTTACTCGAAATTCTCTCTAACTCGCATTTTTTCCTTGTCCCTGCGATTATGACTTAGGAAAGCTCAACTGTATTAAATTGGACCACTTGTCGGTTCAACGGAAAGTGACAGAATATCAAAACGTCATTTTTGGTGACCTTTTATATTACAAATGAATGGAAAATATGATTTTCGGCAGTAGGTTTTTTTTTTTTGGAGTCAATCGACGAAACTCAAATTCATTTCCGCTTCCAACGGAAAAACCATGATTCAGATAGTCTTGATACACTTTCAGATCTTTTTATGAACCGAGCAATTTTATGTATCCATGAATCTTGCGCCATCTTGGGGTGAATTGACGGATTTTATACAAATGTGAGTGAAAATGTAAGAATATGCGTAAATTAGTTTGTGGACACCTGAAAGTCAAGAGAAAGCTTGATATTTATTTACTCATTGATTTTTGTACATCGTAAAAGAGTTACTTATATAATACAATGGGTCTGTTTAATTGGCCTAAGCATTACGATGAATTGAATCGCTAAAGCATTAATCCTTTGATGACCAACTGAACATGTCTAGCAATCATTTTTATTATCCTTTTCGCGCTGATTATTAATTATTTGTAAAAACTAACTGCAAATACTACACTATTAATTTGAGATCAAACATATGTATATGTAATTTAATATGGCCGATAGAAAATGTTTACCGCTACCGTTTCAGTGAAGCACCCTCTTTCTTTGCTTCAAAATTCATGAAGCGATGCACATAAACATCGCCCCAATAATTTGCAGCCGGGAATATACCAGCAAAATCTCTACAAGAATGAATGTCGTTAACTCGGATCTGACTTCGAAAAGGCAGAGATCAGAAGATGAAACAAAAGATCGCTTCTTCGAGAGAACAAAGCCCTCATTCAGTTTCAAACCTATGGAAATGGAGCTTCAAGCAGCTATTGTGGACCAACTTGCTGCTTGTTGCGAATACAATTCTTTAAGCCATGATGGCTAACATCGAAAACGGTAATCGAGAGGAATACAACTTCGATGGAGCCGAATGGTTTAAAGGAGTTAAAGTTGCCGCCGAAAGTTTTCAAGTTCCTGACGATAACTATTATCAATATTTATGAACTTTGGAAAGGGGCCAAGCTCAAGATAATTCCCAGGACTGCGCTGCCATAGCCCCAGAAGCTTAAAGTATGGATACCACCTCCTAATTTGAATGAAAAGAAACCGCAAAGTCGATTGCAAAGATTTAATTTTTTCCATCGATTGGCATTCCTCGAAAATCATAAAAGAGAAAGCCGACATATTGAAATTTGGACTGGATATAGTGAAGGTAAGTGTGAATGATGATGACGATAAAGAGTCGGAATCTACTGGTCGTGCAAATTAATTTGCATCACGCCAAAGCAGCATCTGACAACCTATTGCTTTTCGTCAATGAAGAGAATGTGGAAGTGGCCTTGCTCCAAGGATCTTGGTCTTTAAAGAATAGAGTACAATACATGGTTTAAGGTCAAAACTACACCATACACCCAGCAAAAAGGAAAAGTAAGAAGCTGGATTCTTGCTGAGACAAATATTAACATGTTCTTTCCCTCGAGATTATACAGTATATTAGCGATAACGTAACATACACACCTATAACCCATTCCGAGTTCGCGTTTGAGGGATTGATCAATTTTAACACAAAGATTGAAATAATTGTATTAAATTATTATTTATTATTTTCAACTTAAAATTGGGTAATATTTGGCTGAACTGTATGTATTATTTATTTATGTAGGTAAGGTGAAATTCCAAATCCCTATGTTATATAAATATGGTCGTTCACCCATACAAACGGAAATTTGCACACGAGCTAAATTTCCAATAAAAAGCTATTTGCATAGTGTAAAAACCCTATTATTACCCTAACAAGGAAATTTTCATCTTGACATGTATTATCTGATCGAACTAATTATTAGTTAATAGTTTGATATATTAGTTTTTGGAATAGTAACTACTTATCTCATTTTTAATGTTAGAATATTAGTTAAATTAATAATTCCTAAAACATATTAAAATACAATTGCGCAGTTGGACTCCTTAGAACATCAGCTTTAATAAATGTGGGATTGTTGCCATAGACCTTTTTCTTGAAGTACCCACAAAGGAAGAGGTAGGGGGCGATCAAATCTGGGGGTCGAGGAGGCCAATCGATATCATCTCTATTTGATCCCATCGTGTCGTTAACTGTGTGTGATAGCACCGTCCTGTTGAAACTGCATGTGGTAGACCCAACCGATCTAACTCGTGCAGCAGGAAGTTTTGCAGCATGCGCTACTATAGCGATCACAAGTAATGCTTACAGTATTGCCTCTTTCGCCTTCAAAATAATGTGGCCCATCTTAAAATATTGTCATCGACTGTTCTTCACGACAATCAAATGCGAACATTTTTATTTTTTATTTCTTTTCCCGAGAGCAGATGAAAATCTTCCCAAAAAACAACAAAAGTAATTTTTCGAATATTTTAGAGATAACCGGCAATAGGGAAATAGGCCGATATGATTACTTCTCATTCGGCGACTAGGAGGAGCCTATGCGCGTTGGCTTTGAATGTTTGAAGGTTGTAGTGGTGGGGAAATGCAGAGCCTGGTAGATCATTCCACATTCGTGTTGTTCGGTTTATAAATGAATCCCTATATTTGACAGTACGACCGAAGTTTGGCTTTAGGGTAAACTGATGTGCATTCGAAGCATGTCACATATTGCGAGTGAAATTTTGAAGGGGAGGAATGCAACTGGCTATTTCGCTGGAGCATTTTTTATAAAAAAAAACGATAAAACAGGGACAGGAGACATTTCTCCGATGTTCTGGTGAATGAATGTAATTTACAATGTCTCTATCGCCTATAAGTTTTAACGCGATTCTGTACCCTATCAAGAATGTGCAGAACGGTCTTGGGTGAACCAGACCAGATATGGGCGTTATATTCCAGCTTAGGAACACCATTAATTTTCCCCTGAATTTCCCCTTGTTTTAAAATATATTTAGTTTTAATAGAATTAGTGAATTAGTGTAAGTGAATACCCTTTTAAGCTTAAAATTAATTTTGTGAAAAAATTCTGGTACGAATGTCCAGTGTCGCAGTTGACTCCGCAAATAGGAGAGGAAGACCATCCTTCACTGTGCTGGTAATAAAAGACCATGAGTACCTTCCTTACATTTTCAAAGAGAAAAAAAAAAAATATTTTTTTAAGTCCTTCTTGGCAGAATAGTTAGGGTTTAATTTTAGTAGTAGTTTAAAGTCTATTCTTTGTTGTAATAAACCAAGTAGATGTTGGACCTACAAGAAATTAAATCTCAGTGGTTCTAATTTGCATGCAATGTGTGGATAAGATTTTCTCTTTTGGTGTGTGGATGGCCGGTCGGGCCGTCCTTATGTAGATGAACGATGACAGAACAGGACGATTACGAACGATGACGTCGTATCGTGCCCACTAACGAACTTCTTCTACGACTGACTTAGGTCGTGACTGGGAAGCACTTTTAGGGGCTATCTCTCATAAATCTTGGCCAGAGAGATAGCAATTGGCTGTGTCACAAAGCACGCAGGGTGAGCAGGCCAGCTTTTGCTAATTTCACCAGGAATATTTCGGATACTGGACGAACCCGCTTTGCGAGGAGAGGCAAAGGGGAAGGACGATTTGCGTGGTAGGGAGTGGCGATAGGCTAGGATAAGATAGTTAGGTTTAGATTAGGATAGTTAGGGTAAGTTCCGCGTGGTCCTTCTCGATCTTCCTCCTGACCATGGATACAATTCCCTAGATTCTCCTTTTTTCGTTCCTATCTTCTTTTTTTTTTGGAGTCCGTCCGCCGTCAACGTAAATATACTTTGTTCTCTCTTTTGATTTTTTTATTATTATGGCTCGACATTTTGTATGCTGAGTAGGTGCTGCATAGTAAGGTGGACGAGAACCACCCCGTCCGACGAGCTAAGCCGAGCAACCGCGAGCGTGCCGCCGTCCTCCTTACTTGCACCAAAGACGCCTCCGTGGCCAACCCAAGCTCACAACAATAGCCAAAAACTGCTCAAAGGACCCAATATGTTTTAGTTGCAAAGCGGACCAATCGAAGAACGTTAGGCACTTGGACAGTAGCATAAAATGTCCAGTATTCAAGAAAGCTCTCATCAGTAAATTATTATGAGAGTCGTCCAGATCGACATTAACCACAGCGGCCGCACAGGATTTGCTGGCACAAGTGATGAGGGAAAAAAGACATTGCCCTAATTGGTGAAAACACTCTCGGCAAAATGTCGGTGCTCCGGCAGACTACTTTTTAACCGCTAGGATAAGTGGCATCCACTTCTACATGACTACCTGAATCTGCTGCACGACAATGTAGCTGGCGCGAGAAAAGCACTCAGTGGTTATTGCTGGCGATTTTGTATGGACTACAGAATAGGACAGTAGGACTACGGATACAAGGGGGCGAGTATTCGTACCCCTTAACATAAGTCTGGCGAATAATGGTGCAATAACACGTTTCGCGAAGCAAGCAAGGGACCGATCATAGACATTAACTTTATGAGTAACTGGCTCCTGCGAAAAACAAAATAGCGGGTCCGGCTCCAAACTAAAAGGGCCGAAGTGGAAGGTCATATCCTTCCACAAAGACGCATTCGAGTGAATGATGAACGCCAACTTACAAATTGTAATTTACAAGCAGTTTTTCAACAAATTTGTAGAAAAATCGATTTATTCTGTTTCATAAATATTTGTGCTACAAAATTGTAGTTGTAGGGAAATTTTCAGAAATTTCATTATTTCCGTTTCACTAAAAGTTAATTTTCTTTGTTGCTAACAAGTACAAATTTGTTAAAATTCATATTTTTCTGTAAGTTTGTGTTTCTCGAAATCAAGAAATTCTACAAATTTGTTCAGTTGCTGAAAATTTTTTACAATAGAAAGATCGTGTGTCGATTTAATAACAATTTGCATTTTTCGAAAGAAATCGCATTTCAAACCTAAAAATGTCCTTACGTCGAAGGCATAGTAGCACCGATAGTGATATAAGTGAAGATTTTGTGCTTAATAGACCAAGAAAAATATAACGTCCGCGAATTAACTATGAAATTTCAGATTCTTTTGTTTTCAATGAAAAGTTTCGGTTAAAAAGTGTTGAGGCAGAGGAAATAATAAGACAAATTGGACCTAGAATTGCAAATGAGTCTGAAAAAAACTTTTCACTGACACCGACACATCAATTTCTAACAGCTTTACATTGGCTTGGAAATGGTGGACAGTATCACGAGATCTCAGACATGCACCGTATATCTAAATCTACAGTAAGCAGAACTGTCCATTATGTTTGTTCAGCCATTGTTGGTGCTGTCTTTGAAAATACTTTGCGTTGGCTAGAAGAACATGAAAGCATTACAAATTACAAAGCTTACAAATTTGTGAAAAACTGCTTTGCAAAATAAATGGTGAAACGTTTTTTTTTTTGTATTTGCAAATAACAAATACAATTTCAATTAATTTTTTTCTCTTTTTAACAAATTTGTTGGAATTAACTTTGTAGTTTAATCAAATGGAGCGACCCTTCCACGAGCTTAAAAAGGAAGTAGATGCTCTGCGAAAAGAAAACGAGGATCTCAAGAACATTCATGTACCGAAAGATCCCGATACAACGCTAAACCGTCCAGCAAGTAAATATTTTACGGACGAGGAAGAACTTGCTCACGAAACCAATCCGGCCTCCAAAAAAGGCCTAGCAAAAAACGTAAGGCCGTTACTTCACCCGAAGTTTCACAAAAGGAAGATGCTTATCTTCGCCGTATCAAACAAGGCAAAAACCCAAGCGAAAAATAACCCTCCACCCGCAATAAATGTCGTCGGGATAGCGGACTATGGAAAACTTCGTAATCTTCTCAAAAATACGCTGAGGACAAAACACAATATAACCTCGCGCCGAAACAACGAGTGGAAAATCAACGTAGATGACCCAGACTCCTACCGAGCACTGTCTCTAAAATTAAACACCGAGAAAATCCAATGGTATACTTACGAGAATAAGTAAAAAACCACTGCGAGTCTTTGTTAGGGGACTTCACCCGTCGTGCGCGAAAGAAGACGTTATGGAAGACGTGAAAGGCCAAGGCTTGAAAATTATTGACGCCGTGAATATTATCAAGAAGGAAAAGCAACGTACGGAAGGTGACAAAGATGATGTCATCAAACGCGGTCTCCCACTTTTTATGCTTACCTTTGATAGGACCGAGAATGTGGACGGAATCTTCCAAATGAAAACCATTCTTAACATCAAGGTAAAAGTCGAGCCCATACGTAAGGGCAAGAGATCGATACCTCAGTGTAAGCGATGCCAAGGCTTTAACCATACGCAGGCATACTGCCAGAAAGAACCACGGTGCGTAAAATGTGCCGGTACACATCTCTCGGAAGAGTGCAACATAACCAAGCAGGTCCCAGCGGTCTGCGCGAATTGCAAGGGAAACCACCCAGCGAACTATCGAGGTTGCGAAATCACCAAAGAACTTCAAAAAAGACGCGATACTCTAAAAAAACCGCTACACCCGGAACCAAACTTAAAAGATCCTAAAATCGATAAGCCTAAGACCGTTAAGCCAGTCAAAAGGACGAGACCGATAAAGGAAAATATAAAAATTGCACAAGAGAACGTCGCTGGTCCAAGTCCAACGGAAAAACTGCCACTGGCTGGAAGTACGAAATCGTACGCGCAAGTCGCATCAAGGTCAGCCACAACAGATCCGGTCTGCCAAATACTAACTGTGATATTGGAAAAACTTAAGGAGCAAACCAAGGTTAATCAAGTTATTTTCGACAAATTGAGCAAGCTCGAGTTCAAGCCTCGCAAGACAAACAACAAAACATGAATATGAAACAGCTGCTAAAGATACTAACGTGGAATGCAAACGGAATTCTGACAAAAATAGACGAATTAGAAATCTTTTTACGGAAAAACAATATTGATATATGCTTGATATCGGAAACCCACTTAAAAAAAGGACCTGGACCCAGAATAAAAGGCTACAGTGATTATCACACGCATCATCCTTCGGAAAATGCGAGAGGCGGTTCCTCTATGTACATTAAAGAATACATTAAGCACTCCGAAAACATAAAAGTTTGGATTCTATGCAAATAAGCTCAGTTCCCGTAGAAATAAATCATTTAGACTACCAGATCGGATCTTGTTTCTTCCCTCCGGGATATAGGCTGGTGGACGACGACCTCGTTCGCCTCTTTGACTCACTAGGGCCTAATTTTATCATCGGTGGTGACTTGTATTTCAACGAAAGGCAGATTATTGTACAAAGCCAGTATGAAACGTGGTGTGGAATTATTTTCGACGGGAAAGCCATCGTATTGGCCAACTGACAATAATAAAATCATCGACTTCTTTATCACAAAAGCTTTAACTAAAAATCTAACGGAAGTTGGACAACCATTGATCGAAGATTCGAATACAATTACGGCACCCGACAACTTTAAATTAAAAACTGTATTCCTGTCCGAACTTCGAATGACAATAAGAAAATTGATAAATAACAAAGCTCCAGGATATGATTTAATTTACTTGCGAAGTTTTGAAGGAGTTACCGAAAAAAGCGTTAGTTAAGTTACTCTACATTATAAGTGCTTCATTGAGACTTCTATATGTTCCAAGGCAATGGAAAGTCGCCGAAGTAATAATGGTTCCGAAACCGGGGAAATGTGCAAACGACAAGAAATCATATGGACCCATTTTGCTTCTGCCGATAATATCTAAGGTCTTTGAGAAACTTCTGCTAAAAAGATTGCATCCAGCAAGTGAAGAAAGGCGATTGATCCCGGATCATCAATTCGGGTTTCGGGTTAAACATTCCACAATCGATCAGGTGTATCGAATAACAAATGAAATTGAAAAAGCTCTAGAAGGGAAAAATATATGCTCTACTGCTTTTCTCGACGTATCGCAAGCGTTCGACAAGGTATGGCACGAAGGCCTGAGATATAAGCTAAGGGTAATCTTACCAGATAAATTCTACAGAATATTGGAATCTTACCTTAATAACAGACTCTTTCGCAGACGACACGGCTATCCTCGCAACAGATGAGACAGTCGAATCATCAACTGGAAAACTCCAACGAGCTTTAAACAAAGTATGCGAGTGGACAAAGACCTGGAGAATCGTCCTTAACGAGACCACGCAAAACTTAAGTGGAAGCCACATGTTAAAAAGAAGCGTGACGAGCTCGAAATCTGACTTAGAGAAATGTACTGGCTACCCGGGAGATACTCGAAGTTAAGCGTATACAACAAACTGCTTCTGTATAAGCAAGTGCCAAAATCATCTTGGACATACGACATACGGTATACAATTTTGGGGTTGTACCAAGCCAAGCAATATGACTGTTCTGCAAACATTCCAAAACAAAACACTAAGAACGATTGTGAATGCTCCATGGTATATAAGGAATAGCGATATTCACAGAGATCTAGGAATTGCTATCGTAAGGGATGAAGTAAACTTTGCTCACAAACTTCGTACTCGTAACAAACTTCGAGCGCCGACTACAAAGAACAAGACCGTACGATCTGGCGCAGTAAGGGAAAACCGCATGTAATGACGGTATTAGTAGGTGCCTTCGCTGGAAAGTTACCTACCTAACGCGATTAATACTACAGAAGCGTTAACTACTTGTTAAGGTAACTTAGTCGTAGTCACCACAAAACGAAAAAATGAGAGGAACGAATTTCCTACTACTATGAGCACAAGCGGCCGGTTCTCATAGTGCCTCTCTGGGGGGTGAGGTTTAGCCCGTAAGCATATACTGGCCGACACTTATGAATCATCAGGTCAGATATATGAATCGGGCATAACCAATAGTACAGGCCATTGGTATCTTTTGAAGATTCCTGCACCTCCAGGAGCAGGAATCTACTTTGTAGTTTGTGAAAGAGAAAATCAGTAAACAAATTTGTAAATGCAATCAACAAATACAAATTTATAATTGTACTTGTAATTTGGTTAAATAGACCACTTATCGCACCAACTTGACACAAAAAATTATGACAGCGTGCGATGCAGCAATGCCTTGAAGATCAGCTAGCAGAAGGGGTGAACCTTGTTACTGGCCCGCCGCAGACCCCAGCGATCTAAGGGAGTTCTAGGAACGTTGAGCTACCCTTCAGGCTGGCGAGATGCAACCTTGAAAAGGCCATCAAAGAGATCAAAGCAAGATGCTTCAGGATGGTGATGAAGCTTCTTCAGTAAATTCCCACAAATATCTTGTCCAACAATGCTGAGGACAATAGTGGAGCATCTATTTCCCCATAGACCTCCTACTCTGTATACCATCACAAGGGGGACTAGCATGGAACCCTTTCCGACAAAAACGCTTAATGAACCGTACGACAAAAATGCGCTTGGACCCGATGGTCCATATACCGCACACCGATCGCGATGGCAGAAGATTTCTGTCTCCTCTATAGGTCGCGTTGTATCGTCCATGCCATAAAGGCTGTAGTAGATATAGAAGCAATACTGGGTAGAAGATGGCGAGGGGGCATAAATAAGTACTGCGCAGTAGTAACACTCGACGTAAAAAATCCATTCAACTCGGCGAACTGGTCATACAATAGGAGATCCTTGACCAGAATAGGTACACCTGTTGCTTCTGTTGTTTATATTGCTTCTGCTGCTCTTCCTAGCTTTTCTATTCTACACAGCTCATCTTGAAGAGTTGTTACGAAATTACATATTTCCATCCAATTCTCTATCGACTGCAACATATGGTTGAGGAGTAACGACGGACTGGGCAAAGTAATTCTCCATGCCGTATCTTCATCTTCATCCAGGCATTAGGGGCAGGATGGTGAACTGTCGTGTCCAAATAGGTGGAGGTATTTGCGGTAACCGCTGTGACCAGACAGAAATTGTGTAAGGTGGTATTTACATTCCCCATGCTTTCGTCTTATCCAGTTTTGGATTGTCGGTATCAGTTTATATTTCCACCTGCCTTTTGTTATTTGGCCCAACGAGTTTGCCACATAGCTGCTGACACTGCTTTTTTCTCCATTTTGATTACCTTGATGTTATTGGCAACGTGTTGGTTCAGGGCTTTTCTATTATATAATCTGAACATCTCGTGTGCGGGGAGCGATAATCGTAAGACTCTGTCGTATATGATGTTCCACAGCAGCAGTCTTAAGACCGATCCATGTGGGACTCTCCACGTTGTTGACGTTGTAGTATTTTACCCCTTCATCGGTATTACACCTCAACTTTCTGTTTATGAAATAGTTCGTCACCATACGCAGCAAGTAATATGGCGTATCCATCCTGGCGAGTGACTGCACTATTGTGCAGTCCGTTGAGCCATCTTTTTCCTTCGATAGCACCTTCTGCTATATCAACTACCGCTCTTATGGCATCAATTGTAGATCGCGCTTTTCTGAAGCCAAATTGGCGGTTTGAGAGAGCTCCTTCTCTTCTGCTACTGCGAGTAATTTATTATAAATTATCTTCTCAAGGATCTTTCCCATGGTATCCAATAGGCATATTGGGCGATAAGACTATGGTTCTCCTGGGGTCTTCTTTCCTTTTAGTAGCAAGACCAAATGCTGGACCTTCCACCTTTCAGGAAAGGTTCCTTCTTCGAGATACTTCTGCATTGTCGCTATGAAGAGGTCTGGTCTCTTTTTTATAGCCGCTATTTGTGTCTTATTTGGGATGCCGTCGGGTCCGGGCGCTTTATGGTCGCCTATCTTGCCACATGCCTTAACCAACTCCTAATGGGATATCCTCTGCATTGACTTCCCTTATGATGTTGCAGTGTGAGATTTTTACTCACTAAAAACACCACTCTTCAAGATTAATACTACAACTAAACCGACGCTTATTCAGCAGTTTTATTTTTGCTTACGAGACTCGTGATTTTTGGGAAACAAAATGTTCTTATATAATTTAAAAAGAATGTTACACTTTAGGCAGGTTCAATTTCAATAAAATTTACTGCGGTTTTCACGACCGGCATATACTATGACGCGAGGTCAAAAGGTTTTGTCCTTGCAGATGACGAATTTAATTGTTCGCATCCAGTATTTGAATGACGGTACGGTTACAATGGCCGTGAACACGATCTTTGTGTTTACGAGCAAATTTTGTTATCTCTTCCACGACGCTGGGAATTCCCAAATCCCGATGAATATCTTCGTTACGTACGTATCATGGTGCGCTAACGATAGTTCTAAGAACTTTATTTTCAAAAGTTTGTAGGATGTTTCTATTGCTTTTCCTGGTACAACCCCATAGTTGTAGACTATACGTCCACACTGGCTTTAGCACTTGCTTATAGATAAGCAGTTTGTTATGTAGGCTCAACTTCAAATGTTTTCCGAGTAGCCAATACATTTGTCGGTATTTGTTTTCGAGCTCGTCGCGTTTCTTTTTTACGTGCGATTTCCATTTAAGCTTAACATCTAGAGTCATTCCTAGATATTTTGCTTCGTTCGCGTATGGTATTTGAGCCGAGTTTAAATATACGGGTAATCTGTCCACTTTTTTGTAGCAGTTTGATAAGAGCTTTATTCGGTAATTCCTTGACCACCTGCGTCGTTATCAAGTCGTAACCCGGTGCTTGTTTAGTCTTTAAATTTTTAATCACTTCCCTCAGTTCAATCAATGCAACTTTTTTTACTTTAAAGTTGTCAGATGTCGTGACTGGAGAGTCGGGCGTTATCAAAGGGCCATCGAATGGCTTAAACGTTTCTTCTAAGTACAAAGCAAAAGTTCTGCCTTTTCTTTGTCGCTCTTGGCCCAATTTCCATCGTTTTTCCGAATTAGTGGCGCTTGGATTTGAGGTTTCCGGATACCTTTTAGCGCTTCCAAAGTGAATAATTTGATTCTCTCCAGTGGAGAGATTTTCAAGGTAGGTCGCTATCTTATTGCTTTTAAATTCCCGAATACTATCTCAAAGGAGATTGCATAGTCGGTTAAGGATCTCTCTATGCTGCGGTGCTTGAGTGATTTGCTTTTCTTTTCTCCCTCACCAGTTCAATGATTTCACTTGGACACTTTTCGTTGCGGTTAATCTTATAGCTTCTAGAAGGAGTGTTTATTCATGCCGCTCTTTGGATTGCTTCCACGAAACGATTAACTTCTTCCTCCAGTTCACAAGGTGTTTTAAGTGATACATTTAAGGCGATATTTGTTTCGCAATCATTTCTAAAGCCCTCCCAGTTTGTTCTATTGCTAGTAAGTCTTGGAGGTCCTTCTTTCTTGATCAACGCTTCACCAAGTAGTAAAATTACCGGAGAGTGGTCAGAAGAGAGATCAAAACTTTCTTTGACTGTAATAAATTTCTCGTAATTGCCTTTTGAAACGAAAAAATCGATAAGATCGGGAATTTTTTCTAAGCCAGTCTGCAACAACAACCCAATTCATTTGCCACTTCGTAGAAAATTTTTCCTTTAGAAGATGTACTTCTTGAACCCCGGAAGGTGTGCTTCGCGTTGAAATCTCCACCAATAAGGAAATTTGATCCAAGGGCATTGAAGACACGAAAGTCGTCTTTTTCGAGCGAGCATCGTGGCGGACAGTAAACAGGCGCAATATTGTAGTTCAAGTGTTTATTTTTAACCCTTACTGCGCACAACTGAAGTTTTTCCAGCTCTATGATTATATCGACTGAGTGTTCTATGTTAGTTTTAATGAATAAGGACGAACTGCCCCGCGCTCTATCAGAAGGATGATATGCATGATAACCAACGTAGCCTCTCATCTTTATTTCGATTGCGATGCGATTCCCTTTTTAGATTGATTTCGGAGATCAAACATATGTCGATATTTTCTCTCATTAGAAAAATTTCTAATTGATAGATTTTTGTAAGAGTCCGTTTGCATTCCATGTTACAATTTTAAGCAAAGAGTCCATATCTACTTAGATTTAGATATAAGGTTAGCCATACAAAAGCTTTCGACGTTACTGAGACGTTCGAGAATGCGTTTGTTCGTTTCAGATTCCTCCTCGAACATAGCGTAAATGCAGTTCAGAATTTCTTTTAACGGATCAGAGGGTGGTCCATCGTTTCATCTGGTTGCTTTGACTGCAGCCTGAGAATACGTCAGAAAGCTGAGATTCGTTGGCTTATTCGAGGTTATTTTTAGTTCAGTCTTTTTAGTGGACGACTTCGACGTACTTTTAATCAGCTCAGAGGGCTGATTAACTGGTTCAAGAGTCTGCACTGCTGATTCGAGCGTCCTCTCAGCCAGCTTAGGAGTCTGTACAACTTGCTTACGAGTCTGTTCAGTCTACTTAGCAACACGTTCTACCGACTTAGGAGCCCGATCGACTGATTTCGTTCCCCTCACAGTCGGCACCGTAGATTTTCTCTGTCGCATCTGTAGTTCCTTTGCGACCTCGCAACCGCGATAATTTGCTGGCTGCCTTCCTTTGCAGTTAACTCAAGTTACTTTTTCATTTTTGCCCAAACTGCAATTTTCAGAAGTGTGTAATTTCCAGCGCGGCTCTTTTCAACAATACGGCTGCATATGATTAAACTCTTGGCAACGTTTGCATCTCCACGGTCGGGTCGTTTTCCCTCTTTTTTTAAGAGGTTCACAGCGTCAAGAATGTTATAACCTCTACCACGTAGATCACCTATAACGTCTTCTTTAGCGCATGATAGATGAAGTCCTCTAGCTACGATCCTCAAAGGTCTCTCAGAGACTTGTCTTCATAAGTATGCCATTGAATATTTTCATTGTTAAGCTTTTGAGATACAGCCCGATAGCCTTCAGCGTCATTAACCTTGATTTTCCATGCATCGTTTCGCAAGAAAGTTACTTTAAATTCAGTAGCGATCGTTGATTTTTAGATTTTTCGCAGAGAATTATAGTCTGCAACGCGTGTAATATTTGTTGGAGGAGGGGCGCGTTTGCTTTCAATTTGCTTTTCTGCTTTTCGCTGCGCTTTGCGATTAGGTTTGTGTTGCGGAACAACCTCGGGCGATGAACCGGCCTTGCGTTTTTTAGATGGTCTTCGTTTAAGTATCCAATCCGTTTCGCGCATGAGTTCTTCTTCGACCGTACTGTAGTGACGGCTACGCGGAGAGGGCTCACTATGAATAACCGTTTGCGTTTGTGAGACTCGTTTTGAAGCAAAGATACTTTATTCTCTGATTCAAGTTTTTCTACTTTGCTTTTGAGCTCCCGACACAACACAAGGTCAAGTGTCTCCGCTGTTCCACTTAGAGTTAAATCACCGTTGAGCATCTCTTCGAATGTGTCCTTATCGAAATATCTATCATTCCATTTTGGGCCCGTAAGTTTTGGAAGCTGGGTTGGTTTTTTATCTTTGATCTCGATTATTATCACCTGATGTCGCTATGTGAGTATTGCTTACTGACCCTCCACTCTATTTTTCTCGGGATGGTGTTGCTCGCGAGGGTGATGTCAATGATTGAACCTATACCAGCCTTCCGGTAAGTGTTTGCTCGGCCATTGTTAGCGACGCTTATCGCTAAGGGTGCGATTGTTTCCAGAAAGGCCTGCCCGCTGGTGTTGGTGAGTCTGCTGCCCCATTCTGTGGACCAAGCATTAAGGTCGCCTCCTATAACAACTGGAGCTCTCTGGAGCGCATCCTCAATTAGACTGCCCAGCATTAGTTGGTAATCGCTTGCCGTTAAACTGGGTCTTGCATAGCAGATATAGAAATGGATCCCATTTATTTTCGCTCCCACAAAGCCTTCTGTTTCGTCGTTTATTTCTTGGAAGGCATGGGGTCCGCATATCCATGTTGCTGTTTGTTTTGCCTTATCACAAATTCAATTATTATTATTCTAACCAGGACATTTATAGGACTCGCTGATCATGATAACGTCCACTCTTTCATCCTTGGCCGTTTGTGCTAGGATGTCTTGAGCTATTCTACAGTGATTGAGATTTATCTGTAGTATCTTCATGGTCCTTTGCTTGTGATAGCTCTCCTGAACACCGGGCATTTGCTGCTACCGGCTATATGTTTCGCATCTTCTGGGCAATCCTTTCTACAGAACATACATGATGGCTCCTTGTCACAGTTCTTTGCAATGTGGCCTTCTGATCCACATTTCCTGCATAACTTGGAACGGTCTTCTCCGTTTTTACATTGCCCGGCTATGTGATCAAACTCTAGACACCTAAAGCATTTTTTAATCAGGGTCCAATTAACCCATCCGATTTTGATTCTTCCGGCTTCTAACAGCATTCTTACGTTTGAGTGTTTGAGTTCCTCCATACGCCTTTCGCAGAGATAAGATATCTGCCAGTGAAACTTGTACTCCAAACTGAACCTTGATTGCATCGATTATGTCATCTATTGTAGTGAGCTCGTCGATGTCCTTGATCTCGAGTGTAGTTCGCTGCGTGAGTGTCCTTTCATTCGCCTGCTCCGCTAAGATTTCATTGATGACGCCTCTAAACTAATTAGCCTTGATACCCGTCTCCTTGAGTTGTATTAAGAGCTCTCCCTTCTGTGTCTACCTGATTCTTGAAACCACCTTTCCAACTGCTTTCAGTTTGGGATCTGCCTTTACTTTCCATAGTATCTCTGCGTAAAAAAGAGTCCCCGTTGCTTTAATGACGATAGCGTCAGTTTTAATTTTCTTGGCCTCTTGTTGTTTCTCTTTGGATACTTTCCTGGTGGCATTTACCCTTTCGTTTTCTCACTTGCGGTTGCGCTTATCCGCTTACTTCTGCCCTCTGGGGTGTCAACACCAGATGTTGCATTCTCCTCGTTGATATTTACCAGATATGAGTGCTTTTGCTTCCGCTTTGTTTCTGGGCGTTTACTGCCTGCTTTTGGGGGTTCGCTGTCTGCAACATCATTTGGATGCTGTTTCTGCTTCCGCCTTATCTCCTGGGGTGCGCTATCGGCACCTCCATTTGCTGGGTGTTGCTGTTTCAACCTGTCTTCTTTTTGGCTGTAATATGGGTTTTGGCCATGGTGAAGTTTGTAAGGAGTTGTTCTGATGAGACACCCCCTTAATTTTCTCGTTGTACAGTTGTAGTGCCGAGAGCTCGTAGAGAGATTTGATGCTATCCATGGCATCTCTCATCGCTTGGTGAATTGAACGCCGTTTTCCGTCTTCCAGCATTCCTACTAGCCCCCTAATTTGTCCACCAAGGTTGTGGAAATCAGATTTCTCGGGGTTTGGTTCGACCGTCACTTTTTTTTTATGGCTGGTGACTCTCGTCGTTCCGTGCTCCTTTGTGATGCTGCTACTTGGCCAAGTGGTGACCTCAATAACCTTCAATAGTCTTCCAACATGGCACGCTAGCGAACTCCATTGACCGTAACATGGCGATCATTTTCATCGGCGTAAAAAGCACTCCTCCGGCATAAAATCCACACCACATGGTCACTTTTTGTGGTTACAATGGATTCTCTTGAAGCACATGTGGGTTTGTTGCTATCTAGTAGCGCATATTTTGCTTATTGACAAAGCCATTAAGCCAAAAATGAGCCTGAAGATGATTTTTCGATGGAATTCAGAATTTTCTTCAACTTTTGCAGAACCCAATCGTAGATGTTTCGACGCTTCAAATGATCAAGAGGCTTCAGTTCTTGAGTTATCTTGGGTGTAGGTCAAGATCTTTACCCAAAATTCTTCACAATGTGGACTGAGAGATTCCCAATTCCTGCGAAGGACGTGGAATCGACTGACTTGGCTCATTTTGAATTGAAGCACTTACGGCTGCGATATTTTCGAATTAGAAGCGAACAAATTATTTTTCCTAAAATGCATTATAAGGCTTAAAAGCTTTGTTGATCATATGTCAAAAACAAATGTCATTTTCTTACATATGTATATCAAATATTACTTAGATATAATTTTATATTAGAATCGTTCGAGGCATATCCAAAAAATGGCTGATTTTTACAAGTCCGCTAATAAGTAAAGTACTGTTACTTAAATCTTTAGCAAAACTGAGTACACAGTCTTATTGCAAATAGCCTCATTAACTCAGGAATACATTTTTATCGTTGGAGCCGTTTCCGAAACAATGTTAATTTTTCAAATTTGGTACCGTTAATAGGCTAAAACGAAAGTTTAAAATTCCGCCTCTGGGCATTACCCCACAAACGCCAGATATGAAGTTTGAAAAATATCTGTCCTGCCGTTTAGGTTGCAGCTCGAGGTACAGACAGACGGAGAGACAGGCTGAATTGCGAAACCCACTTTTTTTAATTCTTCTATTATCGTAATCCCGAGATCGAAAATTTCCACGAAAACAATACTAGCTCTATAAAAGCAAATAAAAGCAGCTAACAATGACTTGGTTCAATCTATCGGTAATCTACCCAGATACAAAACTAATTAACAGTGATCTACTACGTTGCACTTCTTGGATTTAAATTAAAAGTAATCTTAGATTCTGAAATCAGTTTCCTTCTAAAATTGTATCTTCTATAACATGGTCTATTGAAATTACTGTGTCCGAAACAATACACACACATTGTTTTTTGCCGTTTGTTACACATTTTGCAATGTTAGCATTCAATGTTAGCTTTCATAACTAGTTGTTGCTTAGAAAAATTCTTTATAATAAAGTGTTAAAAGTATATGAGAGATGAGCCCCATAGCACAGATAATAAACTACCCAGATGTCGCACGCCCATATAAAAAAATTAAGCACATTTTTGTCCTGGCAGACAACGTCCTGGCAGACAGAGATCTTTCAGAATAAGTACCACAAATAAAACTTTTTCGTTTTCCTCACTCCGTTCGCTCGTGTGGGAAAAGTTCTTTTTCTCATCGTGTGTTGCGACATGAAAATGAACGAGGTGATGAAGTGTAAAAGGGTATGCGGGAAGGGGCATGCATGACGGTGGAAGTTTTGTAAACGAGTATGCGTTGTATATGAAGAGAAGGTTTGAGAGATTTTGCTCGAATATCAATCATTTACATTTTCAGGTTAATTACTAACATACATATATATTACATACATATATGTACTAAACAATTAAAAGGTATAAGAAAATTGTCTCCAAGGAAAAGATGTCCTGGAAAATAACGAAGTGCGCAATTGCACACTGTTCTATAACCAAAAATGAATTGCCTGATGGAAAATTATTTAAATTTCCTAAAAAAGGAACACTTAAATACGATGAATGGCTAGCTTTAGCAGAGGAATACATAAAAAGCCTTAAACCGCCCTATATATGCAGCAAACATTTTAAGAATGCCTTTATTGGAAAGGAATATTTAAAAAAAATGCTTACCCTTCTCTCTGTTTAAAACGAAGTGTTGCTATATCTGATGACGAGTTCATTTGCTTTGATCCAACGGGATCTAAGGTTACATATGAAAACTGCAATAAATTAGTATTGGATTCGAATGATGTTACAGTAGAAGAACCAAACTTGTCTTCAAAAAGGTTATCAAGAAAAAGATTCAACGATAACGTTGAATTTACTTGCGCCAACTGTGAGACTCATATAAAAAGGCAATCTATTTACATTAAAAGAATTGAGAGGCTTAAGAAATTGATCAATAGCTTAAGGATAACAGTAAAAGGAAATCGCAAATCGAAAATAAATTTGCCGCAGAGAAGTCATCGTTTAAAAGAGGACAAAAAAAGGCTGCAAGTGCGTGAAAAGCAGAGTATCCAAGAGAAAATTGATTTATTGCTTGGTATTGATCAAAATACTAAGACATTTTCGAAGCTCATTCTATCTGAGAGCACAAAAAAATACACCGAAGAGGAGAAGTGGATTTCCCAGTGCATTTTTTCCGTTCCTCTTCCGGATACAACTTTTTACGGGATCAGCTTGGACTACACTTGCCGCACCCGTCTTCATTACATAGGTGGATTAAGATTAAAAGTCTGTCACCTGGAATAAATATAAATGTTCTAGAGGAAATAAAGAAAATAACTTCGACATTATCACGAAAAGAAAAAGAAGTCGCGATTATCAAAGATTTAATATATGCGCTAAGTCTGTGTGTGTTTTTATGATTCGGAAATTTTAAGCAAGTTTTATATCATGTCGTTTGTCCAAGCAGTATACCTATGAAACGACTTGAGATTGAGGTAAATAATTGTCTTTACATATGCGCGGAGCTATTTGCTGTGATCAAGGACCCACAAAACATCACTGGGGCAATCGATGAGTGGTGTCATTACTCTTATGTTTTCGGTGATTTTTCGATGTCCCGTATTTGCACCACCGATGAAATGCCGGCAATGTTCTACGCTTCGAGGTGCACTGGTAGAATGTTTAGTATCGCTTTCATAGCCGCCGTTGAGGATTGTGCTCCTGTAATACCCAGGCAGTCCATACGTTGCACCTTAGTTAGCAAGTCTCTTGCATACTTTTTGCTCATCACTGGCCACCATACAAATATAACGCAGAAGATGATAGGTTTTATTACGCATTCGTATATCCAGTGGACCTGTTTCAGTTTCAAGCCCCATGATTTCCCGATGGCCCTCATGCATATCCAATATGCTCTCTTGGCTTAGGTGATTCTTTCTTCCAGGTTCTTTCTCCAGGTCAGTTTCCTGTCCAATATAATACTGCCCAGATACTGACGCTGTCGCGGAGTTGTAGTGATACCCCTCCGAGTTGTGGAATGTGAAAGTCACTAGTTTTGGTTTTCTTTGTAAAGAGAACCATTTCCGTTTTATTTGGTGTTCCCGTACCACCCCCTGTGGTGTTCTCGTACGGACTGTTCCCCTTCTTGTTTCGTCTCCCAGTGAAGCTGTGATAATGCGGTTTGTAAGCATGTCTTCTAGCCAATTGTTTATTATTTGCTTATTACAGTATATCGAGAGTGCCTCCACAATTTTTTGAGTTTTGACCCCTTCGATATCTAGAAAAACGCCTGCGACTGATTCATGGATCATATTGATATATATTACATTTATGTAAATAAATTTAATCGAGATCCGTTAGAGAACTTATTTGGTAAAATAAGAGCGCGGAATATTAATAAAAGTAATCCAAATGTTTCCGAATTTAACTCCCTGCTAGACAAAGTTATATCGATAACACATGAATTCAAATCGAAATGTTCCAACTGCGAAGAAGACGATTCGGAATATCTACAGGTGGATTGGAATGCTCTTTTGCAGAGTGATATAGAAGAACAAATAATACTTACCCAAGAGCTATCACAAAATCACGACATTCTTAAGAATGAGGAATGTTTTGAAAATAACATGAATACGAATAATATAGTTAATCCACCAGATGAAGACGCAATATCAGTCAAGGTACCGCAGGTCAACCACTAGCTACAAGATACTTTGCCGGATATTGAAAATTGTGCTGAAGAAATGTCAAAGGACAAATAGAATTTCGATCTAACGGAAGTTTTGATAAAATTAAAAGAATATGAAAATTCAAAAGAAAATACAGTTCTTCTATGGCCGTTAGAAAAAAATGTTCAAGTATGCCGTCTTCATGTACAAATATTTTCCGAATACTTTCGAAAACTACCTTTTGCATCTAACTTAAAAGAGAATATAATCAAAGAATGTATAAAGGCAACAAATATACATTTTCCGAATTGGTTCAATGTACTCGTATGTTATGACCACAAAATTAATTTAATAAATTTCCTAATAGTGGTATTGCTCTGGAAAAATTGTAATTAGATCCTTGATAAGAATTTAAATAAAAGTAGAATTTCCAGAAATAAAATAAAAAAATTGCAAAATGTAATGAACGCTTAAAAAGTAAACTCGACAGATAAATTGATAATGATTATTGGGAGGTTGGGAGGGTGGGGGTCGATATCCTGCCACGTCTTCGTTCGTGTCCCCTGGAAACTACTTCAGTTAAGGTGATTTAACTGCAATTTAATACTAACTTAATTTAAGTTAATGATTATTTTGTTAAGTTAGCTATTTTTTTTTATAATAATTTCGAACATTAGTCTTCCTTCACTTAAGTAGGCCAAGAGCAGTGATCAGTTAGTGCATAAATATAAAATGCAGTATGCAAAACTCATATTCATACCCATTTTCAGAGCAAATTTGTGTCCACAAAGTTTACAGAGTTTTTATTTATTTAATCAAATTCTGAAAATAAGGTACATACATACAGACAAAATGACAAGCAGACAACATAAGCTCAACTATTTGCACATATATATATACGATCTATACAGATACTCCATATCCATCCTACCAACGTGTCGGCATCAGAACTCCGTGACCGCAGTCGCACAAAATATTTTTTTTTTGTTTCTTTTTGCAGGTAAACAAAAGTATGTTCGTTTCGTTTCGTTTTTAATGCATTTTTATTTTTGGAAATCATTAACTCTTAACAGCTAGACACAAAAAACTTAATGGCCCTATGCGGGCGCTCTAAGCTAAACCTAATGCTTAAAATATGTCATTCGACGTAATATAACTTAAACTATTTATTAGATCTATACTTACAAATATTGGGGAACTAAGAAAAAATTTTTATCAAAAACTTAGTATATGAACTGAATTTTTTTTTACTATATATAAAACTTACAAACTACCTATAAGCTACTTATTGCAAGGTACGTGATTAAACACGCAAATTTTTTTTTGATACACATATATATGTACATATATATAGTATACATACATATATACATATGTATAAGGTTTTTTTTTTTTTTTTTTTTTCTTAAAGCTACTTAAACCAACCTTAAAACTATGTAAGCCGGCCAGGCAATGAAAGGCTATACCGACTTTGCCCCTTCTGAGGCTACCCTGAATCAAAAGGAAACGACGAGGGAGTTCCCTCTCCATCCCCGAGCCACCAGAATTTCTGGTGCTGTCTTACTACATCTGCCATATCACGGCTTGATACCGCTCTACTAAACCGGAGACGCTCCGTGGTGCTGTGTGCGACGTATCGGTCGTAGTTAAGTCGCCTGTCCGCAGCATTTCTGGCAACATGGTAGATTAGCGGCACCGCTACCTTATCCTGTATCAGACCTTCTCTATCTAAATATAGGAACACCTCTGGGGGGATGAAGCCGTTAAGAAACACGCTCTCGTGATACAAATCATTGGGGTAGTATGCCCCAGAGATCAGGTTATTCATCGAGGACATTGCTCTTAAAGTGTGCCTTCGAATCATATTGATCAGGAAATTATCCACTCTGTTTATGTTCGCCCTGTTATACAAGACCTCATTAGAATAGAATTTTATATACTGGGACTCTGGTGTTCTGTACAACTGAAGACAAGCCCGAAGGCAAGCCCTCTCAAACACCCGAATCCTTTCCATCCAGCTTGCTCCCACGTTGAACCACACAGGACATCCATATACGAGCATGGGCCGAATAAGGGCCATGTAGCAGATTACCTTCACCCCTGCATCGAGTTGGCTGCTATAAAACAGTCTCTTTGTAAGGGTAAAAGCACCTCTGGCTCTGACCAGAGCAGCATCTACATTTTTGTTAAAATATAGATATTGATCTAGCCAGATCCCAAGGTATCTAACCACACTTCGACTCGCTAATGGCTGCCCGTGCTGTCCCACGATTGAGAACTTTCGCCAATTCTTTCTGGTATCCCTGGAGGCCCCAGATAACGACGTTCTGAACAAAATAGTCTCTGTCTTCTGGAAGTTGATCTTCAGCTTCCAGTCATCGCAGTATATCCTGATCTTATCGAAATCACTCTGCAAGAGTATTGCAATGACCTCGATCGTTGGTCCTGACCTATACGCGATCAAGTCGTCTGCATACGCAATAGCATGGGGAAGACATCCTACGAGATCACTCGTGTAAATGTTAAAGAGGATCGGCGAATTAACCGCACCTTGTTGTAGACCGTTTTTGATTTCGAACGTCCCAGCAGAAGTCACATTGCCATTTTTCACAATGAACTGTCTATTGGTGAGCATATTACAGAGCATGTACAGCAGTGGTTTACTTATACCCAGCCTGCTCAACTTGTAGAAGAGTCCTTCTAGCCATACGGTATCAAACGCCTTCCCCAAGTCAACCAGACAGGCACCCGTGCATTGATTCTTACTTTTGTTCCATTGGATATCAGATACCAGTTTAGACGCGGCATGTACAGTCTCATGACCCGCCTTGAAACCGAATTGATTATCCGGAACTATATGCATGTCCTCAACCCACTTAGTCAGGGCTCTATTGACCACTTTTTTCGAATACCTTGCTAATGTTCGCCGGATTGGATGTATCTTTACCTCTTTTGGGAATAGGCTGTACCACCGCTGTCTTCCAATGTGCCGGATAATGTGCATTATTCAGCACATTGTTAAACAGGGTAGTGTAAATGTCCACCGCTTCTGGAGGGAGATGTCGAAGCACAATGTTAGATATTCCATTGATACCTACAGATTTCTTCCTTCTCAGTGAGTCGAAGATCGTTTGGAACTCCACCTTCGATATGAACGGGGGACGTAACCCCTCATCGGCGAAGTTAACGATTTTAACGTTCGAAAAGATAAAAAAATATTTTTTATGGAGACTAACGTCTCTTTATTACTTCAACTTAACTCTAAAGTACAATTTCAACTTACACTTCTACTTATAGCCTAAAAATGTCTGCTCATCAATTTACTGAATGTGAGAAAATATTCCAGACGGGAATATTACACCTCACTTTGATAAATAGCTTATTCTGCATTATCAGCATTCGACCTGACTGGCGCGTGTGCTGATAGTGCAGAAATGGGTGCATTAACTCTTCCCTCCTTAAAGGTCTGCGGCCCGTAGATCAGCAATTTAGCTTAGTAGGTTGGAAGAGGTCATTTACCTGTGGTATCTGGATTTGGATTTTTTTCTCTTTTTTACATTTGTTTCTAAATAATATAATTAATATAATAGTAGTGATTAACAGATATATAATTAAATTTGAAATGAGAGAAATATTGTTCGTTACAGAAAATTTATGTATCTTTCTTATATTTTCTAGGTGCAGATCATGTAAATACTCTAAATCTAATTTTACGTCTTTAATTGTTAAATTGGTCTGTATTATGGGTGGTAAAATCTGGAAGGTTCTTACTTCTTTGTTATAATAGCTCTTGTCGTTGATTGATATGATATCTTCATTGAATTCTATAAGGAAGGTTCCATTTAAGGTTTTGGTGTCATTCCAGTGCCTTAAAGTTCCGTTGAAATTTGTTAGGAATATTGTATTATTACTTAGGAGTTCTACGATTGGCTTCCGGGAGAATTGATGGTCGCATCCGGCGTCTTTACCTTTTAGAAGCTGGCTGATGCAGTGATCTGGAGGCAACTCTTGTATCTGGTTCTCATTGCAAATTGTTATATCCCTCATTTTTGCGCACGGTTCTTTGATTCCGTATTGCTCTTCCTGGGTTGTGAGTAGCTCCTTGATTTCTAGGTGGATTCTCATGTTGTTTTTTACTGTAGATCTGATTATAAGATGATTGTATCCTTTAGTTCTTGTTTTTGGTATGGAAATGGAGTAAAGTAGAATTGATTCTTTTTGTAGTATTATAGGCTCAGCATACTCGATAGCTTCCACCTCATTATTATATGGAAGAGTTTCCATTTGGGAAAGTATCTCTTGGATTTCTGTCTTATCCAAGAGGTTAGTGTTCACAATTCCCCTTTTTGCTAGCTGGGTGGCTGATACGATTTCGCTGAGTTCTTTTAATATAGTAAGCTTATTATACAACATTTGCTCGTACTTGTCCATACTTGTTCCGTCTATTTTTTGTATGACTCTATTGTAATTGTCCATTATTCTTCTTGTTACTGCGGTAAGACGTTCGTTTATCTTATATTGATTATTGTTGTTTTCTATTACTACATTTTGCGTCTTCAGTAGATTGTCCCAGTCTGTTGCGTCTGGAGTTCCGGCTATCCACTTCCACGCGGAACCAATCCAGTTTATTGACCTTGTTTGTCGTATGCCTTTTCCGTGTAGTTTCTCCAATAAATTCTCTATTTGCTGCAGTCTATGGGTTAACTGTGGTTGAAGAATGCTGGTCCTGTCGATACGTTTTTCCACGGTAAGTATAAGTTCGCTCACTATGTCCTCGTATTTCGTTAAATTGATGACATGTACCATCCTGAAATTGCCATTGATGATTTTCCCATTTCCTTGTTTTAACGCTATGATGGGGGTACTGTATTCGTATACGTTGATTGTTCCGAGTGCCAACCTAAGGATAGACCTAAAATGGGAAGGAACAAAAAATATTTTTTAATGAGAAACATTTTTTATTTGAGACTTGTGGATTTTTTTCCTGTTTCAGTGACGATAGTTACTCGATTATCTTTTGCCACCTTCTCTTTTATGTACAGGGGTTTTTGCCTCTTCGTTTAACAGCCGCAAATATTATCTCTCCTGGTTGGTATTTCTTCGGTATGTTCCTGTTTATGTTTTCTCGGCTGATTTTGTTCTTTTGGTTTCTCTTGATGAGTTCGCTTAGGTCTTCGTTTACCTTCGTCTGAAAGTCAATGAGATTCTGGTAGTTTATCCTCTGAATTCTACCTAGGAAAACGTCACTTGGTTTTTTTTTTGTTACGGAATGTACTGAGTTATTATAACGGTCCACTGCTATGTTGATTATTTCCTTCATCGTCAAGTCTGGATACTCTTTTTTTAGACATCGGGTTATTTCTATTATTGTCGAATGAACTCTTTCGATAGTTCCGTTCACCTCGCTTTTTTGAGGTGGGGTTAAATAGAGTTCAATTCCTAGAGTTTTGATATAGTTTGAAATGATTGGGCTGATAAAACTGCTTTCGTTATCAGTTACCAAGACCTTTGGTGCTGTAAAAAAGTGAATGATTTTTATTATTTTACCCCTGAGATATATGGCAGACTTCTCCTTTATGTGGAAGAATTTTGCAAACTTTGAAAATTTATCCACGCAGGTTATGAACTTCTCATGATCTATCTCGAATATGTCCATGTGCATTATTTCGGATGGGTACATAGGAATTGGTGTTTCCTGCATTTCCGGTTTTTGCGGATGTCTGTCATATTTACTTGTATTGCATATATCGCATTTTTGTACATACTTTTTTATCATGTTGGCCATTCCTGGGAAGTAATGTTTTTCTAAGATCTGTTCCTTGTTTTCTTTGTAGTTCCGGTGAGCTCTGTTATGTTCTGTTATTATGACTTGTAATCTATTATCAGCACTGGCTAAGTCCTCAACTAATCTTTGGGTTATTCTGATCTTGAATTTGCTGAAGTGTTCTCTGTATATTTCCTGCAATAGCTGTAAATAGTTTTCTGGAATCTTTATTCCATTTAATATGTTCGGGTTGAGTTTTTTTTTGAGGGTCTGCGTTAGTTTTTCCTTGGTGATTCCTGGGAGTCCAATGTAATGTCGCTGGTAATTTGGATGGGGTTCTTCGCGTGCATTTGTTTCGCTATTTTCCCTAAAAACAAGTTGATTTCGGAATACATTTAGGGGGGCTTCACAATGTGGGATAAGGTCGGAACTATCTTCCTCTGCGCTATGCATCCTTTGTGAACTGGATGATGTTAAGTTGTTAGCTTCCAGTTTGAGCCTTGATAATGCGTCGGCTACCTTATTTGTTTTCCCTGGTTTATAGATGAGCTCGTAATTGTACTCTTCTATCCTGGCCTTCCATCGTTTCAGCTTTGCATTCGTGTTCTTGTTGCTCAAGGCGAAGGTTAATGGTTGATGGTCTGTTAGTATTCTTATTTTTTTTGCGCCGTATAGATAATTCCTTAGGTTGTCGAGGGCCCAGACTATCGCTAACATTTCCTTTTCATTTGTAGCGTAGTTTTCCTCTGTCTTGTTTAATGACCTGGAAATATACGTGATGGGTCTGTCCTTCCCGATATCCCGCTGAGAAAGCACAGCACCAATAGCGGTATTGGAGGCATCTGTCGTGAGTACGAACGGTTTTTCAAAGTCTGGAAAGACGAGAATTTCTGCTGATGTTAAGAGTTCTTTTATATTCCTGAAGGTTTTCAATTCGTCTGCATTGAGTTCAATCTTAACTTTCCGTGATTGATTGGCTTTTATTTGGGCCTTCTCCCCCCTTGTGAGATTCGTAAGGGGTTTTGCTATTTTGGCAAAATCCTTTATGAATCGTCGGTAGTAGGAAGCTAGTCCAAGGAATCCTTTAAGTTCCTTCAGATTTGCTGGAGCTTTCATCTTTTCAATAGCCGCGATTTTTTTCGGGTCTGGTCTTATACCCTTATTTGTTATTAAGTATCCTAAGAACTCGGTTTCCTCTTTTAGGAATTCCGTTTTATCCAAGTTTACTTTCAAATTGGCCCGTTCTAGTTTTTCAAATATTATGTCGACGTTCTTTAGGTGTTCCTCCGCAGTCTTGCCGAACACTATGATATCGTCTATGTACACATAACAGATCTTTCCTATGTGTTCCTTTAAAACATCGTCTATCATCCTTTGGAAGATTGCTGGAGCATTCTTCAGTCCAAAGGGTAGACGGGTATACTCATATTTCCCGTTCATAGTGGAAAATGCCGTTTTAATTATATCGTCATCTTTCATCTTGATTTGATGAAATCCCGATGTAAGGTCGATGGTCGTAAAGTACCTTGATTTTCCTAGGTTTGCGATAGTGTTAGAAATGGCCGGTATTGGGTATGTGTCCGAGATCGTTATAGCATTCAGTTTTCTGAAGTCTATAACCATTCTGTATTTCCTGTTTCCTGATGCGTCCACTTTTTTGGGTACAACCCACATTGGTGAGTTGCATGGGCTTTTCGATGGTCGAATAATACCATCCTCTAAGAGTTTCTTGATTTGGGTGTCCACTTCTTGTCTCATGTGAATTGGGTATGGATATGACTTGGTGTAAATGGGCTCATATGTGGATGTTTTTATTTCGGCTTTTATACCCGTGTCGATGATTTCCTTGTCGTTCACTGCTCCGAAGATGTTTTTGTGTTTTTCCACTACGTCTTTTATCTGTTTCTTTACTTCATTACTCAGATGGCTGACTCTAATTTCTATGTTATTAACCTGAGCAGACTTCTTTTCTTTTAGTGGTATTTTAATGTTTGGTTTGATTTTTAGTATGTTATTTTTCCTATCTATTACCGTTTCTAATTCCTTAAGGGTATCATCTCCGATGATTCCGTCAAATGTAGTTAGGCCGGGTAAAATGAAAAAATCAATTGTAATGTTATTGCCGATACTTTCAAAGAATTTTCCACTAATTTTCCTATCAATTTGTATTTCTCCTCCAGCAGATTTTATTCTGAAGGGCTTTTGGGCTGGTTGAGCTTTGCCAACTAGTTTAGGTTTTATAAAGTTTTTGTTGGCGCCGGTATCTATAAGGAATTTTAGCAGTTCTCCATTTTTTGTCCTGTATTCTATATATGGAATGCTAGACAGGCTTCTGTCATAAAATTTACTTCAGATGTTGTCTCTTCTGTTGGCTCTATCTCATCCTCCTGCGTGTATTCTTCCTCATATTCCTCCTCGTATTCCTCAGCATACTCTCTTTCCTCTTGAGTTTCGATGTTATATAACCTTTGACGTTTTTGCGGAAGGTTAACGGACTCATTCCTAGTGTATTGACTATAGTTGGGTCGATTGTAGGTGCCTTGGTTATAGGCTGGCCTGTTCATATAGTTTACTTGTTTTGTTTGGACAGACCGGTCGACTTCCATAGCAACTGGCGGTTTCGGTTGAGATGGTCTTGGTGGTATCTCGGTGGTTGGTATTGGTTCCTCTGGTATTGCCCATGTTGAATGTTGTATGCCATGTTTCTTTGTTGTAAATTTAATGGTTTTTGAGGTATTGGTGGCTGTCCTGCCCTTGCATGGTTCTGTCTTGGTGTAGGTGTGAATATTTGGTTGATTGGAGCTGTAACCATATTGTGGACGTTCTTCGGGTGTATTGCCAAGTTTCTATAATTTAGATTTTGAATTTCTAAACATGAGGCGTAAGCCTCCGGGAGTGTTTGTGTTTTTTGAATTATTAGGATCTTAGAAAGATCCTGTAGTTTTCGATAAGTGCATTGATGGTTTCCGTACTATAGTCCTCTGTTTTTATTTTGTTGATTATTAATGAAAATTGATGATTAACGTTCGCATAGAATTCATCTATGCTGGAATTTCCTTGCATAAGAGTATTCAATTGGTGTTCCAAAGTTCTTATGTCCCTCTTGTCGGCATAATGGAGGGACAGGCATTTTTTTATCGCCGACCAATCTTCGTCGAAAATGTTATATGAAATTAGTGCAGACTCTGCTCCACCTCTAATCTTTTGTCTGATACTTTGCAGTATTGCCCGATAGATGGGTTTGTCTCTCACTATTTCATAGTCTTTAAGTATCTTTTCCACGTTGTGGACCCAAGATATGTACTGGATGGGATTCCCATCAAACGTTTGCAGCTCTTTCACGCTGTCTGGCAATTTGCTTATATCTTTCAATTCCTGTTCATTTCTAGGAGATTAAAGTGTGGATTGCGCTGAGGAAATCTCCTGTGTCCTTGTTTCCAAGGCTTCAAGTCTCCTTTCAATTTTTTTTATAGCTTCGATCTGAGCATTTACTGCTCCTGTAAGCTGATTAATGGCTAGTTGTATTGCTTCCATCCTACCTTGTTATTTTTCTTCGTTTATATGTATACTAAGTTATTGTTGTAATAATAAATTGGTTATCGTTCTTATACTACTGTGTATGGGTGTAGAACAATTTGTGTTTTTAATCTTATTGGCTAGGCTAACTTTATTCGTTACAATAAAAAGAATTTATATATTTTTGCCTCTATTGTTATTTCACTTTCTTTTAAGCTATGAGTAAAATTAGTATGCTATATAATTGAATATTTGTCTTGTTTTATTTTTCACATAGATTGTTTTAAATTTTCTTAATTTTTACTTAATTTTGAACTATGTTCTTCTATTAAGAATACAAACAATTTTTTGAGAGTTAAGTAGAATTTAAATTGTGACTTACAATGCAATTATTATTCTTCTCATTGTGTGTCTGGAACCTGGAACTGATGCTGTGGTGTTGCTTTTAGACGAGGTGTATTCTTCCTTTTTGGCTGTCTGCGTTGAAAGTTGCAAGCGGCTTACTGCGGTACAACTGCTCGATCGCTGTGCTACACTTGGGTTATTTTCACTGATCTGACGAGAAGTGTATTATAATATTTCACAACATTCAAGGTACTAAGGAAACTTGTGTGTCACGATTCTGATGGGAAGTGTTTAATACTTTCACAATTTTTACTGTATTTCTAAGTACTAAGCCTTGTGTATTATCACTGTTCTTACGGGAAGTGTTGGATACTCTCACAATTTTCACTTTTAGCACTTGTCAGGTCCCTGCTCGGGCGCCAGTTAACGATTTTAACGTTCGAAAAGATAAAAAAATATTTTTTATGGAGACTAACGTCTCTTTATTACTTCAACTTAACTCTAAAGTACAATTTCAACTTACACTTCTACTTATAGCCTAAAAATGTCTGCTCATCAATTTACTGAATGTGAGAAAATATTCCAGACGGGAATATTACACCTCACTTTGATAAATAGCTTATTCTGCATTATCAGCATTCGACCTGACTGGCGCGTGTGCTGATAGTGCAGAAATGGGTGCATTAACTGCGACGACATTATTTGCCATGTTATCGTCATTGAACTCGGTAAAACCTATGTTCTCTGATCGCCAGTGGTGTATATCATTTCGAAGGTAGACGTTGTGCACAAGGACTCGATTTTCCAGGTCGTGGTTCGGGCAAATGCTATCATTCACCTTGTACACTTCCTGGAAAGTCGCTCCTATAGCCTCTACTTTCTCCTGGGGATCTTCGATCATGAAAAAGTTGTCATCATCGATAGCGTTCCCGGGATCTATGCCTGCTGCTATTAGTATTTGTTCGTTGTTCGTCGTTCGAGGGAACTTAAGACACGGCAGGTCGTTTTGATTATTCCTCCGAAAAATTTTATTTATTTGCGGGAACATACTCGGGTTGTTGGATTTTACAGCCCGAATTTTGTTGTTCCAATGCAGATTTACAGAGAGTCTGTAATTTTCTCTAATTAACTGTTCGAGATTTTTAATCAACGACTTCAGTGTCCTAACCTCCGAGTTTTGTCTGTCCGTAAACTTTCTGTACAAGGTTTTGAGTCTTGACAGAAGTCTACTTTTTTGTTGGTGTAGTGCGTCGATTGTTCCATTGCGGAATATGTCTACGTTGTCAGTGTGTTGATATCGAGGTATCGTACTGTCCATCGTTCGTTAGATTGTTTCGTCCATTTGTCTTAGGTACCTGTCGATCTCCTCATTTGACAGGTTCCTATTGGACGGTGGGTGGAGCGAATTCAAGGAGAGTGCTCTCGTCATAGCTCTGGAGAAGCGTGTCCAACGCATCCTACTATAATTGTAGGAGTACGTTTAAACAAACTCCTCCAACTCCGCAATTTCGTTGGGAATTGTAATTTCGGCACTGAGTCCGCAATGGTCACTGTCATACACAAAAGTGTGTAAGCAGTTTCTCTTTTGTCGGTTCGTCTTGGTCAGTTGTAACCGTACGTCGAACAGCATAAGATCCAGATAGGAGCCGCTTCTAGGATACGACGGACTATCTGTAGCTATCAAATCGAGTCTATACTCGATATTGTGTTGACCCCACCAATTGAATAGTAGGTTCCCCCTAGAATTTGGTATGTTATTTCCCCAATCGCTATGTTTGGCGTTTAAATCTCCGGCAATGAGGAAATAATTCTCCTCCGACTCCAGCCTTAGACATCGAAAAAGTGTCTCGAGCTCTGTAATAAATGAAGTCGTTTGAGTAGAACCAGATGCGTAGACCGCGACCATGTACATCCTCTTTCCATTTTTCATTTTCATTTTTAGTGCATTTTTATTAATTCATTTATTAACTTACATGCTAGACAAAACGCTTAAAACTAGCTTAACTAACTTAACTATTCTTATTCTAACTTACTGGCCCTATGCGGGCGCTCTAAGTTAAACCTAATACTTAAAACTATGTCTTTCGACGTAACTAACTTAAGATTCTTTATTTATTTATTTTATTATTCTATTGGCTATTACTACTAAGAAAAATGTTTAATCAAATGAAAAAACTTAGTACATGAACTTTTTTTGTTTTTAATGTTCGTATATATAAAACTTACATCCTCTTTCCACTACGGAGAGCAATGCACACGATACATGCTTCCAGCTCCTGGAATCTCCGCACTTCACCGCTGTACACGGCCTTATATCGCAAGTCTTTGTGAATGAAGATCGCAACACCTCCTCATTGAGTAGAGTTGGGTCGGTCTCTTCTTATAATATTGTATTTATTATGGCTCAGTTTGTGTTTCTGGGATAGCTTAGTTTCGCTAACCAAAAGCACATCAGGGCTTTGATCTTCTAACAACTTAAAAAGTACGGTTCTTCGCTCGATCCTTATCAGTGAATTCACATTCACCGCAAGGATCTTTAAGGGTTTCTCCGCCATCGTATCCATTACGATTGGAGGTGCGGTAGGCCCGGCAGAAATGCGTAGATCTGGTCCACCCGTTTCGCCTGCTCTTCTAACTGACGCTGAAGCTGGTTCATTTGCCCTTGAATAGAGAGCAAAATAGTCAGCAAATCAGGCTGAGCCTCAGGTGCTTTAGGCACTGGGGCCTGTGCTGCAACCTTCGGTTGTTGTTGTACCGTGTTGCTCCGGCCTGACGCCATTTGGGCGTAGGTCCATTGGGGAGTAACAGCTGGTGTTTGACTAGAAACAGGTGAACGCTTGACTTCGACTTTCTGCTGACGAGCCAGGTTTACTTTTTCATGTACTGGAACTTAGGACAACCCCGATAGTTTGCGGTGTGTCCCGAGTTCCCACATAGTGCACACGAGAGTTGGCCTTTATCTGCCGCCCCATCCTTACCCAGGGAACATTCCTCTGCTTTGTGGTTCTTTCCACACTTTACGCATCGAGGCTGCATTTCGCAGTTCGACGCGGCGTGCCCGAACCTTTGGCAGCGAACACATTGTAAAATGTTATCGCTCCTCTTTACTTTTTCCCATTTGACAACCTGGTAGTCTAGGACATTAATACTCCTTAGACCATCCAGTTTGCTGTTGGGAGTTATCTGAACAAGGAAGAATGGTAATTTCCGCTTCTCCCTTTTGGCCTTTGCTGTGGTGAACGGCTTGACTCCTACGAACTCAAGACCGTCGCACTCCTTCTCTTTCAGTATCCTAAGGATGCTCAGTAGCATAGTTTGCAACTTTTCCCCCTTCGGGGTGTAGGAGAAGAACTCCGTCGTCGTTTCCTTTAATAAACCTTTTATTTTTTTGTACTGGTCCACTGTATTACAGTGGATAGTATGCCTATCTTCATTAATACGTTTAATAAAAAAAATGATTGCCTATGGCCGACTTACATAGATCAATGGTGTCTTTTAATTCCATCTTGAAGGTGTTGATTGGTGGCACCTTCTCCTTTGCACTCTTCTGCTGCTGATGTTGTTGTTGTTGCTGGTCTTTCTGTTGATGTTGTTGTTGCTGCTGATTCAGTTTTTGCTGTTTTTGTTGTTGTTGTTGCCGCTGCTGCTTAGCTGGCAACTGTTTTTGTTGTGGCTGCTTTGTTGGCGGCTGCTGATGTTGTTGTTGCTGCTTTGCTGGCAGCTGGATTTGTTGCTGTCGTTGGTGCTGCTGCGTATCAGGAAGCTGTTTTTGTTGTTGTTTTTTTTTCTGCGCCTGGCTATCTTCCGCTCTTCTGGCTGTCTGTTTAGCCTTTATGGTCAGCACCCTCTGCTGGAGCTGCCGTATGCTTTCGTTTATGGCCTCCATCTCTTCGTCCTCATCCTCGGAATCGGAGGCCGCTAACATGGCGAAGCTATTGCTACCACCTTTGTAGCAATTTTCTCCACCGTCCGAGCCGAATGTACGTTTGTCTGCTGCTGTTGTTGTTGACGGAGCCCCCACCCTCACTTCTCCCGGTAGCTTTTCAGTCGAAGCTGATAGGGAGGGGCGCTTACCTTCGTAGGGAGTCAGCCTCTGCTTCCTCCTCCTCTTTACCGTATTTCCACTTTCGACAATTGCCAAGTGGTTTTCACTGTCAGCTTCATCGTCCGAAGTTTTTGCGTCCACTACTCCCGCTATGGGAAGCAGGGACCGTTCACTTTTTTTCATTATTGTTTATGCTTATTTTTGTTTCTATTTTTTTTTTGCTTAAAAAAAAAAAAAAAAATTCAGAATTCCGATGGGAATTGAACCCGAGCGACTCAGGTCACTGATCGCTAACACTAGCTCTGCGCTACCGCTACACTTGATTAACTGCTGCTTATTTTTTTACTTGAAATCACGCGAAAATTGCAAGAGAAGCCGATCTCCACTAAAGTCTGTGAACGACAAACAAGGGTATGTGTGAGTAACACGATGGACTAAAAAGTGAGCAGAAAAAACAAAAAAGCTTTTTTTTTAGTGAATTTCGTTTTCATATATCACTTCTTCCCATATGAATGAGACATCTGGGTAGTTTATTATCTGTGCCCATAGCATATCATTGCATCTGGTGAATTGAGTTTTTATTTGAAATCAGATAATCATGAATTTTAAAACGATATCCAACTCGACCGTTTAAAAAATGTTAGTTTCCGCAGGCACGTACAAATAAATAATAAACAGATCAATACTTAACAGTTTTATTTAATATAGCCGAAGTATCCTATATATATGATACTTGGAATAAGGATATCACGCCTTTTTAAAATGGTACCCAGCGCAATAAAATTTTGTTTGGGTACTTCAGGGACCTCTATGGGAGCTATGTCCAAAAGTAGTCGGAGCTCAATATAAAGGCTGACACTTTTTAAGTGGGAGACATATGTACATGTCTCAAAATCGGATGAGGAGTTCAAAACCTTCTATGGAACAAACGTTGAAACAGTGATATATTCAACAAATTTATTTATATGATTATGTTTTATTTACACAAAAGAAAATAAAGTGTACGAACTTGTTCCTACTAGTATATGTCATTTGAAAATTACACAGATTTGAAATTTAAACAATTCAGTTAAAGTACTTTCTTTTGAAAAATCCGTTAAAAACGCAAAAAAAAAAAAAAAATGTTTTACCGATATTCCAAAACTTGGTAGGTTTACTATTTTTATTTGTTTATTTTGGACAATAATAGCCTAGAAATTGTCAATTTTTAAAAACCAGTCAATATTTTATATTTTTATATAGCTGAAAGTAAAATAAATATATCATATAAACTTTGCAATTCTCTACAATTCATCCATACATTGTACAGGGCCACGCTCACATTTTGGAGTTGTTTTCTTCAAGAAATCGTACTTTGTTTCCTCGAAATTATTTACGTTGATGGTTAAGTCTTGTTGTGAATATGTCACCAGAATCCGTAACCATTAGTTACAAATGGCAAGAGCCACGTCTACTTTCTTCTAAGGGAAAGTCTTAAGCACTAAATTATCTGGTAAAATCTGTTAAATCTTACTCTCTGAGTAGAAAGATGTTATTGCATTTGAATTAAAAAATTTACAACCCCACATCCACTTTTTTATACCCCATCCAGAGTGTATTAAATTTGATACATAGTTTGTAACATAGAGAACTAATAACGATAGACCTAAGTATTCCGGATATTTGTTATGCCGATATAATCATGTCCGTCCGTATGTCACCACTTTTTGGACCCTAAATTTTGAGCTGGGAGCATGAAATTTGTTATATACGCTTTCTAGAACAAGTATAAAAATTGTTAAAATCCGCTCACAGATACGCCCACTTTAAAAAAAGATACCATTTTTTTCAATATTTTTGCCAGAAACTGAAAAATATTGTCTAGGTAAAATATGTAGACGTTGTTTTTCTCTACATTTCTTCCATACATTATATAAGGCCACGCCCATTTTGGGGTCGTTTTCTTAAAAAAAATCAACATACATACATTGCCTTTTCGAAGCTATTTATTGTGATGGTTAAGTCTTATTGTGAATATCTCATTAGAATCTGTGAACATCGGTTAGGAATTTTGGGAGCCATGCCCACGTTTTGCTAAGAAAAAGTTGATACAATATAATCTTTGTTTTAAAAATTTCGCAACGCCAAATCACTTAATTAGGGATGAGTTAAAAGATGAGGGATGGGATATCGTACGATCCGTTTTAGATATATTATAACTTTCCTATATTGAGGGTGGCCCTGGTGTAGTGGTAACATCATAGCTTGTCACGCTGTTGGTTCACGGTTTAAATTCTGATGTCAAGAATCATCTATTTATTTAGCATGAAATAAATAAAAAAGTCGACCAATTGCGAAAGCTAAGTCAACTCTACTGCGGAGGCATAACACTGGCAGTAGAGTGGTCATATGGCTTGAAATGCAACTTGATCGTGATTATGACATCAGGAGGACTGAAAAAAATACTGTGAATCATGAGCAACGACAAAAGCAAAATAAAAGAAAAGCTCACCAGTTATCTGGACGCTACCCTTGGAGTTTACAGAAACTTAATTCCATCTAAGTTCCAAACCACTACACTAAAATCTTTCTTTCTCTTTTTCTCTCTTCTTCACAACGCCCGTGTCCTGTAATAGTTAAGAATACCTATTCATATTCTCTTTGATGCTCGCAAACCTTCTGTTAGCTTTGATTGCTGCAATGACCTTAACCCTATTGAGCGGTTCAATTTGAATTCGGGTTCATGACACATGCCTTCATGTACTATTTGCCAGAAATGCCGAATAGCGAGCATTTCATCTATTAGCATAAATTTCTTCCGGTACATATTTTGAAACTATCGAAACAAATTTTCGAAGTTGTAAATTCGAATTAATAGTTTCGAGTTGATTCGTCAAAGATCACATATTAATAAAGAGTTACGTATTTTTCCGAACTCAGAGCGAAATGTCATGGTTGGATAACTACCTCTGCATAGAAAAAATAAAAATTAAATAAAGTGCATAACTGAGTCTATTGTTGTATTGCACATCAGTCGTATTAAAATCATTAAAATAATTTTTCTTTTTACAAATATTTCAAAACTAGATAAGCCATTACCTTGCACATATCACATGTTGCTGAATATTATTTTAAAACAAAATCTACTGAGTCACAGCCGAGATATATCCATTTTCTAGGAACGATACACAGTCGTGCACTTTACTTTATATTGCAATTCGTCTGAATTTGTACATATATAGATACACATTAATACGCTAGTATTTGAAATTTTGGTAGGGATTATATTCTGAAACTTTTTACTTTTATCTTCTAGTAAGACCTTTAAATGCCACTCCTATAAAAACATATCTCTTTTATCAAGATTGAGCTTTTTGGATGGTGACCGGCGGTTTGTGACCGACAATGTTTGTTCCTTTAGCTTACAGCGAACACGTAAAAAGCTAAAAGCCATCGCATTGACTGAAAACTTTCCCTTCAGGTGTATCTCTATATTCCACTGAGGACTAGCATTTTTGCAGAAGAATATTGAATTTAAAATGCTGAATAGGACTGCTACTGTAAGACTATACCACTACACCACTCTGTCGCCCAACTGGAAAATGATCTTTTCTACACAATTTGCTAAAAAACGATACTAAGTAATAAGTTCCTACTCGTACTTATTAATATTTATCACGGTTGCCACTTGTCAACATGGCGATGTGCGAAGAACGTATTATAGAACGTAGATCGTTTTTTATACAAAAGACAGAGAAAAAACGTTTATGAAAGAGATTCAATCCTCTTTTTTTTAAGGCTCAGACGTACTAAAATGTTTGGAATAGCTAGAAATCTATTAATTTATTTGAACAAACTGCCGAATTAAGATTTCATATTGATTGAGGAAAATGTGTTGATTCAGCAAAAAACAAATAAGTTGAGACGAAATATACTGGTTTGATAATTAAGAAAAAAACAATACTTACATTTTCGTAAGATTTCGGCTCGAAATCTATTCATGCACTTTTGCCTTAATTTGCCGCTCTCTAAGAGTTTTCTCTGTCAGTCTTGTGTTCTTAACAGTTTATAAGTTTTTTGCTCTAAAACTACGTGAGTGAATGGACTTATTGAAAAATAGTTTGCTTTTACAATGCCTGGTCCTTGGTTTTAATAATACCGACCAAATTTGCCTTCCTCTTCACACTCTCAGCTTCTGTAAAATAACCTGGCGATACACCATAGCAAATTGAAAATTAACCTGTGACGAAACTTTAAATTGATTGGTTGTAACGTCTCTCGTTCATTATTTTGAGTTCCAACATCTGTTACTGCCACGACCATCTATTGGCCTCTAAAAAGTATCTTCTACTAGTAGTTTCTCATTCAATCAACAACATGTGCAAATTAATTTACGCCGCTATATAAATCGTAATGCTGATACTATGCATTTTCGCTCATAAATAAATTTCCAGTCTCTGTAATTTTCACATCAACCACATTAGTTGGAGTGAGTTAATTTCCCCAATCGCTTCCTCTATTATTAAAATCAATATTAAATAATAACCACTCTGATAACTTCTCAATTATATTTCTCCAAGCAAGACTTGCCTAATAGGAGTCTGTCGCCCCATTCAAGCTAGACATTTTACCCGAGCGGAAATTTAAGCTCCCGTTCGAGTCCTGCTGAGTAATGTAGATTAACTACTTTGAAGTGGACATTTACATAGTATAGGTAAATAGACAGATCCGAAAGTGGCTATTTTTAGACAAAGATTGTATCCGGCTATGTTGCCGTGAAGTCAAAAATGAGCAACAACGACTACTAAGTCCAGTGTGCACACATTCATAACGAGAACTTGAAAAATAACGCATGACTAAAGAGGAGTCCAAATAATAAAACAAAACAACTAGTTTTAGTTCTCGTACTGAGGTCATTAGATTAAGTGAACATTAAACGTGGTGGAATCTCAACTGAGATCCTAATTAGAGCAACCGCACCAGCCGGAATGACTGTAAGTCAGTATACGAGAGAAGAAATCATCGTCTCGACGATAAGATGCAATTTGTAATCTGATCGCCCAGAGTACAAAATGATCAACGTGTGGTTTATATTACGCGCCGATATTACCTTCAACGTGCTAATAGTGTGTTTGAGAAGACGACCCATCTTCACGCCTGCCCCAGGGATAGTCGCCGTCATCGGGATCGTAGTAATGGTCATCAATTCTACGTTAACCTTACATAAAGCAAATGTCCGAGATGTCCGATAAAAAGCAATATTGCAGACCATTAGAAGGTAATTGCTATATGCGTTAGTATCAGATACTTTTTTATCAAGGGCCTTCTCCAAAGATTCCTCAGAATCGATGAAGCCTTAAGAAGAATGTGTATATCCGATCGAGAGTCTTCCTGTTGCCAGTGGTTCATTCCAAACATCTTGTGACTTTGTTATCGCGTACTAAGGTACCGTCTTGTGCTGATTCTTGGTATTACCATGCGTGTGCGCATGCGCCACGTGCTGCAAATAGCATATAAAGTATTCTTACTTATTCTAAGCTAGGCACGGTTTTCTATTCACGATTACGAAAGGTGCTGGGATAAGTTATTACTGTTTTTTCTCCGATTAGTATGTTCTACATTTGGAGGCTAAAAGATTTCATTCATTTAATTTTTTTTCCAAATTCATAGTTTGATTTACAATTTTGTAGTTCGATTTGCATCGGTGGTTCGTCATTCGACCGCGCGGTTAGCTGATTGGAAAGGAAATGTCAAGCAGTGACATTAATGGCTTTTTATGAATGAATCTCATTTACATTAGCACATAAATAAATTTGCATATTATACAGCCACCATTCCGGATTATTTTGCCAAGAATACCTTCCTAGGTGCGTCTGTTAAACAATTTACAGGAACTCAGGCGAGTTTAAAAAATATATCGCTGGCTGGATGTTTCTTTTGCGAGAACAAGTTTTACTGCGAATTATTCAGAAGGGCAAATTCTAACGGCAATTTACGCATTAATGGGCATCTATAGATGCATGCAATGAAACCAGCCAGTGGGTTGATAAAGAATACCGAACCCAAAGCAGGCGTGTGTGAAGCTTAATTGCAAGCTGAGATATTGCGATCGCCAGAGGTAATTGATCGTAACACGATGCTCACGTTATACGAGCGAGAGGTGTAAGCCGGTCTTTGCTGACGCGATTTTCTTTGAACGCTTTCAGAATAACATCACGCATTTCATTAATTGAAACTATTTAACTGCTTCTGATTAATAAGATCGGTTCTGGTTCTGCAGATTTCCGGATTGGTGGTGTTTCTTGTATTTATTTTGTATGTCCAACAAATTTCCGTTTAGTTTTAGTTATAGAGATTTCAAGAACATCGACTATTTTCTTCTAGAAGAACGTGCTAGAAGTATTAACTGGAGCATTGTGTACAGTTTTTTTCTCCTAATGAACAAGCTGAATTCCTTAATGCTAATATTATATACCTCGAAGAAACATAAATCTTAATGCACTAAACCATCGGTTTATATCCTCACAGACTGTTGGACACAACGTATTCCCCAACTATTAGAAAACCTCTCTACCTTTGCTAGTAATCCAAGTCACTTTTGGGGCCTTAAATTTCGAGCTACATTAAATATGGTATATAAGCTCTCTAGAGTCGAAAAGCAGAACAAGTGTAATAATTCAAAAAAAAATTGTTTTTCTCAATATTTTTTTAAAAAATTGAAAATTATTGTCTAAGTAAAATATGCAGACGTTCATTTTCTCTACATTTCTTCTGCATATTACATATAGCCATGCCTACTTTTTGGGGGCGTTTGCTAAAAATAAACTATATGTTGCTTTTTCAAAGCTATTCTACTTACGGTAATACTTATTCTTATTGTGAATATTTCATCAGAATCCGTGAACTTCGGTTATAAGTTCTCAGAATAACACCCACTTTATGCTTATAACAAGTTGTATAACAGTTTTTTGACAAAATTTATTAAAAATCGCGGAAATATTCTTCGTATAGAAAGAGGTGAGCTCAATGATGTGTGATAGGGTATCATACCATCCGTTCTAGATGGATTGTAACTTAACTTCTTCTAGATGTATTGAAATCGGACCTCCAACATGTTCAGAGATAGGAGCCGCGATACTTCTTCTAAAGCAGCAAACAAAGCAGCTAGACTTAATGACATACCTGCCGAGTTTCTGAGAGCAGATCCTGAAGCATCAGCCTGTATTCTCCTTTCACTAGTTCAAGCTTGTTGAGAGAATTAAATCTATCCCAGGGACTTGAAGGATGGTGTTATTGTTAAGTTACCAAAGGAAGGTCTTAGAAATTGCAATAACTGGTGGTATCACCGTTTTTTCTGTTTTCCTGAAGTTAATGGCAAGTATTATTCTGTAGCGGATAAAGCCCAGGATTGAGGCTTCGCTCAAGATTCACCAAGCGGGCTTTCGCAGTGGTCGATCATGCGTCGATCACATTAACACCTTGCGAATCATCCTTGAACAACAGGCCGAGTTACAATCACGGGTTAATCGCGAGTTCATGTGGAGATCGCTTATCATGAGAGGCATCCCTGAGAAAATTGTTAGTGTTATCAAAGAATCCTACAAGAATGCAAGGTGTTTCATTTCGGACAATGGACAGCTATCGGACTCTGTTGAGGTTCGTCAAATAGTGAGACAAGGAAATGTTTTGTCATCAATTCTATTCTTACTGGCAACTGACGACAGGATTAACGCCAAGGAAACCAAAATAATGGACACACGCTGAAAGACACAACAGTACATTGTGCTGAGGCGGAAGACCATAGAAGAGGTAGCACAGTTTCACTATCTGGCCGTCTTATATCACTAATTGGCGGGATGGACCTGGATGCTAACAATAGAATAAACAAAGCCCCTAGTGCATTTGGAATCCTTTCTCCTGTGTGGAACTTCAGCATAATTTATCTACGCACCAAGTTGAAACTCTTTAAATTCAACCTTAAATCCGTGCTTTTATATGCCAGCGAAACGTGGAAATGCTCTACTAACATCTCGGAAAGGTTACATGCTTTCGTCAGCATATGTCTGCTATACATTCTGAAGATCCGGTGGCCACTAAACATATCATACAATGAGCTGTGGAGTAGGATATCAAGCAACGAAAATGGAGAAAATGTGTATGGATTACACTGTGGAAAACAAACAATAACATAGCTTGAAATCTTTAGGATGCAAAGCGATTTGGGAGGCCAAGAACAACATGGAGGTCAACTGTATTGACGGAAACGCTGTTCCAGAATATTCAATCGTGGCAACAGCTAAAGCCACTTGCTACGAACTAGGAAAGATATATATTTCGTCTGAATATTTGTGGTGAAAATACTCCCTACAGGAGCCCCAAGCATCCATTTCGGCCATGTTCGAGCGAAGAAATTTGACTGCATATAAACCTATTACACACAAAACATGCGAGTTATACTCAAGTTTCTGACGTGATCAAGTCCGAAAGACTGGAAAATAGTTTACACGTTTTAAGGAATCCTACGCATCTAGCACCACCTTTTGTTACATCAGTAATCTGCTGGCTGCACATATTATTTACCCTAACTATGAACCTACTCCTATAGAGCAAGTATCGATTTCGTGAAAATATTCGATCTCAGGGTTTTGATCAATCTTGATATTACTACATATGTATGTTTAGTAGAGGAACTCATAAAGTGTGTCTCGTTATTCTGTATGTCTGTCTGTCTGCCTGCACCTCGACCCGCAGCTTAAACGACTGGTATACTAACTTTCAGTATACGGGTAGTCCGATAAAGTTGAAATTAAATTCATTGGGAGCCAAAAAATATCCGATAAATTTTGGATATAGTTGGTTGTAGGTAATAGTTGACCTTCACCTAGTTTCAGTTGTGGATGGTCCAGTTTTACAGTCAACTTGGGCTGTCTACAGTTTTACTCACTTGGTACTAAAATAGCATAAAAATAGCTGAAAAATCTTCAATATTTGGAACTACACAATCGGAATGTCCGGCTTGGTCACGTTGAGAACATCACATATACCTACATGGATAAAATACTGGAGCAAATTATATGCAATATGGTGGTAATTGATAAAGTCGGGGGACTCTCATCCCAGGGAAAAATTGGTGAGAAGGTGCAAAGATAAATGGCACCGTAATAACAATGGACTTCAAAAATGCGGTCAACTCTTCAAACTGGGGACTTATAGTAAACTCCCTTAGGTCAATGTTAGGTGCCATGGTTCTTAATTAAAATGATACTAAGCTATTTTGAGAAACGGTTCCTGCTCTTCGATACAGATGATCCAGTAAGGCAGTACCACATATCTGGTGGGACCTATCATAGGCTTTGCCGATGATATTGCAATAGTTGCGAAATACTTGGAAGAAATAGAGGACATTTGTAATGAATGTATCCAAAAAGTGAGACAGTGGATGGTAGCAGTTGGGTTAGAACTCGCAGAACACGTGCCACAAAGCTGTTCGGGTGAGTGCTGTCTTATCCAGAATAATGACGAACATTGGAGGACAAAACAACAAAGGAGACTAGTTCTGTCAAGGGTGGTGCAGTCCATCATAATGTATGCAGCACCAACATGGGCCAAAGCAGTGACAATTAAGTCTTACGCCAGAAGAATTAACTCCGTCAAACGAATGTGTGTACTGAGGGTATGCTGTGCATTTCGGACGGTGTCAGATGATGCTATTTGTGTCATCGCGGGAAGGCTACCAGCAGATATCCTGGCTAATGAACTACAAAGGACCTACGATGCCAAAATGTGGGAGCATGGCAGGAGAAATGAAACCAGTCTTTGAAGGGAAGGTGGACCTACACACTTATACCGAATATCCAAAAATGGATAGACCGAAAGCATGGAGAAGTAGATTTCTACCTCAGTCAGCTCCTAACCGGACGTGGCTTAGATCATATTCACGAGAGTTCCCGAATTGCTAAGTGTTCTAGGTATAAAGTTAAAGTAGAGCCTGATAACAGGCTAATTTCTTTTGATAGTAGCGTCTACTCTTTTGCTTATCTAGAAACAGTTCTGACAATTTGTTATACATTTGTGGATTATCATTGTCTTGAGTAAACTGATTATCTGGTCCTAATTGCTCGAATGCACATGTAGTAAATAAAAGTTAAACGACTTTCGAAGTTTTAAATCTTTAATTAAGGACTTGCTTTTGTTTTATTTTATTATTATTATTTTACTACTCAAGTTTTGTCTCCCTAGATTTTAAATTACCTAGTTAAAGCAAGTAATTCTGGTCTTAACCTCATCATCTGCAGATTGTTTTCCAAAGCACATTTATAGGACTACTTCATAAATATTTTTATATCACTCTCACATGATGACGCAAATGGTTAGCTGACTCTGAGTTGACGGCCGGCGTCCTCTGGTTTAGTGCTTACTTTATAAGTTTACACATATGTGTATCAAAATTACAAAAACAATTTCTTAATTATTACGCTGCTAAACATTTATTGAGAATAAAAGTACCAGTAGCCAGAGTAGAGTGGTTTTTCCACAATTGGATTATGAAGCCACATAGAAAAGTGAAGTTATATCATATATTGGTGCAGTAGTGCCTAACCGGCAAAGGAAGATTAAGCAAAAACGAAAGCACCTGGAAATACGGGTTCCACTGCAGAAGGGCAAGAAACCACGATTCTACACTTGGGTGCACATCGCTGCAATGCATTCTCGTTCCTACATATCACATCCTATTAAGGCATTGTCTAGAAAATTCCTCAATTTGTCAGACAGCAATAATAATTACTGCATTGGTAAGCAAAGTGAGGTAATTGGTGTAGATTGTCGTATTCGATAGATAAAGGCGAAAACAGTTTTTTTTTGTTCTAATCCAGCTAGTAGCTGAAATTCCTTCTATGCAGTTATATGTGTTCAGTGCAATATGGTGTTGCTAAATTTAGGCACTGTAAAAGTAGGACACTGCATTGGGGAAAAATATTAATGTTAGAGCTCTCTGTTCTTGTCAGAGTTCATAATAATCTTACTTAGACTTATGGTAGGCTAGGTTATGTTAGGTTGTGGTGGTTGTCAGCTAAGAAAGCCAACACACTTAGACCAGTAATATGTCCATTGTTAAACCACATGTGTTGGAGAAGCGGCCTCTAGCCTACTCATTGAACCAAGCGTAGAAGGTCCCTAACGGCTATTTTATTCAGATCATTTAGGTCGTTGAAACAAAGGGCTCCTAAGTGGAGTTTCCTTCTTTGGGAGAGCTGGGCAGGTGCAAAGAAGGTGAAGAATAGTCTCTTCCTCCTCCTCATCCATACAGCTTCTGCAGAAATCATTTGCGAAGACGCCAAACCTTGTTGCATGCTTGCCTATTAAACAGTGTCAAGTAATGACACCTAACAGCGCTGATATGCATTCTATTGAGAGAAATCAAATTCTTAGAGCATTTCAGACTCAGCTTATTCCAAGTCTGTTTAGTCGCTAGATAAGTTGTACCACTTCTCCACCTAGAATTTGTATGGCGGGCTGGGAGCAACGTCTTTTGCTTCAACTCTATCTTGCCATAATTTCTAGAAACATGCAAACAAAAATTATATATTTTGCAGAAAACAAAATATAGTGAACATTAACATGAAGCAAATTGGAAAGTACTTGTTACTAATGCGTGAATTACTGAATGTGATTACAAAACTATAGGAGATATATCGAAGTGATGTAGTTATGATCTTTCAGTATTGTATTTGTTCTACGAAAAGGTCAGTTAACAATCAGATTTTCTAAACTATCTACGTTAAGCAACTTTTTGGCCTAGTCAAAGCGAGACGTATTGACCAATAGTAAGAAATAAAAATTGAAAAAGGGTGTAATCTAGGGTTCAATAGTATAATTTTTTATTATTCTTTTCGTTTTCATTTCAACACCATTCAGCATCTAAACTGCAACTGCGTGTAGTACTTGGATGGTATCTCCTACACTTACTCTCAAGCAATTCATATCGTAAACGTATTTCGAACGAATAGCTTTACGTAAGACACAAAAGTGTCAAAATACTTCTTGCAGTGGAATGTACTTGCCCAATTCGGCAGAAAAATGTATCGCCCAAAGCAAATATGGTGCAGAACAGTTGATGAAGAATCGGGAACATTGGGAATAACTTGAAGTGAATTGAAATGCTTTGCAATAAGTCCTTCGTTTACGATAGCGCATGTAGAAGTTTTGATGACGTAGGCTACTAACGCCCAAAGATAAAAGATCCCAAATCACATAGGGTGATATTTCATATTTTAAGGCTCTTTTTCAATTTTCAGTTTGGGGTAATTTTTCATTATGAAAAATGACCCCAAACATATTATTTTCGGGCTTAATTTCTTTGTGTTTTGGAAAAAAGACCGGAAAAGTACATATCCATATACATATATACACATGTACAAACATATTTGGTTACAGGCCGCGTAGCGCCGCACTGAGCACCTGCATGTGAGTCCGGTGTATAAGTTGAAGAGATGCCCCATAGTGTGAAATCCTTTTAACCCGCGAAACGTGCCACCCAAGCACAGTTAAGATATAGGCGCCTGCCAGACATAAGTCCACATTAAAATTGAAACTAATTCCCACAATTCTAAACTTTTGTATTTTGGTTTTTTTTTTTTCATTTTGTTTGGGGTGATATTTCCTTTTTGAAATTGGAATCATTTCCCATTATGAAAAAACACTCCAATTTTGAGTAATTTTTTATTTTTGTTTCGGGCCATTTTTCATTGGGTTCAAATTTCATCTAGAGCACAGTGCCCAGAAGCTTTATAAGACGAGTTGCCTATTTTTATTACGTGTGCAGCGGCACTATCTACCTTTATCACTAGGAATAAATGGGCAGGAAGATATGACAATGATGGATGTGTCCAATCCGGTCAAATTACACAGACCGCAGACTAACTATTTTACTAATAATTAACAGATAAACTTTAGCGCAATCTGAGAAAACCGAAGTGGAAGCTTCCAATAGCGATCTAGTCATGGTAATGAGTTTCCACTCAAAACGCTTGACTAATCAATCGGGGCTTTCTTCGGCTTTCCGTAAAGCCTTTGAAAGTCCCACCTGTTTAACCAAAGGCAAAGAAAATCACATCCTATTTGGTAGTATAATGAGCTTTCGACATTATGTCGACACCTAAGAAGGCTTTCTTGCGTAGGGAAAAATACAAAGAATCTCCGATCGGGGCTGATCGTCATCTTTAAAAATAGATCCACATACTTCAAGGCAGCTGTATGAAAAACATGAAAATGAATCCATTAAAAATGTGGCAAAACTAAGAAAAGTCGTATCAACGGTATGCAGGACTTCTTTAGAAATATGATCGCTAAAGGACGTACTCATGGACTGATACTATAGAAGCAATCATTCGTACTCATTTACAACCAATATATATATGTACCTACATATATGTATACCCACTGAGCGAAGAGTCCAAAATGCAAATCCCGTCACCGAAGATATCTTGAGGTAACTAATTGTGGATGAAAATAAAGTTGAATGGGCTATTGCTTTCCTCTCTCTATACAAAGCGCTAGGACCTGTCATAGGTTAGGTAGGCACCTCACCCAGTTCTCCGAAGAGTCTATTTCCCATATGGAGTAGGCGACGGTTGTGGAGATTAGGCCAATCACAGAGTAGGTGTTTGACGGTTTCTATTTCTTCCTCATCTTGATAGCTCCTGCAGTAGTCCTGTGAGTTTATGCCCAGCCTTTTGGCCATAGTGCCGATTGCACAATCTCCCGTCAGTACACCCATCAAGATACGGATTTCCTTTTTCCGCATATACCCTTCTACAGTGCTCCTGTTACTCCAATACATGCTAATCTTTATACCTTAGTGAGGTTGTCAAGATAGCAGATTTTTTACACTGCATTCCACCATACTAGTGCTCCATAGGTAAGTATGGGTCTAATGATCGCTGTATACATCCAGTAGATTATATGCGGTCGCATTACCCAGCATTTACCGAGGATTTTCTTGCATGCGTAGAACGCACATAGTGCTTTTTTCATACGTCCCTCTTCGTTTCGTTTCCACGTAAGCTTTGAGTCCAGAATGGTTCCAAGATATTTAGCTTCATTGGAGAGTTTCAGAGGTATTTCATTAAGTTATCTTCTATCTTCCTTCCTGCGTTGACTTGTAGTCCATTTGGTTCCGCCCATGAGCAAAAATCTTTCAGTGCAGATTCCATAATACCGCTGATAGTTGATAAATGCTTACCATTAACCAGGATTGCTATGTCATCTGCGTCTTTATTCCTTGGTACTTTAGAGCTTTAAGAATTTTGCTACCGACAAGAAGCTACAGGAGAGGTGAAATGATACCTCCTTGTGGAGTACCCCTCGTAACTGTTTTCTTTATTGTACTCTTGCCTATCTGTGAATTAATAACTGTGCTATTAAGCATTGTTACAATCCATTCCGTTACCATTGTCCTAGTTTCTCTTTCGTCTAGTACCGCTTTAATAGATTTTGTTTTCACATTATCAAAGGCTCCTTCTATGTCCAAGAATGCAATTAGAGTGTATACGAGTACTTTATAGTAAAGGTTTTTCTCTATGTTTGATACAACTTCGTGTAAAGCTGTCTCCACACATTTACCTTTTAAGTAGGCGTGTTGGGTGTTACACAAAGTTTTGTTCATTAAGTAGGACTCAATTAAGTAGGCCTCAACAATTAATCTTTCGATTGTTTTCAAAGTAAGGAGGAGAGACTAATTGGCCTAAAATCTTTTGTGGTTTTCCTGCCTTGGGGATAAATACCACTTTCACCTCCCTCCAGCTGACCGGTATGTATCTTAGCATTAAGCAACTTATGAAAATAACCTTCAGCCAGGGCATGATTGTCTGTAAAGCATGTTGAAGCATGGCTATTATGGAATCTGCCCAAGCTATTTTGTCCTTTGCAGCCAGTTCTCCTGAGGATCTTGCTGATCTACTATTACTGGTTGCAGTTCTAATACCGTAACTTCGAAACTAGATGAGGACTTTTTTTTCTTCGAAGAGTGATCTTTTGCTGCCCCATTGAATGTGATGAGAACTAGCATCACCACCCAACACCAAAGATGTGTTCCGTGATACTGCATAGTCAACCAGTTCTCGGACTGCTCTTATTGGCTGGTTATCATTGTCGTACGGCATGAGACTACAATTAAGTTTTTTGTCCTGGTACTTTTCGTCTTTTTTGCGTAGTGTAGAATAGATTGTGACTTTAAAACCTGTATCTTATTTTTTTACAATCCAAGGTCCTTGGATCAAAGCCAGGTCTACATTTTCTTTATTTATGGATAGCAAATGGTCATCGCTTGCTGCTTTGGAGTTTGCACCACCAGTAGAGTCCGACTCTTTTTCATCATCTACTCTTACCTTAACGCTCCCCAGCCCAAACATATATGCCTGCTTTCTCTTTTAATATTTGCGAGGAAGAGTGATCTTTTGCCTCACCTTCCGACCTTTGTCTCTTTGAAGTCAGCTTCGAAGTACTGGCATGCGTTCCTGTAGAGACTCTACTTGCCTGTTCCCGGTCGACCTGTTTAGTGATTTGCTTACTCGTAGATTTGACCAACTTTTTTCTACTGTCCTTGGTTGGTTGGTTGCCTTAAGAGGGTGAGCTTATGCTCTTCACTTAGGCCTCCACCGAGCTCGTTATGTTCACCTCGTCTGTCGATCTCTAGGAAAAGTTATGTAATATGGGAATTAGGTGATGAGAGAGGGTGTAGGTATTGGGATCACGGGAGTATCAAAAAGGAAATTATGTCAAATAGTAATGGGAAAATTGTCTTGTTCGTCTAGGGAACTCCAATATATCACCGATTCCTTTCTTACTGAGGTGTATTAGATCCGATATCCTTGGGGATCCTAGTATCTTCAGTCTTAATCTCGCTGTTGCAGGGCTGTGGCAGAGGAAGTGTTCTATATCTTCCTCCTAATCCTCACAGTTGGCACAGGTAGCTGTTTCAGCTAGCCCGAGTCTGAACGAGTATTTATTGAGATTGATGTCCCACCAAAGCTCTTAACTGTTTTCTGCTTGAGTTGAAAGCTCTTTTAGCCGTGTTGTTATTAGGTTATGTTACCACTGATCTGGTCACTTTACACGTGTCTACATTCATCCAGTAGTTATTGAACTCCTGTCTAATCTCCTCATTGATTATCGTTTTAATAGTTGTCAGAGGGACCTCTATAGCCGTAACAGGATTCTGTTCTGTGTCACTCGCTCCTTTCCTTGCTAGTTCATCTGCCTTTTCGTTACCCGGTACACCTTCGTGCCCCAGTACCCCCATAAGACGAACTCTGTTACGCCTGGCAAGTAGGTTCAGTTTAATTTTGCACTCCTTTATTAGTCGTGATTTTGACATAGGGTTTGAGATCGCGCTAATTGCTGCTTTGCTGTCCGAGCAAATGTCTATTTGCCTCTCTTCGCTGGTGTCTTCTGCGAATATTTCTATTGCTTTCATAATTGCAAGGCCTTCTGCTTGGAACACTGTTACAAATGGTTCTAGGTGAATAGCAAGTTCAATCGATGGGTTAGCACAGAAGATGCCAGCCCCTGATTCCCTTGATATTTTAGAGCTGTCTTTATATACCGATGACTCGTTAGAGTTTCTTGTCGTCCTTCCGTTCGTCCAAGATTCTCTCGCGAGGAAAAGTGTTTCGAAGTTGTTGGTGAACGTATAAGATTTTTCAACAACAACATCACTGGGACAATTGATGAGTGGTGTCATTTCTCTTATCATTTTGGTGATTTTCCGATGCCCCGCGTAAGCGTATTCATTGAAGGCTACTACTGTCTTTTCTTATATCGTCCCTTGTAGGGGCTTTGCGGTCCGTTCTTCTTCGATCTTTTTAGGAAGCGACTTAGATTTGACCTGCTATGCTCTACTGCCCGTATCCGCATTTTTGGATTTTGGCCTTTTGGGGATCTGGTTTACTCTAGGAACAGCGGTTTTTTTTTTATAATCAGCGCGCGCCGAAGGGCACTGTTTCAGGGCACGGGCGTTCTGGAGAAGGTAGTACGTTTCAATGCTGGCTCTTCTGGTTCAGGTGTCAGGCGTAATTCGTCCTTTGTGTCGGGTCCTATTGTGTCTTTCTCTGTTTCAGGCGGAACGAAAGATTCAAAGTCAGTGCCGTCGATGCTTAGGTTGCCGAAAGGGAGGATTGTGATGAGACTGTCAGTATTGTGAGCTGTATGTAGGTCGTCGTGAGAATTGGGTCTTGCCTGACAAGAACAGGCTTTTGTGGTTGTTCTTGTTTGTTTTCGTTATTGTTTCTTTGGTTTTGTTTGTTCATTGTTGTGTTAGTTATGTGGTCCCACGAGTAAGCCGATAAATCGTCCGTCCCAGCAGAACCGATATACTGGGATAAGACACTTATACAACTGACCTTGCCTGGGTATCGGAGGAAACCGTTCAGTCAACTCTCTTTAACCACTAACTAGTCATGCAGCCGAATACGGGTACCTCAACACACCGGCTTTAAAAGTGGGATTTATATTAACTCAAGGATGGGTTATTTTGGTTCTATGCAGTAGACACCTGAGTGGCTGTAAGCACTCGGGATATCTTTGGAATCAGACTGTAGTTGCTTACTCCTCTCACATGTCTTTTGGACTACTCAGCCACCCGCCGCAACAAGGCAACAACCCCAGGGGGAGTAGGACCTGACATGCTATAAATCACTGAAGTGTCTATCATCACGTAGACGGTACAAATCTTTAGAGCGTGCTTTAATTGTTCTTATGTACTGCAACAATTAAGAGAATTCAAAGTCATCTTCGTCCCTAGCGAAGTAAAATCATATACGTCTTTAAGCTTAACGTCATTCCTCCCGCAAACACTGGAACGGTTAATAGACATTCCAAGTTTATTTATGCGCGCAAATAGAAAAGAGGCAAATTTTATTTGATTTGATTGAAGCCCGGTTTTACAATATACTTATCTCATTCATTTTCATTGCTGAATTGTTACAGAATTGCACAGAATTTCATGTCGTGCAATTCGTTCGAAGGGTCCCTTCTCTGTTGCTTACGAAAGATTTTCCATGTGTAGGTAGTATCTCGTATTCTGAAAGAAGAAAATATTTTTTAAACTTCGAAGTTGCATCTGATTTAGGAATGTTATTCTGACACGTGGTGTTTGGCTTCGGACACATCCTTTCCTGTTAATTTAAAAACATTATAAAACGTAGCCACTCAATTACTGAACCGATGTCAATACAAGAAATTGAATTCATGTCTACGTCATCTTCTAAGTAGTCAATTGGTTCAGATAGACATAAATTACGAATTACGGTCGTCGAGGCTTAATTACATGCCGCTATATTTGCAATTTCAACTGGGTAAGAGATACACTATCGCGAATTCCTCTATTCCAAAGTGAACGCTATTATACTTTACAATACACTATTGGTACGATCTAAGATGGAGCAGAACTAATCAAGCAATGAAAAACGACAAAGTGACGCAGAAATAATGGAAGTAGATGGATTTACTCAAACGACAAAAACAACCTACTAAAGTAAAATAAAGTATCGCATAGCAGTAGTTTGTCAACTTGTAGTGTGAAGGACGTCATCGATTGCCAAGGGGGAGGTTGGTGGGCAAGACATGAGTGTATGGACTTCCTCTCCTTTTGTTCGTCCAAAGAACATATGCAGTTTTAACGTGTTTGGAATAATGACAGTTAATTATGTATTTTCTTTAACGAGTCTCTGCGGACAAAACCAATACAGATGCAGGAGTGGCATAGTGCTTACGTGATCCTTGTTTGCAGTATCGTCCCGTCAATCATTAGACCACAACAATGCAGGCACGTTTGCTTCAACTTAACCGCACACTCACTTTAATAGGAATACCAATGCAATGGGAATTTAACAGGCGCTATACATTCTTCGGAAATTCCAGCAGCCTTACGCTATGCTTATAGAAATGGCAATATGTCGCATATACTGCTGTTGGTTGGTTTATTATGTGACTAGACGGTGACCATGCTGAAGGTGTTTTGGTACTCGTGAATTTGCAGAGAGAGAAATTTAACGCAGTAAGTGATTGAGAAAATACCTCCCATTGCAATGTGCAGAAAGTGCGAAATTAAATGCTTGCTTAATTAAATTGGCTCGAAGCGAGACATTGTGGTATTTAGAGATATGTAAGTATTAGAATTTCATCAGCTGAGCATTCAAGAACATAAATTGAGTGCTCTAAACAATAAATGTTCTACTTCTCACGGAATTACAGCGAAAATTTTTTTCAGGCAGGTACACCAGAAACAGCCCCTCATTTACCGACAGAAACGGAGTCTATAGAAGGGATTAGAGACTACGGACAGCAACATGAAAAAAATAAGAAACTATAATGAAGTTCAAAAGCATTAAGCCTGAAGCGTCTGTAGGGGTGAGTCTATTTATGAAATTCTAAGCCGATGAGGGATAATATTGTATATAACTAATGAGCTGAACTGTTCAAATGTGTGTGAGTTCAGAGATTTTATTGAAAGCTAAGAGAAGTGGAACATTAGTTTACAAGGCTCTAATATAATAGATAAGTGATAGCCAAGACAACTATAACAATTAATTTAATTGTTAATTAACCTGTAACAATTAAGTTATTTAAGGATTAATACTTTTGCAGATATTTAACTTCATACTTACTCATCACTAAACTACTTATACGAAACAGCTCATGTTACTCTGACCCCATATTTTAACTGTTTCAATGCTTGTGTTGTAAAACGAGTCAAGAAATCATATCTTATAATATAGCTGAGTTCAATCAATGTACCAATTACATTCTCTTGTATGCTCCAAATACGATTTACGTCATACTAACAGTATTAAGTGAGAGGTCAGCCAGAATCACTCCTAACCTAGCGCTACTGACCACTTGGACCAACCTTTAATCTTTTGCAATAGAGTAGCTGTATTATTATCACTTTGGATCGCTTATTCTTTTCCAAGGTACCCTTCTTAGCCAAAGTGGATTTAGCGATGGCTAGTGCGTTTTCGCCTTCCTCACCTTATGTATGTAACCTAAAAGGTGAAATAACAAGTTCTGTACTAGCGCGTATCATGTCCAACATAAGAGAGCCAAGACATAGCCACAAGTTACTGTTGGCCAGAGTGGTTACATCGATAATCCTATGGCGTATAGGCAGTTAAAACATCATATATCACACCTGCGAAAACCGGCTACATAGAACAGAAAGCCTAAGAGAGTGGCAAAAACGATGGAATGCTTCTGAGAAAGGCAGATAGATTTGGCGCATACACCAAATTCAGCCATGGATTGATTGACGCCATGGAGAACTTGATTTTTACTTAACGGGCCATGGGTGTTTTCGTTAGTACTTATTTAAGTATAAACACGACAATAGCCCCTACTGCCCGCGTTGTACTGACAGTATGGAAAATGAAACACGTGTTTTATAAATGCCCAAAATTCCTCGACAGAAGGAATGTACTAAGGAGTGAACTCGATCAGTAACTGACGCCATAAAACATCGTTAATCAACTGCTACAAAGCCAGAAGGCATGGGTACACAATGCGTATAATGAAGTTTCGTATAACCCTAGAAAGAGAAAGGAATTAAAGCGGCAAAATACAACAAATGCAGAGCAGGAAACGAATACATTAGGCTAAATTCCCCCCGCATTTTCAGCTATGACATCCATTACACAACCAAAAAAAGATACATTTCATAACTGTGGCTTTGAACTATTCACCTGATCTGGCTCCATGCGACTTTCATCTGTTTCTCAACCCAAAAAAAAAAAAAACATTTGGGAGGACAGAGATGTTCAAAGAATGAAGAGATCGAAGCAGCAGTGAACTTAATTGTTGAAGGGCTTGAAGATTTGTTTTATTTTAAACTGGTGTAATGCGTTTACGAGTAGAAAGGAAAAAGTGTATTGAGGTTGCAAGAGATTACAGTGAAAAACAAAAATAATTTGTAAACTTCCGAGTTTGTTTTCTTGGTCAGGCTTAAAACGCTTTCTAAAATCCTTCAGGATGCACACGTTACTGCCTTCAATAACATCTGTAACAGCGCACCCAGACGATTGTAAAACCGGCCCATCTGCCAAAATTTCCTCACTCATCTTGTTTCAGCCTCAGAAATCGTGTCACTTTTAAATACTACTATTTAGAGGAATGCACAATATTTTAACTGAATTGATTGTTCAAATATAGCCACTAGGTTTAGAATTCTCAGGGCACAAACGAAAAATATCGATATGGTGAACCATATATACATACATATGTATGACTTCCATTTTACAGAATAAATTTTCGAAATAATGTTTTCTATTCATATTTTCTGTATGAATTTCTTAAAAAAGTCACTGGTTAGGTGACATGGTTATGGTGACATAGTTATGACTAAATTCCCCATCTAATTGACATACTATTTAGCATGCTGAAGTTCCCCTTCCCATTTTATTCATTTTCATTTATGTGCATTTTGTCAGTAGTATTTGTGAAAGAACGCAAGGCATGGGAGAATGTACATAATGTACATACATAAATGCAAAACCGCGCATTTCTCAAAACCACTAATGTGATTAACAATTAAAATCAACAAGTATTAAGTTCTACTTCAGGCTAATAGTAGGATAGTAACTAAAATACAATTTAAATCGGCTCATTTTTTTAAAAATTGTCGCGAACAAAAAAAAATACAACATGTATTTATTTATTAATTTAGCAGATATTCTCCTATAGAAGAAATATTGTTTTCGTGAAATTTTCGATCTTGAGATTTTAATTCATCTAGGCATTACTCAAATATAAAAACTCAAAAAAGTGGGTCTTGAAATTTTGTCTGTTTGCCCGCCTGTCTGTACCTCGGGCTATAGCCTAAGCGGCTGTGTAATACCCAGATTCAAAATTCGATTTTTCAATCTGGCCTCAAAATTAACGGTACTTTACTTAAGACCAATTTTAAACAAAAATTAATTTTCTCAGCAATAACGATTTCGAAAAAAAATCATACCTGTGGTAATATGGATGACTTCAATAAGACCGTACTCAGTTTTTTTTTTTTTTTTTTAAAAGAATAACAGTACTTTACTTATTAGGGGAATTGCGAAAATTGGCTATTTCTCGGATATGGCTGAGGCGATTTTATCCAAAATCAGTACCTAAATAATTTTTGACATACATATGTATCTAAGGACATGGTATTAAAATTTTTGACATATGGTCGAGAAAGTTTTTCCTTTTTAACGCAGTTAACGAAAAAGCCAATTTTAACATCTTTCCATAGAGCAAGTATTGCGTGCGTTTAAATTTTCGAACTCGAGATTTGAATCAATCTTGAGATAACTATAATGGAGGAACTCAAAAAAGTGCGCCTCGCAATTTTGTCTGTTTCTCCGTCTGTCTGTCAGTCTGTCTGTACCTTGGACTGTAGCCTAAACGGCTGGACGGATATTTTTCAATTTTCACATCTGGCGGCTTTGGGGTAATGCCCAGAAGAGGAATTTGAACTTTCGTTCTAGTCTCAAAATTCCGTCATTGCCAGTCGCTACCCGGATGCGAAAGGAAGAGGGGCAGGAGTAACACCTCTATAAAAGCATTGGTTCACCTGCCCTGGGTGATAGTATCATGTGAGGGGCCCGAGACAGGGTTACGATGGCTAGAGTAGATAGCTTCAGCTTCAGCTGGCTGCTGTATTCCCCGGAACTCTGGTACAATCGACGCACCCTGTGGCAATCTGCGCGCAGTCTGGCGATTTCATCATTCCACTGGGGGCCGACGCAAGTTTGCTATTTTCTACTGCATGGAAGCCTCACAAACTCTTGTCACTCCTCTCGAAAGCTGTTTCGCTTTATCGGCAGCAGGTTCGTAGAGGGATATGTCCTCCGTCATCAGCTGGAGTACTTCGACATCTAGGGTGTGAGTTTTCCACCCCTTATTCTGCATTTGTCTCGTCAGCTCTCCTCTATTGGGTCGTAGGTGAAACTCAATTGCCTGGTGATAGCTGTGCGTGTATGTTTTGCTTACTCTCCACGCATCATCTCTTGCCAAACACTTACTCATAAAGGTGTTATCCACTATTGACCCTCTTCCGTTTTTGCTGAAGGTCAGTTCGTTTTGAATTTAAAAGAACTAAGTCCAGCGATGCAAACGCCTCCAGGAGAGTTCTTCCTCTGTTGTTTGTGGTATGTGAGCCCCATTCAACCTCCCACACGGTGAAGTCACCTGCAAAGACGACGCGGCTTTTTCCTCTTGCAGTGGTCACGATGTTGTCCACAATTCTTTCGAATACTTCATTATTTTATGATGGGAGGGGCGTAGCAGCTAAAGAAGTAAATGCCACTAACTTTGGCCCACACGAAGCCTGCCTGGTGCATCACCATCTTCTCTTCGAAGGCTCGTTGGCCGCGTATCCATATCGCGGATTTGCCTGAAGTGTCCGCGGCCCATATTCTCCTATTCAGCTGCTTGAAGGGCTCGCTGAGTATAGCGATATCCGCACCGTACTCTCGGACTGACTGCGTAAGTAGGTTCTGAGCTGACTTGCAATGGTTAAGGTTTAGTTGGATAACCTTCATGTTCGCTTCTGGGAAGTGTTCAGCCCGAGTTGCAGGGCATCTTATGCCTCCAGTATTGTGCTTGGCGCTATGGCGACTTCCTTTACTGCCCGAGCTCTGATGAACAATCCTTTGATTTATAACCCTTTCCACCGCATCAGTAGCAGTATTTGGACCAGTCTTCGCTCTTGCAGTCCTTTGCATAATGACCAAACCCGAGGCATCGCTAACATCTTTTCAGGTCCGGTTTTCCTTTTAGTCGGCAGTTTACCCAACCGATTATGATTTTTCTGATCGCTAACGCTTTGTTGGTGATTCTTGCTGGCAAACTTGCCACTGCTGTCTGCTTCCCAGCATAGGTCTTTCTCATTGACTTTACTGCAGTTACTGGTATCGGCTTTTGTTGGTCGAGTTGCTCTGAGAGGGCTAGAGCGACAGTCTTAGATTCGCAATCAGTGGTGACGGTTGAATTTCTTCTTTTCGTTCTACAACAGTAATAAGTAATCTTGCATTTATCTCTAGAGTGCTGGATTGTTTTCATTCCAAAATGCCATGTAAATGTGGATTAAAAGTTGATCGTCTCAGTTCAAAAATTCAGTGCGAAAAGTGTAAAATTTACTTCCACTTGAATTGTGTGAATATTCAAGCATGTGATTTGGCCTACATGAAGAAGAACAATTTACAATATCGATGTACTCCTTGTGTAAAGCACAGGCGTAATTCTTTACGCTCACCGCCTCTCAGCCATTACCATGACAAGAATACACAGCTCTCCAAACAAACAACAGCGGATGATATGTTACATTCTTCTTCTTCAAAACAACTCTCCTACAACAATCACACTGGACGTTGTGCACAAAGACATCATCGCTCTCCAGCAAATAAATTGCAATGCTTTGGAAGAAATCAATGCACTTAAAATTGAAAACAAACCTCTGTTGGCTAAGGTCAATGATCTTCAACTCGCAGTTAATGTTCTCCAGCAGAAACCTTTGAACAAATGCATTGACATAATTGGTATACCGAATGTCGACAGTGCTAATGCGCTTAGCTCTACTGTCAAGATCTTGCAAGAATTTTTAAATGTAAACATAGCGTATGATGAAATTAAATCATACTATGTGAAATCCATCAGCTGGAAGCAAAAAACAACAACATAACTGTTTCTACAACTAGAATGAATTCATTGAAAATTGTTTGTGTAGAGTTAAGATCGCTGGAGCTTAAGCGGAGCATTTCACGAGTAGCCAAGGAAAGGAAAGCGAAATTAACATCGTGCATATTCGGCGAAGCAAATGTAAATAAACCAATTTTCATCAATGATAGTCTTAAACATTTCAATAGAGCATTATTTAAAAAAGCTAAACAAATCCAAAAAGAGAAACATTTTGCTTATTTATGGGTTATATTGGTGAAAAAACGAGAAGGTGAAAAGGTCATACAAATTTGTTCATTTGAGGATTTAACTACTTTAACTTTGTAATTTTAAGTTGCTTGATTTGATTTTTATAATAACTACCCAGTTACTCCCTTTTGCCAATTTGATTGTGAGCTTTGTAGAAGTGTTTTTCATTGTGAGCAATTAGTCAATGACGTTCTTATAATTCATCAGAATATTCGTAGATAATAATTCTAGTAAATATATAAGTGGATGTGATAACCTGAATCTTAGGTGCTCAGATATGATAAAAGTTAGTTGCACTATTGATGCTCAAAATGTAGTTTTTATTGGTTGCCATAGACTTCATAATATGAGTAAAGATGCGTTTATTGATGAGCTACACTCCTTATTAATTGAGGAAAATGTGAGGAATCTTATTATTATCGGTGATATAAATCTGGATATCTTAAGTGAATCTCCAGCCGTTTTAAGGTACCAGTCTTTAATGTATGCTAATGGTCTTGAATCATGTATATGTAAATGTTCCGACTAGGCAACCCTCCAATACTTGTATTGATCATATTTTCGATAGGCTTGATTGTAATTCTAAATTATCTCAAGTTAGCAGCACTGCTGGCTTTAGAATTTCTGATCATTCCATGATCTGTTTATTCTTTCAATCTGATATGGTGCAAAGCATTAATAAACAAAATCCATTTCATTATTCGAATATCTTGAACTACACATATCTAAATTTTCGGTTACTATAAGAAAGCTGGTCGGACATATGGTCATTAAATGATCCTAATATTGCTTTTAAGTTATTTTCTAACATACTTCAAAAACATGTTGAAATGTGTTCGGTGACGGTTCGTAAAAAAATGTAAAAAACTAAATCAACTCAAGCCTTGGATATTAAGCTATTTAGTAAATAAAATAAGCAAGAAAAATATCTTAAGAGTAAAATGTAAAAGGCACCCTAATAATGTTCATCTTCGAAATGTTTATGATAGAATTAGTAAAGAAGTTGCCGTTGAAACATACGAGCATGTAAATAAAATTAATACATCAACAAATTCCACAGTGTAAAAGGTAAAGCAAAAAAGGAATGGGGCATCGTCAATGAGCTTTTTAATAGAAACGTTCCTACGGGTATGCCATCTTGTATAAGGCACAATAATTGCGATATTTCAAACTGTACTGAAATAACCAATTCCTTCAACTTATACTTTACTAGTGTTGCGGATATTACAATATCTGAGGCAGGACTCAACTCTAGTTCAAATTGTTGTATGACTGGTTGTTTCAATAGGGAAAGAGCAGTTGCTCAGAGCTTTTTCTATGAATCTATTTCATCAGTGAAGATATATAAAACTATCATGTCCTTAAACAACTCAACTACTCATAATTTTTATTCGAATGCTTTTATTAAGATTATTGCTCATAATATTGTAGATATTTTGGCCCATATCTTTAACAAAAGCATCCTCTGTGGTAAGTTTCCCGATATGCTAAAAATTGCTGAAGTAATACCTATCTTCAAAAAAGGTGACGATAAAATATTAACCAATTATAGGCCTATCTCGCTTCTTTCAGTATTTTCCAAAGTATTCGAAAAACTGATCAAAAAGAGAGTTGTGTCATATTTTAACTCTATTTCATTTCTTAGCCACAGACAGTATGGCTTCAAAGCTGGTAGATCAACTGAGGATGCGCTTCTAAGTTTCTGCAGCAGTATATATGATAGCATCAGTAGTAAGAAGTCAACTGCTGCTCTTTTTATTGATATATCTAAAGCCTTTGATACTATTGATCACACCATCTTACTAAATAAATTAAACAAAGCTGGATTCAGGGGGTTTATACTTAAGTGGTTTAAATCCTATCTCACGAACAGAAAACAAAGGGTTAGGATATCAGGTATATTTAGTGAATGCTGTGATATAAAAGCTGCTATTCCCCAGGGCTCTGTTCTTGGGCCAATACTGTTCTTAGTATTTATAAACTCCATCTTTACTCTTAATGTCAAAGGAATACTTACGTGATCAGCTGATGACGTAGGTTGCTCATACTCCAGCAATTCTCTCTTAGACCTGACAGCTGATATCAGCCATGACTTAGAAATATTGGGACATTGGTTCCGTTTACACAAGTTAGTTATCAGCGATAATACGTCTGGTCTGAATTTACAACTTCCAGATTTCACGTTTCATAGTTCGTACTGCAACAACTTATTGGTAAGTTCTTCTACTTGTTGTGTATCATAATCTCTAATGGCATTTAATAATACTAAAAGTTGTTCACCGAATTGTTTTGTTATTGGTAATGTACAAGTTTTTAAGTATCTGGGTCTTGAAATCGACAATAGTCTAAATTGGAGCTCTCATACCGCTTCCCTAAGAAAGTACCTGCAAAAAACAACTAACATATTATACCATTTGAGACTATTTTGCATGAGGAAACTCTTAGAAACAGTTTATTATGGTCTGGTCCAATCCAAATGGTTTGACTTGTTGGGGCGGTACACACAAAAACAAAATGCAACCTTTGCTGGTAGTTCAAAAACATATACTTAGAATCATCTGGAAAAAAACCGCCATGAGCATAGTTTCCCACTATTTATGAATTCCTTCATACTGCCTCTAAAACATCTTTACTTTTATAAAGTTTCAAAAATATTTTTCTTGAGAAGCGGGTATTCATTAAATCATGACCCGAATGCCTATAATCTTCAGCTCAGCTAATAATCTTGCTTCTATTCCTCCACATAATACTCATCTCTTCTTAAGTTATTATTCTTCTATAGCTCCTCGTATATTTAATAAACTCCCCATTGAACTAAGATGTTGTCGAAATATCTTTTCGTTCATCAGTAAGGTAAAAAAGTGGCTGTTTAACTATGACCTTAATGAGATAGATGATCTATCTAAGTTAATTATCTAGTGATATATATTCACCATGAAATTAAATTCACCTCACTACAGTATTAAAGTTTGAATTCAAACTTAAATTTCGTCTATTGCTATCTAACTCGATACATTCGCCACTAGTTTTACTAACTATAGAATGTATCTACTTATTCATTCTCCCATGAAAAACACTTAAAATTTATTGTACGTACTATAATAACTGAAGTTGTTTTATATTTGATTTCATCTTCATTTTCTTTTAATTATAGTCCTTGTTAATTTTAAGTGAATCATAATGAATAATGTATATCTCAATGTATTAAATGAAAAAATAAAAAAAAAAAAAAACTTCTTTCTTGGTCGTGATTTCATCAAGATCCTTTACCTCTATTGTGACCACATGTGTCACGGTCCTGATCTCAGCTTTGTTTTCCAGGATCTTCTCCACTTTTTTTGTTGAAGTCCGAAGATTGAGAGTCTGATGTTTCCTTCAGTTACAGCGATAAGTCTCCTTTCATGGTCTTTCGGACGTGGTTAACATTTTCTCCCAACTTCGTTAGTGATGGGCCTTCCACAGAATGTCCGCGTAAGAAAGATCGCCTGTTGCCTTAATCATAAGTGCGTCTGGACGTTTTAGTTTCCTTCTGTGCCTTTTACGGCTCTTCACCTACGTAAATTCCTGATTCTTTGTTGGTCCTTTTCTCTTCACTGTTGTTCGTTCTCTGTCTGGGTTCTCCAATTCCTCAATTTTGTTCTTTTTGGATCAGGCAAGTTCCGTTGCCTGACAGCACCGCAAGTGCTGTCCTTCCCACTCTTGTAGGTCGCACTGCGTACTTGGATACTTTGGGTCGAGAGTTCGTTTCTCCACTGTTTTATAGTGCGTCCGGATTGAACTAATCAGTCTTCTGATTTCATGATGCACGTTATTCAAGGACGGCCTTCTCATTCCCCCACACACCATCATCGCACAGGGGAAATTACCTGCACATCATTACCAAATAACCACTAAACAGAGTTAAAATACATTTGAATTTATTGATATGATCATTTCGAATCTCTAAATATAATGGATATTCAATAAAAAAAACAATTAATCTCAAATCTAATTAAAACTTAAACTATCCTAAGCAAAAAAAAATTACTCTTAGCATTCTCGGTATATATAAATATATAAAGATTTCAAACAAAAAAAAAAAATCGAAAAAATTACTCACGTTTTATTTTTCCCCCATTGTTCTTCCGGCACCACAAGAAGAGATCCGGTTGCTGTTCTTCCAGCGGTATTATCGCAGATAAAAAAAAATGCTAAATGCAGAGCTAGTTACTTAACCTAACCTTCCACTTAACTTAACAACCTTCCACTTCTAACTCACTAAACTTTATTTATTTTTTTTTTACACAAAAAAAAAATGTGCTCCTTCGTTGCACTTTGTTACTGTTGCAGCATCAGTGGTATGGTACACTCTGGGGCTTTTGTGTGGCTTTTGTTCCTTTTGTGCCCCACTTGGTGAATACCGGTAGGTAGATTTGAGACTCCCCGGTATACCTTATCATTTGGCTAGTCCCCGCTAACCGTTTCTTGCAAAAAAAAAAACGGGGACTATTAAACAATTTTTGCAGCGGCTTGGGTTACACCCAAGCCGCTTGATCCAGGTCTGCTATTTTGTTTCCACCTTGTCCTCTTCTCAAGGAATATTATGGCATAAGTTTTTTTTTTTTTCACAAAAAATCTTTCAAAACTCCTCTTTTTTTGTACCTCATTGTTTTTTTTTTTTTTTTTTTTTTTTTTTTTTTTTTTCACTGTCTCTAATCGGTTTCGTAAGGACATCGACCGTTCACCTTCAATCTGAACGGTCGATGATCTTTTGACCTAGTTTCTTCCCTTCCTTTGTTTCTCTTTATGCACGTCTTTTCGTTCCCCTTCATTTTCATTTATTGCCTGCATCTCTTTTCGTCCACCAATTTTCTGTCTACCTCTTTGTTATATCGGTCGTCCTTTGTCATTGACCATATTGCTTTCGGAACATTGGAAAAGGAAAATTCCCGTCGCCAATGTTCTTCGTCACATTGGGTGCATTGGGTGCCTCTACAAAAATGAATACTTTGTGGAGTTGTCGTAGCACCCTGTGCGTACAATTCACTATCGTAAACGTCATAAAATAAATTCTTTGTATATGTCAAATATGTGTATTAAAGAGAGAAGAATAAAGTTAGTCTGAAAGGAAATCTGTTCGCGTTTGGTTTTGCTCCTGTCGTGATTACTTATAGGTACTTTCCACATTGGTGACCCCGAAAAAAAAAAAACGGAGGACCCTTATAAGTCGAAATCATTTTTTAACTTCTTTTTTTACAATGTCGGACAACGAACAATCCCCGCAAAAGCAAAAAAACGAAAGGACGAATTACGTTGTTCCGGAACAGCATACAACGGATAACACCAGTAATAAAAATTCCGCCATTTTGGGAAGTTCGTCCCGAGCTTTGGTTTTCTCAAGAAGAATCACAGTTTTTCACCTCTGGTATTAAAAACGACGTAACCAAATGCCATACCATCGTAGCCGCCATTGAAAGCAGCATACTGGCGCAGGTAAGCGACATCATTCTAAACCCGCCAATAGAGAACTTGTACCAGACGCTAAGCTATAGCTTTAATGAACTCATCCTTAAGGCCATAAATGACTCAGTACCTAAAGTTAGGAAGAAGAAATTTCATATAAAAAACTTCCCTCTCATGCACTAGGGTTGATAAAATTAAGAAATATTCAAAGGAGAAATTGGCAAAGATATCGGCAGACAGTATTTCGAGATGAGATGTTGAATCTAACTCAGAAAGTCATGAAATGTTTAGGTCAACAAATGGAATGTTGTTAGAATAATTAAAATTAAAAACAAACAACTACCCGGTTTACGAAATGGATCAAATTTTTATAACACAGATGAAAAAAAGTCAAATGCCCTTGGGCTTAGTTTTTCAAATACCAACTGTGTATCTGCAAGCTCAGATATTGCACTTACAATTGCACTTACAAATGCAATGGTTACGGGCACTAATCAGACAAAACAACAATGCCAAATGCAGGAGAGATGTGACCAACTGGCAATCGTATAGAGCATTCCAAAAAATATATATAAAAAAATAATTAGGAAAGCCAAACGAAAATTTTGGAGACTCTTATGTGTCAAAATATATGAATCTTCTGAGGCATATAGGCTAAGAAAAATCCTCTCGGCAAATCCAACAATGCCCAACTGTTTAATAAAAGCAGATAATTCTTGGACAATTTCCAGTGAAAATACCTTAAATTGTTTACTCGATACACACCTCGCAAGTAACTTCCCAGTTGCTAACATCATTACCTTAACAAGTCAAATGCACAAAAAAAGAAATTCCTTAAATCTGATTATGCAGGATAAATTTCTTTCGGCGCTACATAGCTTCAAACCATACACTGGCGATCACTAGGATGAATCCATACATTTTGCAATCGATTTTCACTCTTTACGAGTATGGCTTCGGAAGCAAATGTTCTCGTCCGATCATCGAAATCAAGCATCATCGGGCGCTGTTAGTACTTAGATGGGGGACCGCTTGTCAAATTTTCATACGTACACTTACGAAAGAGCGAATTCATTCGCTCTTACGTAAGTGAGCAAAAATGAGCGAGAACTTAACGAATCGAAGCAAAAAGCTTTATGGTCACACAATACAAAATACAAATCTTTTGTATTCGCACAATTCCGGAAGTAGTCGTACGAAACCATTCTTTTAGTATAGTTCAGCCTTTAGGAACAGATGCCGGTTTGCTGATCGCAGACACCCGATTCAGACAACTTCCAAAGCCAAAGTATAAAGTTTTCGAACCAATTAAGTTGACAAAATTGAAGAAAGATGATAAAAAACTAATATATAATACGATGGAGTTTCACGACGTCGAGGAAGCTATATACACGATGAAAATTGGAAAAGCTCCCTGGCCTTATGAAGTAGCCCCGGAGCTTATTAAATTAGGTGGAGCAGATGGAGAACATTAACCAATTTATTTCAAAATGCATGGGAAGAAAATAGGATATCCAACTAATGGAAGGAAAGCCTCATAATACACAAAAAGCTACGATTGTAGCAACTGCAGACCGATTAATCTTTCATATACGGTATATAAGTGGGCGTCGGGGCATAGTGGTTAGTGTGTCGCATCACTACGCAAGAAGTTCCAAGTTCGAATCCCAGAAAACACCAACAAGTTTTTTCACGATCCCACCTCTCGCGAACGTCTGACAATCATCCGGCACTAAACTGTAGGTCCTTCCATTCGTGTGAAAAATATAACGCACACAACACGAGTGGTTGCGAAAACCTAGGCCCTGGCACTTAAAAGAGCTGTTGCGCCAAATATTTATTTATTTTTTTATATGGTATATAAATTGTACAGACAATTTTAGAAAAGCCGCTCGGGAGTGTGGTAGAAGATAACTGGGAAGAAGAGCAGGCGGCGTTTAGGCTAGATAGATGAACGCAGGACCACATCTACACATTAAGAGCCATCGTGAAAAAATGTATCGCTAAGGAAAAAGACATTTTCCTGGTGTTTGTCGACCTCAAAGTGGCGTATTGCAGTGTGCCAAGGCAACAGGTGTGGAAAGCACTAATAACAAAGAATTGCCCTGAGAGACTGAAAGGACTCAAGCAAGAGATAGTTTTAGCTACATGCTGTTCAACGTATTTCTGGATGAAATAGGAAAGACAATCAAATATAGTTAAAACCAGAATTGGAATGTGGAGACTTTGCCGTATCTAAGTACAATTCATATTATACGCAAACCACATAGTTATCATGTCAAATTATTCACTGAACCCCAACCAACAAGCGCTAACATCAGCAGTTTGCGCATAAATATGTTACTCAAACACGACCTAAATACATCAAGTGGTTGAGTAACAGCACAACAGCCGAGTAAGCACAACGACCGAACAACTGTGAATGACCTGGTAGGGCACCTGCGATGAATCGAATAAGCAAAATTTGTGTATACATAACAAGTGTACGATCTCTTATTGATAGCTATCCCCCCACCCGCGGTAAGGTAGCTGTTAATTAGGAATTTTTAAAGTCTATTAAGGATAGATTTTACATGGTCCTTCGAGCCGGATGAGCCGGAACAGTGTAAATGCCGAGTGTCATATAGTGTCGTGAGTCTTGATACGAGGCCAATATCGCAGTCATAAAAAAAAAGGAAGAGTGAAAGTTATAAAGTGCAAACATGACTGAAATTGACGATATAGCGTTAATATTATTATATGTAAAGCGTTAACTTGCATTGCGACCTAATGGTCTATTGTGCCCCCTGCTAATGCCTAGGAGAGGTTTATTCCCTCATTAGAGTTTCCCTAAGAATATAATCCTTCAGAATTGCTACGATATAGCGTTAAACCGGGTGGCCGTGGTGTAGTGGTAACATCATCGCTTGTCACGCTACAGGTTCACGGTTCGAATCCTGATGTCAATAATCATCTATTTATTTCGCATGAAATAAATAAAAAGTCGATCAATTGCGAAAGCTTATGTCAACTCTACTGCGAAGGCATAACACTGGCAGTAGGGCGGTCATATGGCTAAAATGCAACTTGATCGTGATGATGACATCAGGAGGACGGAAAAAAGATATTGTGAATCATGAGCAACGACAAAAGCAAAAACAAACAAGCTCCCCAGTTATCTGGACAGCCACCCTTGGAGTTCACTGAAACTTAATACCAGCTGAGTTTCAAACCAACTACACCAATCTGTCTTTCTCTTTGTCTCTTCCCCTTTCCTCAAAAACGCCCGTGTCCTAGAATTAGTATAAGGGTATTCATAACCCCTTTCACACGTGCAAATTATAAAAAAAAAAAAAAAACCAAACACGAATTTCGGAAGAAATCTATCCATTATGGACCAACTTCAAAAAGGATGGAGAGTAACGATACTCTCTAGAGTATCTCATTATACGACAAGAGAAGTAGGAACGGCACTGGGTCTACTTCCAATTAAATAACGGGTATTTGGAAGACCTAAGGAAGGCAGACCCGCACCATGATTACTTCACAAAAAAGTATTTTAGTCAGTTTGAATCAAGGTACCTTGATATTAAGAGCACTTTGAAGGCGAAATTGGATGAGTTAAAAAGAAAGAAGCATGCCGACATCACGTCTAGTTCCCGCCAGTTCAAATCCAGCAACGCCAGTTCAGCCACCTTCAGCAGAAATTGAGTCAGAGCCATCAAGGACCACATCATCAGAAAGAACGGAGGGGCCATGTGAGAAGACGAAATGCCCAGCAAAGTTTACTAAGTTGAACATCGTCTAGAGCAGATTCATACGCGTAATTGACAGCTTGGATTTGAGTCAAAATGCAGTTTACCTCAGATAAAAGCTGAGACAATTATAGGAATGCTGGACAAGGTTACAAACAGTGGATGAAGAAAGCTCATTACGACTAGGAGTATGTGTCCAGCAAGGAATTTATCGATTTGGAGCAGATGTACATATCAAGATGATACATTCAAATCAAAGAGGCAGAACAGATACAACACCAAATTTAGGAGGTAGCTCCACAACCTGGAATACATAGGGAAATCAAACTTCCACCCATAAGCATACCAACATTCAGTGGAATGTATGAAGAGTGGATACCATTTTGGGAACTATTTGATCGATTAGTACACCAGAATAAATCCTTAAGCGATGTCGAACGGATTCAAAATTTGAAAGGCAATCTGAACGGAGAAGCAGCAAGGATTGTCAACTACTTATCACCTACGTCAAGCAATTATGCAACAGCGATAGAATAGCTAACGAAACGGTTTCAAAATCCAGCAGCGTTGGTCAACAACTATATTCAGAAATTGCTTACTTTGAAATCAATTCGAAGTGAAAATGCGTTCGACTTAAAAAAATATTATGGCTACGTCGAAAGAAATCTTGTACGGTATTAAAAACTTGGGAGTTGATGTCAGTTCATGGGATCCATTACTGATTCAGTTGTTATATCCAAAACTCGACCATGAATCAAGAAAATTATATCAGCAATTAAAAGGAACGTCAACTGAAATTCCAAAGTTAAGTGATTTTTTTAACTTTATCGAGGGCAGATTCCGAGGATTGGAGAGCAGTCGCGAACTCAACCGAGAACACCAGTCGCAAGTGTTAAAAACAACATCCACAAAAAACCATTTGACTACAGTCACAAAGTCGAAATGCGTTGTGCGTAGCGAGTCTCATCAATTGTATAATTGCAAAAAATTTCTAAGTATGAAGTCAAAAAACCAACTGAAGGTGGTCCAGAAGACGAAGCTGTTTTTCAACTGTTTACGAGATGGATATGCAGCAATGGAATGCTCATTGAAGAAGGGTTGCAGGATATGCATACAACAGCATAATTCTCTACTTTATTTCCCACTAAGTGAGAGTGCAGCCGTTTTGCTGGCAGGAAAAACACATGCCACAGCATGTCAAAGTGACAGAACAGTACTATTAGCTACAGCCATGGCATATGCGTTGGAGGCCAAGTGAAACTCGTACGAAATCTGATTGATCAAGGACCTCATCATGCTTCGTGAGAGAAAAATTAGCGCGTCAAATGAGGGTACCATTGGTCAAGTATGAGTCAAGGATAAACGGAATCAACGGTCATGCTACACAAATCATCGCAGCATGACACTTCACCATTCAATCAATTCACGAAGAACGAGTCAACGTGGAGGTAGAAGCTCTAGTAATGCTTGTTATTACATCAAGACTGCCAGTACAACAATTTTCACGTAACCAGTGGCCACACATTCAAGGCTTGAAGTTAGCGGATCCATGGTATGAACAACTAAAGGATATTGAATTTCTGACTGGATCAGACATTTTACCACACTTCCTGATGCATGGATTAATCAAGGGTCCAGCTAGTACTCCAACGGCACAAAATACAAGGTTTGGCTGGATACTATGAGGACCAGTCATTACCACCTCAACTCCAAAGAAGCAAGCACAAATTAAGATTCTCACGGCATGTATCAGCGTGTGTAGTGAAAATGAAGGATGGAAGAAATTTTGGGAGCTAGAAGAAGTCCCAACTGCAAGAATCAAGCCTGCAGAAGATGAAATGTGCCAGAATCACTACCAAATGACACACAAACGGGATGAAACAGGACGATATACCTTCAAATTACCACTACTTAAGAATCGCATGGACTTGGGCGATTCAGGCAAAATGGCATTAAAGCAATTCTTTATGTTGGAACAGAGATTCGCAAAAAATGATGAGCTTCGGCAGGGATATTCCAAATTCATTCAGGAATATGTTACTCTTGGATACATGGAGGAAATACAAGAGGATTACACCGGAAAAACGTATTATCTCCCACATCATGCAGTAATGAAGAATGACAGCACTACTACCACACTGAGAGTGGTATTCGACGCTTCGGCGAAAACAACATACAGGGAATCGCTAAATAGCATTATGATGACAAGTCCCACGATTCAATAAGATCTGTTTTACCTTCTACTTCGATGGAGGTCATTCTCAATCGTGTTTATAGCTGATATCGAAAAAATGTATCGGCAGATTTTCGTCGATCAGGAGGATCAAAACCTACAGCGCATCTTGTGGAGAAAAAATTTCAGTGGCCCAATCAAGGAATACGCTCTCAAAACAGTCACATACGGTACAGCATTAGCCCCGTATTTGGCAATTAAAACTTTAGCCAGCTAGCTGAGGATGAAAGACAGACGTATCCACGGGCGAGCAAAACAGTGTTTGAAGGATTCTATGTAGACGACTGTGTTGGCGGTGCAAATTCACTAAATGAGTGTGAAGCTGTGTGACAACGAGAATTGATGCAGCTACTTCAGTTGGGTGGATTCAACTTACGAAAATGGACGTCAAAGAGTCAGAATTCATAAAAGCCTTACCAAGAGTAGTCGTTGAAATGGAACCAGAACATGATTTTAATAGTGAGACAACATTCAAAATTTTAGGAATAAAATGGTTCCGGAGGACAGACGACTTCCAATTTGAGGTAAATTCTGCGTCATTCAGCACAAAGAGCACCAAATGAGCAATATTGAGTGACGCAGGCAAAATCTTCGATCCCTTTGGCTGGTTGTCACCTATAACAATCAAAGCAAAGATTCTGATTCAAAGTCTTTGGCTCTTGGGTATCGGATAGGATAAAAATGTGCCAATGACAATTCAAAAGGAATGGGACGGATTCAAGAGAAGATTATTGACTCTTGAAAATGTAAGAATCCCACGATGAATAGGACAAATGGAAAGCTCTCAAATCGAGCTACATGGATTTGCAGATGCATCAGAATCAGCATATGCAGCGGTTGTGTGGTCATTAATTCTGGCTCTACTACAATATGCATCGCGTCAAAGACCAAGGTTGCGCCTGTGAAGCAAGTGTCACTGGAAAGACTGTTATGTGCAGCTGCAGCTGCACTACTTACGAAGCTAATGAACTACATCAGAGAGGGAACAGAAACTAATTAATACACCAGAATTATCGCATGGTCAGATTTTGCGAGTGGGAGGTCGATTGAGACACACCATTTTATCAATTGACCAGACACATCCTATGATTTTGTCATCATCGCATCCGCTGATGAAATTGATCGTCAATAAAGCTCACATCGATACAATTCACGGTGGAGTAAAACTGACGTTAAATCACATTCGGAGGAAATTTTGGATCATCCGAGGAACCAATACTGTCAAGGCCATAATAAATCAATGTGTTAGATGTTTCCGAGGTGTGAAGTCGCACAAAGCTTACATAGCGCTGTTCCTCTGCATGGCAACAAAAGCAGTGCATATTGAGCTGACTTCTGATTTAACATCGGATGGATTCATGGCAGCATTGCGACGAATGTAGATGAGGATCCGTACATCATCTGTATAGCGACAACGGAATAAATTTTGTTGGAGCGAAAAACATGATTAATGCATTACAAACTCCACTTACCGATAACTGAATTCAGTGGCATTTCATTCCCCCTAAAGCTCTATACTTTGGTGGACTCTGAGAAGATGGAGTCAGGTCAATCAAGTACCATTTGAATCGCATCATAGGTGAGCAAAAATTAACATACGAGGAGATGAACACAATTCTGGTGCAAATAAAAGGATGTCTGAATTCGAGACCACTCTGCCCGTTATCAGACAATATTGAAGATCTCGATGCACTAATACCAGGTCACTTCATCATTGGATCACCATTGACAGCACCACGAAATGATGTCATTCTAGATCTGGCAGAGAGTAGTTTAAAAAGGTGGAAATTGATTCAAAAACTCAAACAAGACCTTTGCAACCGTTTGTACGAGGATTACATAACCAAAATTCAACAACGAAATAAGTTTAAGCAATCCTCAAGAAATCTCTTGATTAGTCAACTCGTCTTGCTGAAAAATGAGCTTTTGACACCATGGAAGTGGCCTATCGCCAAAATAGTTGAAGTACACAGAGGAGTCGATGAATTTGTCACCATCCAGTAGGCCCGAAGGAATCTGAAAGATAACAAGCAGAAGTCAACCACTCCGTCAGCAAATTTCTCCATCGCCCTTGTGACTCTATCGTTGTTTGCATTTGTTATGCCGGGATCGACAAAATGTATACGTACAATCACCCATCCGGACATTGGATTGTTCGTGGAACAAATCGGAACTGGCAAAATTCAACGAGGAGTGCTACGCACGAGCGTTCGACTCCCAATCGAAGACATTTTACGTGATCAAGGTAACATGAACAAGACGAGGATCAAATAATTAAGTTATGCAACAAAGCGAAATCAGTGACAATAGAGAGTCAGTGCAATGAATTGCGTTATCACATGGAACAATGTATTCTCGATTTTCAACTGACTTTAAGTGACACCTTTGCGTAGACAAAAACTCCTGTGTTTTTCAACTTTGATGAATTTCTCAGCATTATTGTTGACAATTCATTTGAGCCGGTGTTGAGTTTGAACTTTTGTACTGTGCTGTTTTTGCTAATTTGTGTGGTTGGTGGTATTGCACGCGACTCTCCAAGCAAGAGTTGTGTTGCAGTCTGGATTTGGACTTGTGGGTCGACATTTGAGTGTTCAGTTGTAATAGTGAAGATAATGTTTCTCCCCTTTAGCTCTCGACTTTGAGATTCGAGCTCCTCCTCCAGAATATTGCAACGTGCCTCAAATCGTTGTACTTGCTTTAACAATTCCTTGTTCTACATTAGCGAGGGGTCTATTTAAGATGTCAGTTTCTCAAGATCATCTTTAGTGGTGAGATTTGCGGTTGCGCTTGCAAGTTTGGAATCGAGAGACTCGTTGATTATTGCTTTGATTTTTTGAAAATCTGACTCTGAAATAGACATTTTTGAACGATGTTTGAAAAGTTTCACTCTGTTAGCAGCCCCTCTTGTATTAGGATAGCCGTTACTTTCAGGTGATGTTTGACAGATTTTCCTTTTGTTGTCACTCATATGAACACACGAAGTGAAATTTAAGGATTTACTGGGCTCATATAACTAGCTTTACCTGTTTATATCAAATGTTTTTGGTGTATTTGACAATGGCCTTCAAGGAACCAGCTTTAGTAAATTTTGTAAGTGAAATAAATTGGAAAATTACAAAAATTATTAAGAGCACATTAAAACTCGAACTTAACACTCGCGCGCCAGTGTTGCCAATCAAAGTGGAGCAAGTATGTGCGACCCACACGTGTCGTTTATTTATTTAAATTGTTAGCAAGTCTTTTTAATCTTTTTATTAGTTTTGAAATCGATTTGCACTCCGTATTTATTTGACGGGATGTAAAACTAATTCAGAATAGTTTAATGGAAATGTACGGGTAGATAAGAGCCGTAAGCAACGAATGTTGCTTCTTATTCGCTATTACATAGAAATGTATCTTGCTGGAACTTCTTTTCTATACCTGTTATAAATAATATCCCGCATTCCCATTTGTGAGACATTAATAGTGAACAATTTTATTTTATTTATTAAAAAAAAAATATACAGGACATTTAGTGAACGCCTCATCAGATTTTGAGACATGTAGATTTATCTCCCACTTAAAAAGTGTCATTCCTTATATTTAGCTCCTTCTACTTTTGGGCATATCTCCCATAGAGGTCCATGAAGTATCCAAAATTTATTTAATTACACTGACTACCACTTTAAAAAGCGTGATCTCCTTTTTCCGAATATACATATATACCCACTTGTATATAGCTCAGCCCTTTAGATTCAAAGATATTCTTAAAATATCCTGTATAGTGGCTACTTCGCCTATATTAAATAAAACTGTTAAGTATAGATGTTTATTTCTTTGTCCCATAGCCGATTCAAACCATGTTATGGGTCCCTAAGAACGTGCCTTCGGAAGCTAACATTTTTTACACGTAACTTGGTAGAGTTGGATATGGGTTTAAACTTCGTGATTTTTCCCCTTCGGGTAGGAAACAGAATATACCCGAGGTAGGCATGCCTGTCGTAAGAGGCGACTAAAATCCACAAAACGCAGACGAAAACTTAGAAAAATTGGTAAACAAAAAAAAAAACAAATGACCCGGTCCTCCTGGCAGGGAGTTTGTGAGTAGAAATAACTGTACTACCCAATAAAACTAATACGGTTACAAAATATGGCAATGAATAAAACAAACGATACAAATACCCAAGGTGGCAGACCAGGTAAACTGCAAAATGTCCCATGAATTCTGTGGGGGGGGGGACCATTTATTGCTTCTCCAACAAAACACCAGAAGGAGTTCACTCACGCCGAGAACTCCACCGAAAGCGATAGCGCAAAAAAGCCTTTCGGCCAAAGATAGCGCTATAATTGTAAGTATTCCGAAAATACAAAAACAGAAATCTGGAACTGAAACCAGTAAAGCTGGAAGTGAACATAAAACTGATTCACAAGCGAAAACCCTACCACCTACATCGAATATCTCAGGGAAAAGTAGTCCGCCGGCTAACCAGGACTCAGTGAAAACGAAATGCTTCGTAAAAGAGAACAACGAACTACGAGCTAAACTTAATGAAATGGAGCGACTCTTCCACGAGCTTAAAAAGGAAGTAGATGCTCTGCGAAAAGAAAACGAGGATCTGAAGAACATTCATGTACCGAAAAATCCCGATACAACGCCAAACCGTCCAGCGAGTGAATATTTTACGAACGAGGAAGAACTTGCCCACGAAACCAATCCGGCCTCCAAAAAGAGGCCTAGCAAAAAACGTAAGGCCGTTACTTCACCCAAAGTTTCACAAAAGGAAGATAAGCCCGCCGTATCAAACAAGGCAAAAACCCAAGCGAAAAATCGCCCTCCACCCGCAATAAATGTCGTTGGGATAGCGGACTATGGAAAACTTCGTAATCTTCTCAAAAATACGCTGAGGACAAAACACAATATAACCTCGTGCCGAAACAACGAGTGGAAAATCAACTTAGGGTCATCTACGTAGGGCTCCTACCGAGCACTGTCTCTGACTGCGAGTCTTTGTTAGGGGACTTCACCCGTCGTGCGCAAAAGAAGACGTTATGGAAGACGTGAGAAGCCAAGGCTTGAAAATTCTTGACGCCGTGAATATTATCAAGAAGGAAAAGCAACGTACGGAAGGAGACAAAGACAATGTCATCAAACGCGGTCTCCCACTTTGTATGCTTACCTTTGATAGGACCGAGAATGTGGACGAAATCTTCAAAATGAAAACCATTCTAAACATCAAGGTAAAAGTTGAGCCTATGCGTAAGGGCAAGAGATCAATACCTCAGAGTAAGCGATGCCAAGGCTTTAACCATATGCAGGCATACTGCCAGAAAGAACCACGGTGCGTAAAATGTCTCTGAAGAGTGCAACATAACCAAGGAGGTCCCAGTGGTCGCCAAGGAACTGCAAAAAAGACGCGATACTCTAACAAAACCGCTATACCCGGAACCAAACTTAAAAGATCCTAAAATCGATAAGCCTAAGACCGTTAAGCCACTCAAAAAGATGAGACCAATAAAGGAAAATATAAAAATTGCCACCAGAAAAACTGCCACTGGCTGGAAGTACGAAATTGTACGCGCAAGTCGCATCAAGGTCAACCACAACAGATCCAGTCTGCCAAATACTAGCTGTGATTGGAAAAACTTGAGGAGCAAACCAAGGTTAATCAAGTTATTTTCCACAAATTGAGCAAGCTCAAGTTCAAGTCTCGCAAGACAAACAACAAAACATGAATATGAAACAGCTGCTAAAGATACTAACGTGGAATGCAAACGGCATTCTGGCAAAAATAGACGAATTAGAAATCTTTTTACGGAAAAACAATATTGATATATGCTTGATATCGGAAACCCACTTAAAAAAAGGACCTGGACCCAGAATAAAAGGCTACAGTGATTATCACGCGCATCATCCTTCGGAAAATGCGAGAGGCGGTTCCTCCATGTACATTAAAGAATACATTAAGCACTCCGAAAATATAAAAGTAGAACTGGATTCTATGCAAATAAGCTCAGTTTCCGTAAAAATAAATCATTTAGACTACCAGATCGGATCGTGTTACTTCCCTCCGGGATATAGGCTGGTGGACGACGACCTCGTTCGCCTCTTTGACTCACTAGGGCCTAATTTTATCATCGGTGGTGACTTTAACGCGAAACACACTTTCTGGGGTTCACGATGTAATTCAACGAAAGGTAGATTATTGTACAAAGCCAGTATGAAACGTGGTTTGGAATTTTTTTCGACGGGAAAGCCAACGTATTGGCCAACTGACAATAATAAAATCCCTGACCTCGTCGATTTCTATATCGCAATAGCGCTAACTAAAAATCTAACGGAAGTAGAAGAATGTTATGATTTATGCTCAGACCACTCAGCAGTCATTCTGAAAATCGGTGGAAGTCTAGCAAAAAAAAGGACCGCCTAAGTTAACTAGTAACAAAACAAACTGGGACGTTTTCTGAAAAGACTGCAGGGAAAATATTGCTCTAAATGTGCCGCTAAAGACACCACTTGAAATAGAAGACGAAATTGACAAGCTCGTGGAAGCCATTCAGTGCGCAGCATGGAAAAATACCCCTTTTCGAAAAACAGCAACACGGAACAGCAAAGTCAAATACCAGCCTGATATCGAAGACCTCATACGAGAAAAGAGAAGATCGCGCAAGAGATGGCAACAATCCCGCGCGCCACCGCATAAAACTTATCTTAACCACCTTTGCAACAAGCTAAAAAATGTGCTGCAGGACTTAAGAAATCGCGAGACTTCTACTTACCTCGAGAGCTTGACCGCTGATAAGTGTTCAAACTACTCTCTATGGAAAGCCTTAAAGTCCATAAGGAAACCCGTAATGCACTCGCCACCAATAAGAAAAGCTAACGGCGAATGGGCAAAAGGAGACAAAGAGAAAGCGGAATTATTTGCCGAACATTTAGAGGAAACGTTCAAGCCATTCGATGGACAACCATTGATCGAAGATCCGAATGCAATTACGGCACCCGACAACTTTAAACTAAAAACTGTATCCCTGTCCGAACTTCGAATGACAATAAGAAAACTGAAAAATAACAAGGCTCCGGGATATGATTTAATCACTGGCGAAGTTTTGAATTAGCTACCGAAAAAAGCGTTAGTTAAGTTACTCTACATTATAAATGCTTCATTGAGACTTCTATATGTTCCAAGGCAATGGAAAGTCGCCGAAGTAATAATGGTTCCGAAACCGGGGAAATGTGTAAACGACAAGAAATCATATAGACCCATTTCGCTTCTGCCGATAATATCTAAAGTCTTTGAGAAACTTCTGCTAAAAAGATTGCACCCAGTAATTGAAGAAAGGCGATTGATCCCGGATCATCAATTTGGATTTCGGGTTAAACATTCCACAATCGATCACGTGTATCGAATTACAAATGAAATTGAAGAAGCTCTAGAAGGGAAAAAGATATGCTCTACCGCTTTTCTCGACGTATCGCAAGCGTTCGACAAGGTGTGGCACGAAGGCCTGAGATATAAGCTAAGGGTAATCTTACCAGATAAATTCTACAGAATATTGGAATCTTACCTTAATAACAGACTCTTTCGTGTTAAACATGGGGTAGAATATTCGGAATTCAAAAAAATCCATGCCGGTGTTCCGCAAGGGAGCGTTCTCGGCCCAATCCTGTTCCTGCTCTACACAAGAGCAACGTTCGCAGACGACACGGCTATCCTCGCAACAGATGAGTCAGTCGAATCATCAACTGGAAAATTCCAACGAGCTTTAAACAAAGTATGCGAGTGGACAAAGACCTTCGAGAATCGTCCTTAACGAGACCAAGTCAACGCATGTCAATTTTACGTACAAAAAGATAAACAACTTACCTATTTCCATTATCTCGGTACAAATACCGTACGCAAACGAGGCAAAATATCTAGGAATAACACTAGACGCAAAACTTAAGTGGAAGCCACATGTTAAAAAGAAGCGCGACGAGCTCGAAATCAGACTTAGAGAAATGTACTGGCTACTCGGGAGATACTCGAAGTTAAGCGTATACAACAAACTGCTTCTGTACAAGCAAGTGCTGAAACCATCTTGTACATACGGTATACAACTTTGGGGTTGTACCAAGCCAAGCAATATGACTGTTCTGCAAACATTCCAAAACAAAACACTAAGAGCAATTGTGAATGCTCCATGGTATATAAGGAATAGTGATATTCACATAGATCTAGGAATTGCTACCGTGAGGGATGAAGTAACAAACTTTGCTCACAAACTTCGTACTCGCCTTCATGATCATTGCAATAATGAAATAATCCGTACTCTGGACGTGACAAACCTCGAGCGCTGACTACAAAGAACAAGACCGTACGATCTGGCGCAGTAAGGGAAAACCGCATGTAATGACGGTATTAGTAGGTGCCTTCGCTGGAAAGCTGCCTACCTAACGCGATTAACACTACAGAAGCGTAAACTACTTGTTAAGGCAACTTAGTCGTAGTCACCACAAAACGAAAAAATGAGAGGAACGAATTTCCTACTACTATGAGCACGAGCGGCCGGTTCTCATAGTTCCTCTCTGGGGGGTGAGGTTTAGCCCGTAGGCATATACTGACAGACGCTTGTGAATCATCAGGTCAGATATATGAATCGGGCATAACCAATGGTACGGGCCATTGGTATCTTTTGAAGATTCCTGCACCTCCAGGCGCAACCAAAACAAAAAAAAAAAAAAAAAATTCGTGATTTGCTGATAAAAACTCAATTCTTCATATGCAATGATATGTTATGGGGCTCATCTCCCATATACTTTTTACACTTTATAATAAAAAAAAATAATAAAAAAATAAAATAACAGCAAAATTGGATTAAAATGAATGTTAACTTTACAAAATGTGTAACAAACGGCAAAAAACCATGTGTGTGTAATGTTTCGGACACAGCAATTTCTATAGACCATGCTATAGAAGATGAAATTTGAGGAGGAAACTGATTTCAGTATTTACGACAACTTTTAATTTAAATCCAAGAAGTGCAACGAAGTAGATCACTTTTAATTAGTTTTGTATCTGTGTAGATTAACGATAGATTGATGCAAGTCATTATTATCTGCTTTTACTTGCTCCTATAGAGCAAGAATTGTTTTCGTGAAAATGCTCGATCTCGAGATTTTAAATAATCTTGGCATTACTTACTATAATAGAGAAAATCAAAAAATTGGGTTTCGTAATTCGTAAAATTATATATGTTAAAAAAAAATTGTCAGCCTTTTAACGCACTTTAAGAAAAATCTATTTGTTCGCTTCCTATAGGTTTCGCCTAAATTTGAAGTCTGAATTTATAAAAGAACAGCACATATTCTATTTTAACTAAATAAGAGGCTTAATTTTTACTTGGATAGTTGCATTTAATAAATGTACAAATGACTGGACGGATTTACTTCAAACTTTATATTTCCGGTCTGTGGGTTAATGTTATGTGGATAAATCCGAATTTTCATTCTAGCCTTAAAATTAACGGTACTTTACTTAGGACCAATATTGCAAAAGCGCAATTTTCTCTGCATATCTCGGATATGGCTAAGTCCATTTTATTCGAAATTGATATCTGAGTCATTTTTGATACTCAGATGATAACAATTTTGACATACGTTCAAAAAATTTTTTTTGCTTTAATACGAACTGACGAAATATATATTTTTTTCTTTTTATTGATTTTACCTCGTATAAAGCTGAGCAATTTACAACCTGACATAGAAACCTAAAACAGATTACTTTTTTCATTATCATTATCATTTAAAAATCAAATTCAAGTTAGTGTGACTCGCAAATAATGAGATGAGTTTCGTACGGAAGGTAAAGAGTTAAACTATATTAAAATCTTTTGTACACGATACTATATTGTGCTACATTTCGGCGATAGAAAGGCAATCTAAAATAATCTCAAATTCTTAAATTAATTTTTTTGCCATTCACTTATGTATATATCTAAATTACTTTCTTAAATAATTAAATAATTAAAATGGCTTTATCGATTTCAGCAATAATGTACGAGTATATCTGAGGTAATATGGACGACTGTAATAATATTGCGTACCAAGTTTATCGCTACAAAAAAAAAAATCGAATTTACACTTATTAATGGATTTGCATAAATTGGACATACCTCAGTTACACCTTGAGTGATTTTATTCAAAATTGAAATCTAAGTCATTTTAAACCTGCATGAGGACATGGCATTCAAATTTTGGACATATGTAAAAAAAAGTTAAAAGCCGTTCCACCACCCATAACCCGTGGATGTCCGATAACCTGCAGCTCAGTTTTCGCAGAATTCTCCATATTCCGCTACCCAGAACCTAATCCACAAGAGTAGAAAAAAACATTTGGAAATTAATGCCACAGCGCTTTGTGCTTTAGCCAATATCACTACTTAGGAAAACTGGCGTACTAAATTTGATCACATTTATCTTGAGTTAGCTGTCTGATGAAGAAGGTTTTTGAAAGTTTATATTTTAATATTACATATTTCTATCTTAATATACTTTTGACCATAAGTAACAAACCAAATTTAATCATAATTCGGTTTTGAGTTAAGCGTGACAAGCAGATGGACGCGGAACAAGAACTGTTTGTTTTGACATCAAATGGAGAGACCAGAATCTAAGACCAGCAATTGTTCGGCTTAAAGAATTAATCACTTACCTCATTTCCTAATATTCTCCAAACTACGAGGAAGCAATAATGACAATTAGTGCCCAATTTGACTTTTTGTAATTATGATAGTAGATACTTCCAGATTCCGTTTGAATTCATATATGCACGAGTACACAAATCACATTAATAATACTTTGTATTACAATATACACTACTGTCGTTACAATATTTGATTTAAAATTCATCTATAAAGTGTCCCGAGTTGTCCCGATCAGAGTTTCGGTTTTGTATCACCATATATCACACAATGCTTTTTCATATTGTCAAATGTTTTCTTATTTTCTTTTAGGTAATAGTCACCCATTTCACCTTGCATGTATTAAATAATGTTTGGATATTAATTTCGAACAAAATCGATTGGGTCATAGCCATGAATTATTTTTCAAGAAGTAGTTAATAAGCAAAGCACAGTTATACGTATTTTTTTGTGTATCACAATTTTCACTCTAACACGAAAATTAACGGTACTTTATTAGTGGCCGAATTTGAAAAAAAATTGATTTTATCGAAAATGGTTTCGATTTTGATCAAATTTGATATTTGAGTTATGGTGGATATATGTATGGTACCCGATGGCGTTTTTTTTTTTTCCAGAATTCGCGCTTAATGGTACTTCGTAGCCAGTTTCTGAAAATTGCAACTATATTTGACATGCATACATAGGATTACGGCCTACCAGGTTAGGTTAGGTTGAAGTGGCTGTCAGCAAAAGAAGATAACACACTTAGACCAATAATAGGTTCATTGTGATACCACATGTGTTTGAGAGGCGGCCTCTAGTCTACTCGTTGAACCATTTAGAGCTTCTGATGAAGCGTAGAATGTACCTAACGTCAATATTATTCAGATCATCTAGGTCATTGAAACAGAAGGCTCCCAAGTGGAGTTTCCTTCTTTGGGAGAGAGCTGGGCAGGTGCAAAGGAGGTGAAGAATAGTCTCTTCCTCCTCCTCGTCCATTCAGCTTCTGCAGAAATCGTTAGAGAATACGCCAAGCCTTGTTGCATGCTTGCCTATGTATCACAGTGTCCAGTAATGACACTTATAACAGCACTAATATGCTTCCTACTTAGAGAAATCAAATTCCTAGAGCGTTTCAGATTCAGCATAGGCCAAATCTGTTTTGTCGCTAGACAAGTTGTACTCCTTGTCCACCTAGAATTTGTTTTTACGTTAGCATCCAGTTTTAATTTAATTTTGCATGTAGCGATAGGCATACCCAGTAAACTTTTGCCCGGAAGGATGGGTATTGTTGTTCCATGTCTGGCAAGTTCGTCAGCCTTACAATTCCCTGGAATATCCTTATGCCCCGGCACCCAAATTAGGTGAATACTAAACTACTCTGCCATGTCTATAAGAGATGATCGGCAGTCTAGATCTGTTAAAGAATATGTTGAGGAAGATTCCAGGGATTTGATTGCGGCTTGGCTGTCTGGAAAGATGCGGATATCAATGGCCGATATCACGTTTTCCTTTATCCAAGGCAAGACTTCCCTTATTGCCATTATCTCCACCTGGAACACGCTACAATGGTTTGGGAGACGAAAAGAGAGGTTTAAAATAAGCCTATCAGTGAAGACACCACCACCCACCCCGTCGTCAGTTTTTTAACCGTCGGTAAAATGTACCTCCTTCTCAGTATGTTCTGGAACGGATGGTAACTTGGAAGTTTTTGTCAAAATTTAACTTGGGGATGGTGTAGTCAATGTCTTCAGGGAAGATATTAAATTTATTTAAGATGGAGGCATGACCATACATTTTTTTAGACCACTGCGAAGTAGCTTTAAGGCGAATAGCTGATTTAGCTGCCATTTGCCTGCCATAAATATCAAGGGGTGTTAAATGAAAAGGAATGTCCATAGCTGCGGAAGATGTCGTCCGCAGTGCTCCACTAATGCACAGGACAAGCTGAACGTTGGACTATGCTTAATAACTTCTGATTTATTGCCTTATCCAAGGTAGTCCACCAGACAACTACCCCGTACATGAGGATCGATCTTATGACCGAGATATAGAGCCAGTGAGTTAGTCTGGGTTGTAATCCCCATTTGCACCCAATGGCTTTGTCGCAAGAGTGCGACAATGGCTTTCTTAACTCTTTCCTCTTCATTAGGTTTCCAGCTTAATTTACTATCCAAAGTAAGACCCAGGTATTTTGTTTCATTGGAGAAAATTAAGCTTATTCCATTAAAGGATGGAGGGTTAATAGGTGGGATCTTGTATTCCCTTGAGAAGAGGACTAGTTCGGTTTTGTGGGGTTTACTCCTAGACCACACCGAGCTGTCCATCTAAATAGCTTATTCAAAGGGATTTGTTGAAGCTCTTTTAAGGTAGTGAGGTGTTTACCAGAGACTGCTATAGCAACATCGTCCGCATAAGCGATAACTTCGCAACCCTCAGCTTCCAAGATTAACAGTAGTTCATTGACCACCAGAATCCAAAGAAGTGAGGATAGGACGCCCCCTTGAGGGGTACCCCTGCTGACATAACTTCTGACAGATGACCCACCCAGCTTTGAGTTGATAATTCGACCATTAAGCAGTAAATTAATCAGCTTGCCAAGTGATCGCCAAGGCGGCGGTGGTGGAGGTGGCCATGGTGGTGGTGGTGGCGGACCACATGGTGGACGTAGTGGTGGCGGCCGTAATGATCGCGGCAGTAATAACCAGGGCAACGGTTGGGGTGGTAATCGCAACCAAAATGACAACTGGGGAAATAATAACTTTGGTGGTGGCGGCGGCGGTGGTTTTAACGGTAACCAAGACGGCGGTGGTGGCGGCAACTGGAACAAGCAGATGACACCTTGGGACAATGGTAATCAGGGTGCTTGTTGGAAACAGGGTTCGGTGGTAACTTTGGTATCGGCGGTAACGATGGTGGCGGCGGCGGCAATTGGGGTAACGATAACTTTGGCGGTGGATACCAACAAGGTTTCAGTGGCGGCCTAATGAGAGGTGGTAATAACTTTGGAAACAATCGAATGAACCAGTATGGAGGTGGAAATCAAGGAGGCGGCGGTGGTGGCAACTTTGGAAAACCAATGGGTAAGTGCAATTAACGTTGAAAATCTCCTTTAAGACAATCCCGACACCCTCCCCCCGTTTAGTAGACGAGCATCACAGTCACTGACAAATTGACAAAACTGATTAAGTGTTTGTTCAGTTTTATTTTTAAATGCTGTGAGAGTAAATGTGAAGACGTCGACTTTCGCTGTGTTATGCGAATCAGAATTCAAACCACGTTCGATGTAACACGCAGTCGCGCCACAAATATTACCCATTCAAAACTTCCGTTGATTATCTTCAGATTTAACAGTGCTTTGATTATCACAGATGAGTAGACGTTCTTAAAAGCGCCTTCAATATCTAGAAAAGCTACCATAGTGTACTCCTTATGACACAAGGAGTATTCGATTTTATTGACTAACGTATGCAATGCTGTTTCGACTGATTTGCCCTTACAGTATGCATGTTGAGCCGTGGACAGTAGTCGTGTGTCAATACTATCACGTAAGTGGATATCAATCATTCGTTTTAGTGTTTTTAGAAGGAAAGATGATAGTCTAATAGGTCCGCGGTCTTTTGGACTGGCACGTGAATATTTACCAGCTTTGGGCATGAATACCATATTGACTTCTCTCCATATATGCCGAATATGAACCAGATTCAGACAGCTCTGAAAAGTATTTTTTAAAACTGGCAGGAAAATGTCAGATGACATTTGTAGTTCGGCAGGTGTTATGCCGTTTGGTCCAGCGGATTTATATGGTTTGAAGCTATGTAGCACCCAAAGGAGTTTGTCCTGCGCAATCAGACTTGAAAGGTTGGCTTTTTGAGCATTTGACTTGAGAGAGTATTGTTGGCAGTCAGGGAATTACTTCGTTAGTGTGTATCAATAAGTAAATTTAATGTGTCTACACTAAAAGTTGTCCAAGACTCATCTGTTTTTAGTAAACAGCTGGGCACTGAACGATTTGTCGAGACAATTTTTCTTAGCCAAGATGCCTCAGAAGATTCTTCTATTTTGCCACAAAAGAGTCTCCAAGAATTACGTTTGGGTTTCCTCAATTCTTTTTTATATGTTTTTAGAGATTCTTTGTACGAGTCCCAGTCAGATGCATCTCTTGTACTTTTGCCTTTGTTGAAAAGATTTCTGCAAGTATTCCTGAGTGGTCCAAGGTCAGAGGTCCACCAATGTGGTTTTTCTTGCCCCTAACCCTTACCAAAGGACAAGAGGAAGACATCGCTTTATTGAGGACCAAGGTAAGGTCCTTAACCATGCAATCAAGCTCTTAAGTTTTATTCGAGTACTGTTTCCCTATATTTGAGCCAGTTAGTATTACGGATATTTCTGTAAACCAATGGGCCTAGAGGTTCGTCGTCAAGACTAAATTCAAAGTATAGATGGTCAGAAAAAAGTGTTCACCAGATGCCTTCAGTTCTTGATCATGTGATTAATGTTGTAGGAGACAAGAGTCATTTCTAGAACCTCCTGACGGTTTCTAATTATAAATGTAGGTTCGTTACCGATGTTGCACAAAATGAGGTTGGTTTTTAAAATATAGTCCAAAGCAACTCACCTCTTTCGTTAATGTCAGAGCTACCCCACGCGGAGTGGTGAGCATTAGCATCACAATGATTTCAGTTTTACTTTTTTTACCGTCTGCGACCAGTCTTGTCATATTGGGTTCAGGAGGGTCTATAATGTCGTGGGCGTGATAAGCTGATGCTAGATAATGGGAGCGTTTGCTTGTTTCTAGCAACGGTTATATCCCTATCATTGTAATTAGGAAGTAAAATTACTTTATTGCTACTTTTTACCAATATGCAGGATCTAGTTTTACCTTTATTCTTGACATATAGAAACTAGTATCCAGGAGTCCTGAGTCCGCAAACCAGGTTGTTAATAACCCAAGGTTCTTGGATCAAGACAATATCTTCCCTCCGAGTCTGAGGACAAGCCAAGAAGTTCGTCCTCACTCAAAGTTACTTTGTTTGAAATATCAACCATCTCCAAGTCTGATAGCGAACCGTCATCGACTAAAGATGGTTGTATGGTAGACTGAAAAGTCATCATCCTCCATAGAAGGGAAGGAAATTGATTTTTCAGTGTCTAAAATACCTACAATAGGGTCTGAAGGATGAGGGGGGAGTTTTTCAGCATCTACCTAGTCCTTTTTGTAGACTTTCAAGGTTATGGGATCGAACCCATAGCTAATCACACCTTCAGTCTTCGCCAAAGGAGCAAGAGATTCCTTATTGATCACGATTAATGCGCATCTATAAAGTTCTCTCTGCTCCTTCAGCTTGGCGACCTTCCAGTTGTGAGTAGAAGGCGACGGGTTGCTGATTTGGAGGATGCCAGTTTGAGTGGGGTCATCCTCCATTTATCCGAAGTGATTGTACTATCGATATCGTTCTTATCGATGACAGCCACTATAAACCTGTCGTTAAGTACTTCACTATATGACTTCGATGTGACGTTGGATGTCCTGGAGGAGGTGCTGGTGTTGTGCACCTTAGGTCTTTTTGAATCCGACCCGAATTCTTCCAACGATATCTGTCTTTTAGACGTGAAGTCTCTGCTGGTCTTGTCAGGTTGAGTGCTGAAGACCTTTTTGGCCCAATCGACTAGGGTTTTCACCCTATTATTCATTTCATTCTCCGGAATTTTGCTGAATTTTTGAAGAATACGGCTAGCTGAGCTACGATCTTTGTACATCTGGTTTGAGGGAGCGACTTGTCGTGAGCCGGAGCTACAACCCGCTCCCGAAGGGTCTTTATAGGTTTTCACAGTACCTTTGCTTGGCTCCGTGCGGCTTTTGGCAGCATAAGGACCATGTGAATCCATAATCCTTTTGCTGTCCAGTGCCTTTGGAGTTTTACCGGTAAACAGCTTGATCGCCGTGCTACCGTCCGATTTCAAAGGAGGATCGGTTTAATCTTTTTTGCCTTTTATATTGGTTTTAGTTAGTTTATTCTTGTTCATGTTCCCACTAGTAAGTCGGTATGGAAAATGTCCATCGCAACATAGCCGGTTCTGCTGCGATAAGGCAACTTACAACAGGTCCTTGCCGGGCACTTGAAGGAGCTCGTTAGCGACTGATTTAATCATCAGCCTTGCATCCTTTGGTATGGTTTACTATTTGCTCACACCGCCACTGGAATCAGGTTGATTACTCTTTAGCTTCGGACCTTACAGCTTGGGTGACCCTGCTGCAATCGCCCTCCAGGATAAATAGATCATACTGAGCATGCCCACCACGTCAAGATAAGCAATCGAAGAGAATGGAATTACGGCCTACCAAGTTTTGAATAATCTTCAATTAATTATTTAACGGATTTAAAAAAAAAAATAAAAATTTACCATTTTGTTTGAATTATAAATCTGAGTGATTTGCAATTAAATAACATATATACAATATATAGGTGCAAGTACGTGTGACCCAGTCGTGCACTTTGATTAAGTTGAAAATACTCGTATATATTCCTTTGGAACTTTTATTTTTGCTAATGGAAAATATCTGTTTCTTTGAAGTTTTTCTTGAGAACATTTAAAAATGGTGGAACTTTTGTCATAAAAATTAAAACTGTTATTTTTATTTTAAATATTCTTAAATAAAACTTCTTCAAGGGTATGGAAGTAAATCGGTGGCTTTCAGTTTACCGGCTGAAAAGTGAATATGCAACATACATTATGTATGTTCAAATTATCAATACATTTTCCATTAAAATGTTCACACAAAATTTACGGAGGACAGTACATTTTAGGTACCTATTTAAGGTGGTTTCTGAAATGGAATCAGCATCAAAATTTTAACCGCAATACGCGTCATGCTTCGAATGTACATCAGTTCACCCTAAAGCCAAACTTCGGTCGTACTGTCAAAACAGGGATTCGTTTATAAGCCGAACAACACAAATGTGGAATGATCTATCAGGCTCTGTGTTTCCCCATCACTACAACCTTCCAACATTTAAAGCCAACGTGCGTACGCTTCTCCTTTGTTGTTCTTCTTTTCCATTTTTCTAAAGGCCCGTGTCCTGAAAAAATATAAAGGGTATTCATAATCCCTTTGGCGGGCGTAAATTAAAAAAAAAAAAAAAACATATTAAACATACGTAGGCAGAGGTCTGGCTATATCTTGGATAGGATTTTACTTTTATCTTCTACGTAGCACATTTTCTGAAATTAAATTTTTTGTGTTCAACTGTAAAGTCCATGGACATATGGGCCATCGCCAATGAACTGCAATTTTTTCTTGTTGCGGTAGGAAAACTCCACTCCACTGGAGCACTCAGACTCTACGCCGGTCGATTGTACTACCGGGAAGCAACCTCCTGTTAATGAAATTTCTTAGACTTTCGTAGAAAAGCGTGTAAGATCTTCAGTGATGAGGTGATTATGGTATCGGCACTCACCACATCGGCTCCAGAGTTCTGCCATCTGACACGAGCAAAGACAGGACAATCGCAGAGAAAGTGTTCTGCAGTATTATCGCCGTCTCCACAGTCGTCACAGATGGTGGTGTAGCTTAAGCCTAGCACATTAAGATGCATTAAGGTTTTCTGCTGAGGGACACTAAGAATGCCGCGGATTTCTTACAGATGTTTAGGAGCATTCACTTAGTCTGTAGACATCCTGGAGAGTCATGCTACCTGCGATTATGTTTACAGGAAATCTAACCATCAATGGAAGCTCTGACCAAACGCATGACGCAGGTTCATGCCATGAGAAGCCCCCTCCGAACCTTTCCAGTAATCCTATTGTGACCTGGGAGCCAAACAAGACACACTGAGTTTAGCTTTGCGACCGAATTCAGAGAGCTCTTGCATTCTTGAACTATTTTGGAATTGATTAAAGGGCTGAGCAAGGTTTTAAGCATAACAAAGCTTTTTTTTATAATTTGCACGTGTTAAAGGGGATAGGAATACCCTTATACTAATTTTTAGAACATGTGCGTTTTTGTGGAAAGGAAGAGAGAGAGAGAAAGACAGAGTGGTGTGGTTTGAAACTCAGATGGTATTAAGTTTTTGTAAACTCCAAGGGTGGCTCCCCAGATAACTGGGGAGTATTTTGTTTTGTTTTTCGCTATTATTGTCTTTGCTTATGATTCACTGTATTTCTTTCCGTCCTCCTGATGTCATCATCACGCTCAAGTTGCATTTTTGGCCATATGACCACCATACTGCCAGTGTTATGCCTTCACAGTAGAGTTGACTTAGCTTTCGCAAGTGATCGACTTTTTTATTTATTTCATGCGAAATAAATAGATGATTCTTGACCTAGCTGTCGCTAGAGATGCAGATACTCCGTCCCCTCCACCTATTCCCTAAGATATAGTTTATAGCAAGTACGGTCTTATCATTGCCATGTAGATCCATAGAATCTTTCACCATTCACGTATGCTTGAGCATAGACGTTGCAACTGTTGAGTGTTTAGCAGAAAGTCGACTACCATGCACCATAACAGTGGAGAAAGCCATTACATATCGGCCATAATCCACATCCACAACCAAAGTTATAAGCATTAGCATTGCTTTAATTCACGACACTAATGGTTCATTCATTCCTTCTTTTTGGAGAATTGCACATACTGTCACAATCACATTGTCAAAAGTACCCTCAATGTTGACAAAAATATACATCGCGTACTCATTTCGTTCAAGAGTCTCACTGAATTTTCCGCGTTGATAGGCATGTTATCCCCTGTGGGTTAGGGGACAGAATATACCTACGGTAAGCATGCTTGTCGTACAAGGCGACTAAAATGCCAATCTGCCGTCTTTCTTGAGATTACGGCAAAAAAATTAATACAATAAACAAAACGAACGGTATAATACCACAGGTGGCAGCCCAGTTCAACTTGAAAATCCACCCTCGCAAGAGGCATGTTCTACGGATTCTGGGGAGAGCTATTTATTGCATCAAAATTTAATTAATCGATTTAGGAAAAGCGCAAGACTACAAAGATCTCCGCCTCAAAAGACTTCTCCTAAAGCGCAAAATAAGAGTATCGCGAACCCGGATGTGTTAATTCGTTATGGTCATAGCTATCACTACAGTACGGATGAAGAAAAACTCGCGCGCGAAATGGATTGGATACTTAAACGAAGACAATCTAAAAAACGTAAGGCCGGTTCATCGCTCGAGGTTGTTCTGCAACACGGACCTAATCGCAAAGCACAGCTAAAAGCAGAAAGCAAACGACTTGATAACGGCGCAGGTGGTCAAGGAATTGCCGAATAAAGCTTTTATCAAACTGCTTACTTACTTAATTAACGCTTCGTTCAGATTGCTCCACGTTCCGAGACAATGGAAAGTCGCAGAGATTATAATGATCCCAAAACCAGGCAAACCTCTTAATGAGAAGAAATCATATCGGCCTATTTCCCTATGCCGGCTATCTCTAAAATATTCGAAAAACTACTTTCAAAACGACTACATCTCGTAATCAACGAAAGACGTCTCATTCCTTACCATCAGTTTGGATTTAGAGTCAAACATTCTACAATCGACCAAGTCCACAAAATAACAGACGTGATTGAGAAAACTCTCGAAGAAAAAAAGGATTTGTTCTGGTGTATTTCTTGACGTCTTACAAGCTTTCAATAAGGTTTGGCACGAAGGTTTGGAGTATAAATTGCAATTACTACTGCCACGGCAACTCTTTCTAATGTTACGATCGCACCTCACCGAAAGACTTTTTCGTGTTAAGCATGGAAATGATTACTCTGATTTCAAGGAGATTGCGGCCGGAGTCCCACTAGGAAGTGTCCTTAGCCCACTTCTATATGTACTCTGCACGCGTGATATCCCGCAGGAAAGAAACTGCGTCGTCGCCACGTTTACGGACGATACGGCGATATTGACAATGGGAGATACAATTGAAGCAGCAACAGAAAGCTGCAACATGCTATTAATACGAGTAAAGTCCACGCTTGGACGAATTCTTGGCGTATTGTGCTGCACGAAAGCAAATCTACTCACGTCAACTTTACCTACAAAAGAGTGGATAGATTACCTTTATATTTAAACTCGGTTCAAATACCATACGCGAGTGAAGCAAAATATCTAGGAATGACTCTAGATGTTAAGCTTAAATGGAAATCGCACGTAAAAAAGAAACGCAATAAGCTCGAAAACAAATACCGACAAATGTACTGGCTGCTCGGAAAACATTCGAAGTTGAGCATACATAACAAACTGCTTATCTAAAGGGTGGTTAAGTTTTAAGGGCCGATGTTGATTTTGAATAAAACACAAATTGTTTTGGAAATTACTGTCATTTCTTTTTATTATGATAATATTGGTATGGTTCAATTATGTATGGAACAAAATATCGGCCAAATGGGCGCCGCGACCTCGGCGGCACACCTCCATCCGATGGTTCAAATTTTCGATGACGCTGAGGCATAATTGAGGTTCTATGCCGTTAATGTGCCGAATTATCTCATCCTTTAGCTCTTGAATTGTTGCTGGCTTATCGACGTAAACCTTTTCTTTCAAATAACCCCAAAGAAAGAAGTCCAACGGTGTCAAATCACATGATCTTGGCGGCCAATTGACATCGCCACCACGTGAGATAACACGGCCATTGAATTTGTCGCGCAAAAGAGCCATTGTTTCGTTAGCTGTGTGGCAAGTGGCACCATCCTGTTGAAACCACATATCGTCCACATCCATATCTTCCAATTCGGGCCATAAAAAGTTCGTTATCATCTCACGATAGTGAACACCATTCACAGTAACTGCCTGACCGGCCTCATTTTGGAAAAAACAAGGCCCGATGATGCCGCCAGCCCATAAACCGCACCAAACAGTCACTCTTTGTGGGTGCATTGGTTTTTCGACAATCACTCTTGGATTATCATTAGCCCAAATGCGGCAATTCTGCTTATTGACGAATCCACTGAGGTGAAAATGTGCCTCATTACTGAAGATGATTTTCTTCGAAAATTGATCATCCACTGTTGCCATTTCTTGCCACCATTGTGGCCATTGACGACGCTTGAAATGGTCAAGAGGCTTTAGTTCTTGAGTCAATTGCACCTTGTAAGCGCGTAAATGCAAGTCTTTATGCATAATGTTCATCAACGACGAGCGTGAGAGGTGCAATTGTTGGGCACGACGACGAGTTGAGGTGGACGGCTCTTCAGCCACACTATCGCGAACAGCAGCAATATTTTCTGCAGTACGAGCTGTACGAGCATGCACCGGTGTTTTCACATCTCCTACAGACCCGGTTTGCACAAATTTTTGCACGATTTTTCCGATTGTACGCACATTTGGACGATTAAATTGACCGAAAGAATCACGAAATGCACGATATGCATGAACGCCCATTTTCATAATAAGCCTAAATAACTTTAACGCGTTGGTCGATTGTGTATCTTTCCATGGTTCAAATTGATTTAGTCTGAAATTGAGAAATGTCAAATGAAATGCAGAAAAAAACTTGACGTTTAGGTGTGGTTCACATTCAACATCGGCCCTTAATATTTAACCACCAAGTGCTAAAGCCAGTGTGAACGTATTATGGTCTACAACTATGGAGTTGTGCCAGAAAAAGCAATAGAAACATCATACAAACTTTTGAAAATAAAGTTCTTACAACGATCGTTAGTGCACCATGGTACATACGTAACGAAGATATTCATCGGGAGCTGGGAATTCCCAGCGTCGTGGAAGAGATAACAAAATTTACTCGTAAACACAAAGATCGTGTTCACGGCCATTGTAACCGTACCGTCATTCAACTACTTGACGCGAACAATTCAATTCGTCGTCTGCAAAGGACAAATCCTTTTGACCTCGCGTCATAGTATATGCCGGTCGTGAAACTCGCAGGTACTTTCATTGGAATTTAACCTCCCTTTAAGCACTACATTCTTTTTAATTACATATGAACACCTTTTTCAAAAAATCACGAGTCTCGTAAGCGAAAATAAAACTGCTGAATAGGCGTCGCACAGTGGTTCCATTTGTATGGGAAGTGCGGTCAAAACTCTAAATTTAATTTTAACTGATGGAAAATAAATTAAATAATTAAAAAAGTGATTTGTTTTAAATATTATTTTATTTTGCAAAGAATTATATCAATAAATTTAAAATTTCTTTGGACAAAGTCGATTTTTGATTTTTTTTTAAATTTCTTTCGTTAGAAAGCAAAGGGTCTGAAGTCAGCAGTAATCTATTTAACAAATCGGTGTTTGATATTTTTCTCGTGTTTTTTGAACGAAAAAACTTGACATCTTTATTTTTAGCTTCAGCTGCCTCCTCCGTAAATTGGCCTATAGGTAGTATGGGATGTTTCACGATTTGTCCTCCATGAATTAGAACCTTGTGTACTGAAGCTGGCAATGGGTACCAAGGGTATTCTGTAACGATTTCTCGGGCTGTTTCTTGTGCGTATTCTTGAAAAGTTTCTGCATTAATTGCAAAACAGCTTGCCAAAGTTTTTAAAATAACAGCACATCTTTCGATAATCGATTGCTTTACACCAGTTATTTTGGAAGATACAGATGGGTTTGCAAAAAATCTTCGGGCAGTATTGCCATCATTTGAATTCCCTCCACCTTGTTTCGGCTTGTCAACTATCAACCCAATCTTCTTAAATTCTCCTTGGATACGTTTTTTTTGTGCGTCCGAAAGATGTTTTTCATTGCTTCCTGTGCGCCATTTTTTGAAATCCAACCGATAAGCTAAATGAATGAAGAATTCAAAAAATGTTATCCATGCATGCAGTGGAGATATGCCGAAATCAAAGAAATCTTCATTGATGGTTCTTTCTAAGGAGCTTCGAATGGCATTCATATTACTTGGTTTTGCTCAACAAATATAGCAGACTTGTTGTGAAGCCGTATGTGACAAGGCATTGCATATCTTACCGTCAACCATTGTCAATTTAAGTATATGCTTTACGCTGATAAAATGGTCCGATATATTAATAATTGTTTCATTGAGTTCGTTTATTTGGCTCTGTATATATTCTTGCTCCGCTCTGCTCAAGTCTGCCGTTTCTTTTTTTAATTGAAAACATATGGGTCGGCAGTATCGAGTTGATCCTAGTCGAGGATTTTGCCATACAATTTTCTTTTCAGATTCAGAGCCCTCTTGCGAAAAAAGTTGTATTGGAACATATGATGTTATAAACATATCCGAATCGCTGAATTCGCTGGATATTCTTTGCTTGTATTCAGACTGTCCACTGCTTCCATCAAAGCCCCATTTGCCGATTAGAGTTAGATTACCTAAATCAAGAGTTCATGTAGCCGCAGTGAAATTATATTTTTACAAAAGACGAACACAACATGTGGTTTTATTCAGACGAGCAACACTATTATATTGGCAACTGAACTTATCGGTTGCAACAAACACAAAACACTTTTACTACTAACACAGTAAAAAAATGAAGGGACAAGTTTTACAATATAAAACAAAACTTTGTTTTTAATTTTTTTTATTACCGAAATCATAATCCAAATTTTCAAAAGTTTCTCGTTGGGATTCTACGATGCGTTCAGCTGTATGATTAACGAGTCCTTGAAGCGAAACTTCAGCTAATGAATCCGATATTTTTGTTGTTTTAAGTGCTGGGTAACATTCTTGTTTCGCTTTAAGAACTTTTACATAGCTTGGAAAAACATCGGCTTCAGTTTTTTGGTTTACCAAGTTCCTGATGACTTGGTACTGATGTTTTGACAATTTTGCCTCAACCAAAAGCTTCAAAGCATCATTTGAATCAATTTGTTTAATTTGAACATTTTCTTTGAACTGACATTTTTTTAAAGCACAAGCGATATCTTCATCGATGACGTCAACGATCTCTGCAATACGTCTTCTCTTCGTTCTAGACGAGCTTTCCAAAAATGGCTTTTTTGGTCTGCCTTGACGTGTTTGCGAATTATTCTCATCTGCTCGGTCTTGTACAGAACTAAAATCTTCCTCGAAATCGAGCCAGGCACTGTTTTTAGGTAAAAGTACGTTTTTTTTCTTTGAGCAAGCCTCCCACCTTCTTTGAAAGGATTTACAGAGGTTACTTATCTTCTTTTTTGCTTCTAAATCTTCGATTTTATAAATTTGTTTAAAAATTGTCCATGTTTCGTTAGATCTTGCATAACTGCCACCTTTCTTCACCGAATGCCAAATGTTAAAAATATCGATTCGCTTGATCATATTGCTTCAATCTAAAAAAAAGTGGAAATCAGTGGTTTGCGCCAATCTGCGCTCAAAAAGCCATACATATTCTGAAAGAAGAAAAATAGCTCTAAATTTTGATGTATAAATTATAACCGGCATTTATCGGCACTTGATGTGTTTTTCTTTAGAAAAACACGAAAAATTAAAAAAAAAAAAACACAAATCATGCCTCAGTTCCAATGGAGGTCAAAAAAAAAAAAAAATTCAGAAAACCATTTAAATCCCTTCATTATATATTGTTTTATTATTCGCATCACCTTTTTTCCAAAATTAACTTTAAACAATCTACTAAAATTGATTAATGCTAAGTCCTGTTTTCAGATTTTTTTTTTTTTTTTTTTAACTGCGAAAAACACTCAACTTTGTGATGCGACTGACAACCAACAACTAATTTTAAATCAGAAGTCTTACTGTCACTTAACTGTCCCGTTATCATAGATAATTACTGCATTAAAAAAAAACAATTTGATTAACTTTGAAATTTTGACTTTTGGCCTATGGGAGGAACCACTGTGCGTCGGCTTAGTTGTAGTATTAATCTTGAACAATGGTGTTTTTATTGAGTAAAAATCTCACACTAACATAAGCACGCGCGGTCGGATTTTCACCCTCTTGGCAAAAAAAAAAAAGAAGATAGACATGTTGCATCTCAGACAGAGGATGTAGTCTCTAAGCAACTTTGCGTAGGTGTAGTCGACCATGCTTTTCAGCAAGAATGAAGTCTGACTTATTGGTATGAAGTTGTTGGAGAGCGAGTGCTCATTTCTACCGATTGTATATATAAAAGCCACTTTAACTGTGCATGTATGCTATTGCCAGGCCAGCAGTGAAAATTATCTTTAGAGTTCGCAGCAACTGGATTATACATTTTTGTAGCATTGCGGGGTAGTAACAGATGACTTGAAGCCATCAATGGACTATCAATGCATTGATAGTCTTATCCATCACCACAACCGATGCAACATACCAACTACGTCGAGTTGTTCGCCTTCATTCTCAGCCTCGGTGATCTGTTTGGGTTGTGACTCAATTATAATCTGACTGTCTGGAAAATTAGTCTCCAGCAGAAGACTAAAAGTTTCCGCTTTCGTTTCAGTAAAGGTACCATCCGTTTTTCTAAGTTTGGCTGATTTGCCCTTCTTGAGAACTTTAAACAACCTGCTGGATCCACTCAGTGTTTCGATCTTTCCGCACAAATTCCGCTGTCTAAGTAACGGTACATTTTTTGCAAAACATGAAGTTGTAAAAGCTGAACTATAGCAGTAGAATGCTTTCGTACGACCACTTCCGAAACAGAGCGAATACACAGGATTTGTATTGTGTGACCATAGATAGCTTTTTGCTTCAATTCGTTAAGTTTCGTTCACTTTTGCTCACTTACGAAAGAACGAATGGATTCGCTCTTTTGTAAGTGTACGTCTGAAAACTTGGCAAGCGGTCCCCCCATCTAAGTACTAACAGCGCCCGATGGTGCTTCATTTTGGTGATCGGACGAGAACCTTTGCTTCCGAACACATACGCCTATTATGGGCTACTTGAGCAATTGACAGTACTGAAGGAAACTTAACGTAGAATTATGACATTAGCTTCCGATTGCTTCCGACTTCCGATTATAGTTCGCCTTAAGTTTCGTTTATTCTATTGAGCGATGTGGTACCTACACACGTATTGAGAGGATTACATTTTGATGAAAATTTTGAGAAAAATAAAAAACCAAATTAAAAAAGGCAACATGGAAGGAAAAAAGTGAAAAGTTTCTGGAAGAAGCTTAGAACCTAAAATAGACGAATTCAGATACCTGTTTATTGGTTCAAAGGCTGACGTAGTTTGCATATCTTAAACATGGTTTGTCTATGATTTTTTTGACGCATTGTGTGGTATAAACTTTTCGCTCGGATAGGGTGGGTCGGATTGGTAGAGGCTGTGCAATTTACATTCCTTATGGTCTGAGTTGCAAATTGGTTTGCAAATCTGAAGCTGGTTGTTATGTCGACTTCATTTTCCTTAATGTGCTGTGTGAAGTGGGAAACCTTTTGTTGAGCGTGGTATATTAGCCAAATAAATATATTGATTTTACTACTGTTGTAAATATAGCAAATATCATTTTGCTATGTGGTGACTGAAACTGCAATCTCTTAAATAGAGATAGGTCTAAGTTCTTGGTAGATAGCCTAAAGTCGGTCCCGTGAAGTCAAATTCTCCAACCCTGCAGATGGTCCTGAATCTCTTGTCGATGTTGTGTTTGTTGATGATACTAGCAACGTTTCACTTTACAACCAACTTTCAGCTCTTTTATTCGTTATTTTTTATGGTAAAACTTACAATAATCCATCAATTATTTAGTTAAGGGATTTTAAACCTTGAACCTTGATTTTAAAACCTTGAACTCTTCTGCTCTTTTCGATTTGCTTCATTTGGACTGGAGCAGCATTTATCTGATCATTTACTGTATACGGTATGTAAATGATCCGGTAGAATTTATGCAATCTAAACTGAATTTTCTCTTTAAGAAACACGTACCGCTCAAAACTAAGCGTCCTTGGTTTAATGATCGTATGATAAAAGAGAATAGCTGGAAACGTTACAGACTTTAAATTCTACTGGATGAGTATAAAACTCTTCGCAATCAAGTTGTACTGGCGATTAGAATAGAAAAGGCAAAGTTCTATGAAAATAACATTGATCCATCTATAGTCGGAAAAAAGCTGTGGAAGAACTTACGTGAAATAGGCATTGGAAAGCGCAAATTGAAGACACCAGATGACATTGACTGAGATTTACTGAATTCAAACTTTGTAACAGTTCCAGTCTTCAGCATAACTCATAGTGTAGAGCTTAATTTAGATGGCAAAGTAAATGGTGATGATGGTATGTTTATCTTTGGAGATTATATGATGAGAATGTAGTTGATGCATTTTTATCAATTAAATCAAATTCTATAGGACTTGATGGAATCGACCCAAGATTCATTAAATTGTTACTCCCCTATATTTTAGCTGCCATAACTCATGTCTTCAATACAATTCATATGACGTCTACATATCCTTAAATTTGGTTACGAACCAAGATTGTACCAATTCCTAAAAAAGAGCACAGTCGAATATCGGAGTACACCCATTGCTATATTACCATTCCTATCTGTCTTTGAAAAAGCAATTCAGAAGACAATGCAAAGTTTTTTGTCATAGATGACTTTTCTTATTATAATAACATTCAATCAGGTTTCCGATCAAAAGATAGCTGCAAATCTGCTCTTTTGTGTGTTATAAATGACATACGAAAGACGATTGATATAAACTACGTCACGTTTTTAACTCTCCTTGATTTTTCCAAGGCAGGAACCTTTCATCTTCAATTGGAAGATCACCAGGAGTGATTATTGGAATATCATCTATGTCATTGCTTGCTTTTATCAGAGGTTGGGAGTTCAGGCATGTGTATATTTGCGCTAGAAGAGTGGATAGTCCTTCAAAAATAAGACTGGTATCGCCAATTGTTCCCCTGAGGCCGCCGCAGCAGGTGGTCTCTATTCCATTCATAAATAATCTTATTGAAACATCTCTTTCCGCCTGATTGATGATGAGAGCTCTTAGGTTTCGAAGCTCCTTATTGGCTCCTATAAACGTCCCGTTGTCGCTGTATATGTGGCATGGCAATCCTCTTCTAGGTATGAAACGCTTTACAGCTTCTAGAAAGCCTTCTGATGTTAGGTTACTCACTAGCTAAATATAAATAGTCTTCGTAGCTAAAATATACAAATATTGCTATATAGCCCCTAGTCGTCCGATTTCTTCTTCCTTTCGACATTCTAATTTGAAACGGTTCTGCGTAGTGTACCCCTGAGTGCATAAATGCCATGGATGTTGTTACTCTTGGAGATGGCAGCATTCCCATTATTTGCTATTTAAGTGACGCATTAAATCGATAACATCGGACGTAGTTATGTGCAATTTTCCGGGCCAATCGTTTTGAATGAGGAATCCAATATGACTGCCTTAATGTGGCCATCATCAGATTGATACGGTAAGAGGAAAATTTTACCATTATGGTGTCTTTCTTTGTCACCGACGTTAGCACGACTCCTGATTAAAATGTCTGGGTTGCCAAAATTGTCTGCTCGATTGTACAAATCAGTACTTATTGGTTAATTGGTTTCATTTTGTCATAAGATACGTTGATAGTCTTAATGATTGCTATTGAGTTTTATCTGCCGACACATTTTTTCAATGTCGGCAGTGAAGATACTCGTATACCTGATAGGTTCTCCATCGCATTATGATTGTCGTAATATCCTCTTGGAGCCTGGGGCTAAGTTTTTGCCGATCCATCAAATACTACAAGCAATTTAGTTGTTGGCTTAAGTACTGCATAATGGGACAGGTAGTAGCAACTGCAGTTTTTCTTATCCATTTTGGGCACTTCTACCATACGCCCTTATTGTAAGAATTCATTCATCACCCTTACGTAGTCAGCTTTTAATTCCTTGTTGATGCTGAACTTATTTTCGAGCTGTCGCTCGTTCTGGGTTGTCCTAACTTCTTGCTTAAACGGAATTTGCAGTACGTATATTTCATCCTTATCACGAAAATGAGGTTCATGATAAACATCTTCGCAATCTTGGTCACTCGTCTTCTGTTGTCCTGGCCAAGAAACTTCTTAAATGCCCCAGAATCTTTCGAGTTATTTTTCTAATGATGTTTGAATGACAAGATCATTGATTTTAATTTTTCTTTGAGTCGATGCCCGACCTGAGATAAGCCATCCTAATTGGGAATTTCGTGCTATAAGAGAATTTCCAACTCTTATTTTCAATCTATTAAGAATTATGACTAATATCATTTTTATCGCTCCAGGAATGTTAAATGTTGGATCCACTAGATTAATAGTTTTGAATTGGCCAACCATTATATTACTAAAGTTCTTGTTAATTCTAGTAAATCAAGAGCTTCTACGTTAATTTTGAAGTCGGAAGAAAATCTTGGGGAAATTGTTGCTCTAGCTTACTGCGCGCTGACCGTCCACTTACTTCAACGTAAACTTTCTGCTCTTCAATCTCAAAATTTGAGCGACAGCTTCTGTTATCAGGGAGGCATTGGTTTACATATTTCTTTATGTCGTTATATTTTTTTATTTGTTATATATGTGGCCTTCATATCTTACTCTGTCGCACTTAACATGAAATCTTATTGTAAATCTGTCATGTTTTCCAATTGCTCCAACAATATTTCTTTTCCATACACCTGTGATGAATACTGTGAGAAGGTTTCTTCAAATTTTTCCATATTTTAATTAATATTTTCGAGCAAGGCATTAAGCTCCATATAAATTTGTTCAATCACACGTGTTTGTCTGACCTTTTCTATGAAGTGTCGTGCTTGACCTTTTCTATTTTTATTATGATTGCTGTCAAATTTCTTCCAAATTCTCAGACGTTCTTTCTTACACCGTTGAGTCTTCCTAGATGCGTCATCCTTTTTGAAGTTAATTGTAGCTTTCTCTAGCACTTCTGCTAGAGTCTTTTGTTTCGCAACAATAACGAAAATTTCCACCTCATTTTCAGTGAAATGAATTAAATATTTTGAACTGTTCTGTAGAAATGTTTTAATGTAATTCGTTTTACCAATTTTAATAGCCTTGGTAACGCATTAATTAGTCATTGATTCTATTAAATGGATCGAAAGACCGTATGTTGAAGTTGGAATTTTAGATAAAACCCCTTACCACTGGTTTGATGACTGTGTCGTTTCATTTCATTTATTATCTTAAATGCTAAAATGATGCTTATTTTACAAATATATACAACAGTTAAATTACAAAAATATGAATTAGTAAGTTTTTTATGAGTACATTTATTTTTGCTGACTTAGCTAGCAACAAAATTTGAAATATAAAACGTGAGTTGAAAATTAACAAAATAGCAAAGAAAGATAACACGGAAATCTATCAAACGTTTACAGGCTATAATTCAAGTCAAAGGCGGTGCAACTAGCTACTTTTTTATTTTTTTGTTAGTTTTCCACTTTTTATCTGCCTGATTGTAGCAACAATACAGCAGCTAGTTCAGAACAACCTTCACCACTCTAAAACGGCTTCGGCCGGCCTTCTTCTCCGTCTCTCAAAGGATAGGGAATACATTGTCTTGATTCAAGAATCTTGAGTTGTTAACAACATGGTTTTTGGACTCAAGACTCTATATGTCAAGGAATTCAATGACAGAAGCATGTTAAAAATTAATGTAAATAAAACCAAAGCCATGATATTAAATACTCGTAGTAGTACTAATAGAACCATCAACATAAGTAAACGGAATATAGAGATAGTTAGTGAATTCAAATATTTACGAGGTGTTTTAATTGACGATAAGTAAAATCTCGACGCACATGTTAATTATCATGTAAAAAGATCGCAAATAAAATTCACTACTACCTAAGAAGTAGTAGTACAATAAATACAACAACAATATCATGGTATATAATACGATGATAAAACCACATTTTGAGTATTGCTCAAGTATTTTGTTTATGTGTAATAATCAGATGATTAATATGTTACAAAAACTTCAAAATAGGGCAAAGAGATTTGTATTATTGTGCAATGTATTTACTCCAATAAGAGAAATTTTGCTTAAGTTATTTTGGATGAGTGTGAACTAAAGATTTTTGTATAATGTAATCGTATTTGTATTTAAAATTAAATTCAATATATTACCTAATTATTTAAAAGAATATAAATATAACTTATGTCAGTGATGTACAACCTTTTGCGTTGAGTAATGCTGGTGATTTTAGGTTATCTATGTTGATATAGGAATTTAAGGACAATGAATATGGTTCTTCATAGAGGTTTAGATATTTATAATAGCTTACCAAATGATTTAAAAAATGAACAAAATTTACTAAGATTTAAAAAACTTTTGATTGGATATGCAAAAAATAAATTTATTTCTATATAAGATGTGTATTAATTAAAGATTTGTAATGAAATTTTTTAAATGTTAAAGTTTTGCAAAATAAACGAAGGAAAAAAAGGATAAAGGTAAACCTAGATCGTGCATGTTGGTAAAAACTAGCATTAAGGTAATTTTACTTCCCAATTACAGTGATCGGGATATAACCATAGCGTTGCTAGAAACAAGCAAGCGCTCCTACTTTATTCCATCGGTTATCCCGCCCATGATATTATAGACCCTCTTCCTGGACCCAATATGTTAAGATTGGTCGCAGACGCTGAAAGATGTAAAACTGGAATCATAGTTGCCTGCGATGCTAATGCTCACTACTCCGCATGGGGTAGCTCCGACATCAGCGAAAGGGTTGAGTTGCTTTTTGACTATATTCTAAAAACTAACCTGATTTTGTGTAACATCGGTAACGAACCTACATTTATAACTACAAACCGACAAGAGGTTCTAGATATAACTCTTGTATCCGACAATATTAATCAAATGATGAAAAAGTGGAAGGTGTCTGGTAAATACTCTTTTTCTGACCACCCATACCTTCAATTTAGTCTTGACGACGATCCAGGCTTATTGGTTTACAGAAATATCTGTAAAACTAACTGGCTCAAATTTAGGGAAACTTTAAAGAAATTGGTTACCTCTGATACTCAAAAGTCGCCGAGCAATCCTCAAGAGCTTGATTGTATGGCTAAGGACCTTACCTTGGCCCTCAATAAAGCGTTGTCTTCCAAAAAACCACATTGGTGGATCTCCGATCTAGGACCTGTTGTGAGCTAGGGTTGCCCACGGAGGCGACTTCGGTGCGGCTAACGAGGACGGTGGCACGCTCGCGCTTGCTCGGCTCAGCTCGTCGGACGGGGTGGTTCTTGTCCACCTTACTTTGCACCATCTGCTCAGCCCACAAAATATCGTGCCATTGTATTAAAAAAAAAACCAAAAGAGAAGAAGGAATTTACTCTACTTTAACTTCGGACGGACTTCAAAAAAGATAGAAAAAGAAAAAAAAGAAAAATCCAAGGACTTGTGCCCATGGCCAGGATAAAGATTGGGAAGACCTCCGCGGACCTTACTCTACCTATCCTAAACTAGACCTAAACTATCCTAAGGACGTAAGCTAAATCCTATTCTAGACCTAACTAGCTTAAGCTAACCTATCGCTACTCCCTACCGCGCAAATCGTCCTTCCCCTTTTCTCTCCTCGCCAAAAGGGTTCTCCGGTACCCGAGGTATGCCTGGTGGAAGTAGCAAAAGCTGGCCTGCCCACCCTGCTTGTCTTGTAACACAACCAATTGTTATCTCTCTGGCCAATGAGTGCGAGAGATAGCCCCTAAAAGTGCTTCCCAGTCACGTTAATGGTCTCATTGTGTCGTCATCGTTAGTAATTGTCTTGTCTTGTCATCGTTCATCCACAGAAGGACGGCCCGACCAGCCATCCACACACCACGATGAAGTATGGTGACTTTCCTCTCCTATTGCAGAGTTAAACGCGACGCCAATCACTCAATACTCGTGGCAGAATTTACACAAATAAAAAAAACGTATCCTAACCTTAACTCAATTGATCACTAATTCACTTGTATAAAAACTAACTCTAAAATTATAACACAAAAATCTCAAGGGAAGTTTAAAAAATGTACGGAGTGCCAAAACTTGTTTTAAATTAAATTCAAGGGCAGGAAATCATAAATGCACTTCAAAACTCAAAAGCCACTATGGCAGGTCCACTTCAGTTAAAAAAAAATATTTTTCTTGCTTAAGGGAGCACCTCCTAGGTAGCATTGAATTTTTCTTAGGTGTTCACCGCTATTTTATTGCGGACCACCGCCACCGCTATCACCGCTTGCACCGGTATGTTCCTCGGAACGGTCTCAGCCAGGAACAGTAAGCGGCAGAAAAATTCCGCAGAGGCCTGAACCGCTTTTGGTTTTCCTATGCCTTTGTGCTTCTTTACAGATCTTGCGCACCCCTCTTTCTGTACAAGGGCTTCCTAGGTCTCTTCTACTATGTGTCCACAGACTGTATCTGCTTAACAAAAAAAAAAATCTTCTTCTATCAAGGCAGCGACCAGCTGTTCGAAGCAGAACTTTGATAGTGGAAACTTGGGGTCGATGCTCTAACCCGTTGCTATCAATCTGGATTATCTGTTTCCCATTGTCCTACTTTTCTCCTTCGTTTTCTTGTTTTGACATTGTCCTCTCTTTGTTAGTCTTTTCCTCTTTTCTTTGTCATTTATTGTCTTTGTAAGCTATGAGTAGTGTATTCCCTTTTTCGGATCATGGAAATGGAAAATTTCTCTTTTCAATGTCCTACGTCTTGTTATTGTCTGTTACAAAAATTAAATACGCATAAATACATAACATACATACATAATATGACCTACGAGACACCTATTCATATGACTTAAGACAAAAAAATTAAAACAAAAAAAAAATATCTCACGTAAAACAAAATAATTTTGTGTTCTCTACCCAAGCCCTGAACCACAAATAATATCCCGATCGCCATCATTGATTTTGCGAGAATGAGATGGGGCTTGTGCGAGTGAGGGAGACGCATGTACCCCCCCCCCCCCCCCCCTCCCCCCCTCTCAAGCCAGGTCATTGCTGACATTTCCATTCTTCATGCGAGGCAAATCGCTGTATTTTTTTTTTGGTAATTTTTGTATTTTAATACATCAGCAGGGGAATATTGTCTGTGGGTGTCCTCACAGCGAATCAATGTTGGTTTTCTTTTAATTTCCGTAATAAATCAAAAACCCACCCCTGGTATGGGGTGTTTGTGCGAGGACGCACAGGAGCATAACATGGACAGCGAACAGCCGAAATTGCTGGATGCGGCAGGATATCGCAGGAAAGTTCCAGGTATTGTTTTTTTTTTTTTTTTTGTTTATCGGCACAGCCGAGACGGCATCAGGTCCTCGTAACAGACCACTTATACTTGCAGGAAACTTTTCACTTTTCAAAAAAGGCAAAAGCGCAAGAAATACATCTGACTGGGACTTGTACAATGAATCCCTAAAAACATATAAAAAGGAATTGAGGAAAGCCAAACGTAATTCTTGGAGGCTCTTTTGTGGTAAAATAGAAGAAACTTCTGAGGCGTCTAGGCTGAGAAAAATCCTCTCGACAAATCCTTCAGCCAGCTGTTTATTAAAAACAGATGGGTCTTAGACAACTTCTAGATACGTTAAATTTACTAACTGATACACACTTCTCAAGTAATTCCCTAATTGCCAATAATATTCACCCTAAAAAATCGAATACTCAAAAAACCAATCCCTCAAGTCTGTTTGCGCAGGACAAACTCTTTTGGGCGCTTCAATCCAATAAAATCCGCTGGACCAGATTGCATAACACCTGCTGAACTACAAATGTCATCTAACACTATCCTGCCAGTTCTAAAAATATATTTCACAGCTTTCTGGATCTGGTCGATATTCCACATATGTGGAGTCAATGTGGTTTTCATACCCAAAGCTGGTACATACTCACACGCCAGCCCAAAAGACCTCAGACCTATTAGTCTATCATCATTCCTTCTAAAAACACTAGAACGACTGATTGATATCCATTTTTTTTTTATATAATTTGCGCGCGCCAAAGAGGATATGAATACTCTTATACTATAACAGGGCACGGGCGTTTGTGAAGGAGAGAGAGAGAAAGAAAGATTTAGTGTAGTGGTTTGAAACTTAGATGGTATTAAGTTTCTGTAAACTCCAAGGGTAGCGTCCAGATAACTAGGGAGCTTGTTTGTTTTGCTTTTGTCGTTGCTCATGATTCAAAGTATTTATATTGATGTCATCATCACGATCAAGTTGCATTTTCAGCCATATGGCCGTGACAGTATTGACACACAACTACTGTCCACGGCTCAACATGCATACTGTAAAAGGTAAATCAGTAGAAGCAGCATTGCATTCTTTAGTCAATAAGATCGAATACTCCATGTATCATAAGGAGTACACTATGGTAGCTTTCCTATATATATAGAAAGTCTATTCATCTGCGATAACGAAAGCACTGTTAAATTTGAAGGTAGAGAGCTCACTTAGCGAGCTGATTAATTTACTGCTTAATGGTCGGATTATCAACTCAAAGCTGGGTGGGACACATGTTACAAGATAAGTCAGCAGAGGTACCCCTCAATTCCACTTCTTTGGAATTTGGTAGTCAATGAACTATTGATAACCCTGGATGCTGAGGGTTGTGATGTTATTGCCTATGCGGACTATGTTGCTATAGCAGTCTCCGGTAAACACCTCACTACCTAAAAAGAGCTGCTACAAAACTCTTTGAATAAGCTATCTAGGTGGATAGCTCGGTGTGGCCTAGGAGTGAATCCCCCGAACTAGTCCTCTCCTCAAGGAAATATAAAATCCCACCTATTGAACCTCCATCCCTTAATGGAACAAGCTTAACTTTCTCCAACGAAGGAAAATATCTGGGTCTTATTTTGGATAGGCAACTAAGCTGGAAACTTAGCATACAAGAAAGAGTAAAGAAAGCCACTGTCGCATTCTTCTTTTGCCAAAAAGCAATTGGGAACAAATGGTGCTTACAAACCAGATTAACTCACTGGCTCTATATCTCGGTCATCAGACCGATCTTTATGTACGGAGTAGTTGTCTGGTGAATTGCCTTGGATAAGGCAATAAACCAGAAGTTATTAAGCAAAGACCACCGTTCAGCTTGTCTGTGCATTAGCGGAGCACTGCGAACGACACCTTCCGCAGCTATGTATACTCTCTTTCATTTAACACCCCTCGACATTTTTGGTAGACAAATAGCAGCTAACTCAGCTATTCGCCTTAAAGCTATTTCACAGTGGTCCAAAAAATTAAATGGCCACGCCTCCATATTAAAGAAGTTTAATATCTTCCCTGACTACATCATCCTCAAGTTAAATTTTGACAAAAACTTCCAAGTTACCATCCCTTCCAGAGCATTCTGGGAAGAAAGTGGTTTTACGGAAGATAATGCAGTCCTAATCCATCTCCCTCGGGCAGCTTCCCCACACTAACAACACCATCTCACGCACCCGAGCGAAGCCACTAACACCAAGTCACCATACACACACATAGCGTGGGGAAGCAATAGAAATGAATATAACCAAATCAAACAAAAATATCAGAGGAATAGTAGAGGAGAACGTGGAAAACTCCTTCCTTGGCCAAGTAGCAGCATCACAAAGGAACACAGAACGATGTGAATCACCCACAATTCTAAAGAAAACGATCGAATCATAAGCCCAACAATCTGATTTCCCCAAGCTAGGTGAGCAAATTAGAAGGTATAGAATGCTGGAAGACAGCGTTCGATCCATCAAGCGATGCGAGACGCTATTGAAAGCATTAGAGCTTTCTATGAGCTCTCGGTAATTCAGCTGCAGGACGAAAAAGCAAAGGAGGTGATTCGCCAGAACAACTCCTCGCAAACTTCGCCAAGGCTAAAACCAATATCAGAGCCCAAGAGAAGGCAGCTTGCAGACGGCGAACCCCCGGAGCCAAAACAGAAGCAGCAACACCCATCAAATAGTGCTGCCGACAGCGAACCACCGGAGCCAAAACAGAAGCAGAAAATCATACCAAACGGTGTCGCAGACAACAAACGCCAGGAGCCAAAGCGTAAAGGCAAAAGGTCTCCCTTTCTAATATACCTCAGAAAGACGGGAACCAATACCATTGAGTTTAAAGGCACCATCAGCGAGGACTTAGCGGAACAAGCAAGTGAAAGGACACTCACGCACCGTACTATCCTCGAGGTCAAAGACATCGATGAGGTCACTACAATAGATAACATAATCGATGCCACCAAAGCCCAGTTTGAAGTGGAAGCTTCAACGGCAGACATCTTATCCCTGCGAAAGGCATGCGGAAGAACTCAAACAGCAATGATCAGTCTTCCCGCAGAAGACACAGGTAAACTATTAGAAGCTGGAAGAATAAAAATCAGCTGGGTTAACTGTCGCATCCGCGAACGAACATTGGTCAAAAAATGCTTCAAGTGTCTATAGTTTGGTCACCTAGCCTGGCAGTGTAAAAACGAAGAAGACCGCTCTAAGCTATGTAGAAACCATACTGACCCAGCTGCAGGACGAGTGAATACCAGACAATGCTAGACAATTTAATAAATGATGCACATGGTAGAACTTCAATGGTCATAGGCGGTGACTTCAACGCATGGGCTACAGAGAGGGGTAGCAGGCTCACCAATGCCAGAGGGCGTATTCTATTGAAAACCTTTACGCCATTAGAAATAGTGTTTGCAAATAAGGGGCGCGCAAACACATATCGCAAAGCAGGTAAGTATAACCTTTATCAGCAATTCCATCTGTGCAACACAAAATGGCGGCTCAGTGAGGAATATACACACAGCGCCCACCAGGCGATAATAATGGAGAGCGGTCATATGGCTGAAAATGCAACTTGATCGTGATGATGACATCAGGTGGAGGGAAAATAATACTGTGAATCATGAGCAACGACAAAAAGCAAAACAAACAAGCTCCCCAGTTATCTGGACGCCATCCTTGGAGTTTACTGAAACTTAATACCACCTACGTTTCAAACCCACTACACCAATCTTTCTTTCTCTCTATCTCAATTTTCTACAAAACGCCCGTGCCCTGAAATAATTTAATGGTATTCATATCCCATTTAGCGCGCGCAAATTATAAAAAAAAAAAAAAAAAAAATAAGAAATCTGGTTCAACCATTCAACGCCCTAAATTAACAGGCCTAAAATGGAAAGATAAACTCTTCGACAAAGACACATTCGAGGAAATGATGGACGTCGATATCATAACTCGCTTCGAAACAGCGAAGACCCTTTCGCACCAGCTCACCACAGCGTGTGATGCGGCAATGCCCAGAAGAATACCCATTAGAAGAGGTACACCATGCAAAAGTGTCTAGAGGAAGGAGTTTTTCCTGATTCATGGAAGCTCTAACATTTGTTGCTGCTACCAAAAGTAAACAAGCTGCCAGGTGAACTATATAACAAGCTGCTCGTGATAGCAGAGGAGAAAGGAGCACTGCAGATCAACAGTTCGGATTCAGAAAATCGTGTTCTACTGTTGATGTCATAAAAGCGGTAATCAATACAGCAGCTGAAGTGATTCAAGCTAAAAGATGACGAGAGGGGAAACACTTTGCAATATTGGCTCTGGACATTAAAAATGCCTTCAACTCGGTGGAATGGGTACTACCTGTTGAGGATTCACAAACAGGAAGTAGGGGGGTACCAAACGGACGAGGGGGTAAAGTATTACAACGTCACTGCGGGAGTCCCAAAAGGATCGGTACTAGGCCCTTTTCAATGGAATATTATGTACGACGGAGTCCTGCGCCTAACACTGCCACAAGGAGCTAGGATAATCGGGTTCGCTGATGACTTCGCCGTTGTTACCATGGCCAAACACATCCACAAAATAGAGTCAGCCACAAACGAAGCAATCGCAAAAATCAAGGACTGGCTAGTCTAGAATTAGCAGACCATAAAACTGAGGCTGTTCTTATAACAGGTCGAAAGGCTGTTGAATATGTGAATATTCGAGTCGACAGCCAGACTATAAGATCAAAAGAAGCAGTTATATATTTACGAGTAATCCTTGATAATAGATTGGAGTTTAAAGCCCACGTAGAATACTCGAGCAAGAAAGCTTCACTACTGCAGGCGGCCCTCTCTCGAATAGTACCAAACATCGGAGGACCTGGGTAAGCTAGACGGATTTTACTAAAAAATGCTTCAAGTGTTTGGAGTTTCGTCATCTAGCCTAGCATTGTAAAAGCCGAAGAAGACCGCTCTAAGCTATGTAGAAAATGTGGAACAGAATTCCACATCGCAAAGAACTGACTCTTAAATAGTACCAAACATCGGAGGACCTGGGTACGATAGACCCTCAATTCTCCTGTATGCTGCCTCGGTTTGGGTGGCGGCGTTAGCGACGATTTAGACACGGAGCAAACTGTCGTCAACATACAGGCTCTTTGCGATAAGAACAATCAGCAGTTTCCGAACAATATCGGACGAAGCAGTCTGTGTCATAGCTGAAATGATCCCCATCGACACCCTTGCAAACGAGATGGTAAGGATCCACAAAAGGAGGAGCTCGAGCAATCAAGAAGCAGGAATTGTCAAGAAAATAAAAGACTAAGAGAAGGCAATATCAATAGCTATGTGGCAAGCTAATTAGGAAAACAGTACAAAAGGCAGATAGACCTACAACCTGATCCCCACCATCGAGGCGTGGTTAAGACGAATGCATGGGAACTGCAACTACCACCTTACACATTTCCTATCGGGTTACGGTGGCTATCGGGGCTATTTATACAGATCTGGGCACGATAACTCACGCAGTGTTCCATTGCAGTAGAATGGAGAAATAATTTGGCGAGTCCACCGCTGCCACATTTTACGATCAGAAGAGAACTGGATGGAAATTTGCGCACTCGTCACAAATGTGCAAAAAGAGCTTCGTATAATTGAGAAAGTAAGGAGAGCAGAAGCAGGAATACAAGAAGCATAGCATGAATTGCTATCAGCCCCGCGAAGTAATACGTAACGGCAGTCCTGCGAGGAGAGTGGTAGAAGTGAACTGGGTGTGGATTAGTACGTAGGCATTTCCGGAATCGAGGAATCGATCGGGTATGCGAATCGTGCATACTAGTAGGCTACTAGTATCTTTAGAAGATTACCACATCCATTGGCGTATCCATAAAAAAACAAACTCTACGAAGCTACCATGAACTCACCACAATCATTTCCCCTTTTATCAAGTCACCACCACATAGCCGAGGAACAAGCAGCCGAATCGTGCATACTAGTAGGCTACTAGTATCTTTAGAAGATTACCACATCCATTGGCGTATCCATAAAAAACAAACTCTACGAAGCTACCATGAACTCACCACAATCATTTCCCCTTTTATCAAGTCACCACCACATAGCCGAGGAACAAGCACCCGAAGGAAAGAAAGTCAGTCGTATGGTAACCACTGAACCATGCGCTGGCTTGCTCCAGTGGGGCACCCGATCTTCTCCTTGTGATGCCAGATTCGATAAGAGATTCGGCATTCCAGTACCCTCGGCTCAACGTAATAAGAGTGGGAAACGGGGACAAAGAAGGTGTAGTTTATACCCTCCAGGTACAAAAAACTCCTCCATAAGAGCATAGTAGTGGTAGCCGTAGTAAAGTTGGTAGTGATAGGCTTAATTGTAGCAATAGTGGTAGTGGTCGACATAGTAGTCGACGTCAGCCGGAGCCAGAGAGAAACACCACCAGCGGAGTCAACACGCACACTGTGTCAGCGAGGGAGGACCACGCAGACTGCGCCAGAGAAGAAGTCCCCACGCCCGATAGGTATTTAAGAAGAGGACCCTGGGCGAGCCGGGGATTCGTCTCGCAAACTCAGTGGACAGACGAAGTCAAGGATTCTTCTCGTGGAGCTAATACACAGACGACGTCAACTGAGGAAATAACCAAAGTCAAGTATAAACTTAAGAATTGTTAAGATATAACGTGTTGAAATAAAGGTTAGTTTTAGTTAAATAAATAAGCATCTTTTATTTCGACCAAAAGGAGTCGAAAATAGAGCGTTACATTAAGTTATGCCGACGGTTTAAAAACTAGCGACGGGGTGGATGGTGGTGTCTTCTCTGATTTTCTTAATTTAAACCCCTCTTTTTTCGTTTCCCAAACCACTGTACTGTGTTCCAGATGGTGATAATGGCGATAAGGGAAGTCTTGTCTTGGATGATGATGATGTCTCCGCATCTTTTCTAGACAGTCAAGCACCAATCCTTGGAGTCATCCTCAACAAATTCTATAACAGCTCGGTGGTCGGTGGAGCAGTTTAATATTCACCTAAATTAGGTGCCGGGGCATATGGATATTCCAGAAAATTATAAGGCTGACGAAATTGTCAAACATGGAACTAAAATACTCATCCTTCCAGACAAAAGTTCACTGGGTATGCCTATCGCTATATGCGAACTTAAAGTAAAGCTGGATGCAATTGAAAAGAAATATTCTAGGCGGACAAGCGGTACAACTTGTCTAGCGAGAAAATAGATTTGGCCTGAGCTGGATCTGAAACGCTCTAAGGATTTGATTTCTCTCAATAGAATGCAGGAACAGGATAAACCTACATTTACTAGAGACTCTCATGTACGAGTATGGTACACAGATGGGTCCAAAACAGATTAAGGAGTCGGGGCCGTAGTATATGGACTGAGCACGAATACTTTCAGTATGGATAAAAGTAGCTCAGTGTTTCAAGCGGAAATACATGCAATAGAGCCGTGTATCCAGGAGAACATAAACAGATCTATAGCCAAGAAGAACATTTATATTCTCTCAGATAGCAAAGCTGCGTTGCTTGCAATTAAGGCATATGAAATTACCTTCAAACTAGTATGGAATTGCCTTCAACTGCTCATAACATTGACCAGCACAAACAGAGTTAATCTCATTTGGGTGCCTGGACACAGCGGTTATGAAGATAATGAAAAAACTGATGAGCTAGAAAAGGATCCGCATCAAACTTTATCATGCCAAGACTATTCTATGGAATACTTAACAGCACTGCAAAAAGCAGTATTAAAAACTGGACCAAAGAAAAAGCGCATCATTACTGGATGGAAACTGAAGGTAACAGGCCGGCCAAAAAATTCTTGCCAAATGCTTCCCACCTAAGAACGGAACAACTCTTACAACTAAGTAAGAGCCAGATTCGCTTGGTCACAGACTTCTTAACGGGGCACTGCGGAGTTAAAAAACACCTCATGGGTATGGGAGTAGCACAAGACGAAGTATGCCGAATGTGCAACGAAGACGAAGAATTCAGCAGAACACTTACTTTGCAACTGTGACTGTCTTATCAAAATATGTCATCGTTTCCTAGGTAACTTCTACCTCAAAGCAGAAGAAATATCTGCCAGCCACCCAAAGACATAGCCGGATTCATCATTAAAGCTCCCGCCTCGTACTTCAATCTAATCTAATCTAATGCATATCAGCGCTGTTATAGGAGGACACTGTCTAATAGGCAAACATGCAACGAGGCTGCATGGACGAGGAGAAGGAGACTATTCTTCACTTTCTTTGCAGCTCAAAGAAGGAAACTCCACTTAGGAGCGTTCTGCTTCAACCACGTAAATAATCTGAATAAAATAGTCGTTAGGGACCTTCTACGCTTCATCCGAAGCTCCAAATGGTACAACGAGTAGGCTAGAGGCCGCTTCCCAGATCCATGTGGTATCACAATGGACCTATTGCTGGCCTAAGTTTGTTATAATGAAGTCCGAAATGTTTTTAAAGCATTAAAGAACTGCATTTTATAGTAAAGAATTATTTTAATTTTATCCTTTTCTGCAGATTAAGCCACGTGCGAATAATCTTGCGCAGATTTGTATATCCTGATAAGTAGGCCATTTCGGTTAAAAACTGTCAAAATCGGATTATGCGTGCGTGGGAAGTTGGGACGGGGTTTCAGAAATCTTTAAATCATCTTTGTTCTCCGATTCTCAAGATGACCTTATACGGATTTCGATGAAATTTACCCCTAGACTTATACGCTAGTAGATGCATCACCATGCCATGATTTTTTAATTTTTTGTTCAGTAAATTTTATCCACAAAAACTTTTATATATTTTTAGACTCTTTGCAAGTTCAGCTTTAATCTGATATGTCGTATAATGGGATGTAAAAATATTTGTTTTCCCTAATTTTGAAGCACCACAAAATTTCAGATCTTTACACAGACAGACAACGTGTTGAATCCATTAGTGTACCGTTTATACCAGTACGGAACACTAAAAATATCCAATTTATTTAAAAAGTTCCAAAATAACTATTTGAAAGTAATTTTTTGACAATTGTTACGTATTCCTTCTCAATTGCCTACTGCCCTCTTTTGTCCACATCTTATTGAAGTCTAGGTGAATAGAGTTGGTCTTCAAGTAAACTAGCACTAAATCAAATACTTCGGGGTGACGCGTTTTATTTCAAAGCATTTAAGGGTGTTTTCACGCCTTTGATAACATCCATTCTTCTGCGCCGTAAGTCGCCTTAGTTGTCCGTGAGAGGGCTTTGCTACTCAATTGCCTTCTTAGCCCAAAGAAATATGCGCTTGATCTCTGCGCTGGTGTCATTGTTTAAATTTACAGCAGAGCCTAGGTAGAAAAAGTCCTTAAATTCCTCAAAAATGCAACTATTTATTGTGAAGTTCTGTCCAAGTCGCCGATGTTAACTGTCCTTCTTTAAGGAAAGCATATACATACGTATTTTATTTTGCCCTTGTTAACCGCTAAATCCATTTTCGCTGCTTCTGCTTCAATACTCACGAAAGTACCACTGATGGTCTGCTACATTCTTCCAATAATGTCATTGTTGAAATTTCTGAAAGATCGTACCCCTGATGTTAGCTTGAGAATTTTTAACAATACTTTCAAGTACGGGTGTTAAAACTAGACATGGCTCTGTGTCTCTATAAGCGCTATCGTAGGCGTCTTTCAAATGAATGAAAAGTTGATGAGTATCGATTCGGAGTTGGGTTTTTCCAAGATTTTTCGCAATATAAATAAGTGATCTAAGGTGGCCTTTACCGGCCTAAAACCATACTGATGCAGACTAATCGTATTATTAACAAAGGGTTTAAGGCATTCACATAATATGTCTGATCGTACCTTACGCGTGATGTTGAGGAGACGAATACCTCTATAGTTGGCGCAGTTTAGAGGGTTTCCATTCGTCGAGCATACTTTCATCAGACCACATCTTACAGACGAGTTGATATATGCTCCATACCAAGATGCTTTAAATAGCTCGGCAGTTACACAGTCGGCTCCAGCAGACTTGCTGGGTTTAAGCTTAGATATCTTCACTTCACTTTGGTGGAGTGGACGAAATTGTTGATCGCCACCGTCCAGGTTAAATGGAGCATTCTGACAGCGAAATTTTGGTCGTCACCGCCGTTTAACAGTCTGCACCGACTACGATTCTACCACTAGATTTCCTTCTTCATCCCTACAGGCTTGTGTTCGGCCTTTGTAGCCTTGACATGTTCTTTTTACCTTCACTTGGCGGCATTATTCATCAAATCAGGTGTTTCTTTGCGGTGGATGCGAAAAACCCAGCACATCAGAGGCGGCATTCTTAACGGTTTCCTAATAATGATGCAATTGCTCATCTCCTCTTATCATTGGCATAGAGCGATTCAAAGATATTGGATGTTAAATTTCCTCACGGGTGTTGTGGTGTTTGGAGTACCTGCATACTCGTACGTAACTTGGCAGCAACAAAGTGGTGATCCGAGTTAATGTTAGCTGCTCGGAAGGTGCGAATATCCAAAATACTGGCGGAGTGCCTTGCATTAATCTCGACGTTATCAATTTGGTTGACAGTTAGTTGATCCGGAGAGCGCCTGGTCCCCTAATAAATATTGGGGTGTGGGAATCATGTGCTAGCTACCGTGGTGTTTCGCCCGCCGCAATGTTCATTAGCCAATTTCATAACGTGGACATTGGTCGTAAGTGCTGTGAAAGAGCTCATAAAAGCAACCTTTGGTCACTTTATTCTTATCCTCTGTGGCGGCGTGAGCACATATAAGGCTGATGTTTTAGAATTTTGCCTTAAAGCACATTGTCATCAGGTGTTCGCTTACATGCTTAAAGCTCAAAACTTCTTGCCTGATTCTGCCTCTGATGAGAAATACGCATTGAAAAACACTGTAGCCACCGTAGTTGGTGTCACAGTTTTTCATCCGAATTTTCAATTAAGATGATTTCGACAAAAAAAGAAGAGTCGGTGCACCGCCTGGGACAAACGGCCTCAGTCGGCAGCTATAGTTTCACAGTTAGCTTCACCCATTTTTCGATTTGACAAAGCAGATGGGTTCAAAACAAATAACTCGGAATTGATTACAGATGGATGACTCCGTCAGTTCTGTTATATGGTACCAAGTGTTTATTTTTCTTCTACCAAATGTCTTTCTTCAATATAATCGAAAACTGAATAGTCTGTCAGTGTTTATCGTCAAATTTAGAACAAACGCTCTTTTAAAGCGTCAGTTTCACGTACGCCAAACAAGTATTGCTAAATTAATAAGCTACAGATTATAAGAAATAAGTATTAAGATAATCGTCAATCTGGTAGACGGCCATCAGCCAAACCGAACAATAAACGACTTATAACTTTTCTTGTTATTGTTAATTACTTTTTTGAAAATGAAATAAAAGTCATTTAAAACTAAATTAACTAATAAGCTACAGATTTTGATTATTTGGGCAACCAAATATGAATCTACATCACATTCCTTGCAAATAAATTCAAAACTTTACCATGCGCACTGCGCCGTAAAGAACTTCGATCGCCACTGCGAATACTAACAACTCGATCGAAATGTTCGAAAGCTTCTATTACAATTTCACAACTTTTATGCATTTACTTAAAAGTTGTTTGGAGTATATCTCCAAGATAAGCTGTTCTTTTCGTTAATTCTTCTTTGTTACAATAACCGGATACGGTCTTTTTATCTTTTCAGCTGATAATTTTTGTTAACAACTTTTGATGACAGGTGTATTCAAAGTCGGAGAGTTATGTAACATTTACGTAGCGAGTACACTGCCCCGTGCACCCGTACCAGGTGCCTTAACCATAAATATGAACTTCAAATATGAAAACACTAATAAACAAACCTTCTTTTAGTTTATGTATGCTTTTGATGTAATTACGTGGTGTACATTATGTACACATCTCTGGTGCTAAGCATCATCTTCAATCAACAGTAAAACACTTTCATTTTAAGTTTTACTTTTTTCATTTCATTTTATTTGATTTTTACTAGTATTCACATCAATAAGTCTTAAAATACTAACACTATGTACATTACTTAAACATGTAATCTAAAATCTTACATACATTCAAGTAAACAATAATGTTAAACGTACAGAAGAGGTTGATTGAATACCTTCTAGGGAGCTACAAATCGAATTTGACTTACACTATAATTATGTATATTGATCGCAATCCGATATATTTTCCATATTTTCTTAAATTATATTTATGAACAACATATTAAGTCTATGAGAAAAGTCTTTAAGTTATTGTCGTATTTTGTTTTCTAAATATAAGGTCAATAAGGTTTAATTTAAATTACATCACTTATTTCCACTAATGCTCCCTAGGAGCGTTAAGGTATATTAAAATAAAGTGCAAGACTGGGTTGCACGTACTTGCACCTATATGTATATATATCTGTTGTTTAATTTCAAGTCACTCAAATTTAAAATTTAAACAAAATTATGCGACTTTTTAAATCAGTTAAAACAAAAAATAGTTTCAAGATTTCCAAAACTTGGTATGTCAACTATGGTTCAAATATTGATTTCGAACAAAATCGATCAAATCATAGCCAATTTTCAGAAGCCAGTTAATAAACAAATTCCCGGTAAACTGGTACGCCATCTGTTAGCTTATATTCACAATAACTCAAATATCAAATTTGATCGAAAAATCGCTATTTGCGTTTCGATAAAATCGATTTTTTTCTAAATCGGCCATTAGTAAGTACCGTTCGGATTTCGGAATTGAGTTTCTCTATCATGTCAAGTTTGACCAAAATCTTGAGACCGAAAATTTTCAAGAAGCCAATGCTTAGCCAATAGGTGCAAGTAAAAACAAATACATAAATTCCTATCGATCTTGTCGCAAGAAATTTAACAAAACGAATTACATAATAAAATTTTAATACATTTATGGGCAATTCACTTTTAGTACATCATTCCTGGATGAACGCCTCCGCTCCGTTGAAAATAAACATTGGGATTACTGCTTAGTGTGGGTTCCAGTGTTGTATATAGATTGGTCTCATCGGGTCGTATAAAAAGACCTGGGAAAAATTATAGAAAAACCGGTAAAGTTGCAAAACGTAATAGTTCATTGGTTTTCTTGCAGATATAATTTTAAGAGTTTTAAATGCTTATGAAAAGGAAAATACGCAGTCGAATGCAAAAAGTTATATAATTGAATTTTATTGGAAAGCATAATTTTTGTTAAAGCAAAAGTTAAAGTGGGTTTTTATTTAATGCGTGTACAGAAATATATAGGTGTGTGCAGAAATGTTTATGTGTAGAAATAGATAGAAGGTGGTCATTTTGTCATAAACACTTGCAAAACGGATTATCGAAGAGAACTATTGAGAACATATTTAAAAACTGCAAAACATAGAAAAATAAATTAAACATAAGATGATATGTAATGTATAAACCCAATTTATATTAATTCACTGCGTATGTTCTGTTGTACCTTGGGCCTGAGTAATAGATGAATTTATAAGAGTTTTTCCTAATCTTGCGTCCATTTCATTTTGGAAGGAATAAGTTTTACGTGATTTAGATATTATTAATAATAAAACGAATAATAAGGAATAGACAAATTATAAAACAACGATTGAAAGCGATAGAAGACTACACTAAAGCAGAACTGTTTGGCTGAAATCTGAATTGAATAGGCAAATTGTGGTTTCCGGTTGACTGGATTTTCTACTATTCTGATTGTTCAACAGAGCTAATTACTTACAGAGTAATTACTCCAGTGACGCTTGAGAAAGGGAACCAAAATTCAAATACAGCTGATCACCTGAAATGGATTGGGTTTGTATTTGCTTTTAAATATTTTACTTATTTACAACTATTTCATCCCCAGTTTCTCTAAATGAAATTTCGCAAAAAACAAGGGATGAAGGAGTTAGACCAGTTAAATTTTGCATCCTTTACAATCTGACTAACTTGAGCAGGCAGAAACTAGAAACTTTGGTTTATCAAAAGTCAGGTTTGTGCAAGTTCAGAGTATCAAAAATGTGAAAATTAATCATAACAACTATTCTGAAATTGGCTTTTGCTAAATCTTTTCTTGTACTACAAAACATAAAAAACAACAAAGAAGTTGCTTGTAGTATTTCTGTTACTATTGTCCATTTGCTATAATAATAATACCTACAGCCAAACAAAATTTAGATTTTCATTTGGTGCTTTGAAAGTAAGACCTATTTTAAGTACTAATATTCAGAAATTGCATCGGTATGGTATGTCCCGGTCAGCTCTTGTTTTGATCCAAAATTAACTGAATGCTCCCAAAGGCCTTTTATGAATTTCTGGCTTCCAGGCTAAAATAAAAAAATATACGTTTCAAATGTGTTCAACGCAAATTCTCTTGACTGAGCAAGGAGAAACAAAGTCTAATGTCTGGCGTTAGTGTCTTCTAGTTATCAAAAACATAATATAAAAACAACTTTCAATTAATTCAATTATTGTGCGGAGCGATATTTTACCAAAGCATAAAAAGATTAGAGATGCAAATGTAGATCCAGGTAAGATATGTATTTTCGATTTTCATATTTTTTATTCGGTATGTTTTTGTTAAAGGATGTTTTAAGTTGAGGATATTTTGATTGTGGAATGTTTTTGGTATGAGCAGAGAGCATTGTCAGAAGATCACAAATAAGCCATAGCAGCTAGTTGTCCCCTGGAGACGGATCGAAAAGCACAACTCTCCAAGATTAATAATATAATTAAGCTGACGCTTATCCAGAAGTTTTATTTTCGCTGTGAGACTCGTGATTTTTGGAAAAAGATATTCGTATGACGGTACGGTTGCAATGGCCGTGAACACGATCTTTGTGTTTACGAGCAGATTTTGTTATCTCTTCAACGACGCTGAGAATTCCCAGATCCCGATGAATATCTTCGTTACGTACGTACCACGGTGCGCTAACGATCGTTCTAAGAACTCTATTTTTAAAAGTTTGCTTTTCCCCCATAGTCGTAGACCATACGTCCAGACTGGCTTTAGCACTTGCTTATACTCGTAGATATGCAGTTTGTTATGTAGGCTCAACTTCGAATATTTTCTGAGTAGCCAGTACATTTGTCGGTATTTGTTTTCGAGCACGTCGCGTTTCTTTTTTACGTGCGAGGGTACACAAACAAGTGAGCTTGAATCTCCATGCCGACGAAGAGTGTCAGTTAAGCGCAGCATGCGCCATGAGTAAACGAATTTCTGCAACCCATTGGCTGAACAAGTCGAAGAAGCAGTAAGTAGATACATGAACAGAATCATGTACGAATGGATCTCTGCTAATACTGAATAAGGATTAACTGAGAAGATGGAGGGAACATTTGTTCACCATTTTGAGTCACATTGTGGTTGGGGTACTCCCCAAAGTCAGGATGATTTATCAGATTTCCAGAATAACAGTATTTGTATTGCACATCGCAATGCACTTAAAATAAACAAGCAAAACGTCAGTGCTTGAAATCATTTACGGTTTATAAACGGTCAGCCGTCTATTTAATGACATATTTTGTTTTAAACTTAGTTTGATTTTTTGCCCCCTTTTTATGCAATTCTCGAAAAATTATGTCAAAACATATTGTACGTAGCAGAACAAGTGTAACCATTAGCCACATATAAAAATATCTCACATAATCAGACAATGTGAGCATCCAGAAGTAGGAGATGCTTGATGATATATGTACCTTTTTATATTTATTTTTATTCACGAAACGTTCATAGTTCGAAATTCAAATTGTTTTTTTTTTGTTACAATATTTAATAGGAATTATCGTTTCGGGGTGTATTTCTATGTATCCCCAGCATTAATTCACTTTTCGGATCTTTTGCGATTGTCATAAAGGATCCATCCCTCGTTACTAGTAATGATCCGTTTAAAAAACGCGTAATTTTTGTTCCTCAGTACGGACTTCTTCCATTTTTCAATAATGGAAAGATGCAGACTCACAGACATGGGGTTTTTTTTTTATAATTTGCACGCGTGAAAGGGGTTATGAATACCCTTATACTAATTTTTTAGGACACGGGCGTTTTTGAGGAAAGGGGAAGAGACAGAGAGAAAGACAAATTGGTGTAGTTGGTTTGAAACTCAGCTAGTATTAAGTTTCAGTGAACTCCAAGAGTGGCTGTCCAGATAACTGGGGAGCTTGTTTGTTTTTGCTTTTGTCGTTGCTCATGATTCACAGTATTTTTGTCCGTCCTCCTGATGTCATCATCACGATCAAGTTGCATTTTCAACCATATGACCGCCCTACTGTCAGTGTTATGCCTTCGCAGCAGAGTTGACATAAGCTTTCGCAATTGATCGACTTTTTATTTATTTCATGCGAAATAAATAGATGATTCTTGACATGAGTAAGATTCATTCACTAAGTTCAACAGGAAACAATCTTTCAAAATGCGCACTATTTATGATACCTCAAAGAAAATCCGACATTTCATGTGGTATAACCTAGTAGAAACGTACTAATTAACATACAGGGTACATACTATAATATAAGTAAAAACTGTTCGGCTATACTTCGATGAGATCTTTGAAATAACATGAAGAATCCTATCCCAATCCCATCCCAAAGAGTTGTACGAGTATGCATTAGGAAGTAGCAATTTCTACCTTCTGGGTAATATCGAACATCATACAATGGAACTAATATGTATTACACGCTATGATTTTAATAACAAGAACTACAAAAAAAATTGTATTTGAGATGTCTCTATTTGAAATATAGGATGGGAGAAGCCTTACGCATAGAAGTAATGCCGCATAGATGTGATCAAAGTAGTTCTTACTTGGTAACCGTCTGATTGGCTCTAGCTATGGGGATATCAAGTCAGAGTTTGTTGATTGAAGAATTGTTTAAATATGTGCAATGTGAACACTGCATTGGTTTGTGTGCATTAGATATTCAAACTGACATTTCATCTATCCATCTATTTATATACATATGTTTGAAAACAAATTATGAGAGGTTTGTAATTATTTTAAGAACAATAATTTGCTCTTTTTAAAAGCCTTTACTTTTATTAACTTGTGTGTGGTAGGCGATAGTATTTACAAGCTTTTGAAACACAACCAAATATAAAACAGGCTTTTGAAGTATAAACTTCTGAAATACAGGAACGAGCCCAACAAGCAGTGTATTTAATTTATAGTGCAAAAACTTAAAACTATTTCGGTTGAATATTCAACAACATTGACGTAATTAGCATATGCAATGTTTATAAATATAAACGGCACGACTGGGTCGCACGTACTTCCTTCATTCTCATGCTCTTCATTCACATATTGTTAAGATTTAAAATTTATGCAAAGTTGAAAAGAGGCCACAAAATTCCATATCATAATTCAGTTTGATGAAGACTAGTATGCATGTGAAAATTATAATGAAAAAAAAAAACCCCAACCAAAAAAGAAGAAATGCGCATAAAAGCTGATGCGAATAAAGCCATGGAAATACATTGGTGTATACAAACCTTACCTGGATACCTTAAAGTTTGTGCTAAATGTGCCGGTGTCATCGACGTAATTGAACTGCCTAGTGCCTTTAGGGTCGGTGGTAGTGGTGGAGATAATTGTGGCGGTGGGGGTTGTGGATAAAAACAAAATGGGTGCGTCAAATGTGCTGGAAAGTAATGGTACATACGTGTATAGCTCGGAGGTGCTGTTGTAACAAGTGCCACACGATCTATGCGCCCATTGGGCAAATATTTGTACAATTTTATAAAAATTTTTGTCGCATTTATTTTTTTTTAATAAATCCACAACAAATAAGAAAACATATTACAATAAAACCGTCACAAAAATGTTGAATATATATGATTATTATGTATCCATGTATATGTACATTTGTAATGTTTTTTGTGTGAATGTAATGTTGATGATATGACGATTAATGGCGGTCATTTCCATGGGGTGAAACATAAAGTAAAAGAAAATTTAAAAATAAATAAATTAAAATGAGGCAAATAAAAAATATATTTTAGGTTATAAGTACTAAGTCACACCATAATACTTTGTAGACAGCATTTGCTTAGTAGTATTTTGATGATTGTCTATTTGCGACAATATCGGAACAGTAACTGATATAAACAATCGTCTACGCCGATGATATAGCCACATATGTACATACATATTTTTATGTTTCAAATGAGAATTTATAGATATACCTACATATATATGTAAGTTAACATTACCCTACTGTTCTAATAAGCCCATGTATGATCTAATTTACCCATAAAATTAATATGGTAGTTATCAACCATGATTAAAACTCACCTACATATGTAAGTATATGCACTTTTAAAGCAATGTATACATAATTACGCTACAGAAGCAAAGTGCACATAGGGATTTTATTTTAAAACCGAACTTAATCATTTTTTCCATCTTTGGGTGAGATTCCTCGATATTCCCCTTAGGAAGTTATAAAATTGCCATAGACACAATTTTCTTTTAAACTATGCAACACATTTGCCGTTAGAATGTTCTTTTTTGGGTATAGCAGATATGAAGTTCTTTCTGTTCCAGTAACAAAAGAAATCTGTACTATGCTGTGCATCATCGGTGGAGAAAATCTTGGCGTTGTAAAAAAGACTACGGTCATGATGATGTACCATACTGCGATGAAGGCAGAGAAAATAATTTTGATCACCTTGTTACGGTCACGCTTCGTGTATCCCTCGCATGGAACCCTGAAGCGTGCCCAATTAGGTTAAGCTCTTCTGTATCATTTCGCATTCTGATCGACGTCTTCGTTTTCTTCTGTTTCCAAGCAAAAGCGAGTGTACGAGTAGTTACCAATTATATTGAGGCAACAAACCACAAGCAACGTTTGTGAATTTGATTCAAGTCTCCCATGACTGCAATAGATACTTTTTCTTTCCTTCTTCGTTTTATACCTATATACATACATACATAGGTACACATGTAGGTAACTTTCCGTGCATGTTACAACCCATTCATCAGTTCCTGACATGTAAGTACTTAGCTATACTTACAGGTAAATTTGTTTGGGTAGGTAGGTAGAGTTTTTCATCATTTGTCGACTTTCAATGACAAAGTACATTTTTAGCATTTCAAAAGAAAGGTTGAAATTCGTCTTATACATAAATTACATAAAATAGTAAGATAAGGGAAGTTTGAAATCAAGTCGCCTTCTAAACAATAATATTGTAGAGGTCCTGTCCAACTTATTCAGTTGACTTCTCGTATGTTGATATGTATTTTATGAATATTTTTGATTATGAAAATTTGATCAATCTTGCTATAACTGTTATGGAGGAACGTAAAAAGAGGGTCAGCAATACATTTTGCTATCTGCCTGATGACAGCGTAAGGCAGATTACAGGAACCTCCATTCGTCTTATTGCTCTATCTGTGATCAGATGGCTGTTAGTGCTTTAAATATAAATAAATAATAAATATTTTGGCACTAACAGCCCAAAGCAGGGCCTGACCTAGCTTCTCGCAGCCACTCGTATTGCAGCCGTTTCCGAAGGGCATTTTTTTTTCGATTGAGTTAAGCTTTCATTACAATTTTACTCTCGAATGTTTGTCAGACGTTCGCGGTATCCTGAGAAAACTTTTTTTTTCGAACCTTGAACCTCTCGCTCAGTGATCGCGCACTTAACCACTGAGCTACGGCTCCCACGCTAGCACTTTACGCAAGTACGAATTTCTTATTTTCTTATTACGTAATTTAAAATTGTTTAATTTTATGATTTATTCATAATGATTATTCATAACTGTAAATGTGGTGACGCTATAAAGGGTGTTTTTGAGTAAGTGTCGCTAAAAAATCACAAAACTTGAAGTACTTTTGTGATGTGTATGCTGGCTGGCTAACACTGATAGAGGTGAACATCATAACTCCTCTGAAATAGTTTTTTTCAACTCCTACGTCACATACGAAAACTAACAAAAGCACACCCTCATCTAACAACGGCGTAAACCCAAAACCTAATCCACACTCTATTATGCATTCAGTTGGACAGGTAAATACTGAAAATCATATTTCTATTGCAACAACATCAGCAAGAGTTACAAATATTGCTACAAAAATCTCCGCTGCAAAAGGTACTCGTAAACAAACGAATTTAAGAAACAATCGGCGAAGTAAACAGCAAAAGATTCCCACTACAGTTGTTTCATCTTTTCTTGCCGCGCAGTTCGTTTATTTACATTTTGTAGTCACATTGCTAATAAATTAAAAATTAAGACCAGCTTAATTGAAGGTGTTGGATTGTTCAAACAGGTTGCTAATATAGAGAGAATTCTCATGCATAAATTTAAAGTTAGGTATTCCACCTGCATATGTTAATGCTGCTCTTGACAGCAATATTTGGTCGCAAGGTGTAGGCGCTTAAGAGCCGATCAATTGTTGAAGTAAATCAATGGGCTGCAGCAGTAATTCTTCATTTATTTCTTATTCTTCTTTCTATCGTTCTCTTAGCCCTTTGCGAATTTACTACCAGAGTCCAGAGCTCTGAAAGTATGTCCTCGGCCAACCGCTTGCGGCAAGAATTTTTTTCTGCTTCTGATTGTTTTTATCATGTAATTCTCTTGGTTGAACGGAATATTTTCAGACATGGAATGTTCACATCAGATTACACTGTGTTTCGCAAGGACAGATCCACTGCCACAGGTATGGAGTGCGGTGGTAGTGTTCTTATAACAGTTAAAAACGATTATCATAGTATCGAGGGAGATTCTATTGCCGCATTACGATACCATAATTGAACAAATTACTGTTTGTGTTAGTGGCTTTGGTCTAAACCAATAAGTCTGTTTTTCTATTATCTACATATGTATCATAACGCCTGACAAACATTCGAGAGCAAAATTGACAAATCTTCGCTCAATCGAAAAAAAAAAAAAACATAAATCAAAACTGTAGGTCCAACCATTCTAACAGCGCACAGCACGAGTGGCTGCGAGAAGTTAGGCTAGGACTCGAATTGGGCTCTTAGCGCCAAAATATTTATTTAATTTTTATTTCAAATATATACTGCATTTGGCCTTCGTAAATAATGATGTTCAATTCTCTTACGATACTGAAATGTTAACCCCAATTCTGCCAAATACTTTATTTCACAAGTCTTGAATTTTTCCTTATTTTTTATAGTTTTTATCACCATTACATTTTCTTACTAACTCCTTTAACTTTACTAAAACCGATTTCGAATCAATAAAATCTTATTTATCTTCTGTTGATTGGGATTTTCAATTAGGTAATTTAAATTTAGATATTTTAATCGATTCTTTTAATAGGCTTGTTCCACTTCAAGGGGTGTAAAAAACAATCTTGGTTTAACAAAACGTTGGAAAGTAATGATCCAGCTTATAGGGATTATTTTCTTCGGTTGTGTAAAGAATATGACTGAATATTTGCATCGTTTCTTGTATAAGCAGTACATTTTATCCGCTGAATAAAAAATTAAGCACAATAATAAATATTGTTGGTGCTTCATTACCTTCAAGCGGAAAAGCAATGGTATTCCAATATTTATGAAATATGATGGATATAATTCAGTGGACGAATTATCAACTTGCTAAATATTTAACCAGTTCCTCAAATCAGTTGAATCTAATAATGCTCCAAGTACTGACCTTTATTGCGAAGTTGATACAATTGCTGACATTCGAGTAATATAGAAACAGATGTTCTTAGTGGCCTCAAATCTCTTGACAATAAACCCAGTTCTGGATTCGACGGCATTCCTCCTATTATACTTAGGAATTACTGTAATTCCTTAATTTTCCTACTTTGAAAATTATCTAATTTTTCCACAGGGGTATCTTGATGCTTGGAAGTTTGATTTTGTTACTCCAATTTAGAAATCGGTTTCCAGAAATATGGTTAAAATGATAGGCCTGTTTCTAATATCTCAAACATACCAAAGCTTTTGGAGAAACTGGTGGAGGACAAGACTTATTTCCATGTTAAAAATTGTATCACTAGAAAAATACAATGGTGGCCTACCTGAACTGTGAATGACATCACAGGGCACCCATCTACTCAGCCTTACAAAAAAAGTCTTAATTCAGAAGATAGAAAGGCGGGACTAAAGTAATTTTTAGTTCAAGATGACTTTATGACCCTTATCATCCCATAGCTGCTATACGGCGCAGAAGCATGGACCTTACCAAAGGCGGATGAAAACACCATTGGTTGTTTTGAAGGAAAAATTCTTCGAGTGATTTATGGTCCCGTTTCTATCGACGGGGAAAGGAGAAGAAGAACGAACTCTACCAGTTTTACAGCAACATCGACCTAATCAGAAGGGTCCGAATTCATCGCCTGAGATGGCTAGGATATGTAGAGTGAATGGACATCAATACTCCGTCCTGGAAAGTTTCGAATCCAGCTCAGAGTGACGACTCGGAATGTAAAACCTCACTTAAGGCGGAAAGGGACTTCAACCAACTTCGTATGTAAACTAGAGGAGATCGAGCTGGCCGGATACGCTTGTTGGTTGACACATGTATAGATAGACAGACAGACAGACACCGTGTTGATCTATTAGTATTCCAGGTTTCTGTTGAACTTAAGAGAAAGTGGCTTAAGTGTCATCCTGGGACTGATCACCGGTTTCGCTCATTTAAAAGTGAATCTGGAGGCCAAGTTGCCAGATGCTAAAAATATATGGCATTCAACTTAAATTGGATAAATGACATAAAATTAGAATAAGTACATAACAGACATGAGTTGGAGCACACACATATACCATAAGTACAAAAAAAAAAACAAACCAAGCAATTTTTTTACCATTTAACTTCCTCATCTAAAAGAAAGGTTTTGTTTTCGATAAAATGATCGACCTCGATATTTCAATTGATTTCGGAGGAAGCCTCGTAATTCCCTATTTCAACCGGTCTGACTGTTCTTTGAATTTCTTGAGTAATTTCGGTTTAACGGTAAGAAATAGTATACAACAGTTTTTATTGATTTTAGAGCGAGCAAAAATTTAAAAGGAAAGTGTAGAACATTAACTAAGCAAAATTAAAAATTTGGAACCTACTAAGTGCACTAGGCCGTATCTGGTAGTAAATAACTAAGAAAGCTTCCGGATCTTAGGAATATGATTGCCTTGCATCGATTCATTAAAATCCGACTCATTAAAATCCGTGCAGCCATCAGCTTTCGCTTGTCTACATCAGTCGCTAACTTAACGATGTACGACTTTCTATTGTTTCGATCAATACTGCAGCTACACAAGCAAACAGATACTAATAATTTAGTACTAAAGGGTTTTTCATTAAGGACAATTTTGTATTTAAATAAAGCAAAGAATAACTAGGATATCGGACTGAAATTTATTCCAGATATAGTACACATGGTAAATTTAAGTATGAAATTCGATCTCGATCATATGACCTCCGCGAGCACGTTTGCAGCGATCGATTCTTTGGAGCCAATTTTCCATCACTCTTCCACACATATCAGCCGAAACGTTGGCAATTTCGCGTTCATTATTGTCCCTGAGCTCCTCTCGTTGTTGGCTTCTTGGCATAAACCAACGACTTAACGTAACCCCATAAAAATAATTCCATCGGCATTAAATCGCATGAGCGAGCTGATCATTCGACCGGACCATTTCTCGAGATTACACGATTACCGAACTTCCCCTTCAATAGATCAATTGTTTGACCAACTGTGTGGTATGTGGCACCATCTTGTTGGAACCACATATCACTGATGTCAAGTCCATCCAATTTTGGGCAAAAATAGTCTCCCAACATGGCACGATAGCGAACTCCATTGACCGTAACATGGCGATCATTTTCATCGACGAAAAGATACGGTCCAATCACACCTCCGTTATGAAATCCACACCATACGGTCACTTTATATGGATGCAATGGAGTCCCTTGAAGCACATGTGGTTTTGTTGCTGTCTAATAGTGCATATTTTGCTTATTGACAAAGCCATTAAGCCAAAAATGAGCTTCATCGCTGAAGATGATTTTTCGATGAAATTCAGGAAATTTCTTCTAACTTAAAGTTGCGACCACCGACTCAAAATTTCGGTAGTAATTTTTAATAATTTGCAAACGGTGCTCGTTCATGAACTTCACCATGATAAAAATGTTAGCCTTGACTGACCTTTTGACATCGACATATCATAAAAAAGGTGCGTTTGTATTAAAATACAAAATTTGTATGTCCCTATTGAAAAACCGTTTATAATAGATTACTTAAAGGTCACATTTCTTAATTTCGAAAACCCCATTTTACTATCGTTATTAATCTGAAAAACAAATTATTAACATCGTTGAACAAATAATTACAAAAACAAATAAATTCAAGCGCCCATGATACTTATACCTCTTAAAATCCAACCAAAGTCAAGGTGTTGCTTCTCCATGTACTTTAACACGCCCCTCCAACAAAGTAAATTTCTGACATAGCGTACCTGTTTCAATCTTGAAGTTGTACTCCATATGTATGTATGTATATTGTTGCGGCTTACTATTTCAACACCAGCTATATTCGCTGCTGCAATAAACGTCGTCGACGACGACTACGACGACGATAAAGACAGAGCCCTCAACCATGGATGGTGATCTTTCATATAGCCTAAAGATCATGATGATCATATCATGTACCAACCGTTGGCTGACTACAGAGTGCACAAAGTGCATATACTATAATGGGAAACCTTGAATTAGGAGCAATAATGGAATGCGGTACTATTTATGAAGTAAGACCCATTATTTAGGGCTATTCTCTTTGCATAACTTTCTCAGTACACGTCTAAGCAACTCAATAAGTACTTGCACCACGACGTGGTTAAATAAGAAATCCATAATTACCATTTTGGAGAGTATTGCTGTTGTTGATTAGAAACATTTTCTTTACTAGACTCATAACGCAAACAAATTGTATAATAATTAAATTGGCTTTTGATAGCTTAGTGCTTAGGAATTCTTTTTTGTTGGATGTATAAATAAAGAAGTTGTACTAGCGATAGGTTCCATAACATTTATATTGAAAGACAATTTATAAAACAAAGAGTAGGTACTAGATATTGGCGTGAAATTCAGTTCTATAGAACGATGAGTTTTTTTTTTTTTTATGATCAATTATTATTAATTCCTTTTTGGGCTCTTCTTTGATATTGTGCCCACTTCTTTTATTCTACACTGGGATTATGCAGCTTATTCCCATTTTCTATAAAGTTCAAATCTTTGGATTATGCTGGTTTATATCAAGAAAACTTTTTTGAATTTAAGACTTTAAATAGTTCTCATTAACATATAGGCATATTTACAAGCCCCTTTGTCATACATATCAATAAATCTTTAACAACAGACTGACTTTGAAGAGTCATGCCATATTTGCATGACTCTTCAAAGCATAATTACAATGAGTTTATAACACGTTAGGAAACAGATTCAGCTTCGACTTAGATGGACTTCTATTAAGGTGTTTGACTTTTGATTTTTTTTTTTTTTTTGAGAACTCAATATACATTATTTATGCTCTTATTCGCCTATTAAAAATGTATTAAATAAACGCTAATATTATAAGTGATCACTTTAAACTATCAACAAAATATTCTAGCAACAAAAAAAAAAAAACACAAAACAAATCATCCGCAAGAAAATCATTTTCCTATCAGCACAAAGTAATTTTTTGATCAGCAGAAAATGTTTTTTTTATCTGCAGGAAATTCTTCAATTATCCATCTAATTCTTAGATGGAGTATTTGACTACCATTCGTCTCTATCATGATCCTGTCTGGTATTTGAATCCGATTAATGTCAAAGTCCATACATGGTCAGTTTACAGCTTATTATTCACTATTTATTTGAAAATTGAACTGCATGCGAGTATGTCTGTACATAACCATCTTCAAATTACTCCTTCCTTTAAAGAGTACTGGATTTTTGCAGCAGCTTCTTCGATGTACAAATAATAGATTATGCATGGACTCGTCTTTAGGGCACCTGTCATATTGAGACAGATGACCCGGTGTATTCTGATTAGTTGCGTACAGTTCTTGTTTTTGTCATTGATGTTTAAGAAACTGTGTATTCAAAAGTATATTTCTAGCTATACCTATACATACGAGTAGCTGCGTATGTCGATTTTTTGATTTTTGTTTGTTTTTAACCAAGGTAGGAGTATACTATTTTTTCTAATTTTAAGTCTCTGTAACTTGATAACTAATTTTTCCGCAAATTTGAATTTCTATATTCGTATTCATCTAATAGGTGCAGGCGATAACTTAGTTATCTAATCCATCTGAGAGGTATGTAACTTTCTCCTAGTAGTCGTCTAATAATAACAGTTTTTAGCCTGTACTTCACATCCCTTTCTCTACACCAGTTTTGCTCAGTGGTTTCCAAATCGCTTTCATTTTAAAATTGAATCATTTAATGCTACAAAAGCGGATTCTTTCTTTTTAGCATGGGCTTTTTCCAGGGTGTATTAATTTCGATACAGAGTTAGTAACATAGAGGGCTGGCAAAAATCCTCATCCTAAACCTCCACGTGGGTGCCAGCCGGATATAACCACCACAATAGTCTTATGCGATGTCAAGATGGAGTTAGCTAAGGCCAAGGAGTATTGTATAGGATTCTTAACTTCTTAATACTTCAATTCTCTACATATGCTTTTTGTGACCATCAGATGAAGGTACATGATTTCTTTTTTTGTATGCGCGTGTCAAAGCACGAAACCGTGCCCAAGAATGCAAGGCTGGGGGTCAACCAGTATCTAGCGAGCTCCTTCAGATGGACAGGCGAGGTCTGTCGTATCTAGCCTTATCCCGATATAACGGCGCTGTCGGGATCGGTCCACTTTCCGTCTTACTCGTGGGACCAAGTTAAAAATAAAAATTAAGGTGTCATTCAAACAAAGAACCCAACAGTTACAATCTGGTGTTACTGATCATAGCGCTCCACCAAGTGGTAAAATTGCAGCCACCGAATCATTTGCAAAGCAATTGCCCACTGACCTAAATGAGCGGCACAAAATGTCCAAAATAATACCGATAATATCACCAAAGCGTCAACCAGTCTAACTTTGTGTGCTCAGAAGTTAAGTAAGTCCCGACCCTCTTCATCAAATACCTCAATACGACCCTGGTCCAAGCTGAAATTTGCCACACTAATGCCATCAAATAGTTACACGACCAAGTTAAAAATAAAAATGAATAAAAAACCAAAAAAAAATAATAAAATCCAGTCAGGAGACCCTAGTGGGAAGTGAGGATCTTGAGAGGAGTTCCACTCAAAGCGCACTCCCCGAACGACCAATACCCTCCACATCTGCGACGCAGGACACTCCACTCATTGCCAAAAAAAAACACGCAGTTAACACCCGCAAATTGGCTAGCAACCGCAGAAAAAACACGTGCCAGAAGGCCATCTCATTCTGCGTAATATTACCAAGAATGAAGAGGCCAGCACAGCTTCTACGGGGGAAATAGCTGGAAAAATCAAATACCAACGGATTGTTGATGAGTACATCAACTTCCGTAAGGCACAACAACCACAACCACGTAGAAATTAAGTGCAACCGCTCCCAAGAGGTTGTCAAGTCCGACTCCCAACGGAGCAAGGTTGCAAACTGTCTACCAATAAACCCGGCGACCCAGCGGTGCCCCACACAACACGAACTGCAAGCGAGATTGTCAGAGACGACCTACAAGTCGCACTGGTAAACGAGATCTCTTCCAGCGGCAAGGCAGTGGCTGCCGCGTGGGGTGCCATAGAGGTCAAGCTATCCGAGATGGTAATGGACCATCTCATAAATAACCAGGGAGGACCGCTCCCCTGCTTTGATTCAACTCAAATCATCACAGGGTACAGGGTCATCAAGTGCAAGGACGCTTTCTCTAATTCTTAAGAGGCTGCGTACACAAGATCCGTGACGCATGGGACGGCTTGAGACACAAGCCGATCCTAGCCAGAGAGATTCCGAGTAGACCTAGAATCCGTACTTGGTTTCCAAATATGGCCATCGACAGTGAAAAGATACTTAGTTGTCTCAAACTACATAACCCGATGGTTCCCACGGATGACTGGAAAGTCATCAAGGCTGAGGAACCACACAATAATATCCTTTCTTTTCTCATGCTGATCACTGAAGACAGCGCCGTCTCTGTTAAGCAAATTTCGTTTTGGTATTAGACGTGCCAAAGTCAAAATTTTCAGATCCTCAGGAAGTCGACAACGCCAACAAATTGTTGGAGGACATGTGGATCGAGACCACCCAATCCACCATCCAATCCACGGATCAAACTCATAACTCAATCAATGCTGAAAGTCGTACAGATTAATCTGCATCACTCGATTTGTGCTACAGACATTCTGATGGTCTTTCTGAAAGAGGAAGACATCAACATCAGCATTATACAAGAACATTGGGTTAATGGCCCTAATATAAAGGGCCTTAATAATAACCAATACAATCTGTACTACAAAAGTAATACCATCAGCCATGGTAAGCCTAGAACCTGCATTCTAGCTGAAAAAAAAACATATTAAAGCTTTTATATGTCCAAATTTTAGCTCGTCTGATCTAACAGTCGCTAGAATAGAGCGGACCTTCTCATAGCATCCATCTACATGGCACCCGACCGACAAGGTCCGCCGGAAGAAGTGCATGAAACGATAACCACTATGTCTACATCAAACACCAATCTGCTGATGGGCCGCAATGCCAATGCCAAACATACGGTATGGGGCAGCTCGGGAAACAACGAACGCAGTGAGTTTTTGTTTGATTATATTATTGAAGACAACCTCTCGATTTGTAACAAAGGTAACACCCCGACATTTATTTTTCCGCGTACGAATAATTTTAACGGTTAGGAAGATGCAATCTAGCGCCTGGGAAAGCATAACATCCATTATTACCGAGGAAAAGATTTCCTGGGCTTTAAATAGATTCGATCCTTATATGATAAATTGCCGAGTCGGGATGGCATTCTGCCCATTATGCTACAAAAGTCGCAAGACCTAGCAATTCCATGGTTAACACCAATTTTCAGGAGCTGTTTATTAAATAACCATGTACCCCAATCATGGAGACCAGTGACAGTGGTTCTGATTCCAGAGGCAGATAGACGCGGTCATGAAAACTCGACAGATTTTAGACCAATCAGTCTAACGTACTTTGCACGGAAGACTCTCGAGCGACTTCTAGACAACCATCTGCGGAATATAAAAGAAGAAAGATCCCTCTCCAAATCGCAGCATGCATACCTCAAAGGAAGATCGACAGAGACCTTCACGAGGTAGTGCGAACTGTTGAAAAATCTATACACTTTAGCTACTTTTCTAGACATTGAAAGAGCTTTTAATAATGTATACACTGAAGCAATTCTAGAGTCGTTGGATTGCATTTATGCTTAGCACTAAAATTATTCAGGCAACACTAGGTAACAGCAATATAACCAAATTTGCCAGCAGGGGAACATCTCAAGGAGGAGTTATTTCACCCCTACTATGGATTATAGTCATGAATAAAATCTTTGCAGCATTAGACAGAGAAAGAATTAAGGTAGTTGGGTATGCGGACGACATGGTAATATTAGTGCCAGGAATGTTCCCCTCTGTGATAAGCGAGATCATGGAAAATGCTTTGAGTAAGGTAACCAACTGGGCCAAAAAGTGTGGTCTTGGCATTAAACCAAAATTGACCCTACACAGCCGTGGCACAACCGATTCTTACATATGGGTCAATAGTATGGTGGCCGGCTCTAAAAAAGGCCTATAATATTACAAAACTTAATAAGGTACAAAGATCAGCATGCATTAGCGCGATCAGACTCAGAGAGTCTGGGTGCTGGACTGCGAAACCCTACGGGCATAGTAATATACTGAACTACCGAGAGAACTCGTATCGCCCCCAACAGATTACATTATCCCCAAAAAGAATTTACCAAGCGTTTCGACATACAATCAGAATGGCAAGATGGGCAAGTGAATAAGGATTTTGACGTAACAATATACAAAGACGGTTCAAAGATGAACTGCGGTGTTGGTGCAGGTGTGTTTTCCAAATCCTTAAACATCTGAAAATCCTATAGGTTTCCAGATAAGGCCAGTGCTATCCGCGAAGCCTGTCGTCAGATCAAATTACACACAAATAAAACGCCAAGGCAAAACCTTGCCATACTCATTGATAGCCAAGCTGCTATCAAAGCCATCGTTTCGGCCACTATATCCTCTAAACTAGTGTTAGAATGCTGAAATCAGCTTGCCTCGCTAGATGGACAATTAAAAAAAAAAACCTGATCTGGGTTCCAGGATATACTAACGTTTGCGGAAACGAACTTGCTGATGAACTTGGCAGGCAAGGCTCAGACCTCCACCGCTCACTTGCGGAATCAGTCGACGTGGCGGTTAAGTTTAATCTCCTCAATATTCCTTAAAAAAGCCAACCGCAGATGGGCTAGGCTAACAAACTGTGTCATCCAGATGTGGCCAGGCTACGACCAACAAAATTAAAACAACCGACTTCATAAATAGAACGCGTAAAGACGTCGCCAAATTAACAGCGATCACTACGGGTCACTAGCCTATAGGAGACCACGCAGTCAAACTAGGTATCCCACATAACACACACTGTCGCAGTTGCAATGTCACAACTGAAAGAGAAACTCTTATCCACTATTTATGTGCCTATCAGGCACTAACTAGGGCCAGACAACGAGCATTAGAAAAACCCTTCTTAAATACCCTAGAGGAAGTCTCAGAGAAAAACATCTAAAAACTTACTAATTTTTGAATCTAGAGATCTAGAGACTCCTCGCTAACACACCGTAACCCCTAGGTTTCATGAGTTGTGGTAACAAAACAAAACGGCACCTAGTGCTAATTGGATTCTTAAAGAACTGCCACTCTTACTTACTTACCTGCCTAGTAACATAGAAAAATAATAACGGTAGAATCTCAAAAGTATTATATGTATATATTTTTTTATAATCTGCGCGCGCCGAAGGGGATATGTATACTCTTAAACTGTTACAGGGCACGGGCGTCGAGGAAAAAGGGGAAGAGGAACATAGGAGGAGTCTATGCACGTTGGCTTTGAATGTTTGAAGGTTGTAGTGATGGGGAAATACAGAGCCTGGTAGATCATTCCACATTCGTGTTGTTCGGCTTATAAATGAATCCCTATATTTGACAGTACGACCGAAGTTTGGCTTTAGGGTAAACTGATGTGCATTCGCAGCATGTCGCGGGTGAAATTTTGAAGGGGAGGAATGCAACTGCCTTTTTCTCTGGAGCATTTTTTTATAAAAAAAAAACGAAAAAACAGGGAGAGACAGGAGACATTTCGAGGATTTGTGATCGGCATCAAAAGCTATGTCGATCTAGCCATGTCCGCCCGCCTGTCTGTATGCCATCACTTTTTGGGTCTTAAATTTTGAGCTAGGAAAGTGAAATTTTTGTATATAAGCTTTCTAGAATCCGAAGCAGAACTAGTGTAAACGTTTTTGAAATCTGCCCACAAATACACACCACTTTTTTCTTAATATGAACCTTGCTTGGTGTATGACCTTAATTTGTGGGCTTATACTCGTACATATTGTATATATGTTTATTGCAATCCGCAAATGTTTTCGTTCACTGAACTCCTGGCTTTTTGGATTGCGATGGGTTTATTCCAGCATTGTTGTAATGGAATATTGACTCGTATGGAATAATTGGACTAGCTACTTGAGGATGTTAATTAGAAGTAAAGGATTATCAAATCATTGGAGATTTGCTTGCAAATACTAGCATATCTAGACTGATTGTTTAGTTTTAGTGGGTACTCGAGAATACGTACTTAAGAAATAGCATTGCCTAGTATTTATTTACATTTTTTGTCATGATTAACACCATGGAGGAAAGTGTGTACATAGCCGCAGGGCCTGTAGTCCGAGCAGGACTCTATTCACATTTTGCTTCAATTTCTTTTCTGAAATGCTCCTTCATATTTTAAATGTATTTTTCTTTTACTTTTCTGGGACTAAGAAACTACTTGTATTTGAAATTGAATACTCAAAGATTTTGATAATTGTATTCACCAATGTACTTCGGGTAATTAATGTAGGTGGAATTCTCTTGATTATTCCTATCTGGGGTCTATACGAGTAGTAGTAGACGTAATTTTCATTCCAACTTTCAAAAAGAACAGTAGATGACTAGAGATTTAGTTAAGCGTAGCTTCGTACTACTCCACGATATGTATTATACAATGAACTTACTAATGTCTAGCCTTTTGTAACTTTTGACTCTTCATAAATCGTAATGCTGAAGGACATATCATGTTTATAACGTTTAAAATCCTACTTTCTCTAAAATTAGAAAGCTTTTTGTTTGCTTTTTGTAGACGAAAATAAAGTATTGTACATAGACCACCATTTTTTATCAAATTCAGATTAATTGCACAAGAATACGAAATGCAAGTTTATTATTGTGTATCACAAATTGCTTGACTGGCCATGAAGCTAGAAGCTTTACCTGTACAACATATTTCGTTTCTCACACATTTGAATTGGAAATATGGATGCATTTTTATGTTAGTGCATTTACATATTGTGTATAATACAAAAAGCTTACAGTTCCATTGAATTTGAAATACTTCTGAAAACAATAGCATGGTAGATTGGTTTGATTTAAAAGAGCTTAACATATGAATGACCTTGAACGTTATTCAAAATTTCAAACGTTTTAGGTAACTGCTAATGCAATGTGTTGATTAAAATGATATTTGGTTTGAATGCATTATTTTCTTAGTTTAGAAAACCGGAGTATTTTGTAAAAACTGGTAATACATAGCTGGCCTCAATAATTTTAAGGCTAGAACGCCAAATCGCGAAAGATAGCTTCAAACAGCTCCTCAACAAAACTCACAGGCAATGTTCTACATATGACGTTGAATTGCAACCTGTATTGCGTGAAATTTCTTTCAGCCACAATAACGGAATTATAAAGAGCTAAAAGTTCACTATAGATATAACATTCACATTGTGGTGAAACATTGAAAAGACGTGAAAAGTTCGACTCTTCAGCCTTTTATCGAATTTGAGGAGGCCTATGCTAGCAATTATGGACATGAGCTATACTGAACCGTGTTTAGTTTCAGAATCGCTGCCACAGTGCCCGTTTGCAGACGATGAGGAATTCTCACCAAGACTTTTGATGTCAAAAATCTTCTTAAACAAGACGGTGTGTTTCTATGTGATTTCTTTAGCATCATTCTTGAACATGTTTACAATTAACAAGCAAATTCTTGCATATGCCGATGATACTAACATTGTTTGAAAAACACAGCAGTCAATGGTGCATTCTAGATAATTGAGTCATGTTAGGCTTGGGAAATACGACTAGCCAATGAAAACAAATATACTCATAATACCGTCAACAGGAAGGTACATCAGCCAAAAACCAGCTCGAAAAGAACGTCTCAATACCAGGTTGTAGTAAATTCTAAAAAAGACACTAGTGCGAAGTTCAAGCTAAATTTTTATCATGTCGATCGTCATTTCTCTGAACGGTTATTCTTTTCTATATAATTTGCGCGCATCAAAGGGGATATGAATACCCTTATATTTCATAATCACGATCAAGTTGCATTTACAGCCATATACCCTACTGCCAGTGTTATGCCTTCGGAGTAGGGTTGACTAAGCTTTCGCAATTGATCGACTTTTTGTGATAATTTCATGCGAAATAAATACATACAGTGCTCCACAAAAGTATTCGTAATTTGTGTATACTCACCTCCTAATCCAAATAACTCAAATTATGGACCACCCATTTCAACTTTTCTTATTAATTATTTATTATTAATTCATTCTTGATATATTAATAGAAAAAAACTCAACTAAAAAAAATAACCTACATATTCTATTCGACAAAAGTATTCGGAAATTGAAATTTCTTCTTGACGAAGTACATCATCAGTAGCCAATTAGTATCTTGTTGGATATCCGCACTGTTTTATCACTTCCTTAAGCCAATTAGTGATGGATAGCACAAGTTTTTTTGTTCTGTCCGGTGAAATTCGATCCCATTCTTCTTGAAGTGCATTTTTTAAGTCATTTTTGGTTCTAAGATCTCTTAATCTGCCTCTCCAAATCTGCCCAAAGGTGTTCTATGGGATTAAGATCCGGTGACTGAGGAGTTAGTTTGGCATATTGTACCTGTATAATAGCCACAACCGAGTATTAAGAGCATTGTGCTTCGGATCATTGTCTTGTTGAAACACATAACGATCAGGAAGCTGAAGCTTTTCAACACTGTTTCTTATGTTCTCTTTTAGGCTGCCTATGTACAGGTACTTTCGGGATGATTTAAATAAATTTTGGAAAATTCTTGACGTTTTTTGAGATTTATGCTGGAGATAAATGGTTTCTGTCTAGCGACTCTGTTTTTGTATCCACTCTTGTGTAGAATTCGGCGTACAGTTTCGGCACTAACATTAGATCCACTAGCTTCGGCTAAGTCTGCAACTATAGTAGGCGCACTAATTTGTGGATTTTGTTTCACTTTGCGAATTATTTGCCGCTTTTCGATAGTTGAAAGTTTTTCTGGTCTACCTTTTCTTGGAATATTTTCCAGACCACCTCTATCAGTACACCTCTTTATTATAGATTGCACAGTTGAAACACTTCTATGAACTGTATTTGAGATATCTTTCAGAGTCATTCCATTTTCGAGAAGATTTAATATTAATGTTCTTTCTTCAACAGTCGGTTCATTTGTTTTACGCCCCTTGCTTTCGTTTACTACACACATAATTATTATAATAAAACACTAACTAATTAGAATTTACGAAGCAAATGATCATACAAGTGATACAAATACGAAAAAAAAACGGTTTCTCCGAAAGGGATGCGGCCCTGTAACTTCGTTCGTTGAAATAACTTATATATTATTTTTTTTGGGAAAATGGGGACGGTGAAGTCGTAATAACGAATCGAAAAGAAAAAGTTCAGTAGTGAATGTAATACTTAAGATATTTAATCAGTTAAGCGAAAGAAAACAAATTACGAATACTTATGTGGAGCACTGTAATTATTGACATCAGGATTTGAACTGTAAACCCACAGCGTGTCAAGCGATGGTGTTACCGCTACACCACAGCCACCCTGAATTGAGTGAGTATAAAGCCAACAACACTGTACGGTTGAATGGTTCGAAAGAAAATGTTGGTCCATTTTCAATTGCGCAGAGCCAAAGGGTAGAATTAATGTGTGTGAGTATGTATACTAAGCGTAGGTATTTTAAAAATTCATAATTTTAGATTTTTTTTCCAATCTTTTTTTTTGCAGATAGAGTATACATTGCTATTTCATATCATAGAGCGCTGAACGATTCCACGTGCGGTCGATAATTAGGTAAAAAACAGATAATTCAATTATGTCAAAAATTGCTCCCCATAGATTACATAAGTAGTTTATTGATGGCCCGTTCAGTGCTCGAAATAAAAAACGTAGAATGTCAGGCTCATTTTCACCTTAACGGCTATGTAATTTTTTTTTTTTTAATAATTTGCACGCGCGAAAAGGGTTATGAATACCCTTATACTAATTTTAGGACAAGGGCGTTTTGAGGAAAGGGGAAGAGACAGAGAAAAAGACAGATTGGTGTAGTTGGTTTGAAACTCAGCTGGTATTAAATTTCAGTGAACTCCAAGGGTGGCTGTCCAGATAACTGGGGAGCTTGTTTGTTTTTGCTTTTGTCATTGCCCATGATTCACAGTATTTTTTTCCGTTCTCCTGATGGCATCATCACAATCAAGTTGCATTTTAGCCATATGACCGCCCTACTGCCAGTACAGTAGTGTTGACAGAAGCTTTTGCAATTGATCGACTTTTTATTTATTTCATGCGAAATAAATAGATGATTATTGACAAGCATGACAAGCGATGATGTTACCACTACACCACGGCCACCCAAACAAATAAACAAAATATGCAATCTTGGGGTGCACAAAGTTCAGGAATGAAAAATGCATTTATAAGGAGTGATTGCGGCCGAAAACGTGATTGGTGAATACTTCTTTGAGAATGAAAAATGGGTATGCGAAATATGTTACTGACGATGCATACAGAGCTACAACTACACCGGTCGGTAAGACGGCGTATGGAATTCTGCGACAAGTGTTTCAAGTCGATTGGTCTGCTAATTTTCCGGATTTAACAGTTCCAGATTAGTTCTTATTTGCTCGTGTTCGCAACTATTTTGGTATGCAAGAATAGAAGTAGGTACCTAAGTGTCGATATAGAGGCTTTTTGCTAAGGTTCAGGTCTTCCGTGGTCTGTGAAGTAAACTCAATAACTAAATAAACAGCAATATTTCTACTTGATTTAACATTGTCATAGCGGTGGATTAGCAGCAGGAAGTTGAAATGCTGATGCGCTACCCTCTAGTAGCACTTCATAGATTCAATGAACAACGTTTCATATCTTGTTGGAGATTCGACTTTGAGTTAATTTCTGCTCAACTAAACTGCCTAACGGCTGAAATACATCTGGAGTCTTGTGCGATGTAAGAATGCCGTTCGAGTAAAGGGAACATATTTAAAACAGCAGTCAGACCTGACATGATATACACTTACCTGGGTGCTGGCCAGGAAAAATTAAGCCTACACTTAACCGAAATGAAGATGCTGCACTGGATACGTGGTTAGACTATGCTTGACAAAGTACTCAACCAACATATTCGTGGCACTTTTAGAGCAAAGCTAATCAGTAGAAAAACCGCAGAAAGTCGTAACGGTATGGAAATAACATCTACACAGAGACGCAGATTCCATACCTCACGGATGATGCTCAAAAACGCCATTAAGAATACACAAGCTAATAACACGACAACCCAGGATAATTAGAACTTGCGACTTCGTAGTTGGAGACCCGACACCAAATAATATCTTACCTAGCCTTAAGGGGAACATAGCGGAATATACTTACTCTCATGTGTAATGAACTTACCACAACCTATCTCAACCACAACGAGTCTGGGCATACAACGACCCACCACATGGGACGATTAACAGCGTACACCACACAAAGTGATGACGTCGCATGTATGCAAGCAATAGAGTAAAACCAAAATATAGTACAATACAATGACCTGATATGTACTACGGCTATTTCACTAAAGTGTCGTAAGCGTCATTACTGATATTAGACTTCATGGCCTAAATTTTAATTATTGGTAATAATAAAAATAGCAACGCTAGACATACATACAACGCTAGGTATGAGTTGAGGTTCTAATATACATTATCAATCGAAATACCATATACTATTTGACTAATATTATTTTATTTTCCAAATGCTTATTTGAAATGTAATAACATATGTATATCGTGCCCCTTCTCCTTCCATAGGAACTATTTCGTAGATTTTTAAGAATTCTATTAACAAATTTATTTATAGGAAGGAATAATGGGTGTATCTGCTACCATTTTTTCTACTCACATCTTCAAAGTGTAATTTCGACACCTCAGTCTACTTCAACATCGTATGCAGCTTTAATTATTCAAGAAACATACATACAAATTGAGTAAAGTCAGTTGAACCATATGATTAAGCAATGAAGCAATGTAAATTAAGAACAAAATACAAAGATTTATTTTATTATTATTTCTAAGGTGTTTGTCTCTATTTAAAATGTGCAACTTTAAGCAAATTTATACAAAACTACCTTATTTATTCAGAAAATAAACAGTAAAAGGAAATTAATACCTCAATCTAATATCACATTCCATATAAACAAATAAAATGCAAATATACTCGTACATACAAATGCGGTCATTCAGTACAACGACTTCGAATGTATAAATGTATCTTTTCTCTTACATTTCAAGTGAACGGATTTCCACAATTTATTGATCTTAACTTCTCAGATTTAGGTTAAAATTTGAATTATAAACTATTAAGCTTCTAATGAATACATCATAAAATGCGCATAATATTTGCAGCATTTAGCAAGAGCCGTTGTAAATATTAGAAATGAGTGATTGTATAATCATGTCTGATATGCAAATGTATGAATGAACCAAGATTTGATTGGAATTTCAAAGTGAATCCAATGATCTAGCACGAACGAAGAGAACCATGCTATTGAAGTAGGTTATGAGTTTATTTGGTTTCATTGAACAATAGCTGTAAATGAAATAATCTTAAGAAACAAAAAGGGGGAAATGATTTCAAAACAGAAATAACAAAAGCCATACATACTCCTAGTGCACAATAACGTTTCGAATTATGAATTGGTATTGGTCGTATACGTTGAGATAACAAATGGTATTAATATACTGATATATCATACTTGTACACCTTTCTTTTGGTTGGCCTTACAACTTGTCTTTTATTTCTCTTCTTTTAATAAGTGATCTGTTTATGTATTATGTATGTATGTACGAGTATGTTTATATAACTCCTCATTCTGTGGAATATAAGACAGAAATGATTGATGTTGTTAGCCTTTGAAAACAGAAGAACAATGCGCTTTTGTTAAACTCAAAGATGTAATTTTGTAACGTGAGAACAGAACTTTGGACAAATATGGATTTAAAATAGGCCATTTTTTAAGTTTTTGTTTACCTACAAACACCATCTCACTTGCTTAAAAACACTTTCTTTTTTCTGATTCCATCTCACTTTTATGGCGGATTAAGAAAATTGGATTATGCATTTCGAAAGAGGCATTCTACAATAATAACGCAAAAAGATTTTTAGTTTATATGGAGTACCACTGATTTCATGATGTACACTACACACTGAATATATGTACATTGGGTGAATCACTTTTTCACACTTCCGCGTGCCGTAGTAGAGGTCTTCACGGCAATTGAAGTCCAGGCGAAACTAGATGGCTTTGAGGCTGATGAGGACAATATTAAATTTGTTGGCAATAAACAAAGAAATATCTGTCCACCGTCTAGGAAAAAAGGTCACTATTGCGAACTCCAATTTCAAAGTATTTAGTTAAGAAGTTCATGTACCTCGGAGTGTACAAGACACCCAAAATTCTGCGTTAATACCATTTAAGCACATTCTTATTATGCGCAATACGTGGGATATACTGGATTCAAGGATATATCTTATAGGTGTTCTTAATCGTCCGAGGACTGACCCTCTTATTATGTAATGTTTAACAAGTAGTACCCTTATCTAAATTGGTTATCTCACCTACGATTATAATAACAGCTAACTTTTATTCGAGAAGTCGCCCTGCTTTCACATCGAAAGGACCAAACATTACGAAAAAGGTGTTGTGTTTTAGTGGGTTTCAACATCAGTCCAACAATAACCACCGCTTCCAGGAAAAGATTTCCACTCCATTTGGGACCCATTCAGCTGGCACGAGTTAAAATTAACCAACAGTTAACAGTTTTTGTAGCATTTAGTGTCATCAAGAGGCCCTGAAATTGCATATTTATTGTATGTACATACGATTGAAAGAAGTAGTTAAGTCCACTGAGCAAAGTTTGTCACCGTCCCATCTCTCGCGAACGTTTGACAAATACGAGTATCCGAGAATAAAACTGTCATGAAAAATCTTTTTAATTATGTATTTCGAAAATGGCAATAATAAGTCTCTTCCACTTCCCTGTTAGCATCTATTTTGCAATCGAAAGAAGTATTTATGTGACGGAAGTTCTGTCATACATATGTTCATACAAAATAATTCTCGTGCACGGGGTCTATTTTCTCATTTGGGGGGATGTGGAGGATAAGGAACTTCTAACGCAAAATTTGTTTCGTGAGCTTTTGTTTAAATACTATAATACATTCCGCACATATGTACATCTAAATAAGGTTTTATTTATATCATAATTTACTTCACGATTCGCTTGAAGACGAGGATGACTATTGGCAGAGTCCCACAGGCAATAGAACTTTAATGTTCATATGCATTTAGTGTTGCCGGTACCATATTTCTTCTTTAAACTATTGCTGAGATTACATTTTTCATTACGCACCGTTCTTCCATTCCGATCTGGTGGGGATATCCATAGCGAAAACTTTCCTAAAGATGAGATGAGGTAGTCAGTTGGAATCGTAACCAGTTCTCATGGTAATGAGAACAATAAAAAAAATAATAATATCTTATATATTATATTTTCATATCCACCTCGGCTTCTTTAATTTTATATATATACTTTATTCAGTGCGCTCCACCAGCCTTGTGATTCATATATAAGAATTTAACGTACTTTGGACTTGTTTCTTACTTCTTAGCCTGATAAATATACCATTAATGTTTATGATATCAGCTAAATTCTAGTACTCCGACCACCCAGTTAGTATACTCCGACCCAGTTAAAGAAAAAACTCCTAAAAGAAAAGATAAAGCCAATGGGAGCGGCCTTAATAGCTTTTTTATAAGTTTTAACTGGTCTCTATGCTTCCTCGATAGTGGCGTGGATGCCGCTGCTGATATGATCACTGGCACTACCCTCTTAGGTATGAATGACTTTATTTGCCCATCCTCCCCATGGTTTTGAAGAGGTATTGCTCTAAACTGGCATAACCTCTGCGTAAGCTTTTCTGTCTACCCCTTTCCCTGTTCAATTACCGACCCATTGCACTTACATCCCTTCTTTCCAAGGTCATGATAAAGCTGATAAATCATCAGGTTAAGAAATATCTCGATTCATGAAAACTCCTTAACGATAGGCAGTATGATTTTCCCACTGGTGATTTGATGGCATAACTCACCGAGAAGTGGAACCTTCTTCAGTGGATTAGAAATTACCTTTCGGGGCGTTCAATAATTGCTTCAAGTCCTCAATTCACCAAATAAATGCTGGAGTTCCCCGAGGCTCTGTTTTATCTCCTACTATTTTTCTTATTTTTATAAATGATCTCTTGCCTCCAACTTCTAATCCAATCCATTCCTTCGCTGATGACAGTACCCTCAGTTTTTCATACTCCTTCCCTAACTCACGTCCTTGCTCTTCGGGCGTAGAAGGGGGACGGCAAAGCATGTTAAACACATTAAATTCCGACCTGGACAGCATAATTAAATGGGGTTCAACCAACAGAGTGGAATTTAATGCTTCTAAAACACAATGCTGTCTTCTCTCTCTCAAGCGAAACCATTATCCATGGATGGTGCTTGCATCATTGAAACCGAAAGACTTGCCATTCTCGGTATGTGTATTAATATCCATCTTCGATGGAACGATCACATATTCGAAGTCGCCAAAAATGCTGCAAAATGTCTAGGATTCCTTAAGCGGTGCAAGAAATATTTTATCCTGTTTGATCTGGCCTCAATTTATAAGGCATTCATCCGCCCTAAGCTGGAATATAACGCCCATATCTGGTCTGGTGCACCCAAGACCGTTCTGCTAATTTGTCTCCGCAGATAACGAACGAAGTTATTGAAAGATATTGAAGAAGATTAAATAAAACTCTTTGGAAGAATGAAGAGAAAAAAAAATACATTCTTGTCAATTATGAATTGATGAATGGTTTTAAAAAAAATTTATACTGCACGCCTGGATCGCTCGCACTTAGATTTCAAATTTAATTAAAAACGCTAAAATGATTTTTTTTAAAATCCGTTGAAAATAAAAAAAAAATATTTTCACAATTTTCCAAAACTTTTTTAAGCCATAATGTCATTGTCATTGCTTATATATTGAATTCGAATGAAATCGGTTGAGTCATAGCCGAGAAATAGCTAATTTTCCAAAACCAGCCAATAGGTAAAGTAAATACTGTTATTTGCATTTTGCCAAAAACTTGACACGCGTTGCTGCACCTAACAAAAAGAAATACATGTTTTTTTATGGCAACCCGCTGGACCGATTTTGAACAAATTTCACAGAAACACTCGGGCCAATACCGAAGATTGCCTGAAAATTTGAGCTCAATCGGGTTGGTGGTTTCGGAGTCCATAGCATACATACAAACATAGGTACATTGAGTTTTATATATATATACATAGATGTCCACCATAGTTTAAGTAAAAAAATTTAATAAAATCGTGAGAGTCGTTTTCGAGAAAATATAGTACATTTTATTTTACAGTTAATTTCGGGGTTATAATGGAAATTCTGACTTCGCCTCTAACTGTAACTTAAATCCCAGATATAAAATTAGTTTGAACGAAATTCCTCCAGTCGTTTATGTCATACGTAGGGAGTGATATACAGACAGAACTAAAATAAATTCCCCGTATTGAGTTTCTCTCAAAACCTCGAAATCGAGTATTGTTACCCTTTTAAGTGGAAGTCAAAATCGACTTTTTGGATTGGTAACCAGAGCGCCCGCGCTTAATTAGTTGAACTTTCACAAAAAAAAACTTCAGAAATGCTGATGAACTCTGGGATGGAGTAAAGTTTGCTTGGTATTCTATCCCGCGGGATAACTGTCAAAAGCTTGTTGATAGTCTGAGGTGGATATGTCATGCTATAATTGAAAATTCCGGCTACAGCACAAAATATTAGGAGTTATCATAAATATAAAAATAGCGTTTTGTCCAACATTGTTCTATAATATAAATATATGTATGTTCGTACTTCTTTTAATTTTAATGCTCCTATAATTACCTTTCAATATTCCATTAAATTTTGAAATTAATGAAATTAAAGAAATTGTGTCCATGGCTGTAGATTATTTCAAGCCTTGTCTATTCCGGATGTCTGCCGATATTGTTAGCAAAACCTTATGCAGCTCGACAAGAATTCGGTTTTCTTAGTCTTAACATGCATGAACTCAATGATCTCGACTTCATTAGGGGTGCAATCACAATATTGTAGCTCATCCTGACATTAGTGTATACATTTATTGACAACGCGGTAGGAATGTCCTTCATGCTAATTTTTAAGCTATTCTCATCCGAACCATCCAATACCTTCACCAGGTGTTGACGCAAACTATTGTGATTCCAAACAGAAACTTCTTCGGATTGTTACGACGTACTTCTCCTATCTCCATGTGATATACGAGTAGTGTCCATATGGGTCGTTCCGAGGCATGTTATGCAATGCACACCTGATAATAGTTTGAGGGTACAGATTTTCAGCGGTCAAAATAAAAAAATGGCCTTTAATTCAGGGATCTTTTTCATTACTGGCAATTTCATGCACTGTCCCCATTAGCCCAAAGCTTCAAAAGAATGGGTCGACTAGACCCACATGAAACATAAAATTGGAAGAGGAATCACATCAATTAACAAACAAAAGAAGGTCACACAAAAAATTAAGAGATTCAGTATGGCATTAAGGTCCAATGAATTTCAAGTTTGCTATAGTCAGTTAAATTTATATTTAATTTTTCTTTTAAGGCAATTATCATCTATTTTCTCAACACAACCTCCCATACTACAATCGTAGATGGCAGCTCCAATTAGCGAGCCATACAGATATCAATGCTAAGGAGTCAATTCAGTTTGCTGTATGCACAGTACCATTTTCTTTTCTAATTGATCCAAGCAACTGCTTCTTTCAAATCCAACATAAAACCAATTCAATGTCAGACCTTAAACGAGTTAACCCAAAATTAAAGTCCATACCGCCACCCGGGAGTTCCTAAACCCAAATGTCATCTATCTTACGGCATATGCGCACATAATTGTAATTATAATTTCTCTTTTCTGTCCACGCTGGTTGTGGTAACTATAGACCGTCGTCTGTTTGGCAAATGGTCCAAAAAAGAAAACCGCGAATTTACAACTATTACAGCTCGTTACAGAGCACATTATTTCCTCATTACTATCCAGTCTCGGGTTGGTTGGAATTAAAGACTACTTCTCCTCATAAATTCTTAGCAAAATAAACCGTCCCAAGCAGCCCAAAAAAAAAGTTAAATGACCAGTAGCCTCCCGTCTCGACTTACCTAACTGGTTGTTTAGTTGCTCTGGGCATCAACAAGAAAAACACACTCGTACATTTGCGCAATTGAGATATGTAACACTCCCTGCCTGCACGGCGAAAAGAAGACGGAAGCTCTTGGCATCTAATACCTCATATATTTCAAGGTTGATCACGCGAATTAGTGAGAAATTGAATTATTGATTACAAAGTTAGCGCGCAGCACACGCTCGGGCGCACCCTGGAATGGCAGGGTCCATTTTAAACCGATTATTAATTAAGCAACATACAAACATGAAGCGTATGTAATTCCATATAGACAAATAGATATATGATGAGGTATCCGCTGGAGGATTATGTTGTTTGCCCTCTCTCGTTCTGCAGCAAAGTAGAGTTAGAAAACTGCACTAATATATGACAAACAGAGTATACTTCACTTGGCATGAATACGGGGATTAATTATTTTTTGTTGTTTCAAATAGGTTGAATGGAGCATTAAAATATAAATTTTCAATTCTTAATTAAGTAGTTCAGTCCTTTGCTAAACAAAAATTATATAAGTATGGATCAGCAGTATACCTCTCTGTTCTAACTACGAGTAAATTAAGTTCTAAATTAAGTAGGTGAAATGTTTTAAGTTATCTAGATACCCACTCGTTTTTCGCCACTAATCTTGATGAAAACTATTTTCTTTCAGATGCTTAGAGGGTATTCGACACTCATAAATTCGGTATTTGTCCAAAGCGTTAGCATTTTTCTTAACCCCCTGCTGATAGAAGCAAATCAGTGGAGAACTCATTTCAGCAAAGTGTTAGCTAAGATAGTCCAGTCACTAAATTTACAACTTCATCTGAACTTCGGACTATCGCCCTGACGGGGTTGGATTGTTGGGTTTGGAAAATGAACTAGCGTTTGCTAACGACGTTATTCTTTAGGCAAGTGACTCGAAAATACAGGACTTTCAAAGCGAGCGTCAAAATAATTTTAATAAGCTTCAGGAATTTTGATCATAATGGGCTCAGGATTAATCATAGAAAATGTGACACCATACTGTTCCGCACCCCCAATAAGATGCGGTAATTCGGATTTGAGATGAAACTACAAAAACCTGCAAATCACGAGTTTTAATGGCCATCGTATCGAGTCAAAGACTGTTGTGAAGTATCTAGATGCTCATTTGGACAAGTTTTTGTACTATAATAAGTACATAAATACGCAGTTGCAAAAGACGAGAGTGTCGTCCGATAACCCTTTTCTATTCCAACTATCTAAGATCCGATGTGAAGGTCATATGTTACTAAGCTTTCGTTCGTCCAATTTTGACTTATGCGAGTCCAGTATGGTGAAACATAAACCCCTTGTATATGGAAAAGCTTCGGATATTTGAAGCATACACCCCAGAACAATAGGTAACTTGCAAATAATTTTTTTTCGGTTCGGGGAAGCCAGAAGTTGATATTGATGATTATACTAGTACTATACTAGAATATAGTCCGAGGCTGATGTAAAAATACTATTTTTAAAATAATTGAAACCCATCTCTATTCTCTTCTGGAGGGGGCCTCAAGCAAACGGATAGAAATCGAATATGTAACTACGGTACTAGTCTTTGGCAAGAGGTTGATTGCTTGATTTTCCGACAGAAACTACTGAACAAGTCAGCTAGTCATAAGTTAAGAAGACGTTTGCTCCCACACTGACGGCTAACACCTAAGAAGAATAAACTGTTCCAATTCAAACCGAAATCAAAGACAATACTCGAGCTGCCGAAAAAAAGATCGGCAATGTCATCATTGACAGATGGAATCTGTAGTCAGCTGAGGTTATTTACAGAGGTACATAAAGGAATAATACCAGTCCCCACGTAGGCTGTTGAATATAATGCCACACAAAAGAGCAAATGAGATTGAAAAAGGCAGAAGGTCTCATGGTAGTCGACGATGATTATTGTAGGCATGGGAGATCTGTCACCCGCATGACCTGCTCTAGCTAACAGAAGATTGAAAACACTGGGCAGTAGCTTCTTAGATAGAAAACCTGCGTACCATTGGACTTAGAGACACTCAGAGATTTTTTTAAGGATGGTTTGAACTTAGAAGTACTTTACGGATTCTCTGGATACAATGGGTCTAATTATCAGCTGATGAGTGATGTCAAAGAGCACCAATATACTACAACCAACTATTTTTGCACCCCTTCTTCTCACTTTACTTTCCTTTGTTTCTTAGTATTCTGTAGCGAAAGAAACGGGGCAGTCATGCATTCAACCGTGGTGTAGTGGTAACTTCAACGCTTGTCACGCTCTTAGTTCACGGTTCAAATCCTGATCTCAACAGTCATCTATTTATTTCGTCCGAAATAAATAAAAAAATCGATCAATTAAGAAAGCTTAGTCAACTCTACTGTGAAGGCATAACACTGGCAGTAGGGTGGTCATATGGCTTAAATGCAACTTGATCGTGATGATGACATCAGGTGGAGGGAAAAAAATACTGTGAATCAAGAGCAACGACAAAAAAAAAAAGCAAAACAAAGAAGCTCCCCAATTGTCTGGACGCCACCCTTGGAGTATACTGAAACTTAATACCACCTAAGTTTCAAACCCACTACACCAATCTATCTCTCTCTCTCTCTCTCAATTTATACAAACGCCCGTGCCCTGAAATAATTTAATGGTATTCATATCCCATTTGGCGCGCGCAAATTATAAAAAAAAAAAAAAAAAAAAAAAAAAAAAAAAAAAAAAAAAAAAACGACGCTTTTGGCTGTGGGCCTGTCATACGATACTAACTTTTTAACTATTTAACCCCTAGAAATACAGCATGAAAAGACTCCAGAATAAATAATATTAAAGGAATATCAGGTCAGCTTTGGGGTATGATGCAACCCAATGTTACTACGGAGTTGACACTCCATATAAAATTCGCACATTCGCATTCACACGTTACAAACAAATTGTTAGCAATAGAATTATATCAAGAAGTCAGTTTTCGATAATTTTTTCAAAATCTTACCACTAAGGCCTAGTAGGTTTCGTTGAGGCGAGTACAAAATTGTACCGGTTTAAATTAAATAACGTCAGACGCTTTTAACTCTCAAACGGTTTTTCTTATTACAATATTTATGTATCTCTGCAATGTGAATAAAATTGTGTACTCGTAGAATGTTCAAATTTAAAAGGGTGGCCACGGTGTAGTGGGTACTGCATTTGCTTGTGACCCAAGCAATGCCCGAACTATGCAGCAACTCGAGCACAAATAAGAAACGATTAAAATTAAGTTTCTCCAACCACTACACCAAAAAGAACAATGGATGCTTGATAGTACAATGGACCGGTTATGACGCGTGTGTCTGGTGTTTAACTTCGAGCCCACGTAAACGATATGCATCCCACAGGTAATGAGTATAATCATCATCCAGTGTTAGGTTCTAGCCGAATCAGTGACGTTGCAAATAAATGATTATTTCTGCAATGAACTCAGATCACTTTAGAGAAAATATTTCTAAATTGTATAGTGCACCGTTTACTTTCAAGCAATACGCGACACAACTGAATCAACAAACATTTTGCTTTACTCGAATGCAGTACATACTATGATTGAAGCTGCTTCATGCGAAGGAACCTATTTTTCTAAGGCACTTTAATTCAATACAAATTAAGTGAACAATTTTGGACCGCGTCGTATTTCTATTTATTTTCCAAAACCCCGCACCTACATACATATGTGCATACACATTTAACTGCATTATTTCTTAAATTAAATTTGCTCACTTTTCTATAAATATGCAATACCTCTTTTCGCTTTTTGTCTCAAATTTACCAATTTTAGGAAATTTCATTCCATCTGGCAAACAGTGAATCAAATGGGTACCACCAGAATTCGTTGTAATATTTGACCTAAATTTCAATCTGAACGACACGCTTACACAGATTATCAGATGCACAGTGTCGATACCGTCATTAAAGGAAAAACGATTTCTGGGGTGCCTTCTGCAGACAGATTGAAAATGCTGCCATTAGAAATATTGCCTCGGTGGACAATTGCAATGCAATCAGCTTAATATCAAATTATAAATATTATTTAACAAACAGCTATGTTAAAAATGTTTAGATGCTGATATTGATTGGAAGAAAAAGTGGCAGTGATATTGGTCAGATCTTGTAAAAGTGCGATAACCACACAGCTAGCTATGCTATGCAATGCAATTCACTAGCCCGAGAGGGACGAACCAGTGGCCATTTCTAAATTTTGGAAGGAACTGAAGAGAACTGAAAAGCAAACGTAGACGCAAGCGCGAAGACATAGTAGATATTCTAAACAGTAAACACCATAAAGGGGCAAGGTGCCCCTTGTAAAAATTAAAGAGTTTTGCCTTCGAATCATTGCTTAAGACACTTAAACTTCATCTTTTTACCTAAACTACAAAGTATCTAACAATGATGTTATAGTATAGATTACATCGAGCATATGAACCTTTGAGTTAAAGTATGTATGCACATATGTACATATGTCTTGACTATGAATTACAAAAACTAATTTCCCGTGTTACCAACCAACCAAGAAGTACATTCATGTGTATGTGTCTGTATTGAAATTCTTAAAACTCGAATAGAACATAAAGTACTTACATATACATATATGTATGTAAATATATTCTACAAGTTTTATTTTCTCATAACCATTGCACATACAGGTAGATACATATATACATATGTAAATATTTGTTCCAAACTGTTTAATGCAGTAGTATGACGACTTGCTGAACGAGGATTTGTACATACATATATTGTACCTATTATAGGTCTACAGGATCCTATGTATTATTCTAAAATATTAACTTCACCTTCATCCATAGAACACAACCTGTAGTGAAAGCTTAACTGATTGTCTAATTAACAGCAGCAGAAAACGAGAGTAGAACAACTTTGGTTACCATTGGAATGACGACATGAGATGTTATTAGGTTCTACTGCCACGCTTTAGTTCCCGTTAGCTGGTGTGCAACTTTCTTGAACATGATTTTTATGTCAGTGGTTGGCAAAAATAAAAAAATAAAATTAACGCAAAGAAAAATAATGAAAGATAAGAAGCAAAGGAAAGAAGAACTGACTGCCGTTTTTTTGCTCTCACATTTATTAATAATTGTCTTGAGTTAAACATTAACTTAGTAATGCAGGCAGAATTTAAACTGTTTCAATAAGTCGGTAGATGAGTTCAATGGAACTCAGAACATAATGTGCTTCATAATTGCATTTCATTCGCCATTATCCCATTAGGGAATTACATTTACATATGTACATATGTACACCCCGCGCAACAAAAAAAGCCGCACATGGTAATTTTTAACAAAATGGAAGAAATTTAATAAATGATGACTAATCACTGCGTAGTCACTTTGTATTTTTGATGTTTAACATTTAAGTTAACACATTCCCCAATTTGACAATACATTTCGTAGCCTAATTGAAAAAAAGACTACAAAATATCAGATATTACCCAAGTACTATCAATATACATAAGTTAAAAAAAGAGCAACAATTTGAAAAGCAAATTTCTTTTTTCATATTTTTATTAACTAAGAAACCTTTTTACATAATTTAAGACTTTCATAATACTAAAAAATGATTCTAGTAGTAGATTACCGAGGTAATTGTTATTAATTTCATTGAACCACACTTCTTCAATGATGCTCTTTAGATGCTGCATGGTTTTTGTTTTTTTATCTTGGATCTTCTTTCCCAGACATTTTCGATGGGGTTGAGATCTGGACTGTTTCCCGGCCAAATTAGGGATTCTATTCCTAATTCTTCTTTCAAAGTTTTAATCTGTGGAGGAAATTTTAAAAATAAAATCATAAGATTTTCAAAACACCCATAAATATGAAAAAAAAACCTCGAATTACTCACAGATTTTGCTCGGCGGCAAGGTGCTGAATCATCTTGAAAAATTGGTTTTGATGTTTTTGCTGTTATCATTTCCATACTCGGTACAATACCATCTAAGATAATTTGTTTGTACTGCATGGCGTTAACAGTGCCCTCGAGCATAATTAGAGATCCAACTCCGATTGCGGTGATGCATCCCCACACCATAACATAAGGAGAATGTTTTACGGTGTGAGCTATGCATTCGTCGCTGTAGCGTTCCCCGTTTCTACGACGAACTATCTGCCCATCCCATCCCATCCGGTCCGATTAGCTTAAACTTGGACTCATCAGAGAACACCACATTTGACCAATCTTGAACACTCCAGTTTTGCCTTTCCTTAGCCCAGCTAAGGCGCGTTTTCTTCATTTTGCTGATCAGAAGTGGCTTTTTCGCAGGTCTCCTTGCTAGCAAACCCATCTCGTTGAGACGATTCTGGATAGTTCTGACGCTAACTTCAGCCCCAGTAGCTTCTCGCAGGTCAGCTCTTAACTCCGATGCATTTTTAAACCTGTTTCTCAAGCTTAGCCTCTTCAGTTCCCGGTCCTCCCGAACAGTGGTACATCTCTTCAATCATGTGGCAATTTTTCTGTCCAGATTGTGATCCCGACGATATTTGTTACAGAATCTTCTTACAGAATTCTCATTGCATCCAATTTGTCGAGCAATTTCACGAAATGACTGATTCTGTTTGGATAAGGCGACGATAACTGCCTTATTTTCTTTACTCCATTGTACCCTTTTAGACATCGCGATATACTCTTTTCACTTTTATTTAAGAAATACAACTGCACGCACTGTTAAATACTGCCAGAATGAATTCCGACACATTCCAAAATGTCCATTACCTAACCCGGAAGCAATAAAATATAATTCGGCGAATCCCTTAAAGGTAATTAGCGCAAAAAAATGGAAAACCCGTATGCGGCTTTTTTTGTTGCGCGGGGTGTACATACATATGTATCAATTTAAATTCGTTTGTTTTTCTATTGTATGAAAAAATATAATCTGCACGAGTTTTTATATTCATATTCATTGAAGCAAAAAAAAAAGGAATTAATATTGAATTCAACTAACAAGTGAAAACGAACATACATACATATACATATATGTACCTATGTATTTTTGCTGCCAAGGTACATATATTATAAATAATATGCTGTGCGTATACGATATACCGTCAAAACGATCATAAACTATGTAGGATACAACACTTGAATAATTTCTTTATTTATCTTAAAACAAAAAAAAAAAAATGGAAAGGGTATAACTTAAATGCGCGCCTTATCGGAATCTTAAAAAAATGCTTGGTTCATGAGCCTGACTTTTACCATTATGTAGTTATTCCAGTTTTAATCTTTTTTTGTTAACTTCTTGTCTTGGTTTTAACTTCACAAAAACCATTTCAATTTCAACGATTCTACTTTTATTAGAACTCTATTTTGAAAGCACTATTTTGTACAAACCTGTAAAGTTGCATTTATTTTCTTACACAAAGTTGATTTCCGTTAAATGTAATTAGACAAGATTTATTATATTAAAAATGTTCGAAAAGGTAGGTAAGAAGGCAAACAAAAAAAATGCTAATTCTTAAAAAAAATCAAAATTTACACAATTTTTTTGAATATATAATTTGGATAGAATAAACAACTACACTTAATATTTTGTTGCATACCCTTTGTTAGCAACAACGCAATCTCGGAGGCATTGAGTCCACCAAGGAAATCAACAGATCCGGTGATATTTTTTCTCATTCTGACCTTAGTTAATCCATCAGGTCCTTACAATTTGATGGTTTGCGCTTCCTTATCTTCCATCCCAAACATTTCTATGGGATTGAGATCAGGAGATTAGGGTGGCCACTCCAAGACTTCAACCTTTTTTCTTTCTAAGAAGCTGTGGTCCAACCAACTGGTGTGTTTTGGGTCATTGTCGTGCTGAAGTAAGCAGCTTTCAGGCATATTTAATCGTAAAGGAGAGAGCATGTGGTCTTGCAGTATTTCCTGATACATTTCGGCATTCATCCCCCCGCTTATTTGAAATAATTGTCCAACCTCTTGAAGAGAGAATGAACATTAAATACTATATATTTTAGACTGCCTACCCCACACCACGATATGGTGTTTTATGGTCGGAACTTGAGATCTGGGGTTATATCTTTCTCCTGGAGGAATGCGAGAATGCCATCTGACGAGAACAAGTTGATCTTGCTCTCATTACTCCATAAAACCTTACCCCATTGCTCCCACGCCCAGTGAATATGACTTCCCTAAATCCAGCCGTTTCTTCTTGTTGATAGTACTGATGTAAGGTCTTTTTAGTGGGCAAGTTGATCTTGCTCTCATTACTCCATAAAACCTTACCCCATTGCTCCCACGCCCAGTGAATATGACTTCGCTAAATCCAGCCGTTTCTTCTTGTTGATAGTACTGATGTAAGGTCTTTTTAGTGGGCGTCTGGCAAACAGTTCAGGCTCTCTCAATCGTCGCCTAACCGTGTGCACTGCTACGGAGAGCTCGAAATGTTCATTGACTTGCTTGGCGATTTCACGATCTTGTCGGGGCATAGTTTTGCGAGGACGCCCACTACCAACTTTGCGATTGACATCAAATTGTTCGCAATAACGGCGACATCGAACTCATAGGTAATGTCTTGGATACGCCTCCCATTGTTAATAGCGGTAATAATTGCTTTTTTTCGCAATCAGCCGACAATTGTTTCTAATGACAGTATATTTGAAGTAATTCTTACAAGAATATAACCTTAGCGGTATTATTGTCCATTTTTTTTTTTTGTTGCTAGAACAAAATTTTTTATATAAACACTTATTTCAAATTTGTAGCTGCCAGTAAGAAAACAAAAGTCTACACTACAGAAATAAATAACCCAAAAGGAAAAGAAGATTGGGTACTTAACCTAACATTCTCTCAATCGGAAAAGTTGCCCTGCGGAAAATGCATAAAACTGTAGGTTCCTCCCTACCACTGTTGTGTCGCACAGCACAAATGGACCTCTATTGGCTGTTAGCACCAAAATATTTATATACATACATTTATTTATTACATATGCACCTTATATCGAAGCGAACTAATAGCTAAAATGCCAACAATTGATGCTGTCATAGCAAGAGTAGCCAAACCCACAATTTGAGATTGATTACAATTTCTGTTTGGAGAAGATCTCATGCCATATCTTTTATATTCTGTCGTGAAGCTTCGATAATGAAGCTACCAGCTTCATACCGTGGAAAGATCAGTTGGGTAGAGCATTGGGGGTTAATAACAAGCTTATAGCACACTTATAATAACAAGCTTATAGTACTTAGCCAAATCAATGGAGGGAGAGCTCTCTTGCTCCACTGTAAGGCGACGAATCGAAATATCTGCATATAATTTTTATCGATCTGGGGAAAGCCTTCGACAAAGTTCCCAGAGAGATAGTACCTACAGTCGAATTATACAAGACATGTACGATTACTCAAAAACAAAAGTAAAATGCACGACAGAAATAACCGGGGAATTCAAAGTTAAAGTAGGCTCCAACTCAAGTCTCCTAAGTTCGTTGATTTTCAATGACGTGCAAGACTTTTTGTTGAAGGGATACATCGATGAACGATTTTTCTTCTTTTCGCCGATACGATAGTGCTATTGTAAGTAGCGACGCGACAGCCCTGTAGAATGCATTTAATAATTGGATTAAGGCGTTGGAAGACAACGATTTTTTCATTGTCGCTTTTTCGAACAGACAAGACAAACCCAGGCATCTTGTTAGTCGAAGTTAGTATTCCGAAATGCGATAAATTTAATCATTTAATTCAATCGTAAATGATCAGGGAAATTGTGACGACGATATTGCAAATCGAGTAAAGTGCGAAAACTCTCTCTGTAGTCTTTTGTAACCGAAAAACGTCACTTAAACTCGAATGTTTGCTTTATACCACAGTCGTACGTCCGGGTTTAACATATTAATAGCAATGTAGGACGACGTGTGACTAATATAAGGGATAAACAGCGACGGAAATGAAAATGTGACGGATGTCAGCTTGAGCATCAAAACAAGACCTAATTAGAAGTACGCGTATTCGCGGAAGACTCCGCGTAAAGAAACCAATTTTGGAACAGCTCCAGACTGAGCACTTCATAAAAGAAAATCATCGGAAAATCCTCAAGTTCCAGACTAAGCTCGAAGAAGAGGCAGAAGAAAAAATAATTGAATCACTCTAAAACAACCAAACAAAGCAAATTTTCGGCCTCGGTGATGGTGTGATCCGAAATAGAGCGGCCTGTAAACTTAGCCAAGCCCACGGAATATCATAAGATGTATATTCCAACGGCTAATAAAAGAAAAAGAAGAAGCACGATAGTAGTTAGCTCTAGTAGAAGTAATGACAAATTGAAACCTACTCAGATGTTTTCGAACTTTTGATACATTATTGCTTGTATTTTCACTTACCCCTGTCTGTACATCGGCCTCCAGCCTTCATGTCTTGGGTCTGCGGGCTAATGCTAAAAAGGTGAAATTCAAGTTTTCATTCTAACTGTGAAATTATCGGCACTTTATAAACGGTTGATATTAAAAATTTACGATTTTTTCAGTCGCGTTTCTTATTTTAAAGAAAAAAATGCTGAACTGCAATGAACCTAAGGCCCACCCCCTACATTTCGTAGTTTAACTGGACTACCTTAAAATTAAAAAAAAAAAAATAAAAACATAAACATCGCCGGACTATTAAATACACGAGGGACGAAAGTTCAATATTTAGCTTAAATTATTTTCTTAGAGTTACGAGGTTTTTTCTGCAGTTGCCTAGTAATTGCGCAGTTAAATTAGATTGGAGTGGAGTTGCGAGCCTTAAAAAAATATATTTTTAGCTAATTTAAATTTATTAAGGAAATGTCAGATTTTCTACATATCTATAATGGTATACAATGGTAGATTGCATAAAAATCTCATTTTCATCAAAAACTGAAGTTAGGAGGTTTTCGTATTAGACCGACGACGATATGTACTTCTTAACTAAACTAACACCAATGTAATTGATATCTGAAATGAGATTTTCTCCTTCACCGAAAGGTAGATCGTATTGCTATAAATGATTTTTGTAATTATGAACAGTAATAAAAGCGTTAAGAATTATATTATGCGGTCAGAAGCAAAGTGCAAATCATTTTGTGTGTGGGTAAGATCAGGCCCCAATTTGCCTATTTCGCCGCCCGGCACAATAAAAAAAATTGTGCGCCCCTTTATATAAATATTTTAATAATGCCAAATGCACGATTTTTATACCGGTCATGCATAACAACGACCCAAACACAATGCAGTTGTCGCTATATTTGGAGGTGACTACAGCAAAAATAACTCTTTACGTAGAACTAAAATTTTTAAATTTGCTCCGACAGTGGAGTAATGTCTGTGAAAAATTAATATTTCTAGTGTTCATATAAAGAGTAGGCACATAACTAAAGACAAAAAACAAAAACAAAAAAAAAAACTGTATACAGAGACCTAGGACATATACAGAAAACAGACAAAACAATCAACTTATTGGTCACCATTTGCAGTTTATTAGAAAGATAACTTATTAAATAATAAAAAAAAAGTTTGTACATGCCCGCTGCGCAGAGCAATGATAATCTCTATCTTAAGATATTCTTCAATTGATACCTTAAATAATAAAATAAATTATATTCAAACAAATGGAGTGAAACCATTTTGAAGTTGTACGTGTAAATCTTTTCAAAACAATAAAATTCTCTTTATTAGTTTTCTATTAACCTCAAATATATGTATATAAATACCCACCCAAACTTTTTTTTTATAGAACTTCTCTAGCCCTAATATTTTACCCGACAATTATTAAACTTAATGGAGCAAGCGTTTCAGTCGTTCTCAACGTTAAAACATTGAAAACATAGAAAGTGCTTATTGTTAGCTATCAGTAGTCTTAGATATTTGCTCATACTGACTTTTTTATAGTGGCATATAGTCGAGCTTATATCCTGAAGAAAACCGCATCAAAATCAGTAAATTAGTTCTTGAGTCATAAACCATCTCGCACACTGACAGACAGGGGCACATTTTCAATTTTATAATACTCGTATGTACCTAACCTAGATATTAACTCCACTGAATCCATGATTTTCATACGGACCTATCTACGCACCATTCAAAACGATAAAAACAACTGCAACTGCGATGATTTTTGAAGAATTTTGCAACCTCACTTCGCATATCTTTCCACCACTACGTATATACATATATGTATGTATATCCAATTTTTATGATTTTCATATGAGGCTGCCTGTTGATAAAGTTTCACCAAATTTCATAAAAATCTATTGAGGGGTTCTTGAGTTAGTCGCCTTACAAGGATCACATTTTTTTTTTTCAATTTCATATTTATTCATTAGTTTAACACCGGACCTAAAAAACAAATTTTATTGAAAACTGTTCGGTGTTGAATAAGGATGGAGCGGACAGACAAACAGACACGGAAGGAAAAATATTTGATTTTACCTGAAATAGAAAGACCAATCGAGCATTTTGAAATGATCATATAGGTTCCCAATCATCCGAATAGCGAATCAATAAAATAAAATAATAATAATTATAATTAAATCATTACACATATGTTGTTTGAATCACTGTCACTAACCTATGACACTACCTACACAACATGATCATGAAGGGTTGGAGTTCCGACTTTACTGATTTACTTAATAATGTTCTTTTAAAATCAACCTATAATCCTGGATACTATTAGTTTATCTTTAAATGCAGCTTAAATCTTCCTCAAAAATTGTTTGTAAACCGGTTCTGAAGGCCATGTTCAAGCGATCTCTCAATTGTGATTGTATCTAACATGCACTCGTCAAATCTTGTTTCAGAAAGTGAGGTTCAGCACCACGTCCGCGGCTTGCATCACTTATAATGAGAACGCATAACATATCCCGATATTTTGTATTGCTATGTTTTACAAACTTTACAAATTTTTTTTCAACACCTCAGTTCAGCGGCTACATGCTCGACACAATTCTAACTGAGCGACTGCGTGAGCATGGCTTTCAAAATCGATTTATAAAAGCCAACTTAAATTTTATTTCAAGTTAAGTCATAAGTACGAGTACTTTTACTCATATGTAACATAGCGCGTGTTCATAGTAGTGTGAGATTCTTACTCACCAAAATCACCGCCCTTCGATATAAATTTGTTACTTGTAGTTACTGCAAGTAAGATAACACTTATCAAGCAATTTATTTATCATGGAATAAGGACGTTTGCCAGGTATCTTTCCAATGAAAATTTCTGCTTGTTCTGCTGTGAAAACGCGGTAAATGTTTATCGTGCTAATTCGAAAGTTTTGGTCCTCTGTAGACGGCGTAATAAATTTATTTCGCCCAAAATTTTTAAGACTTTATTATTAACATGTCCGTTTAATCGAATTTTGTGCTTGCGCGCGAAGTTTTTGGTTTCATCTTCGACTGTAGGAATTCCGAGATCTTTGTGGATATTGTCCTTTCTTATATACCGCGGTGCATGGACAATTTTTCTTACCACTTTATTTTCCAAAGTTTGTAAAATATTGACATTAGCTTTCTTGATAAGACCGCAGAGTTGTATACCATAGGTACATTCGACTTCAGAGCAGCTTATTCTCAATGTTAAGTTTGGAATATTTTCCAAGTAACCAGTACATTTTTCTGTATTTGTTTTCGAGTTCTTTACGTTTCTTTTTCACGTGCGACTTTCATTTCAGTTTTGTGTCGGGTGTCATTCAGAGGTATAGCCTCGTTTGCGAATGGAATACGGCACAAGTTTATAAGGAGAGGCAAGCTGTTAATTTTTTTTTTTACACAAGTGAAATGTACATGAACATATTTTGTTTCGTTGAGGGTGATTTGCCAGGCCTTTGTCCATTGATTTACATTATTCAGAGCGTTTTGCAGTTTTGCAGTTGGTTCTTCGATCATTTTACGAATTGTTAGGATAGCAGTGTCATCGGCAAAAGTAGCTAATATGGTGCCTTCTTCTTGCAGTATATCACGGGTATATAGAAGATATAGAAGCGCTGCCTTATGGTACACCAGCTGAAATTCCCTTTAATTGCGAGTATTCGTTTCCGTAACTGACACGGAAGAGCCTATTCCCGAGATATTTTGTTAGTATCTTATATAGGCGCACATGCAGAACCTGTTTTATTTCAAGCATTCATGCCTTATAAACTTGAGAATTTTTTTTTTTTTTGTTTCAAGAGCTTTCTCAATTACGTCAGTGATTCCATATGCCTGGTCAATGGTTGAAGGCTTACTTCTAAACCCAAACTGGTGATCAGGGATAAGATGTTGTTTCTCAATAACTGGCTGTAAGCGCTTGAATAATATTCTCTTTGGATACAATTGAGGAAAGCAAAATGGGTCTATACGATTTCTTGTCAGTCGGCAATTTTCCTGGTCTCCTTATGACTTCCGCAACTTTCTATTGACTCGGGGCCTATTCCAATCTGAACTCAGCATTTATATATAATATAGAGAAGTTTAATTAATGCTTTTCTAGACAATACTCCGGTCATTAAGTCGTAACTAGAAGCTTTCTTAGGTTCTAATTTCTTTATTTTTTTTTTGAGTTCTGTTAGCGTTGCACTTGTTATTGTGTAATTGACAGTCAGCGCTTGACTGTAGTGATGTACCCAGATTTAAAAAAAAGACTTCCAACTTACAACCGATACTTCTAACTACGCTATTGGAGCGGTGCTATGGCAAGACGATAAACCAATCACCTACCTTTCGAGAACTTTGAGCAAAGCGGAAGACCATTATGCTGCAATGAGAAAGAAATGCTGGCCATCATCTGGTCACTGAATTTTCTTCGAAATTACCTTTACGTTTCTGCAAAGGTGAAAATATACGCAGACCATCAACCCCTGACTTACGCGCTAAGCAATAAGAATAATAATTTAAAAATGAAACGATGGAAGGCTATTTTGGATGAACACAATTACGAAATCCGTTACAAGCCGGGTAAAACTTCGTAGTTGCAGACGATCTTTCCAGAGCTCTGAGAAACAGTGACGTAGATTCTTTAATCCCTTCAATGCATAGCAGCGAAAATTCTTCGCCAGAACTTATCTCAAGTGTAGAAGTGCCAATTAATGCTTTTAAAAGTCAAATATTTTTAAACATATGTAGATAAGTCTTCCAGTCGGAAATTCAATATTGTTTTTCAAGGATATCATTTACATAGCATAACAGAACCGGAATACAATCATACAAATATTCTACAAATTCTTAAGAACATTTTAAACCCATCCATTCTGAATTGCATAAGTACTCCAACCCACTTCAAAAATTATAAAATTAGATTTACTCAACTACAAGTATGCAAAAGAAAATCGTTTACAAATTCTTGAAAAATACTACTTCCCCTCAATGTCTAGTAAAATAAAACGAATCTCCAAAATTGGTGCTATATGAAAACAGAACAAATATGAAAAGCATTCCAACCAACCCAAACTCAATGAAACTCCTTTACCAACTTTTCTAGGACATACAATTCATTTCGACGTATTTATAATAGAAAAAAACTAGTACTGACTGTGTTAGACAAATTCACGAAGTATGGTCAAACCAAATTGCTAAAAAGCAGATCTGTGGTAGATATTAGGAGACCATTAACAGATTTATTATTTTTATTCGGTGTACCTTAAATAGTGGTCATCGACAATAAACCATCTTTGAATTCAGCGTCTATTCTATTCATGATGAAGGACGAACTAAGGATAAACGTCTACACGACACCACCCTACAGAAGTGAAGCCAATGGTCAAGTCGTGCGATTCCACTCGACCCTATCGGAACTAATGAGATGTCTTGAAGAAGACGGTAGATGTCGTAACTTCGAAGAACTCCCCGAATAATCAGTAAACGAATATAATCGCAGCATTTACACAACCGCAGGCAAAAAGCCGGTTGATCTCTTTTTCGACCACAACATCACTTTTGGCCCTGACCACTACGACAGGACAAGACAGAGAAACCTTGAAAAACTAATACAAAAACAACTAATACAGAACAAACGGTTAAGTTCGAAACTTTCAATTAGATTTAAAGAAGAAATTGTAAAGGAGAATAGGAATACCACTGTTCTTACAGAAAGTGGGAAGATCGTAAACAAAAGTCATATCCGCAACTGATCGACCAAAATTATTTCCCTTTCAGGTTATTTTTACGACTTAACTACAATAATGCAGACCATTTGATTACTCAAATGCTCAACCAGAATACAAAACGGCAGCTTCAAAATAATACACATCATTGATTTGGAGATCTATCAAACATTCTTGGGCGAAATAAAGACAATCATACACAAGAATGTCAGCAATTGTGACGCACTTTACCCCTTTCTCATCCATAACTTGGAACAAATCCAAAACCACTTTAATCGGCTCACCATAACAAATAGCAAATAACAAAAAACTCTCTCTAGACTTTATAGGGAGCGCCTGGAAATGGGTTGCGGGTCCCTCTCATCATGACGATTTTAAATTAATTAGCAAAAAAATGAACAATCTGTTAGATAAAATTAGCTAAAACAAGTGAAAATGTAAAAAATTAAAACCTTATAGTGAAAACTTATAAAATGTGGTCGGTCTGACCACAATATCGTATCAGCTAAATTCTCGTACTCTGACCACACAGTTAAAGAAAAAACTCCTAAAAGAAAAGTATGGCAATACGAGAAAGCCAACTGGAGCGGCCTCAATAGCTTCTTTAGGAGTTTTAACTGGTCGCTATGCTTCCTCGATAGCGACGTGGATGCCGCTGCTGATATGATCATTAACACTATACTCTTAGGTATGAATGACTTTATTCCTAACAGAATAAAGAGCATTAAACCTAAGGCAAACTCGTGGTTTGACCAGAGCTGTAAAGAGGCTATCAGGTTGAAAGAAGTAAGTTTTCGGTCTTATAAAGCCAACAAATTTGAGGAAAACCGAAAGAAGTTTAAACAAGCCAGAAAAGACTGCAATGTCCATATTCGACGTGTAAAATTCTTACATGACCAAAAATTGAGGCAAAAAATCCTACAATGTCCCAAAGGTAGTAAAAATTGTTGGTCATTCGTCAAAAATATTAAAAATTCTGCCTCGTCTGCCATCCCCACGCTCATTTACAATGACATTCCAACTGTCAGCTCCTTAGACAAAGCCAATCTGCTTGCTGCTCACTTTGCAGCGAACTCCACGCTGCCAGATAATGCTTCCCCTCCACCTGTATTTGAGAGCGTCAAATTTTCCATGGGACAAGTCCACTTTCGCACTCGTACAGTTGCAGGAGTACTCAAAGGTCTTAACATACACAAATCCGCTGGTCCAGATGTTATCCTCCCCATAGTTCTGAAGAGGTGTTCTTCTACGCTGGCAAAACCTCTGCGTAAGCTTTTCTGTCTATCCTACTTTTCAGGGCTCTTTCCGAGTAGATGGAAAACAGCATTTGTCCAGCCCGTCCCCAAAAAAGGCGAATCTTCCTCTCCGTCCAATTACCGACCCATTGCACTTACGTCCCTTCTTTCCAAGGTCATGGAAACGCTGATAAATCGTCAGCTTATGAAATATCTCGATTCACGAAAACTCCTTAATGACCGGCAGCATGGTTTTCGTAGCAACAGGTCCACTGGTGATTTGATGGCATATCACACCGAGAAGTGGAACCAATCTCTCCATCACTTCGGCGAAACCAAGATGAAACAGAGTTTGGCATCAGGCTCTTTTGTCGAAAATGCGTGCATATGGCATCGATGAGTCTCTTCTTCAATGGATTAGAAATTACCTTTCGGGGCGTTCAATACAAGTTGTTTTGGACGGCTTCAAGTCTGCAATTCACCAAATAAATGCTGGTGTTCCCCAAGGCTCTGTTTTGTCTCCGACTCTCTTTCTCATTTTTATAAATGATCTCTTGTCTGCAACTTCTAATCCAATCCATTCCTTCGCTGATGACAGTACCCTTAGTTTTTCATATTCGTTCCCTAACTCACGTCCTTGCTCTTCGGCCGTAGAAGGGGAACGGCAACGTATGTCAAACACATTAAATTCCGACCTAGACAGCATAATTAAATGGGGTTCAACCAACCGCGTGGAATTTAATGCTTCCAAAACACAATGCTGTCTTCTGTCCCTCAAGCGAAACCAAAACCCTCAACCATTATCCATGGATGGTAAATGTCTAGGATTCCTTAAACGGTGCAAGAAATATTTTACCCCGTCTGATCTGGCCTCAATTTATAAAGCATTCATCCGCCCTAAGCTGAAATATAACGCCCATATCTGGTCTGGTGCACCCAAGACCGTTCTGCACATTCTGGATAGGGTACAAAATCGCGCGTTAAAACTTATAGGTGATAGAGACATTGTGAATTCCATTCATTCATTAGAACATCGGAGAAATGTCTCCTGTCTCTCCCTGTTTTATCGTTTCTTCCATAAAAAATGCTCCAGCGAAATAGCCAGTTGCATTCCTCCCCTTCAAAATTTCACCCGCAATACGCGACATGCTTCGAATGCACATCAGTTTTCCCTAAAGCCTAACTTCGGTCGTACTGTTAAATATAGGGATTCGTTTATAAGCCGAACGACACGAATTTGGAATGATCTACCAAGCTCTGTATTTCCCCATCTCTACAACCTTCAAACCTTTAAAGCCAACGTGCATAGGCTTCTCCTCTGTTCCTCTTCCCCTTGTCCTTAAAAGCCCGTGCCCTGTAACGGTATAAAGGTATTCGTATTCCTTTTGGCGCGCGCGAATTATAAAAAAAAAAAAAAAAACCTACGTATTAAAAGTAAAATAAGTGTAATTTAGGAAGAAATAATTGATATAAATTATGCCATATAATGGGCTACGGCCGGAGTTATTAACTCATATATCCTATCCAACTCAGAAATCAATATTGTAATAGAAATTTTAAAAAAGTAAGAAATGGCATATTTAAGTATAGAAGAAGCGAATTAAAAACAGCAACGAATGAAACAACCATCATTTACGAGTATGTATATCATAAATATACCAACTACAGAAAATTTACCTTGCAAAAAACTTCTTGTTGAACCAATAAAGAGAGCAGATTACGTAAATAAAAATTTGTATCAATCTGTTTTAAAATGTAATGAAAACATTTATGGAATTAAAACCGATTGTAAAAATTATAATGACCTCTCAATATGTAACTAGTAAGAATTTCGTAGAGATAAGTAATTCATAAATCTACTCAATCTGCACACAGATCACACGCTCCAGCCGTATGATGCTGACATGACGTCTGGAGCACTTTCGACACTGCAGAAAAGTACACAGATGGCAATGAGTAAAATGAGGTCATTTTATAATTCTCTGTTAGTTTTTAGGTTACTTCATTTTTAGCAGTTAAACGAGCTAAGCTCCCGAAAAAAATATTTTATTTCCAAATAAAACTTAGTTTTATTTAATTTACACTCGATACGAGTATAAGGAGGGTGGATTTTAGTCGCCCCTTACGACAGGCAGGCCTATTTCGGGTAAAATACATAGCCTGAAAACGGTTTGTTTAGAACTTCTGAACATCAATATGGTCTTGAATGACAGAATAAAGTCTAAAATTTTATTTCACATACACATAAATTTATTATAAAATATAATATATATTTATTAATTTTAATACTGATATTATGATAGAATCTACTGCGAAAAAATATGGATCTACTGCGCTTTATCCATTTAACATTCTACGCAATCAGATTTTTGAGGTCGATTCCATTACACGCTCACATACTAGTACTTAATACACCTGAAAGTTATTTTCATTTTGCACACTGCACGACTGGGTCGTACTTACTTGCTCCATATGAGCTCTTCGTTTATGAATTGTTCAGATTTCAAATTTAAGCGAAATCGATAAGTGAAGAAAACTTTTTTTTTTCGTAAAATGCGTTAAAAAGCTGAACAACTTTTTTGATCATATGCCAAAAAATTGAATGCCATTTATCCTTACATGTTTCAAAAATTATTTAAATATCACTCACTAACTAACTAAATGGTGGTAGTTTTGAAGGAGAGGAAGACGGAAGCCAGTGACAAAACCTCGACACCGTAAGGTACAAGAGCACCGGATTATGTATGTATGTATGTATACGTAAATTTAGCAAAAAACTTAGTACGGAGTCTTATTGCAGACAAACGTGTTACCCCGAAATCATTAGTCGTGTTCGAGAAAATTTCAATTTTTCAAAATTGGCTCTAAGTTAAGTACCGTTAATTTTGATGTTGTATTAAGTTGGAAGTAAATCCGTCCAGGCGTTTAGGCTGCAGTTCGAGGTACAGACAGACAATACAGGGTGCTTTTTATGTTCCAGGCTGATGTCTTTTCTGGACTAACTATGAAATGAAACACAATTTTTTAACTTTTTTTTTATTCACCGATTATTTGGTTTATAACAATCAAGTTATAAACATAATAAATATAGTTACCTAGTATAACAGATAATAGTAGCATGCTCTTTCAACCATATTTTGCATAACATTTTGGCACATTTCGGTTGTAATTTCACAAATTTCTTGAATAATGTTATCCTTTAGCATAGGGATTATGGTTGGCTTGTTGCCGTAGAGTATCACCAAAGGAAAAAAGAGAGGCGTTCAAATCAGAGGATCGAGGGGGCCAATCACTTCTGTTTGACATTATGAGGCCACAAAAATTGCTAGCAAAATATTCATCGTATCGTTAGCTGTGTATGATGAGGCATTGTCTTGTTGGAATCACATAATATGTTGTAACCTCAATCGATCTAATTCGGGCACCTAGAAGTTATGTGATGTATCTCCTTTATGTCAACTCACTAACTTTATCAAAGCTCTGCAAAATGCTTCTTCCCAAATAGTTAGAGTAAATGAAAGTCCGACTGTCAGTGAATATCACCTTCTTGTGCGATTGGCAGTCCTACATTTTAAATTCTGACACTATAGGCTCATAAGGAAAATGAAGGCATTTAACTCTAACATATTTTTTTAACGAGTGTTTGTTCTGTAATCACTAGAGCACTCACTGATATGATTCAATTCTTGCAAATTGTACTCATTTCAGAAAAATGCTCAGTGGGTATTAGTGTGGTAAGCAAAGGTTGCGTAAGCGCGTGTATGCATGATTCGAATTCCAAAAAATCCACCGACACTTACATATTTTACTCGTAGTATGCACAGCGTGTTTAAAAATCAGGAAAAGTTGAATTTAATATTTATATCGCTACCTTCCTTGCCAACTTCGCATATCGCTACATTCGTTTGCAGTTTAAATTTTCAAAGTTAACGGATAACATTTTTCCAAACACAGGGGCACGGGAGTGTTGAACCGCCCTTTTGTCCAGAAGCAAGTTTGTATTTAACTTAATATTCAAATAATAGTTCAAACATTTTCATTAGTTTCATTTTCAGAATATTTTTTTATACCAATAAATTTAGCTCAAGTATTATTCATGTGTGTAAAATTTGAACTACTAGTTGGGGAAAAGCTACCAAGCCAAATTTGATCAAAATTCATCAAGTGATTCTTGAGTTAGCGGGTGGATTAAAAATTAATTGACAATCCTTAAGCATGGCACAGACGATCAATCCTTTTCATTAATCAGATTCAAACAAAAAATGTGTCCAAATGATACAAATAAAATAATGGATAGAAAATAGTTTCAGTTAAAATGTCTATCGCCCATAAATTTTAAAATTTCTTCAATCATTTACAAATTCTGGTTGACTTTCATCCATCACGGTTTCTAATCTCTGTGCGTCAAAATTGGGAAAATTTGTGCTCAATTAATTATGACATTGTTCAATCATTTTGAAGAAAAGATTGATCTTCTGTATAGCGCTTTAGACATATTTGAGTCAATTGGATTTTCATGAGTTTTTAGAAAGAACCACCTGCTAATTAAACTGGACTTAAAACCGAATTTCATTGAAATCTGTGGGTGGATGAGGGCCAGTGGATCTTGCCACGTAAAAAAAAAAATATTCAGTTAAGTAGGAGGTATTTCAATAATAACACATATGTAGATATTCCAAAACTACGATTATCTAACGTCTTATGCAAATGAAAAGTCCATACTAATTTAATCACAAATAACTGTACAAACAAAAACAAGAAATATATATATTTTTTTTTAACTTTTCGCACTGAAAAACACTAACATCCTTGAAATCCATAGAGACCTGTAGCCATAGCAGAACTCTGTCAACACCTCATACATTATCCCTATTTCGCCTGAAATAGAAATGAAATGATTCGATGCGTTCAAGTCTCTCCTATGGTCAACTCTCTCATATTCCCTTACATATACGAAAAAGCGATATTGCCAATTAATAGCAATATTTATTTAGTATAGTGAAATGGATATGTCATAAAAAAAATTATAAGTAATTTAGAGGTTCTAGATTAAACGCTGCTGACAAATTTAGGACTACATGCTCATCTACGATTTGTGGAACAATTGGAGAGCACTGTAAATAGATCCATTGACGAAGGTAAAGGACAGGATGAAAAATAAATTTGTTATTACAAAAAGGTATTTTTTTCCATTTTTGAAGTACATTTTTGAGGAAGCTAAACAAGAAAACGAAAATTGGTTGGCGTGTTCTGGAAACAGCATGGGGAGATATGAAATGTGTCAAAAATTAAGTTTTCTTATTTAGTATGATAACTGAAATGTTTTTATTCAAAACGCAACGACAGAAGTTCAAGGATTATTAAATTGGTTGTGGGTGCTGCTATTTTTTTGCAAACAGCTGTATCATTGTGATTCGGGCTAACTTAGGGCCACTTTTTGCAAGTTATCCAACTTGAAAGTTCGACACTCCATTCAAAAGCTATTATAATTTTGTCATGAAAAAACCGCTTTGGCTCAGAGCCAATCATTGTGTAAAGACTTAAAATACGTACACTACTAATCGAGCAATGATAGTCTAACCAAAAATGTAATAAAAATTTACTTCGTATGTTTCTTCATTTCTAAATACTCTAAATACTCTTAGGGCAGCAAATTTTAAATTATAGTGCGGTTTCGCAAAGCAAAAAATAAACCTTCGGTTTATTTACAAACTTCCAAAAAAGCCATTAAAGTTATACAAGACAGAAAAAGAAATCGAAACAAATTACTATAATTGTATAACTTTATTATTTGCTTTGCTACTGCTGCTCAGTTGTAATGTGAGAAATTATTTAATAAAACCAAGCCATGCTCGCGCCCTACAATGAAAATTAGTAAAAGTTAATAGGTCATAATTTCCAGTATACCTACATACATATGTGCTCTTGTCAGTCAGTGAACCACTATATAATGCTCCACAACATATCGCCGACCTTTCAATGATGCGCTTACTAGTCATAAAGTCAATTACTTGTACTTTAACTATAACTATTTTCACTTATGTTAACTATAAATCTTTTTCTCATTTTTTACAGTAATAAGGTGTGACTTAGTCTTCAAACAGAGTTAGTACAAAAGTAAGTCTGACACACTTGAGTTAATTTTATTCTCAATAAGTAAAACTCTCTCCAATTACGAATATACCCCAGTGCGTCAACCTTTCATTTGAACTTCATTACGAAAGAATGAAAAAAGAAAAAAAAAAAATGAAAAAAGAAATGCAAAACTTACCGCCTCCATTCGTGGCAGCTGTGTGCTTGGAACTATTTCCATTGCCTGTATTCGATGTTGAATTCGGTACCGGACCCATCACTCCATACTTGATTGGTTTGAAGTGAAAAAAGGATGGCGAATATCCAGAGCCAGCTCGACTTAACGAACTAAATTGTTCCTCACGATCCTCCACGTAGAGGCCCTCCTTACCCATTGCGGCCAATTGACGCCCCTTTGGCATAAACATTACCAAAAAAACGGTCGCCGATGTTGCAACTAATCCAAATGCAATGCATGCATCCTTGTGCCGATCGGCCACGGCCAAGCCGCATAACATCCACCCAAGCCAAATTGGTATCGCACCACCAATCGCTAGACCAATGTATGTAGACTCCCGATAATTATCACGAATGCCGCGCGATTTGATCGCTAGAACCGCCACGAACACGATCAGGAAGACAATGTAAATTAAGGACAACAACAGTTCGGAGAATTGCGTCTTACACAAGGGTATCATCATCATGCTACCGTGTTGCAAACGTGTGATATCACTCGATGTGATCAGCATGGATGACAGTTTTCCAACACTAAGTCCATTGCCAACACTAGTGCCCGCACTAGTAGTACTCCCGCCGAATGGGACTGTCATCGTGTAAATATCTGGCGGTTGGGTCACCAACCACTGGGTGCCAATGGCCACTTGAATGAGTACGGCGAACAACAGTAGCAATCCTTGATATGGTGCCGGTAGGTAAACACCGCCGTTCAAACTAATGAGAAACACGCACTTCACGAGAAGAGCTGCAAACACCAAGGCATAAGCAACGCCGGCCCCAAAGCGTATCGCGCCACAACTTAGAATAGTCGGCTGTGCAGTGATTATTGCGCCGAGACCGGCGCAAGCGAATAGGCCCAGCAACAGCATTTGTCCCAAAAATAGATGCCGACGTGAGGGTGAGGTACGCCAAGCCTTGAAGAGAACAAAAATCTCGAACGCAGCCATCATGATCATGGTAAGAGAGGCTAACACCAGAACGGGTACGACCCATGGTTCCTTGCGCAATCCGTTAGGTAGATGTGTGCTCACTATCGTCGGCGAAGTCGCCGATGATGTGTTGCCATGTGAATTTGGTGGATTCTTCGGGGCCAATATCAGCACTGGTCTTGGCTGCAGGTTGTTCTTGTGCTGACCCGTTGGGTCGGCTGGACTGAATTTCAATGTGGTCGATGATGTAACTGACGTCTCTGTTGTCGTCGAAGATGGAACAATAAAAAACTCCGTCGACATTTCGATCAAACGGTCCGCCTTCGAGATATTCAGATTAGTTATGGACGCGGATGATGCTGTAAGGGTATTTCCACTGCCTTCATTAATAGTTTCTATCGCAGATATTGCGTCGTCAATGTTGTCGTCATTGCGTCGCAGCGGGGCTTCTTGACGACCCTCACTGAAGGAATTATTATGGAATTTTAAACGATTTTCATCACCATTATCACCGGTACTATCATTCAAATTATTTTTCACTTCACTGCGTACTTTAACTGCGACCGAAACTGGGACAAATTGATTAATTATATTAAACTCATTGCTACTCGAATACTTAACATCTAGGTTTCTATTTACACTACTACTATTGAAACTAGCGATTTGTCTATTTCGCGGTAGTAAACGATCGCCGAACTTTGGCTGCGGAGGATTGAGATGAGCGTTTCTAAGGTCACTGTCCAGATTAGATTGCGCCCGACTTATTCCAATAAGTATGGTTAACGCTAGAGTCACCAGGGGTAGCAAACGCGACTGTATGCAAAGTATCGCAGGAGAGTGCACGGATCGCGGTCTCGATTTTTTCGTCAGCACTGAAGCCGACCGTCTCGGCTGACGGGCCATACCTAACTGAAACGTTCATTGGAAGCGCGCACAAGTTAGTTAGCTGTTTGCTACCAACGACTGAATCGACTAACCGCAGTGTGCGATGTGTACCAGGTGAACAAACGTAATGCCGTTGATGGTTGATCTATGGGCCTTCGATGGTGCAGAATATTTCTGGTTTTTCTTCGAAGGTTGTGCGTTGTTCGAACCAAGACCAAGATTGAGATTGAGAAATTCTCTTTTCTTTCGAATTTCGAAAATTCTTCTCTTTGCTATTTGATGATGGTCTTCTCTTGTGCTCTTTGAGTCTGAAGATTTGTAAACAAACCATGTAGCAGGTTGTTTACCTTTTGAATTTCGCCACAGTTTTGTTTGTTATATTGTTGTGAGCCGACTGTGGCGCGTCGCTTACCGACCACACATAGGGTCTCATGAATCCATTGCAATTGAAACATACCTCAAATAATTTAATGATCCAAACCACGCGCCTAAGAGTTTTTGCTGCGTGTTAGAAAAAGTATATGAAGATCTATTAAAGGAGACTATTGCGTAATTAGTGCAAGTGACTATAATGATTTAATTTAAGGAAATCGCTCATTATAGATAGATAATCGATCCCGTTTGAAGTATGCTTTTTTATAATGGTAATGCAATCTTCAGTAATAATTAGCATTTCATGTAATAGTTTACTTTAAGTTTATTATGGTGAACTATTTATGTAAATCATTCCTTTGTCCAGTCTTTCCAATGCGCTTTAGTAATTTTGTGTGGATCCTTAAACCATTTTACAGCATTGTTGAAATTAAGGTAATGCAAAGTATGAGTAAGTTATTTCCTGGATAACACCACATACTTTTCTTTTCTAAAAACTGCATGGTTGAGCAGAATCTACATAAAGAAGATATTACTTTCTGAAAGACCACATCAACGCCCTCGCTTCTCAAATTTAGGGACATGCATAGAAAAGTCGTTGCTATCTGTATAGAGTAGAAAACCAGCTGAAAAGCAGCAGTTTTCGGCTTGCTTCCAGCAGTAAAACATTATTATTACAAAATAATATTTCCTTTAAATGAATCCTAAAAAATAATCCCCAGACACAAATTATATCCAAACAAATCTATAATTCGATTCAATTTTATCCCATATGTAGGCGATCAGATTCCTTTGAAGGCGTACCAAGTAAATTCTTACATCCACATATATACATATGTATGTATGTTCGCATGAGCGCTAAGATATTCAGTGTGGGAACAACCTCCAGTGCTTATAATACGATTTGCAATTCAAATATGATGATTGAATATTACCCGCACCAATATGTCAAAAAGATAACCAGATATTCTCTAAGCATACATATCCGCTAGCAAACAACGAAGAAGATGAAGAATGAGAACCCAAGCTGAAGAAGTCGTCTTCATCATAATCAAACAGAATTATGAAGTTATAAATCTTGCCGTAAGGCTGGAGCCTTTCTGTAAAATAGCAGATTGGATCCTTTTGTTCGTCATGATGCACATAATGAATGCAGAGCATACGAATAATGAATAAAAATGCACTTGCCCATACGATCGCGTCTGTAAAAGCTGTACGCGAGCGAATTCGGAGAAATACCCTTCGAAAACAGAGAATTATGTCGCTTGAGCTGGATATATCCAGATCCTTGTCAATGCTCATTCGAGATCGTTTTAACATGAAAGCCTTCCTCGGTCAACTGGACATCTATTGACGTGATGGGGTGTATCCCATCAAGGAGTTACTGTTCTTCACTTTTGTGAAAAAGGAGTCAAAACTGGAGTAAAGGTGTACCAAGAAGATGTCCACATAAAGCCAAAACAACTGGCTTAGAATCATTATTCCTGCTTTAATTGGTAGCCCAGTGGCAACACCGTTTGAGGGCACGGTCACTTTGAATACACAGCCCTACTATTTAAGCAAATCAATTTTATAAATACTATTCCAATATGTTTTGCTTTTTAATTTTTATAACGTTTTGCACATGAATGAGAATTTTAGTGTTTAATGGTATATTACGATTTAAATCTGAAGATGCATGTGTGACACACAAATTACACTGATCAACACGATTGTTTGCAGTGTTTTGATCTATATTTTTTTTTTGTATGTCTGCTTTTTTTGCGCAATTGTGTAGGAACGTTGATTGATATTGCCTTTTTGACGGGGTTCGAAGGATATCTCCTTTGATCATGACAATACCAACTAAGCCGGTCGTGCTCTATCTTGTTTACGATGGGTTCTTTTACATGAAGGCTTCCTTGAATCTTTGAACTTCTTATTCTATCAAGCTTTGTTCCTCCTGCTGTCATGCGAAGCATCTTCATCTCAGCTGCCGTTAATTTGTCGTCATACTTTTTGTACATTGGCCAGCATTGCGAACCATATGTGAGCGCCGGAAACTGTAAACTGCGGTGTAGAGCCTGGATATCAGCTTAGGGGGCATTTCTTGGTTCGATCACAGAAGATAGCGGAGTTTTCCCGCCGCTTCATCCACCCTACGCTTACGCGATGACTGATGTCATCATCACAAGTTGCTTCGCTATTGATCATAGATTCCAGATATTTGAACTTTTCACATTCAGGAAGCACTTTTCTGTCTGGAATAGGCCGCTGTGGATCAGTGAACAGGCAGCACATACTCTGTCTTTTTTTAACTCATACGGTTCCCATTTCCTTCCAAAACATCCACCCATACATCGTTAGCTGATGTATTTTGGGGTCCGTCACTTTTCCTTCAACCAGATAGTCAAGGACTGCAATAAATAGCAAAGGACTGAGGACGCTTTCGTGGTGTACACCGACTTTGATTGGGAACTCTTCGGTGACTCCTGCGGGACATCTTACTCTTTTCCTTCCTCCCTCATACATGTCCATGATCATGCGCACGTAGGTTTCTGGAACTCCTCATTGTCTTAGTGTCACCCATAAGAGATCTTCTTGGTTGTCTATCAAAATCACCCAACACCATATGCATAATAATTGTGAAACTTACTTAACTGCCTTATTTTATATTACAAGACTAAAATAGTACAACATTTAGGCCACTAGCATGTTTAGTTACTATTCGTTGGGATAAAAACTACTAGTATTGTAATAGTCCATATAAAATATGATTTCAATAAGTCGTAATTTCTTTAATTCGAATTTCTTCTTATATTGAACAATCTTCAAACCTGGAAGTCGAAATGCTCCCAAACTGCATTTTCTTTTCTGGTCCTTTGCGATTTCGACTTAGGGAAGTTCGACTTGGACTGTTTTAACACTTTCTGAAATTTTATAATATTCGTGCTACTTAAAGGAATCTTGGAAACTTGAATCTTTGCACACTCGTAACAAGGGGTAAAATTCCAAAGCAGTACAATTTTTCCAAAAATAGCTTTTCTTTAAGAACAGTTTTTACCTGTTTAAGTTTGTAGATTAAATATAAATACTATTAATACGTATTAAGTGTATGTATTTTGATACAAAAATTAATTTATATTATATTTTTTATATATTGTTGCGACTGAGCGCAACTTTATTTAAAATAAAAAAAAATAATTGTTTGAGATTATTATATTCAGTCGTGAATCGGGCTTCCGTTTTCTTTCGACCAATAATAAGAAAAAACAAACCGTTATAACATCATCGCTTGTCACGCTGTTGATTCACGGTTCGAATCCTGATGCCAAGAATCATTTATTTATTTCGCATGAAATAAATAAAAAAGTCGATCACTTGCGAAAGCTAAGTCAACTCTATTGTGAAGGCATAACACTGGCAGTAGGGTGGTCATATGGCTAAAATGCAACTTGATCGTTATGATGACATCAGGAGGACGGAGATAAAAAATACTGTGAATCATAAGCAACGACAATAATAGCGAAAACAAACAAAATACTACCCAGTTATCTGGACAGCCACCCTTGGAGTTCACAGAACTTAACTGCCACCTGAGTTTTAAACCAACTACACCAATCTGTCTTTCTATCTGTCTCTTCCCCCTTCCACAAAAAAAAACCTCCTAAAAATTAGTATAAGGGTATTCATATCCCCTTCAACACTTGCAAATTGGGAGACTAACAACCCCAAATAAATGAGAACACTTTTGTTTAAAACTAATGATTATTATTGTTTAATTTGTCCTTTGTACATGGTTTATGAAGTTCAAGCAGTACAGATCAAAACTCAGATGTAGCGTTGTTTCGCACCTCTATTTGTACTCTCTCTTAGCTATGTTTTTGTGGCGTCAGCGTCTTACAGATTTTCTATTCACTGCGGGAATCTGATGAATGTGGAAACCTGATGGGGTATTTAGTATTTTAGTATTTATTGATTAATTTAACAAACATTTACAAAGATTACAAAGAAGTATCTACGAGTATAATGACATAAATGTGATCATGATAATTATTTTAATATAAGTTTACATAATTAAAGGTTTAATGTATATTAATTTTAAAAGATATATAATATTTGAAGTAAGAAAGTAGAAAATTTGTGAACAATTTGAATAATAACATTTAACAATGAAGTAAAAAATAGAAATTTAATTAAGTGGAGCCCTAACGCCTATAGTTGCCAGCCAAGTAGTTGAAGAAAGAAACACTAAAACAATCAACAAAACAGAGTCTTCTTATGTCCACCGGAGCTTTTGCTTGCGCATGTCATCCGAATCTAACCTAGTAAATAAAAAATCAAAATTCCTAAACGCGAAAGATCACCAGACACTGAGGACAAACGATTGTCCTTGGATAAAAAATTCTATTCCAGCATGAAGAGCACCAAGGAAAAGAAAAATGATCCAAGATCTAACTATTATAGCCCATTGTAATGCTTGTTGGATAGGGAAGAGGATATGGACGAAATAATCTCGACAATTAATTCTAGTGAAAAAGTGTATGTGCCGCTAATCAAGTTATTGCACAAATCATGTGTATATGTGCATAACATTACTAAGTCCTTAAATATATCAGACTATTTTATAAAAAAAAATGTCTATAGGCACAAAAATCACATGCAATTCTATTGATTCTTATAGTGCAATAATTGAAAAGTTGAAAAGTGAAAACTGTCAATTTTTCTCTCACGATTTCAAGAGTGAGAGAGCTTTCAAAGTCGTTTTATACGGAATGGGCTAAATAGACCCGAATTTATTAAAAACCGAACTGATCAAAATTGGCCTCAAGTGCATTAATGTTAAAAAAGTAACAAGAAAATTAAAACACTTCACAGATACTCTTTACCTCATATCCTTGGAAAATGGATCAATCAAATTACATGATCTAAAAAAAAGACCATCGGTCCATCTTTCACACACAAATGATTTGGAACTACAAACAAAAACTTAAGGTAAACTAACTCAATGTCACAACTGTCAGATGTTTGGGCATGGGGAAAAAAACTGCCACGTTAAGACCTTTTGCGCCAACTGTGCTAGTTCTCATAAAACTGTCGATTGCACAAATCTTTCAAGTGCCAAATGTGCAAATTGTAATGGGTCGCACAAATCCACCGACCCTTTATGTGTAAGCCGAATGAAGTTCTTGGAACTTAAGAAGAAACATGTCAAAAACTACCAACCGACAACATGTCTCACCACCTGTGCTCTCTGGAAATCTTCAGGTTCCAATCGGCTCTCTGGCGGATTTTCCACCACTACCGCCACGACGTCAGCTGATTCCCGCCTCTCATAAGAATCATAGAGTGTGGGAAGATCTCGCTCACTCTTCAATCAACAATGTTCCTGATAACATTCCAGTAATCTCTGGCAACATTGCCAGCAACAAGTGTAACAACATTTCCAGCAACAACACCCTGTTCACAGCTGATGAATTAAACGCTTTGGCTTTGGAATTAATAACATATTTATCTACATGTAAGAACAAATTTGAACAATTTAACTTTATCACACGTTTAGCCACAAAAACACCGGAGAAATTGAAGTAGAGGAGAATGAGGAGAACCCCTTCCAGAGGGGATCAAGGATGCTGAGGTCACCAATTGACCAAGTAGCAGCATCACAAAGAAGTGCGGAACGACGCGAGTCACCCGCAATACGAAAGGTGACGGTCGAACCACCAACCCATAAAACTGATTTTCACAAGTTAGGTGAGCAAATTAGAGGTCTGGTAGAAATGCTGGAAGATGGCAAAAGGCGTTCAATCCACCAAGCGATGCGAGATGCTATTGAAAGCATCAGAGCTCTCTACGAGCTCTGGCCGATTCAGCTACACGATGAGGAAGCAAAGCAAGTGATTCGCCGGAACAACTCGTCGCAAACTTCGCCATGGCTAAAAACAACATCTGAACCCAAGAGAAGGCAAATTGCAGACGACGAACCCCCGGAGCCAAAACGAAAACAGCAACAGCCACCGAGTGGAGCGGCAGACAACGAACCACCGAAGCCAAAACAGACGCAGAAAAATACATCAAACGATGTTGCAGGCAAAAAGCGCTCGGAGCCAAAGCGTAAACAAAAACAAACTGCATTGATAAACACCAAGGAGAAGGATGAGACCACCGGCGTAGAGACCCCAGTGGTCAGACCTAAGAAAAAAGTTACAGCCACAAACAAGAAGCAAGCGGCAGGAGAAGAAGAATGGGTAAATACCACCAAAAAGAAGATCGCCAAAAAGAAGCAACAAGAGGTCAAAAGACCTAGACCTGACGCTATCGTCATTAAAGCGACGGGGTCCCTCTCATACGCGGAGATACTACGCAAGGTGAAGGCAGACCCCAAACTGGAAACAGTGGGAAAGGCGGTAACTAAAATCAGGAGGACACAGAAGGGAGACCTCCTTATACAATTCAAGGAGACGGGAAATAAGACAAACGAATTTAAAGGCGTCATTAGTGAAGCTCTAGCAGAGCAAGCGAATGTAAGTTCGATTACGCATCGCACTACCCTTGAGATCAAAGACATCGATGAGGTCACGACTATAGACGACGTAATCAATGCAATCGAAGCCCAGTTTGGAGTGAAAGTTTCACCGGCAGATATTTTGTCCCTGCGGAGGGCGTACGGAGGAACACAAACAGCAACGATCAGCTTTCCCGCAGTAGACGTAAGAAAGCTGTTAGAAGCAGGAAGGATTAAAATCGGCTGGGTTAACTGTCGCATGCGCGAACGAACCCTCCTTAAAAAGTGCTTCAAATGTTTAGAGTTTGGTCATCTTGCCTGGCAATGCAAAAGCGAGGAAGACCGCTCCAAGCTATGTAGGAGATGTGGAGGAGAAGGCCACATAGCGAAGAATTGCAACAAGGATCCATCCTGCATGTTCTGCAAGAAAGACCACCCGGTCGCCGCGCAGCATGTAGCCGGCAGTAGCAAATGCCCAGTATTTCGGAGAGCTATTACAAGCAAAATACCATGAAGATTCTACAGATAAATCTTAATCACTGTAGAATAGCACAGGACATCCTAGCACAAACGGCCAAGGACGAAAGCGCTGACGTTATTATGATCAGTGAACCATATAAATGTCCCGAAGAGAACAACAATTGGATCTGCGATAAGGCAAAACAGGCGGCGATATGGATGTGTGGACGCTATGCCTTTCAAGAAACAAACGACCAAGCAGTCGGCTTCGTGTGGGCGAAAATAAATGGGATCCATTTTTATAGCTGCTATGCCCGACCCAGTTTGACGGCCAGCGAGTACCAACTAATGCTGGATAATCTAACCACGGATGCGCTCCAGAGAGCCCCAGTGGTTATAGGAGGAGACTTCAACGCGTGGGCAACAGAATGGGGCAGCAGGCTCACCAACACCAGAGGACAGGTCTTATTGGAGACATTCGCTCCCCTAGCGATAGGCATTGCTAATAAGGGCCGGACAAATACTTACCGGAAGGCTGGAGTAGGGTCCATTATTGACATCACTTTTGCGAGCAACTCCATCCTGAAAACCATAAAGTGGAGGGTCAGTGAGGAATATTCACACAGCGACCATCAGGTGATAATACTGGAAATAAAAGGGAAAAAACCAGTCCAGCTCCCAAAACTTACTGGCCCAAAATGGAATGACAGATCTTTCGATAAGGATGCATTCGAAGAGATGTTGAACGGTGATCAAGCTCCAAGCGGAACAGCGGAGACCCTCGCTCACCACCTCACAGGCATCACCACAGCGTGCGACGCATCAATGCCTAGGAGAGCAAACACCAGGAACACATCACCGTGTTACTGGTGGAACGAGGAAATATTCGAACTCCGGGCAAAATGTCTGCAAGCCCGGCGTAAAGTCCAACGATCAAGAAGGAGGGCGGATTTCCAACAATGCCTGGACACCCTTAGACTGGCGAGACGTAGCTTAAATAGAGCCATTAAGGAAAGCAAAACTGCATGCTTTAAACGTCTCTGTCAAGAAGCCGACATCAACCCATGGGGCTCGGCATACAGAATGGTGATGACAAAATTAAAGGGCTATAGGACTCCTCAAATAACATGTCCGATAATGCTGAGATCCATAGTAGAGTACCTCTTCCCTCAAAGGCCTGCTGCTATGTGCAATATTATACGAGAAGTCAATCCAGAAGATATTCCTTTAATTACTCACGAGGAACTGCTAAGGGCATGCAGCAAGATAGGTGACAACAAGGCTCCGGGACCCGACGGCATCCCGAACAAGGCAGTAAAGGCAGCTGTAACAAAAAGACCAGACCTCTTCATAACAACAATGAAGCAGTGCCTTGAAGAAGGAACCTTTCCCGAAAAATGGAAAACGCAGCATTTGGTCCTACTGCCAAAAGGAAAGAAGCCCCCAGGAGAACCATCATCCTATCGCCCAATATGCCTATTAGACACCATGGGAAAGATCCTCGAGAAGATAATCTATAATAGATTACTCGCAGTAGTAGAAGAGAAAGGAGCCCTCTCAGATCACCAATTTGGCTTCAGAAGAGCACGATCTACTGTTGATGCCATAAGAGCGGTAGTCGATATCGCCAAAGGTGCCATCGAAGAAGAAAGATGGCTCTACGGCACAAAGGAGTATTGTGCAGTAGTAACGCTGGACATTAAAAACGCATTTAACTCTGCGAACTGGTCGTTTATTAGAAGGTCACTTGCCAGGATGGATACGCCATATTACCTGCTACGGATAGTGACGAACTACTTCAACAACAGAAAGCTGAGGTACAATACCGATGAAGGCGTAAAATACTACAACGTAACTGCGGGAGTTCCACAGGGATCGGTTTTAGGGCCACTATTGTGGAACATCATGTACGACGGAGTACTACGATTAGCGTTACCTGGGGGAGTAACGATAATTGGATTCGCCGATGACATTGCAGTCGTGACAGTAGCTAAACAGATCCGTGCAGTAGAATCAGCTACAAATGAAGCAATTGCCCGGATAAAAGATTGGCTAGTATCCGCCGGACTAGAACTAGCTGACCATAAAACAGAAGCTGTTCTTATAACCAGCCGGAAAACTGTCGAATTTGCCAACTTTCAGGTTGGTAACCAAACCATCAGGTCGAAAGAGGCAGTTAAATACCTTGGAGTAATGCTGGACAACAGGCTACGGTTTAAAACGCATGTTGATTTTGTTACCAAAAAAGCATCGCAAATGCAGGGAGCTCTCGCGTATCATGCCTAACATCGGTGGACCTGGATACGCTAGAAGGATTCTACTCTCTAGAGTTATCACCTCAGTTCTGTTATATGCCGCCCCAGTCTGGGCGGAGGCACTGAGGACGAAGGAGACCAAAAGGAAACTATCGTCATCATACAGACTCTGTGCGCTACGGACAATCAGCGGCTTTCGAACCATCTCTGACGAAGCTGCATTTGTCATAGCTGGAATGGTCCCCATCGATATTCTCGCAGATGAAATGCTGAGGATATATAACAGAAGAGCATTGAGTCATCACGACGCCACTGGTATCAAGGTGATAAAAATTTAAGAAAGGGCAGCGTCAGCAGCTATGTGGCAAGCTCGTTGCACTAATACAACAAAAGGCAGATGGACATACAAACTTATACCGACAATCCAAGATTGGATAAGTCGAAAGCATGGAGACTGCAACTACCATCTAACGCAGTTCCTGTCTGGCCACGGTGGCTACCGCAAATATCTACACCGATTCGGACACGACAACTCACCATCCTGCCCGGAATGCCCAGGTGAAGATGAGGATACGGAGCACGCAGTGTTTTACTGCACACGTTTCACGGCATGGAGAATTACTCTGCCAAGTCCGTCATTACTCCTCGACCATATGTTACGGTTGGAAGAAAATTGGATGGCAATATGTTCTTTCGTAACAACTCTACAAAAAGAGTTGCGGAGAATAGAAAAGCTAAGAAGAGCAGCAGAAGCAACAGAAGCATCAGAAGCAGCAATACAAGAAGCATAGCATGAATTGCTAACCAGCCCCGCGAAGTAATACCTAACGGCAGTCCCGCGGGGAGAGTGGTTGAAGTGTGTAGGGTGTGTGTTTAGTACGTAGGCGTATTCCTGGCATCGAGTACTCAGGTTTGCGAATCGTGCATGCTAGTAGCACTCGGGCTACTAGTATCTATGAAGATTACACATCCCTGGCGCAATCCAAAAAAAAAAAAAAAACACGTTTAGCCACTAAGTTCTTGTATGATGATGTTAAATAATATGATAGATAGCCATTTAAATATTATTACTTGGAATGGTAGAAGTATCAGAAGTAAAATTACAAAATTTATGAACTTTTTAAATACCAGAAACGTTGACATTGCTTTAGTTACTGAAACCTGACTTAAGCAGGATTTACGACCATCCACGACCGACTACAAATGCTATCGATGTGATAGAGATGGTTGAGGTGTAGCAATTCTAATAATAAGATCAATTCAGCACTCGCTTTTGCCTATTGTGAAAACGCGGTACATAGAAACATAGGAATTAACTTAAAATTGTCTAATCAAAGGGAAATTAAAATCTATTGTGCTTACTTTCCCGGTGGTAAAAGCTCTATGGAAAGAAAGATGGCTTTTAAGAATGATTTTCGCAAATTATTCCCCCTCCAGGGTGAGTTTATAATTGGTGGGGACTTAAATTGCAGACATAGAGATTGGGGATGCGTACGAGCAAATGCCTATGGTACCATTCTATCAGAACTGTGTCTAGGTCTTCCAATAACTGTGATATACCCTTCTAGTCCGTCCTATAACGCCAGTTATAATCGTTGTTCATTTGTGCATGACTTATTTGTGTCAAATGTGCCTGGTTATCTTGCCCAACCTGTTTCCATTAACGACCTCAGCTCAGATCATAACCCCGTCTTCTGTCGGGTCCTCAGATCAGGTGTTCAAAGGAAACAATATGTACTAGACCTCAAAAATGCAAATTGGAATCGTTTCCAGTCAGAATTAAATTCTAAACTCCGAAATATTCCAAGCAATCTAGACAGCATTTTGTGCACAGAAGATGTTGACTCTATCGTCACTGATTTTGGTCAAGAAATACTAGACTCTATTGACTTAAGTATCCCTAAGTCCCTAAAAAGAAAACTGTGACAAGGCTTCCAGCTTATATACTTGAATTCATTAAGGTAAGAAATGCTTGCCGAAGACACTGGCAAAGATATCGTCAGCCGTACTACAATCACCAAGTTTCCCACCTAAACAGGTTAATTTCCAGATTTATTTTTGATTACAACATTCAAAAATGGAATGCAAAATTACATTCCCTCGATGTAAATTCGAAACCTTTTTGGAACATTGTCAAGGTGGTTAAGAATAAAAACAGACATCTACCCTTTCTTAAAGATTCAGGCAATACGTTCTGTACGGATCTTGACAAGGCAAACGCATTTGCTTTAAACTTCTCCAAAAACCATGAAATATCTTCGAACCTTGGAGTCCCCGCAACAACTGATTCACTAAACCGAGTAATCCATAATCTTTTAAACAATATCACTGCTCCACCCTCAAGTGCTTATATAACCGTAGAAGATACCGAATTCATGGTCAATGAGCTGCGTATACGTAAAGCTGATGGAATTGACCGAATTAACCCTCTACTGCATGAAATATTGTTTAAAGAAAAAAATGTAAAACGTGCTTAAAATAATAATTCAGTTGTTTTAAGACATCCTTTATTAAAAAAACAAAAATATGTTTATTTGTTTAAATAATTAGAATACAGGCCAAATTTGGCTTCGTATGCAGTAAGGGTTATATAACTTAAACATTTTTCTGTTAAGTTTGAATTCATAAAATATAAAAAAAATAACAAAATAAATATAAATTAAAAAAATAAAAAAAATATAAAAGTATTAATCAGTTAAAAACAAAACAAAACAATTCATGGTATTAAAAAAGTCAAATGAACGATAAGTACAATCGTTTTGACAAATTTGCCGGTTTTTTTTTATTTGTGGGAAATGACCAACATTGTCGAAACGAACTGATAGCATCGGCAAATCGTAATGCTTTCAGGCCGCTTTCTTTTTGGTGTCGCTTGTATTTCAGTAGGCGATCGGGTACTTATTTCAATACTACTCATAGAGGATTTTGAAGTCGCAGGAGATCCAAGTCTAGATGCAGTACAGGGCCGCCCACGTCTTTTCAAAGGTTGCTTTTCGGCCTTGCATAAGTGCTCGGCAATTGCAAGTTTAAAGTCAAACAAAGGTAAATGGAAATCATGTTGATGACGCCAAAGAATCCATGCGTTCACTGTACATAGATCAATCATATAGAAAAATATTTGCTTATACCATTTCTTGGATCGCAAGGGTATGCGATATAAGCCCAGCATCGAATCAAGTAAGTCGAACCCCCCATATATTTATTATATACTTCAACAGTTTGTGGAGCAGGAGTGGTTTTATACTACTTATCCTTTCTGGAGTAACGGCACTTGTTTGTTACTGGATTCATTCCAACATAGGGTGACATTAAGGTAACTATTTTGTTGTCAAACCAGATCACTAACTCCATCGATAGTTGCCACTTTTTCCATCATACTTCCACGACCTTACTTCATCAGTTCATCTTTTCGAGTTCTCAAATTTGGCACTCAGTTGAGTCTTACAGTTCCTAGTGGCAAAAGACCACTTTTAAATAAATAGTCCTCCAAGTTCGGACTATTATACCAGTTGTCAAAAAAAAAATCTTGTGATTAACATTTTTTTCTGCCGTTGATGTTAGTCTGGTGACAACGTTACCACTGACTCCCAGATCTGGTGCCTCGTCAGGAAATTTATTGCTCTGGTGCCCGGCAAATAAATCAATAAATCATAACTAAATCCGGAAATTCCACTTAAAACTTGGTTCTTATAGCCCCATTTATGTGGTTTAGCTGGGTTATATTGTTTTAATTCGTGGCGGCATTTCGTCGGCATGATTTGTTCGTCTACGGCGAGGAACTCTTCTTTTGGAATCAACAGTAAACGTTCTCTTATTTTTTCCAAAAGTGGTCGTACTGTGAAGAGTTTATCATGTCCTTCTCTTCCAAAAGGTTTGTAGTCATTGTTGTCATTGAAATGTATGAACCTTTTGATTGCTTCCCACCTGTTGCATGTCATCGTTTCGAAAATAATCGGTTACCCTACAGTCTTACCCCAGTAATGCCTTGACGAAGGAAGTTCCCAATGAATTGCTCCATTTCACTCCTTGTGATATTTACCGGCTTGTTTATATTATCTCGGAGAGCTTTTTTATTCGATTCATTTATTATGAAAGTCATCAAATCATCAGTAAAAAAAAAAAACTTAAAAAAATCCGATGGTGTCTCTAGGCCTTTTACGGATTCTGGAAGCTCGGCAGATCCTTTAAATTTGAATTGTTCTTCGTCGTATGATGACCCTTTCTCCAAGAAATTTGTTCTTTTTTTTTTTTTTGATGTCGTTGGTTTCAGGGTTTTGGATTTCGGTGCAACAAGGGGTTCATCATCTGATTCAGATTCTAAGTCAGTTTCTTCCACCGTAATGTTGCCACTTTGGTTATGGAAATGCATCTCCGTCTCTAGTTCCATATCCGAATCTCCTGTCAATTCATCATCGCTTTGCGATCCATCCCTAGGAATAGGGTTAACGAGTGAAGATCGTCCATAAAAATGAAGAGGTTTCATTTCTAAAGTAAAAAGAACCAAAGTGTATTTCATCTACAAACTAATCGTAAAAAAAATGGAAACAATTTTCTCATCACAACAAGAAAAACTGAACAAAATGTGTAGATTTTCAACCCCTTGCTGCATACGAAGCCAAATATGGCTTGCGCACTTTTACCTCTCAAACGAGCAAGATAACAAATTTTTTCAACAAAAATCTCAGCGTTGCAAAGAGAATTGGACACACAATCAGAAATATATTTTTATGACCACTTTACTCACCTAACACCAAAATTATTATTATTTAAAATAAGAAAATTTTTCACACTTTCGATTTCAATGCCAACGAACTGACGACTGACCTGCAGCATGAATATCACCCTTCTTGTTTGTGGCACGTACAGAAAAAGTACCGCTATGTGTTCTCATAAATGCACAGATAAGGATCGTGTTACGTTCTGATCACTTTTTTTATAAAAGTAAGGAGAAAAGGGATGTAAATGTAAAAAGCCATATTTGGCTTGGTATGCGGTAGAGGGTTAAAAATGTTTATATTAAACAAATTCCTAAATCTGGTCTTAAGCGTTTAACATTCATTTTTAACGCTTGCTTTAAAATGAAATACTTTCCAAATATATGGAAAGTCGCGAAGGTTGTACCTATACACAAAGCTGGTAAGCCTCCTGATATAATTTCCAGTTACAGACCAATTAGTTTACTAAGTGTTCTTGGTAAAATTTATGAGAAGGTCTTAAGGAGAAAATTTGCAAACATATTGCTGCCAACAACTTATTTCCTAATGAACAATTAAGCAAGCACGTTAAATCATCTCGTGCAGTAGGTAAGACAACGGGCATAATACTACTGGACTTTGAAAAAGCTTTTGATTCAGTTTGGCACGACGGTCTTATTTTCAAAATGATTAACGCTGATTTTCCTCCGCATATCTGTAAAATTATCCGCAGTTTCTTGTTTCAAAGTGTACGTCAATAATGATGTCTCTAACATTGTCCACTTTCGTTCTGGTGTTCCTCAAGGTTCGGTCCTTGCACCCGTCTTGTATAACCTGTTCACATCCGATTTACCATCAGTGCCCAACTGTGAAGTAGTTCTATTTGCTGACGACACGGCGATATTCTCTTCTCATGAATTCGCTCTCGACATTGAGAGGAATCTTAGCTATGGGTTGAGTATATTCCAGACATATCTGAACAAATGGAAAATCAAACTTAATGAAGATGAGATTAAAGCAATCTTTTTCACCAGAAAAAGAAAAGCCTGCTTTCTTCCTAGTGGACAGCTCCAGGTAAATGGGGCAAGTATTAGTTGGGAGCCTTCCGTAAAATATCTTGCAATTTATCTGGATACCAAACTAACCTCTAACGTTCATATAACGAACACCTTAAACAAAATTGCAATTGCAATTAAGATGTTATATCGTAGATCAAAGCTGTCAAATGATAACAAAATAATCATACACAAGGTAATTTTCCAAGCAATTCTACTCTATGGTTGCCAAGTATGGGGTAACTGAGCAAAAAGCCATATTAAGAAATTGCAGGTTTCCCAGAATAAATTATTGAAAATGATGCTAAATTTAGCGTGGTATCATTCAACACGCGATATTCACCAAAGGGCGAATGTTGAATTGTTCTTGGATAGAATACAGAAATTAAGTCAACGCTTTTTAGATCGCTGTAATTTTGCTAAAAATCCTCTAGTGAACAACCTGTATGATATTCATGTTCAACATGGTAGCTGATACCATATTATATTTATGTTTTTCTTCTTTTTTCTCTGTTCTTAATTGTTTGTATTTATATATTTATTTATTTATCTATATATTATCATTAGTGAAGAACTAGCAGAGCAAGCGAATGTAAGTTCGATTACGCATCGCACTACCCTTAAGATCAAAGACATCGATGAGGTCACGACTATAGACGACGTAATCAATGCAATCGAAGCCCAGTTTGGAGTGAAAGTTTCACCGGCAGATATTTTGTCCCTGCGGAGGGCGTACGGAGGAACACAAACAGCAACGATCAGCTTTCCCGCAGTAGACGTAAGAAAGCTGTTAGAAGATTAAAATCGGCTGGGTTAACTGTCGCATGCGCGAACGAACCCTCCTTAAAAAGTGCTTCAAATGTTTAGAGTTTGGTCATCTTGCCTGGCAATGCAAAAGCGAGGAAGACCGCTCCAAGCTATGTAGGAGATGTGGAGGAGAAGGCCACATAGCGAAGAATTGCAACAAGGATCCATCCTGCATGTTCTGCAAGAAAGACCACCCGGTCGCCGCGCAGCATGTAGCCGGCAGTAGCAAATGCCCAGTATTTCGGAGAGCTATTACAAGCAAAATACCATGAAGATTCTACAGATAAATCTTAATCACTGTAGAATAGCACAGGACATCCTAGCACAAACGGCCAAGGACGAAAGCGCTGACGTTATTATGATCAGTGAACCATATAAATGTCCCGAAGAGAACAACAATTGGATCTGCGATAAGGCAAAACAGGCGGCGATATGGATGTGTGGACGCTATGCCTTTCAAGAAACAAACGACCAAGCAGTCGGCTTCGTGTGGGCGAAAATAAATGGGATCCATTTTTATAGCTGCTATGCCCGACCCAGTTTGACGGCCAGCGAGTACCAACTAATGCTGGATAATCTAACCACGGATGCGCTCCAGAGAGCCCCAGTGGTTATAGGAGGAGACTTCAACGCGTGGGCAACAGAATGGGGCAGCAGGCTCACCAACACCAGAGGACAGGTCTTATTGGAGACATTCGCTCCCCTAGCGATAGGCATTGCTAATAAGGGCCGGACAAATACTTACCGGAAGGCTGGAGTAGGGTCCATTATTGACATCACTTTTGCGAGCAACTCCATCCTGAAAACCATAAAGTGGAGGGTCAGTGAGGAATATTCACACAGCGACCATCAGGTGATAATACTGGAAATAAAAGGGAAAAAACCAGTCCAGCTCCCAAAACTTACTGGCCCAAAATGGAATGACAGATCTTTCGATAAGGATGCATTCGAAGAGATGTTGAACGGTGATCAAGCTCCAAGCGGAACAGCGGAGACCCTCGCTCACCACCTCACAGGCATCACCACAGCGTGCGACGCATCAATGCCTAGGAGAGCAAACACCAGGAACACATCACCGTGTTACTGGTGGAACGAGGAAATATTCGAACTCCGGGCAAAATGTCTGCAAGCCCGGCGTAAAGTCCAACGATCAAGAAGGAGGGCGGATTTCCAACAATGCCTGGACACCCTTAGACTGGCGAGACGTAGCTTAAATAGAGCCATTAAGGAAAGCAAAACTGCATGCTTTAAACGTCTCTGTCAAGAAGCCGACATCAACCCATGGGGCTCGGCATACAGAATGGTGATGACAAAATTAAAGGGCTATAGGACTCCTCAAATAACATGTCCGATAATGCTGAGATCCATAGTAGAGTACCTCTTCCCTCAAAGGCCTGCTGCTATGTGCAATATTATACGAGAAGTCAATCCAGAAGATATTCCTTTAATTACTCACGAGGAACTGCTAAGGGCATGCAGCAAGATAGGTGACAACAAGGCTCCGGGACCCGACGGCATCCCGAACAAGGCAGTAAAGGCAGCTGTAACAAAAAGACCAGACCTCTTCATAACAACAATGAAGCAGTGCCTTGAAGAAGGAACCTTTCCCGAAAAATGGAAAACGCAGCATTTGGTCCTACTGCCAAAAGGAAAGAAGCCCCCAGGAGAACCATCATCCTATCGCCCAATATGCCTATTAGACACCATGGGAAAGATCCTCGAGAAGATAATCTATAATAGATTACTCGCAGTAGTAGAAGAGAAAGGAGCCCTCTCAGATCACCAATTTGGCTTCAGAAGAGCACGATCTACTGTTGATGCCATAAGAGCGGTAGTCGATATCGCCAAAGGTGCCATCGAAGGAGAAAGATGGCTCTACGGCACAAAGGAGTATTGTGCAGTAGTAACGCTGGACATTAAAAACGCATTTAACTCTGCGAACTGGTCGTTTATTAGAAGGTCACTTGCCAGGATGGATACGCCATATTACCTGCTACGGATAGTGACGAACTACTTCAACAACAGAAAGCTGAGGTACAATACCGATGAAGGCGTAAAATACTACAACGTAACTGCGGGAGTTCCACAGGGATCGGTTTTAGGGCCACTATTGTGGAACATCATGTACGACGGAGTACTACGATTAGCGTTACCTGGGGGAGTAACGATAATTGGATTCGCCGATGACATTGCAGTCGTGACAGTAGCTAAACAGATCCGTGCAGTAGAATCAGCTACAAATGAAGCAATTGCCCGGATAAAAGATTGGCTAGTATCCGCCGGACTAGAACTAGCTGACCATAAAACAGAAGCTGTTCTTATAACCAGCCGGAAAACTGTCGAATTTGCCAACTTTCAGGTTGGTAACCAAACCATCAGGTCGAAAGAGGCAGTTAAATACCTTGGAGTAATGCTGGACAACAGGCTACGGTTTAAAACGCATGTTGATTTTGTTACCAAAAAAGCATCGCAAATGCAGGGAGCTCTCGCGTATCATGCCTAACATCGGTGGACCTGGATACGCTAGAAGGATTCTACTCTCTAGAGTTATCACCTCAGTTCTGTTATATGCCGCCCCAGTCTGGGCGGAGGCACTGAGGACGAAGGAGACCAAAAGGAAACTATCGTCATCATACAGACTCTGTGCGCTACGGACAATCAGCGGCTTTCGAACCATCTCTGACGAAGCTGCATTTGTCATAGCTGGAATGGTCCCCATCGATATTCTCGCAGATGAAATGCTGAGGATATATAACAGAAGAGCATTGAGTCATCACGACGCCACTGGTATCAAGGTGATAAAAATTTAAGAAAGGGCAGCGTCAGCAGCTATGTGGCAAGCTCGTTGCACTAATACAACAAAAGGCAGATGGACATACAAACTTATACCGACAATCCAAGATTGGATAAGTCGAAAGCATGGAGACTGCAACTACCATCTAACGCAGTTCCTGTCTGGCCACGGTGGCTACCGCAAATATCTACACCGATTCGGACACGACAACTCACCATCCTGCCCGGAATGCCCAGGTGAAGATGAGGATACGGAGCACGCAGTGTTTTACTGCACACGTTTCACGGCATGGAGAATTACTCTGCCAAGTCCGTCATTACTCCTCGACCATATGTTACGGTTGGAAGAAAATTGGATGGCAATATGTTCTTTCGTAACAACTCTACAAAAAGAGTTGCGGAGAATAGAAAAGCTAAGAAGAGCAGCAGAAGCAACAGAAGCATCAGAAGCAGCAATACAAGAAGCATAGCATGAATTGCTAACCAGCCCCGCGAAGTAATACCTAACGGCAGTCCCGCGGGGAGAGTGGTTGAAGTGTGTAGGGTGTGTGTTTAGTACGTAGGCGTATTCCTGGCATCGAGTACTCAGGTTTGCGAATCGTGCATGCTAGTAGCACTCGGGCTACTAGTATCTATGAAGATTACACATCCCTGGCGCAATCCAAAAAAAAAAAAAAAACACGTGTAGCCACTAAGTTCTTGTATGATGATGTTAAATAATATGATAGATAGCCATTTAAATATTATTACTTGGAATGGTAGAAGTATCAGAAGTAAAATTACAAAATTTATGAACTTTTTAAATACCAGAAACGTTGACATTGCTTTAGTTACTGAAACCTGACTTAAGCAGGATTTACGACCATCCACGACCGACTACAAATGCTATCGATGTGATAGAGATGGTTGAGGTGTAGCAATTCTAATAATAAGATCAATTCAGCACTCGCTTTTGCCTATTGTGAAAACGCGGTACATAGAAACATAGGAATTAACTTAAAATTGTCTAATCAAAGGGAAATTAAAATCTATTGTGCTTACTTTCCCGGTGGTAAAAGCTCTATGGAAAGAAAGATGGCTTTTAAGAATGATTTTCGCAAATTATTCCCCCTCCAGGGTGAGTTTATAATTGGTGGGGACTTAAATTGCAGACATAGAGATTGGGGATGCGTACGAGCAAATGCCTATGGTACCATTCTATCAGAACTGTGTCTAGGTCTTCCAATAACTGTGATATACCCTTCTAGTCCGTCCTATAACGCCAGTTATAATCGTTGTTCATTTGTGCATGACTTATTTGTGTCAAATGTGCCTGGTTATCTTGCCCAACCTGTTTCCATTAACGACCTCAGCTCAGATCATAACCCCGTCTTCTGTCGGGTCCTCAGATCAGGTGTTCAAAGGAAACAATATGTACTAGACCTCAAAAATGCAAATTGGAATCGTTTCCAGTCAGAATTAAATTCTAAACTCCGAAATATTCCAAGCAATCTAGACAGCATTTTGTGCACAGAAGATGTTGACTCTATCGTCACTGATTTTGGTCAAGAAATACTAGACTCTATTGACTTAAGTATCCCTAAGTCCCTAAAAAGAAAACTGTGACAAGGCTTCCAGCTTATATACTTGAATTCATTAAGGTAAGAAATGCTTGCCGAAGACACTGGCAAAGATATCGTCAGCCGTACTACAATCACCAAGTTTCCCACCTAAACAGGTTAATTTCCAGATTTATTTTTGATTACAACATTCAAAAATGGAATGCAAAATTACATTCCCTCGATGTAAATTCGAAACCTTTTTGGAACATTGTCAAGGTGGTTAAGAATAAAAACAGACATCTACCCTTTCTTAAAGATTCAGGCAATACGTTCTGTACGGATCTTGACAAGGCAAACGCATTTGCTTTAAACTTCTCCAAAAACCATGAAATATCTTCGAACCTTGGAGTCCCCGCAACAACTGATTCACTAAACCGAGTAATCCATAATCTTTTAAACAATATCACTGCTCCACCCTCAAGTGCTTATATAACCGTAGAAGATACCGAATTCATGGTCAATGAGCTGCGTATACGTAAAGCTGATGGAATTGACCGAATTAACCCTCTACTGCATGAAATATTGTTTAAAGAAAAAAATGTAAAACGTGCTTAAAATAATAATTCAGTTGTTTTAAGACATCCTTTATTAAAAAAACAAAAATATGTTTATTTGTTTAAATAATTAGAATACAGGCCAAATTTGGCTTCGTATGCAGTAAGGGTTATATAACTTAAACATTTTTCTGTTAAGTTTGAATTCATAAAATATAAAAAAAATAACAAAATAAATATAAATTAAAAAAATAAAAAAAATATAAAAGTATTAATCAGTTAAAAACAAAACAAAACAATTCATGGTATTAAAAAAGTCAAATGAACGATAAGTACAATCGTTTTGACAAATTTGCCGGTTTTTTTTTATTTGTGGGAAATGACCAACATTGTCGAAACGAACTGATAGCATCGGCAAATCGTAATGCTTTCAGGCCGCTTTCTTTTTGGTGTCGCTTGTATTTCAGTAGGCGATCGGGTACTTATTTCAATACTACTCATAGAGGATTTTGAAGTCGCAGGAGATCCAAGTCTAGATGCAGTACAGGGCCGCCCACGTCTTTTCAAAGGTTGCTTTTCGGCCTTGCATAAGTGCTCGGCAATTGCAAGTTTAAAGTCAAACAAAGGTAAATGGAAATCATGTTGATGACGCCAAAGAATCCATGCGTTCACTGTACATAGATCAATCATATAGAAAAATATTTGCTTATACCATTTCTTGGATCGCAAGGGTATGCGATATAAGCCCAGCATCGAATCAAGTAAGTCGAACCCCCCATATATTTATTATATACTTCAACAGTTTGTGGAGCAGGAGTGGTTTTATACTACTTATCCTTTCTGGAGTAACGGCACTTGTTTGTTACTGGATTCATTCCAACATAGGGTGACATTAAGGTAACTATTTTGTTGTCAAACCAGATCACTAACTCCATCGATAGTTGCCACTTTTTCCATCATACTTCCACGACCTTGCTTCATCAGTTCATCTTTTCGAGTTCTCAAATTTGGCACTCAGTTGAGTCTTACAGTTCCTAGTGGCAAAAGACCACTTTTAAATAAATAGTCCTCCAAGTTCGGACTATTATACCAGTTGTCAAAAAAAAAATCTTGTGATTAACATTTTTTTCTGCCGTTGATGTTAGTCTGGTGACAACGTTACCACTGACTCCCAGATCTGGCACCTCGTCAGGAAATTTATTGCTCTGGTGCCCGGCAAATAAATCAATAAATCATAACTAAATCCGGAAATTCCACTTAAAACTTGGTTCTTATAGCCCCATTTATGTGGTTTAGCTGGGTTATATTGTTTTAATTCGTGGCGGCATTTCGTCGGCATGATTTGTTCGTCTACGGCGAGGAACTCTTCTTTTGGAATCAACAGTAAACGTTCTCTTATTTTTTCCAAAAGTGGTCGTACTGTGAAGAGTTTATCATGTCCTTCTGTTCCAAAAGGTTTGTAGTCATTGTTGTCATTGAAATGTATGAACCTTTTGATTGCTTCCCACCTGTTGCATGTCATCGTTTCGAAAATAATCGGTTACCCTACAGTCTTACCCCAGTAATGCCTTGACGAAGGAAGTTCCCAATGAATTGCTCCATTTCACTCCTTGTGATATTTACCGGCTTGTTTATATTATCTCGGAGAGCTTTTTTATTCGATTCATTTATTATGAAAGTCATCAAATCATCAGTAAAAAAAAAAACTTAAAAAAATCCGATGGTGTCTCTAGGCCTTTTACGGATTCTGGAAGCTCGGCAGATCCTTTAAATTTGAATTGTTCTTCGTCGTAAGCAGGAAGATGACCCTTTCTCCAAGAAATTTGTTCTTTTTTTTTTTTTTGATGTCGTTGGTTTCAGGGTTTTGGATTTCGGTGCAACAAGGGGTTCATCATCTGATTCAGATTCTAAGTCAGTTTCTTCCACCGTAATGTTGCCACTTTGGTTATGGAAATGCATCTCCGTCTCTAGTTCCATATCCGAATCTCCTGTCAATTCATCATCGCTTTGCGATCCATCCCTAGGAATAGGGTTAACGAGTGAAGATCGTCCATAAAAATGAAGAGGTTTCATTTCTAAAGTAAAAAGAACCAAAGTGTATTTCATCTACAAACTAATCGTAAAAAAAATGGAAACAATTTTCTCATCACAACAAGAAAAACTGAACAAAATGTGTAGATTTTCAACCCCTTGCTGCATACGAAGCCAAATATGGCTTGCGCACTTTTACCTCTCAAACGAGCAAGATAACAAATTTTTTCAACAAAAATCTCAGCGTTGCAAAGAGAATTGGACACACAATCAGAAATATATTTTTATGACCACTTTACTCACCTAACACCAAAATTATTATTATTTAAAATAAGAAAATTTTTCACACTTTCGATTTCAATGCCAACGAACTGACGACTGACCTGCAGCATGAATATCACCCTTCTTGTTTGTGGCACGTACAGAAAAAGTACCGCTATGTGTTCTCATAAATGCACAGATAAGGATCGTGTTACGTTCTGATCACTTTTTTTATAAAAGTAAGGAGAAAAGGGATGTAAATGTAAAAAGCCATATTTGGCTTGGTATGCGGTAGAGGGTTAAAAATGTTTATATTAAACAAATTCCTAAATCTGGTCTTAAGCGTTTAACATTCATTTTTAACGCTTGCTTTAAAATGAAATACTTTCCAAATATATGGAAAGTCGCGAAGGTTGTACCTATACACAAAGCTGGTAAGCCTCCTGATATAATTTCCAGTTACAGACCAATTAGTTTACTAAGTGTTCTTGGTAAAATTTATGAGAAGGTCTTAAGGAGAAAATTTGCAAACATATTGCTGCCAACAACTTATTTCCTAATGAACAATTAAGCAAGCACGTTAAATCATCTCGTGCAGTAGGTAAGACAACGGGCATAATACTACTGGACTTTGAAAAAGCTTTTGATTCAGTTTGGCACGACGGTCTTATTTTCAAAATGATTAACGCTGATTTTCCTCCGCATATCTGTAAAATTATCCGCAGTTTCTTGTTTCAAAGTGTACGTCAATAATGATGTCTCTAACATTGTCCACTTTCGTTCTGGTGTTCCTCAAGGTTCGGTCCTTGCACCCGTCTTGTATAACCTGTTCACATCCGATTTACCATCAGTGCCCAACTGTGAAGTAGTTCTATTTGCTGACGACACGGCGATATTCTCTTCTCATGAATTCGCTCTCGACATTGAGAGGAATCTTAGCTATGGGTTGAGTATATTCCAGACATATCTGAACAAATGGAAAATCAAACTTAATGAAGATGAGATTAAAGCAATCTTTTTCACCAGAAAAAGAAAAGCCTGCTTTCTTCCTAGTGGACAGCTCCAGGTAAATGGGGCAAGTATTAGTTGGGAGCCTTCCGTAAAATATCTTGCAATTTATCTGGATACCAAACTAACCTTTAACGTTCATATAACGAACACCTTAAACAAAATTGCAATTGCAATTAAGATGTTATATCGTAGATCAAAGCTGTCAAATGATAACAAAATAATCATACACAAGGTAATTTTCCAAGCAATTCTACTCTATGGTTGCCAAGTATGGGGTAACTGAGCAAAAAGCCATATTAAGAAATTGCAGGTTTCCCAGAATAAATTATTGAAAATGATGCTAAATTTAGCGTGGTATCATTCAACACGCGATATTCACCAAAGGGCGAATGTTGAATTGTTCTTGGATAGAATACAGAAATTAAGTCAACGCTTTTTAGATCGCTGTAATTTTGCTAAAAATCCTCTAGTGAACAACCTGTATGATATTCATGTTCAACATGGTAGCTGATACCATATTATATTTATGTTTTTCTTCTTTTTTCTCTGTTCTTAATTGTTTGTATTTATATATTTATTTATTTATCTATATATTTTTTTTTTTTTTTTTTTTATATTTACTTCATTTTTTTTTCATTAAATCGAAGGGTTTTTTTTCGCTTTTTCAATTCGGATACTAACTTAACATATAAATATCTTTATTCAATTGTATAATAATGTTACAGATGAACGATAGTAATTATCATATCTCTGAATTGTAAAACGTGTGGTAACTAAACTCTGTAAATCTTTTATGCGAAATAAAGATCTATATATCTATCTACCTAATTAAGTGATTAAACGTTTAGAAGTTCTAACGCCTATAGTTGCCAGCCAAGTAGTTGAAAAGAGAAACACTAAAACAATCAACAAAACAGAGTCTTCTTATGTCCAGATGAAGAGAGTTTCATTTTATTTAATTTTTAGTGCACTTTTATTATTAATTCATTAAACTTATAGCACAGATAATAGACAAAAATGCTTAAAACTAGCTTAACTAACTTAGCTACCTTATTCTAACTTAACGCCCCTATTAGGAAGCTCTAAGCTAAACCTAATACTTAAAACTATGTCTTTCGACGTAACTAACTTTAGTTCTTTATTTATTTTATCATTCTACTCGTATCAACCAGAAATACTAAGAAAAATCTTTAAACAATTGAAAAAACTTAGCAAATTTTTTTTTTTTGTTAATGAAGGTGAAAATCCCGAAAGACACAGTGGGGTTCAAAACCCAAAGTGGTGTGGGACTCTAACCGCACTAAAAACACCTCCCTGCTCAACTAGTGATCGACAAAAGATTTTGTTTTCAACGTTAAGTCGGTTTTGAGAAGGTATTATAATTTAAATACGGCTCTGTCTGAGGTTTGGTTCTTCTTAACCTACGAATATTATATCGTACGTTTAAGACGTAATCTATCTTAGAAATAATATGCATCTGCAAATGCTCGTTGTGATGCATTGCGTACTTTTTAATCACATCTGTTACGAGGTCAATCTGCAAATCTCTATGCAAGTCACTATTTCTAATATACCATGGGGCATTCACTATTCCCCGAAGGACCTTATTTTGAAATGTTTGTATTATTTGTACATTCGTTTTCTTTGTGCAACTCCATAATTGGATACCATATGTCCAAACGGGTTTTAGTATCAAGGATTTTATTCTCAATGGACAGTTCTGAGTTATGTCCTAACAACCAATAAAGTTTTCTATACCTAATATTAAAGTCTTCTACTTTCTTTTTAACATGTTCCTTCCATTTCAGTTTAGCATCCAGATTCATACCCGGATACTTAGATGTGTTAGAGTAAGGAACTACATGGTTATTAATAACCACGGGAACATTCGTAATTTTTTTATTTGTAAAATTGATATGGATGGACTTTGACTCATTATGTTTAATTCGCCATCGCTGCGTCCAATCACATATCTCGTTAACTGAATTTTGTAGCTTTTCTGTTGCTTTAGCCACACATCCATCTGTTGGTAGAAGAGCAGTATCGTCTGCAAATGTGGCTATCATGGTATCACTCGCATGCGGTATATCACTCGTGTATAATAAGTATAGGGTGGGTCCTAGAACGCTTCCCTGTGGAACACCTGCTTGTATTCCTTTAAGTTCAGAGTACACTGAATCATAGCGAACTCTAAAGAATCCGATATATAAGATTTAAGTATTTCATAGTACTTATACCAAACTTTATCAAAAGCCTGTCTAAGAATATTGCAAAACAAATTTGTTTTCCTTCCAGTGCCTTTTCTATAACATTAGTTATACGATGCACTTGGTCTATTGTCGAGTGTCTATTTTTAAACCCGAATTGGTGGGTGGGGATAAGCTTTCTTTGTTCTATAATTTGGTTCTACTCTTTTAAGAAGGAGTTTCTCGAAAAGTTTCGATAATATCGGTAAAAGCGAGATTGGCCTATATGAGGTAACTTCTCATATAGGCTTACTTTGTTTAGGTATAACAATAATTTATGCTATCTTCCAGTGATGTGGGACATACCTTTGTTTAAAGCAAGCATTAATTATAAGCTTGAGTTTCAATAATGCAGTGGAGGGCAGTTCTTTCAATATTTGAGCAGTTATAAGATCATAACCTGGTGATTTTCTATTATTTAGTTTATGAATATATGTCTTGATCTCTCTTAACGAAACAAAAGGAATTTCCTTTTCATCTATTCTGTTATAGAAATCAAGATTTTCGTTTGCTACTCCAGGTGAAAAGGTTTGAAAACATTTGAAAGGTGCTAGCAAATAGTTTAACCTTTCCTTTTGGATCGCCGATCCCCATTTCCCATCAGGTGTTTTCAATGGGGGGTCTTGCACTTGAGGTCTTTTCAAACGTTTAGCACCCTTTCAAAGTCCGTGACTTTGTCAGCCGTTAGATTACAAAGGTATTTAGCTAGAGAATCATTTTTGAATTCAGTTTTACTTTTTAAGTCTGTTATTAAGCCTATTAAATATGGTTTTATCGCCGGGATATCTTGTCGCTTGCCATTTTCTACGAGCTCTTCTCTTTTCAAGTATCAGTTGCTTGATTTCCGTGGAGTATTTCACCGAAGCCTGTTTTTTTTTTGTTGATAAGTCGGTGTACTATCTTCTGCTGCCTGTTGTACATCAGCAATTAATTGTTCTGTTTCAATGTCAATATGTTTTGTTGTGACAAGTGGAGTTCTAAGGTTAATAAAACCTTCGAGATGTTCTCTGAATTTACACCAGTTCGCTCTTTTGTTTGTTAGTCGTGGGTTTTTTATCTGTTCCATTGATAATCCGTTGACTGTTAGGATTACAGGTGTATGATTCGATGACAGATCATCACTGCTGTTAACTTAACTTATTTTCTATTAATATCTTTCGTTATGAAGAAGCCAATAACATCTGGTATTTTCGTTGGGTCAGATGGCCAATTAGGTGGAGATCCAGTCGAAATAAATTCACAGTTAAAATTTCGCCCTGATTTGTAAAGCTTCCTGCTTTTTTTTTTATTAGTCTTGACCCCCAGTATGCATGTTTAGCATTGAAATCACCACCGATGATGAAATTATTGCCTAGCATTTGAAAAAGCTCAATCAGATCCTCCTCTGTAGGCGAGTGCCTGGATGGGCAGTATATTGCAGCTATTTTAAATTACTTGCTTTTAGTTTCTATGTTTACTGTCGCTACTTGTATTGTTTGTTTTGCTATTTTTGGCAATTCATAAGGCTCCAAGGTACTTTTCACAATTACAGCATTACCTCCCCTGGCACTGTCAGCTGGATGGGGAGAGTGGTACTAAAGATACCCAGGAATTCTAATCTTTGTTCCTTGTTTGAAATGAGTTTCAGAAATCACTTAGTAAATGAACTTATTTGATTGTTCTTATATATAAAACTTAAAAATCTATTTTAAAATAAATCTTAAACTACCTTATTCTAAATTAGCCTATGTTATTTTACCTTACGTAATTCTATACGTACTTTTTTTGAGGTTTTTTTGTTATTTTTGTTTTTTGTTTGAAAGTTGATCTTCAACGTCCAGTTATTGCAATATTGCTGAATCTTATCTAAATCACTTTGCAAAAAAAGTGCAATGACCCCGATTATTGGTCCTGATCTGTACGCGATCAAGTCGTCTGCGTTCGCTATGGCATGGTGAAGTGAACCTATGAGATCGCTCATGTAAATGTTGAAAAGGATAGGTGAATTAACCGCACCTTGTTGCAGACCGTTTTTAATTAGAAATGTGCCAACAGAAGTCACATTGCCATTTTTGACAATGAACTGTCTACTGGTGAGCATGTTATAAAGTATGTACAGCAGTTGTTTGCTGCTGCCCAACCTGTTCAGCTTGTAGAAGAGTCTCTCTAACCATACGGTGTCGAAGGCCTTCTCCAAATCATTCAGGCAGGCACCCGTGCATTGGTTCTAGCTTTTGTTCCATTGGATACCCGATACCAGTTTATACGCGGCATGTATTGTATCATGCCCCGCCTTAGATCCGAATTGGTTATCCGAAATTATATTATTAGTCCACTCCAGCAGAGCTCTATTCATCACTTTTTCGAATACGAGACCTATCGACCGGAGATTTGCCGGATTGGAGGTGTCCTTACCCCATTTGGGGATGGGTTGTATCACAGCTGTTTTCCAATGCGCTGGATAATGTGGTGTAAATATCCACCGCTTCTAGAGGGAGATGTCGAAGCACAATATTCGACACTTCGTCGATTTCCATAGATTTCTTCCTTCTCAATGATTCAAAGATCGCTTGGAGCTCCACCTTCGATATGTACCGATGACATTATTTGCCATAATATCGTCATTGAACTCGGTAAAACCTATGTTCTCGGATCGCCAGTGCTCTATATCATTTCGAAGGTAGAAGTTGTGAACAAGTACGCTATTTTCCAGGTCGTGGTTCGAGCTGATGGTATCATTCACCTTGTACACTTCCTGGAAAGTCGCTCCTATAGCCTCTACCTTCTCCTGCGGATCTTCGATCACAAAGAAGTTGTCATCCACTACTGCGTTACCTGGACCCATACCTGCTGTTATCAGTATTCGTCTATTGTTCGTCGTTCGGGGGGTCTTAAGAAGGTCATTTTGATTGTTTATCCGAAATATTTTATTTATTTGCGGGAACATACTCCGGTTGTTGGATTTTACATCCCGAATTTTGTTGTTGCAATGCAAATTTACAGATAGTCTATAGTTTTCCCTAATTAATTTCTGGAGGTTTTTAATCAACGACTTCAGCGTCCTAACCTCCGAGTTTTTTCTGTCCGTAAACTGTCTGTACAAGGTTTTTAGTCTCGACAGCAGTCTACTTTTGTGTTGGTGTAGTGAGTCAATTGTTGCATTGAAGAATATGTCTGTGTTGTCAGTAAGTTGTTACCGAGGTGTCGTACTGTCCATAGTTCGTTTTGATTGTGTCGTCCATTTGTTCTAGGTACCAGTCAATCTCCTCGTTTAACAGATTCCTATTGGACGGTGGGTGGAGCGAATTCGAGAAGAGTGCTCTTGTCAAAACTCTGGAGAAGCGAGTCCAACGCGTTCTACTATAATTGTAGGAGTACGTTTGGACAAACTCCTCCATCTCCGCAATTTCGTTGGGAATCGTTATTACGGCACTAAGTCCGCAATGGTCACTGTCATACACAAATGTGTGCAGGCAGTTTAAAGTTTGTCGGTCCCCGTCAGTCAGTTGTAACCGTACGTCGAAAAGCATAAGATCCTGATAGGAGCCGCTTCTAGGAATCGATGGACTATCTGTGGTTCTCAAATCGAGTTTATACTCGACACTGTGCCGACCCCACCAATTGAGTAGTAGGTTCCCCCTAGGATTAGGTGTGCTATTTCCCAAATCTCCATGTTTGGCGTTTAGATCTCCAACCATGAGGTAATTATTCTCTTCCGACTCCAGCCTTAAGCATCGAAAAAGTGTCTCGAGCTCTGAAATAAATAAAGTAGATTAAGTAGCTTCAGGTGCATAGAGTGCGACCAAGCACATCTTCTTTCCACTAAGGAGATGGATGCATACGATACACGCTTCAAGCACATGGACCTTCGCACTTCACCGCTGTACACTACCCTAAATAGCAGTTGTTTGTGTATGAAGATCGCTACACCTCCTTTGTGTGGAGTTGGGTCGGTCTCTTCTAACAATATTATATTTACTGTGGCCCAATTTGCGCCTCTGGGATAGCTTTGTTTCGCTAACCATAAGCACCATAAGTTTGCTTGAAGACCAAACCCCTGAGTTTGGTTTTCAAGCAACTTAAACGATACGGCTCTTCTCTCAATCCTTATCAGTGAATTCACATTCACCGAAAGGATCTTCAAGGATGGAAGAGAGTTCCATAAGCGAATTGCATGAACACAAAATTGTCGTTCGGTTGTAGTACATGTAGCACGAGGACGTGAAACAACAATTTTATGTATATATTTTATAGTACAAAACTCTAAGTATTTATCCAATGGTAATCCCAGGATAATACTTTTGTAGATATGCTGAAATATGATCGTGGCGCTTTATACCATAAACATTGTTACGGGGGCCTTTACTTCGTCAGTACAAAGCAGCAACAAAAAAAAATTCACATACCTGCTTCCCTGTGATATTCACCTGCAAGTTTGTAGCGATCCCTGTTCGGGTAGTTCTTCTTTTTCCTAGCCTGTTAGCCTTGTACGTCCCCGTACACACATACACCTCATTCCAGGGGTGGGTTTTTGGGTTTAATTGAAAATTAAATACGAAATTTAATACAAACAACAAAAGAAAAGAAACTCTGCGGTGTCCACCCGCAGACAGTATTCCCTTGCCAGCTTGTTCTTTTGTGGTGTTTTTTTTTTTAATATAATTTTGTGTGTGCAAGAAACGATCAGTGCGTCCTTACGTCCTTATTTAATTTATGTAAATAAAATCAATTGCAAAAAATTCGCCTCGCAGAATTAAAAGGAAATGTTGGGTTGACATGAGGGAGCGATATACACTCGTCTCCCTCACTCGCATAAGCCTCATACTTCTCTCACAAAATTAATAATGGCGATCGGGAAATTATAGTGGGTAAAAAACATAGAATTCGTTTGATTATTATTTTATTATTAGGTATGTTTTTTATATATTTTTTACTTTGTTCAAATTTTTTTGTCTTAAGTTTTGTGTCTCGTAGGTCATATTATGTATGTTATGTAAGTGAATTAATAATATTATATGTCAGCGCTAGTGTATTTATGTATATTTTTATTCAGGGATTTTTTTTAAACGGACGATTGTTGTAACAGACAATAACGTAAGACATTGGGAAGGGACATTTTTCATTTCCATGATCCGGAAAAGGGAATACACTAGTAGCTGACAAAGACAACAAATGACAAAGAAAATGGGAAAAAGACTAACAAAGAGAGGACAATGTCGAATCAAAACAAGATGGGGAAAAGTAGGACAATGGGAAACAGATAACTCAGATTGATAACAACGGGTTAGAGCATCGACCCCAAGTTTCCACGATCAAAGTTCTGCTTCGAACAGCTGATCGCAGCCGTTGACAATAGTGGATTCTCTTGGTGGTTATATACACTGAGCCGAAGACTCACTGTAAAGAGATTTTTTTTCTGTCGATTTTTTTTTGAGTTAGATAAACCCGGAGACGTACCATGCAATAAATACCTGGGAAACAGTTGCACAGAAGAAGGGGTACGCAGGAGGAAAAAGAAAAAGAAATTCGCAGAGGCAGTGAGTCGAAACCGAAAAACAGATCATGCCTCTATAGGAATTTTGCGAAACTGCCGTTTCCCTGCCAGGGCCGTTGCAAGGAGCATACCAGTGCAACCGAACAAGACCGGTGCAGGCGGTAATAGTGGCGGCGGTGGTCCGCAATAAAGAACGGCGAGGAGAGGTGCTCCCCAACAAAAATTCAACAATTTTCGAGGTTTATTCGAGCCAAAAAAATTTTTTTTTCCGAATTTCCCTTTTAAATATTTCCGTATAGTGTTAAATTTTCTAAGTGAATTTATATATTGGATTCATTTTGTGGTACAACTAAATAGGTTAAGTTGTATTGAAATAGTGGTAATTCTGCTAAGAATAGTTAGTGATTTGTGTCGCAGCGAACTCCGCTAAGAGGAGAAAGAAAAAGCGGGATAACAACAAAAAAAAACATCCTTTCTTGTGGTGCTGGCAGGACAACGGGGGATCTAGAAACCGTGAGTACCTCTTCTTTATCATTTGAAAAGAAACAGTTTTTATATTCTTAACAGAATCCTTAGGAATTAACATTAAAGATAATCTTAGGTTTAAATTGTATAATAAATAGAGTAGGGATGAATCTACAAACAAGGAAAAAAGAATCAAGTGGTATGATTTGCATATAATGCACGAGTAGGTTTTCTTTTTTTGATGTGTGGATGGCCGGTCGGGCCGTCCTTCTGTCGATGAACGGTGACAAGACAGGAAGACTACGAACGATGACGACGTAATGTGATGACTAACAGACTTCCTCTACTATTGACATAGGTCGTGACTGGGAAGCACTTTTAGGGGCTATCCCTCGCATTCATTGGCCAGAGAGATAGCAATTGGATGTATCACAAGACACGCAGGGGGGGCCGGCCAGCTTATGCCACTACCACCAGGCATACCTCGGGTACTTGGTGAACTCGTTTGGCGAGGAGAGACCAAGGGGAGGATAAGTTGCGTGATAGGGAGTAGAGTTAGGCTAGGTTAAGATAGTTAGGTTTAGATTAGGATTTAGTTTAAGACATTAGGTTAGTTTGTGTTTAGTTTAGGATAGTTAGGGTAAGTTCGCGTAATCCTTCCCGACCTTTCTTCTGGCCATGGGCACAAGCCCTTAGATTTTCATTTTTTTTCCTTTTCTATCTTTTTTTGTAGTCCGTCCGAAGTCAACGTAGAGTAACTTCCTTCTTTTCTTTCATTTTTTGATTACAATGGGAAGAGATATTGTGTGCTGAGCAGGTGGTGTAAAGTAAGGTGGACAAGAACCACCCCGTCCAACGAGCTGAGCCGAGCAACCGCTAGCGTGCTGCCTTCCTCCTTACTCGCACCGAAGACGCCTCCGTGGCCAACCCTTGCTCACAACAACATAACGAGTAACATTATTAAAGGCGACATTAAGTTTTGTTTTTGATTCGGCATTGCAGTACACCTCCACTTCAGACCCAAATGATGAAATTGGAACAATAAAAGTTTTAGCTGACTTTAATCTTGTTTTAACAGCGGTATAATACTGTGTAGCCAGATTACGTAAACATCCATTATTTTCCCTACAACAGTATGAACATGGAGACTGGTTTTATTTGTTAATCACCTAAATAAAATATTGTAACATAATGTAGCATAATGCAACAAATTCCGAAGTGTCTTTTCATTCTGGCAGAATTTTGGTCTGAAGTGTCTTTCCATTCGAGGTTCGTGTCTGCAATTAGTCTCCACAGTTCGGATAATATCACGGATAAGAGAGAACAAGAGATTATTGGCTGCAGCTGTCATCCTGGAATTATTACATCAGAATTTTCTTATTCCAGTGGTCGAAGAATTTGCTAGAAGTTTATGGCTATTAGAAATGCGGCTATTTAAGGACAGATGGCGATCGAGACCAGGCAGTTGGTTTAGAACCGTGGCGAAGAGATTGGAAAAGTGATAACCGCCGAAGTTGTAATTTTGTGATAAATTGAAAGTTGAGAGTTAACAAGAAGAAGTAATTAGTTTGGATTTGTGAATTAAGTAATTGAAAGGAGATAAAGTGATTTGAGAAGAAAGAGGTCTTGTAAGGAAGGAGTTTGCGAAGAATAGTATAGTGTGAACTTGAATTGTTCTATAGACTAGAAAATAAAGAAATAAATTTCACAGAATATCGTTTTATCTAATCGAGCCGTAGCTCGCATATTACATTGGTGTCAGAAGTGGGATAAAACTTATTCTGTGAATAACTATTTCCGTGGTGTGAAATTGCACAAGCAAAAAAAAAAAAAAGAAAAAAAAAAAAAAACGATTCCTGTGTTGAGTTAATTAGTTGCGCAAAATGGGTCGCAAATTGGGAAAACTAACTATAATTCAACTAAAGGCAGAACTCAGTAAGCGGAATCTCGACACAACTGGGGGGAAAGATGCCCTACTGATTCGTGTGGAAGAAGCAGTAACGCAGGAAGATGAAAATCCGCATGACGTAGAGTTTGAAGAGGAACCAGCAAGTATAGTAGCCGATCCGGGTATAACAAGTCTGCTCCTGCAACTTAAGTCAGTCATGGACGAACAAAAGAAAGCAATAGAAGACCAAAAGAAGTCTCTGGAACTTAAGCTCGATGAAAAAAAGAATTCTATAGAACTTAAGCTGGACGAACAAAAGAATTCTCTAGATGCTCTGGAAAGCAAACTTGATGAGCAAAACAAGAACTTGGAATCCAAATTCGAAGCGATCGAAGAGAAAATCGAGAAGGTCGAGACGCAACTCCAAAAAGTATAAACTAGATTCGATGAAAACTTTGAGAAACATGAAGCTCAGTTCGGGAAGGTAGAGACTCAGTTTGAAAAAGTAGGAAAGAAAGTCGAAAATCTTGCTAAGGAACTCAGCAACGTGAAGAGACAGAAAGCACGGGAATATTCCACTGACGGTCTGAGAAGAAAGGAGGTGCAGCCCCCTATCTTCGATGGTCAAACATCATGGCCAATTTATAAGAGGCAATTCGAAGCGGCCGCAATGACCAATAGCTGGGACGATGAAGAGAAGTCTATTGCACTCACGCTTGCAATGAGGGTCCAGCTGCGGAGCTCTTGCAGACCATCCCGGAAGATAAACAGCAGAACTACGACTCTCTGGTTCAGGCTATCGAGATGCGGTTTGGGGATGAATACATGCAGCAGGTGTACAGGGTTCAGCTGCGTAGTCGAGTCCAGAAAAGGGGAGAAACGCTCCAACAGTTGCAAGCGAATATAGAGCGACTAGCCCATCTTTCATACCCTAAAGCTGGTGAGGAGCTTATCAACGAAATGGCGGGGGAAGCTTTTATTCAGGCCATAGAGGACAGACAACTGCAAATAGCCGTAAGGATGGCTGAAAAGCGAACACTCCCCGAGGCATTGGCATTCGCTTTGTCAATAAAGACTGCGGATCAAGCATACCAGGGAATACACCTTATCAGGGAAATGTCCGTCGTGGAATGCTCATGCCAGCGAACAGCCGTCATGGATGAAGACAAAGCTGGCGGAAGTCAAATATGTTGCTGGAATTGCAACCAAACCGGACACCTACAACGGCAGTGCAGAAGTGCACCTAGACGAGGAAATTGTCCACATTGCGGAAGTAGGAGAAGCAGAGAGGAAGCATCCGGCGGTGATAACATCCATCCTGTCGGTCAGACTTCCCAAAACCAGCAGTCGGGAAATGCGTAAGGACCAACTTCGCGGGGCAGAAGTTGGTTACTGGAATCGAGGCCACCAGGACCACCATTCAAGTTTCGCAAACCAAACGGGGTAACAAGGGCCTGACAGTGGAGGCACTAATCAACAAGAAGAAGTGCGTAGCCATCATCGACACAGGTGCCACTGCCTCCATTGTAAGAAGAGATATCGTCAGAAGCTCCTGGCTGCACAACACCAACAGCTACTGCCTGAAGACTGTAACAGGGGAAATGGCGAAGGTGTTTGAAGAAGTTCGTCTTACGATTACTCTGGCAGGACTGACGTTCTCCCATGCGTTTCTGGTGGCAGATATATGCGACGAGTGCATCATCGGAATAGACTTCATGAAAGCACATGAAGTAAACTTGGACATCGGGATGCAAGTACTGAGGTATCGAAATGTGGAGATTCCGATGGTGTACGGAAACGGTGATCTTGGGAGCCACCGATTCTACATAGTAGAACCAGACCCAGAGAAGAACTCTCAAGATTACATCGTGGGAAAGACGTTAGTCGAACCAAAGAACACCATGGTTCCAGTGAGAGTTTTGAACGCGAGACCACACACTGTCAAACTAAGGCGAGGGGAGGTGACTGGAAAATGCATGCCGATTACCGCCGTCACAGCAATATCTGAACGTGATGCTCCGAAACCTCTCCCACTACCTTGGACAGCGGAAACGAGAGAGACGATTCTCCAGTCCAATGAGCTGAATCAGGAGCAGCGAACTATGGCAAAGAATCTTATCAATGAGTACGCTGATGTATTTGCCTCACAGGACGGAGAATATGGCCGAACACACCTGGTACAACATCGAACAGACACTGGTGATACTAGACCAATTCGTCAGCATACTAGGCGCCTTCCATTGGCAAAGCAGACAGAAGTTGCAGAGATGGTGTCGGCAATGGAGAAAGAAGGTCTGATTGAAAATTCCAAAAGTCCGTGGCCATCACCGGTTGTACTGGTTGAGAAGAAAGATGGCAGCACGCGGTTCTGCGTGGACTATCTGCAGCTCAATTACGTCACCAAGAAAGACACCTATCCTCTGCCACGGATTGACGACACGCTAGATACACTATCAGGAGCCCGATGGTTTTCCACTCTCGACTTGAAGAGTAGCTACTGGCAGGTACAGATCCATCCAGAAGACCGGGAGAAAACCGCCTTCACCGCAGGAAATGGGCTATGGCAATTCACGGTAATGCCATTCGGGTGCGCAATGCTCCGGCGACTTTCGAGCGATTGATGGAATGTGTCCTGCAAGGGTTAACATGGAAAACCTGTTTGGTAGACTTGGATGATGTCATCGTCGTAGGAAAAACGTTTGCGCAACACCGAGACAATCTAAGGGATGTGTTTCAAAGGCTTCGAAGTGCCCACCTGAAGCTCAACCCCAAGAAGTGCGCCCTGTTTAGAGCGGAAGTCAAGTACTTGGGGCACATAATTTCAGCGAAATTAGTGAGAACCGATCCAGAGAAGGTCGAAGCGGTGAAAAACTGGCCAGTCCCCAAGGATAAACACCAACTAAGAGCTTCCTGGGCCTAGCCACCTACTACAGACGGTTCGTGAAGGATTTTGCCGGGATCGCAGTGAAATTTGGATCCCCTACCAATGACCCCAGAAATGAAGAAGAGTACGTGGCGGACCTTAGGGAAAGGCTTAGGGACATACACCAAAGAACCAGAAGCCAGATTAAGATGACGAGCGACCGCATGAAGACCAGGTATGATCCCAAGGCCAGAACGTTAGGATTCCAGGAGGGAGATCTAGTGTGGCTGTATAATCCCCATCGCCAAAAGGGGAAATCACCTAAGTTCCAGCAGAACTGGGAAGGTCCCTACAGAATAATAACCCGCATCAACGATGTTGTCTACCACATCCAGCGAGGACCAAGGGCCAAAATGAAAGTGGTTCATGTGGACCGACTGAGTCGATACAATGGTCGAAGTGAGGACGCACTTGTTCGGGACGAACAAGTCTAAGAGGGGGGCAGTGTAACATAATGTAGCATAATGCAACAAATTCCGAAGTGTCTTTTCATTCTGCCAGAATTTTGGTCTGAAGTGTCTTTTCATTCGAGGTTCGTGTCTGCAATTAGTCTCCACAGTTCGGATAATATCACGGATAAGAGAGAACAAGAGATTATTGGCTGCAGTTGTCATCCTGGAATTATTACATCAGAATTTTCTTATTCCAGTGGTCGAAGAATTTGCTAGAAGTTTCTTGCTATTAGAAATGCGGCTATTTAAGGACAGATGGCGATCGAGACCAGGCAGTTGGTTTAGAACCGTGGCGAAGAGATTGGAAAAGTGATAACCGCCGAAGTTGTAATTTTGTGATAAATTGAAAGTTGAGAGTTAACAAGAAGAAGTAATTAGTTTGGATTTGTGAATTAAGTAATTGAAAGGAGATAAAGTGATTTGAGAAGAAAGAGGTCTTGTAAGGAAGGAGTTCGCGAAGAATAGTATAGTGTGAACTTGAATTGTTCTATAGACTAGAAAATAAAGAAATAAATTTCACAGAATATCGTTTTATCTACTCGAGCCGTAGCTCGCATATTACAATATATATTTGAGAAGCCACTCACATCTATACCATTTCTGGATATTAAGATGCATTTAGATTTTTATGGATTAAGACAGAGATTGTTACTAATTGACCATTGAGAGATGTTTGCAAGGTCATTATTTAACTTGAATAAGCATCCTCTATAAGTTCTAATTTGCAGCTAAAATACATCTGAACATCATCGGAATACATATGGACTGAAAAATAAGTAATGTTGTCTAGAAGGTCATTTATGAATAAAGAGAATAAAAGAGGACCCAAGATAGTATTTAATAGATAACACAGCATTAACAACATCTCTCTGCTCCACTCGATGAAATTCAAAACATCCCGCAGAAACGGACATATAAGTGGGGCACTTGTTTAGTGATGACGACATAGGGCTTTGCACAAAATTGTTGTCAAAGTTATTTAAATCAATTTCGGAGAAATCAAACTCATCTAACATTTCTACCAATTCAAATATCTCGGATATTTTTCAACAAAGTCTTTGATGGTAAATTACTATTAAGGTGCTTGGAATGAAAACCACGCTTAGCCTTTCGTATTTTAAAGTTCGCAACATTTTTTTAGCACGCGAAAATGATTATAGAGTTCTGGCATCCTAAATCGTTTCCATCTTCTGAATGCATAGTCACGTCTGTTTTTTAGTTCCATGATCTCAGGGGTAAACCAGGGTATTACGGAATTCTTAATGACTTTAGTTTTAATCGGGATATATTTATTAAACAACTACATCATTGAGCATATTAATTTGTTCATTAGATCATCTCGAAGTAGATCAGGATTTATGAATTTAAAATTTCTATACATATATTACAGTCTGAGGGATCTTGGAGAAAGAAATGTTAAAACATGCGAATATTAGGTCATGTTTAGAAAACATTGGGGCCGAAGATTGATTAACAAAGACGTCGTCAATGTTATTAGAGAAAAATAAATCAATGATATGGGTTTATAAGATTTAAGCTAAAATATTTCATGTTGCACAGAAATGAAGCAGTGCTTTCTCTATTTAAAGCATTACAATCAAAATCACCGCAAATAATTACATCTGAATAAAGAATTGAGATGTTTTCAAGCAATGAGTAAAACGGAGAAATGTCTATTTGTTTGTTTGGTCGATAATATACTTCCAGAAGATTTTTTCTATTATCACCAACAATTTCGACAAAGCAATACTGCGTATTACTTTCGGGATGGGACGATAAAACAAGTTTACATTAAATACTAGAACGTACATACATATATCGCAGTACCAGAGTCAATCCTACCATATCTGTCACCACGATATAACCTAAATAAATGGAATCACATACAAAATTCTTAACTTTCGGCATAAACCATGTCTCTGATACATACACAACATCTATAGACATCAGAATCAACAAATAATTTTCTAAATTGATCTATTTTACAGTACAAACTCTGTGCGTTAATATGACATACGAGTTATGTCAGTGCCAACAACCGCAGCAACTCCAGTCAGCAACATACCGGATGCCGAACGACCTAATTCGAGATCATTGAAAATGCCTAAATCGGCATCTATGACGGAAATCGCCATCGACTGGAATCAGCATAAGTAAAAGAGTAATAATAAATCGTGCCAATAATGAAATCAATGAACGATGACAAGTGCAATACGAAATAACTTGTAATCAATAGAAATTAAAAACCTTTAGTTTAAGTTTAGATTCGGATAAATAAACATCGTTTATTTTAAAATTAAATGTTGTATTTATTTCTTTTCCTTTTTTTTGATTGAGCTTAACGGCAATCCTTTTCTGGCGCAGAATGTAGGATTCTAAATCAAAAGATTCGAATTCCGAACGTTAAAAAAAAAATAGAAAAATATATGTACATAAACTGCAAAGTGAAACTGTGAAGTAGTTCCATATCAAAAGAATTGATTAATGAAAGTGCAGAAATATGAAAAGATTGAAATAAATTAAGTGATAAGCCACTACTGTTTTTAAGAACAATATTAAAAAAAAAAGAAAAAAAAGTGAAACGTGAACCAACTTAATTAAAATTAAAATTTAATGCCAAGAGCATCAAGAACTACCTGAAGAAATCAAGGTGACTCCTCCACCAGTACCACCACAACTACAACCAGCACCGGCAACACAATATCAAATACCTGTGTCAGAGCTGATAAAAGAAGCACCTAGAATAAGGAAGTTCAACGTAAAAGATGGCTCTGAACTGACATCTTTCACAAAGCAAGTGGAATCGTTCTTAGCACTATTCCAAGGCGATCAAGCCCTCTACAATTTCATACTACAAAGGAGTGTAGTAAATAAAATTCAAGGAGATGCAGTACAAATCATCCGAACTCTTTGGACCAATCCAACGTGGAAGCAAATAAAAACAGAGTTGACTAGAAGCTTTGGAGTAAGAGAAACTTACCACAGCCTATACCATCAAGCCGTTAGCTGCAGAAATAATAATAATGTGAGTGAATATTTTAGTAAACTAAAAGATATATTAGTTAAACTTAATTCTAATTACGAATTTGATGTACAAAAGCCAGCAGAATTTCCACCTTCAGTGAAAGAATTAATAGTGTTAAAAACATTTATAAATGGTACAGACTCAAGTTTAGCCAGTATAATATTAAGCAGAAATATTAGTAATCGGTAATCGGGAAGTCTTCTTTACTTTGGATGAAAACGGAATGATTAGACAAAGTAGATCTAATAGGAATATAAACCATTTTGCTCAAAATAGAAAAGGTTATAACTATAATAAAAATAGAAACGGTACATCTTATAATTAAATTCAAAATCGTGAATCCGATCAGGTTAGACAAACTATAATCAAAACTTTAATAGAACTCCGGAGCAGTTAAGAAATATTAATAATCCGAATTTTAGTGGAAATTCAAGACAGTATAGAAATAACAATTATAGGAACTCAGTACAGTTTAGTAATCGCAATAGAGTAGTGCCGATGGAAGTAGGTCATTTACAAAGTCAAGAACAAGAAGAGGTAAGTTTTCAATTGCCGCCTTTAGTATATACTTACCGATAGTAGAATTGAGAATAGGTAACGATAAACTTAAATGCCTTATAGATACTGGTTCGACGACAACTTTACTAGACAAAAATAAACTAACAAAATACAAAAGATTAAAGCTAGATAAAACAATTAATTGCAATACTCTTAACGGTCAAACAATAGTAGATTCAGAAATAATAACAGAATTACCTTTAGAATTTAATAAAAAGAAATAGTTGAGATGGAAGTTAACAACTTTTAAGAACAAAGAATTCGATGGACTCATCTGACTAAATTTGCTTAAACCACTCCAAGCAATAGTTAACTTAGATGAAGAAATTTTGGGTGTCCATGGGAGCAAAATAAAATTTTTAAATTCATGTCCTTATATGGAAAATTGAATCCATTTACTATTGTAGAATATTCGAAAGCAGATGTATTTAAAATTCTTCAACGTACAGACATGAGCATCGAAGAAAAAGAAAAGTTGAAAGGTATTTTAAAAGATAATAGTGATTTGTTTTTTTTAAGAAGGTCAAGCTTTCCCATGCTCATGAGATAAGACACTAGATAGTAACGAAATGTAGTGATCCTAAGTATTTATTCAAAGATTTATAGGTATCCCCAAATTCATGAACAAGAGATAGGCAATTTAAGGAAATTCTAGATCAACAAATTATTAATGAAAGTAATTCTCCATATAACTCTCCTCTCTGGATAGTACCCAAAAAATCGGATAATTCAGGGAAAAAGAAGTGGAGAATTGTCATAGACTACCGTTAACTGAACGAAGTTACTGTTGATGATAAATTCCCTATCCCGAATATAGCGAATATCCTAGAAAAATTAGGTAGAGCTCAATATTTTATAACTCTTGATTTAGCCAAGGCCTTTCATCAGGTACTAATCAGAGAAAGGGATCGAAAGAAAACAGCATTTTCCACACCATTAGGGCACTATGAATTCCAAACGTACGCTGAGATTCTGCGAGAAATCCGAAGCAAAGCAAAACTAGAGGACACGGAAACGGACATCAAGACGGTGCGCCAAACAAAAATGGGAAGTATCCTTCTCGAGCTCGGAACAAAAACAGCAAATAAAGAAGTCTTCAGCGCAATTTTGAAAACGATCCTAGGGGAAATGGCAACCGTCCGTAACCTAGAACACAGAGAAACACTGGAGATCAGGGATATGGATGACTTTACAACAGCAGAAGAAGTGGAAGAGGCTATCCCGAGGAAAGGTGAAACAACTTAGCGGAAAACTGAAGATCTCCATTACAAAAGCCAACAGCAGAGCACAAAAAATGGCCATAGTTCAGATGAACACAAGTGCTGCAAACGAACTATTGGAAACTGCTCGAATAAAAATCGGATGGGTGAGTTGCAGAATACGTCGAAGGGCGGAGGGCTACAAGTGCTTCGGCTACGGACACCAACAAACTACCTGCAGAGGACCAGATAGGAAGAGCTTAGGAACATGCATTAAATGCGGAGAAAAGGGTCATAGGAAAAAGGAATGCAAAGCTATTGCAAAGTGCTGCCTGTGTGTAGAGCTCAAACTAGAACCGGAGCAATTGGCCCACGTCCTGGGCTCAAGAAATTGTCAAGTGTTTAGAGAAGCACTAGACAGAGTGAAGAAAAATGTCCACCAATGATGAGAATCCTGCAAGGGAATCTATACAGAAGCAGAACAGCTGATAACTTACTTACGCAGCTTAGACTGGACCATAAAGTCGACGTAGTAATCATCAGCGAACAGTACAGGAGTAGGGAAAAACCCGGCTGGCTCACGGACGAACTTGGCACAGCCGCTATTTGGATACCGGACACGAAAACAGTCTCTATTAAGAACCACGGGACTGGAAAAGGATATGTTTGGATGAAATGTGACCAGGTCACAATAGTGAGCTGCTATTTCACGCCGAACGGAAACATAAGTGACTTCCGAGAGAAACTAAATGATCTAGAAGATACCGTGCTGGAATTTGAGGGAGCGTCTCTGCTCGCTGGTGACTTCAACGCAAAAGCAGTAGAGTGGGGAATGAACACAACAGACTCAAGGGGAAGACAGTTCCAAGAGATGTCCGCAAGAGTGAGTCTAAATGTGATGAACGTAGGAGACACAACGACCTTCAGACGTCCCAGCTACGGCGAGAACATATCGGACGTTACCTTTGCGTCAGAGACCATAGCAGCTGAAGTAGAAAACTGTACCAGTGGACGGGTTTATGTATGCTCGACACAACAGGCAAACTTTTCGAAAGGATGTTGAAGCCATGACTCTCAGCAGCTATCCAGAGGAGAGGCGACCTATCAGAACGACAATATGGCTTTAGAAAAGGCCGGTCCACAATAGGCGCAGTGCAAGAAAACCAACAGAGGAACCGCTATTCAAGAAGGATAATCATGCTAGTGATTTTGGACGTAAGAAATGCTTTCAACTCTGCCCGATGGTCCAACATGCTGGAGGCGTTAAAAGATACTTTCAGAATACCGCAGTATTTACTGCGTATGATAAAAGAGTACCTCAGGGATAGAGAACTCACTCCGGAAGGACCACGTAGGAAGCAAATATCTTCTGGAGCAGCGCAGGGATCAATACTTGATCCTGATCTATGGAACATATCCTATGATGGCATCCTCCGTATGGAGATGCCCGAAAATACTTTCATGGTCGCCTATGCAGACGACATTGCAGCATTAATTACCGCACGGGACACCGAGGATGCCCAGAGACGACTGAATCAAGTTATGAGACGCGTGTACTCCTGGATGGAAGACCATGGACTTAGCCTAGCGACGGAAAAAACGGAAATAGTTCTGCTAACCAGAAGACAGATACCCACGATAATTGATTTTCAAATGGGGTCGCAGATGGTAACAACAAGGAAAGCATTGAAGTACCTCGGAATAACACTCGACACGAAACTGACGTTTTGGCAGCATATCAAGTCGACGACCGATAGAGCTGCAAAGACAACAGCACTGTTAAGTAGGCTGATGGCGAACATAGGCGGCCCAACGGCAAACTAACGTAGACTGCTTATGTTGATTACACACGCCATACTCCTGTATGGATGTGAGATCTGGGCCGACGCACTCAAACTGGAGAAATACAGAATGCAGTTACAGTTGTAAGTTCGTATCGAACGGTGTCAGAACCAGCCGTCCTCGTAGTCGCGGAAGTGACCCCAGTTGATCATCTGACGGCACAGAGAAAGTACGTCTACGACAAATACGACAAAAAGGCGGAAACTGGAGTGGAAGCGGCAACCGAGGAAGCGAAGGAGCTCACCAAACAGCAGTGGCAGGAGAGATGGAACATGGAAAACAGAGGAAGATGGACCGCGAGGATCACCAAGAACGTTGCCGAATGGAAGGAACGGAAACACGGTGAAGTAAATTACTACGTCACCCAGTTCGGGTTTCGGGTTAAACATTCCACAATCGATCAGGTGTATCGAATTACAAATGAAATTGAAAAAGCTCTAGAAGGGAAAAAGATATGCTCTACCGCTTTTCTCGACGTATCGCAAGCGTTCGACAAGGTATGGCACGAAGGCCTGAGATATAAGCTAAGGGAAATCTTACCAGATAAATTCTACAGAATATTGGAATCTTACCTTAATAACAGACTCTTTCGTGTTAAACATGGGGCAGAATATTCGAAATTCAAAGAAATCCATGCCGGTGTTCCGCAAGGAAGCGTTCTCGGCCCAATCCTGTTCCTCCTCTACACAAGAGATATACCACAAGATGAAGGGACTGTCGTAGCAACGTTCGCAGATGACACGGCTATCCTCGCAACAGATGAGTCAGTCGAATCATCAACTGGAAAACTCCAACGAGCTTTAAACAAAGTATGCGAGTGGACAAAGACCTGGAGAATCGTCCTTAACGAGACCAAGTCAACGCATGTCAATTTTACGTACAAAAAGATAAACAACTTACCTATTTCCATTAACTCGGTACAAATACCGTACGCAAACGAGGCAAAATATCTAGGAATGACACTAGACGCAAAACTTAAGTGGAAGCCACATGTTAAAAAGAAGCGCGACGAGCTCGAAATCAGACTTAGAGAAATGTACTGGCTACTCGGGAGATACTCGAAGTTAAGCGTATACAACAAACTGCTTCTGTACAAGCAAGTGCTAAAACCATCTTGGACATACGGTATACAACTTTGGGGTTGTACCAAGCCAAGCAATATGACTGTTCTGCAAACATTCCAAAACAAAACACTAAGAGCAATTGTGAATGCTCCATGGTATATAAGGAATAGTGATATTCACAGAGATCTAGGAATTGCTACCGTGAGGGATGAAGTAACAAACTTTGCTCACAAACTTCGTACTCGCCTTCATGATCATTGCAATAATGAAATAATCCGTACTCTGGACGTGACAAACCTCGAGCGCCGACTACAAAGAACAAGACCGTACGATCTGGCGCAGTAAGGGAAAACCGCATGTAATGACGGTATTAGTAGGTGCCTTCGCAGGAAAGCTACCTACCTAACGCGATTAACACTACAGAAGCGTAAACTACTTGTTAAGGCAACTTAGTCGTAGTCACCACAAAACGAAAAAATGAGAGGAACGAATTTCCTACTACTATGAGCACGAGCGGCCGGTTCTCATAGTGCCTCTCTGGGGGGTGAGGTTTAGCCCGTAGGCATATACTGGCAGACGCTTATGAATCATCAGGTCAGATATATGAATCGGGCATAACCAATGGTACGGGCCATTGGTATCTTTTGAAGATTCCTGCACCTCCAGGCGCAACCAAAAAAAAAAAAAAAACCCAGTTTCTTACCGGACATGGGTATTTCAACGCCTACCTCCACGAGATAGGAAAAACAAGGAGCTCAGCTTGCCACTACGACTCACAGGTGGACGACGCAAACCATAGTTCTTTGAATGCAGCAGATGGGAAACAGAAAGGAGTGCGTTGGAATCGCAAATCTGAGTTATCAGCCCGGGCAACATAGCGGCAAAAATGTCAACCAGTGACCAAAACTCGAATCGAGTACACTCATTCATAAAAGGTACTCAAAACAAAGAAGAGAGAGGAAGACGAAAACGCACCCTCATAGCATTTATGTAAAAATAATAAAAGTCAAACCGGCAAGAATGAATAAACCCACAATAGGAGATAAATGAAAAAGCCGGTCCCCGGAGGGGAAAGACAACGACACCACTCTAAAGTAATGCGAAAGTGGTTCCGGAGTGGTGGTATCAAGTTGAAAAAGGGGTTAAAGGTAAAGGGTGGTTAAGTTTTAAGGGCCGATGTTGATTTTGAATAAAAAAAAAAAATTGAAAAAAATAAAATTATTTTGGAAATTACTGTCATTTCTTTTTATTATGATAATATTGGTATGGTTCAATTATGTATGGAACAAAATATCGGCCAAATGGCCGCCGTGAGCTCGGCGGCACACCTCCATCCGATGGTCCAAATTTTCGATGACGCTGAGGCATAATTGAGGTTCTATGCCGTTAATGTGCCGAATTATCTCATCCTTTAGCTCTTGAATTGTTGCTGGCTTATCGACGTACACCTTTCCTTTCAAATAACCCCAAAGAAAGAAGTCCAACGGTGTCAAATCACATGATCTTGGCGGCCAATTGACATCGCCACCACGTGAGATAACACGGCCATTGAATTTGTCGCGCAAAAGAGCCATTGTTTCGTTAGCTGTGTGGCAAGTGGCACCATCCTGTTGAAACCACATATCGTCCACATCCATATCTTCCAATTCGGGCCATAAAAAGTTCGTTATCATCTCACGATAGTGAACACCATTCACAGTAACTGCCTGACCGGCCTCATTTTGGAAAAAATATGGCACGATGATGCCTCCAGCCCATAAACCGCACCAAACAGTCACTCTTTGTGGGTGCATTGGTTTTTCGACAATCACTCTTGGATTATCATTCGCCCAAATGCGGCAATTCTGCTTATTGACGAATCCACTGAGGTGAAAATGTGCCTCATCACTGAAGATGATTTTCTTCGAAAATTGATCATCCACTGTTGCCATTTCTTGCCACCATTGTGACCATTGACGACGCTTGAAATGGTCAAGAGGCTTTAGTTCTTGAGTCAATTGCACCTTGTAAGCGCGTAAATGCAAGTCTTTATGCACTGTGTTCATCAACGACGAGAGTGAGAGGTGCAATTGTTGGGCACGACGACGAGTTGAGGTGGACGGCTCTTCAGCTACACTATCGCGAACAGCAGCAATATTTTCTGCAGTACGAGCTGTACGAGCATACACTGGTGTTTTCACATCTCCTACAGACCCGGTTTGCACAAATTTTTGCACGATTTTTCCGATTGTACGCACATTTGGACGATTAAATTGACCGAAAGAATCACGAAATGCACGATATGCATTTTGATTTGAACGCCCATTTTTATAATAAGCCTGAATAACTTTAACGCGTTGCTCGATTATGTATCTTTCCATGGTTCAAATTGAGTTAGTCTGAAATTGAGAAATGTCAAATGAAATGCAGAAAAAAACGTGACGTTTAGGTGTGGTTCACATTCAACATCGGCCCTTAAAATTTAACCACCCACCGAAACTCCGCAAAACATAAATCAGATAATACAAAATAGACACCTACACTAACTCAAAACATAATTTTGTTACATTTATTAACAAATTTTCTAAACACGGTGTATCATTTCATTTGGAAAACAGAAATAATTTAACACTTATTGGAAAAATAAGATTATTTATTTCAATTAGAGGAAAACCTAAAAAGTGCATAATGGATAATTCAACACTATAAATACGAAAGATTTGTTCAGACAAGAAGAAATAGTCATACTGGAAATGCAGATGTAGAGAGACTTCATAACACAATTAGTGAGACATTTAGAGTATTTGAAGTTATGAAATCCAATCTTACAGTGCAAGAACAGTTTTATAAATGCATAGAATTTTATAACAAATCCATACATTCTGTACGACCACTTTAATAGTACTTTTGTAATGCTTAAAAAGTCAATTGAAAATGATAGGATCGATATTCAATGTTAAAACCGAAAACATAAAGTTAATTAATAAAATTAGATATTTAGAATTATTATCACAAATGAGTATAATCAAAAACAATGTGGAGCATATTCAGAATCAAGTAGGTTGGGAATAATGGGAAATAATATATTAACAAAGGATGAGATATTAAGATACGATATAGATTTTGAAAAATTGAAAAACATTAAACTTGGTACAGCCAAATATAAAAGTAATAAAATCATATTTACAATTAAAATACCTAAGGAAATTATAGTAATGAAATTTCAGTAATGAAATTTATGAAAAAATAGTTTTGGAAGACGAAGAAATTGTAAAAATAAATAAAACTGTACACTCTCTCGGTAAAAACACTGATTTAAAGAATTTAAAAACATTCAATTCATGTACGTGTATATATAGGCAAAATTGAATAAAAACAAAAGATTTTAAAACAGAACTTGTTGAAATTGAAGAAGGTTTAATATTACTAAAGAATTATAAAAATGTCAGTTTAAATAGTACTTGTGACGAAAGAATTGTTCGATTTAATGGAAATTATTTATTAAATTATAACGATTGTGAATTACAAATTGGAAACCAATCATTCAGCAATAGAAAAGAAATGTTTGAGCGAAGGTTCATAATACCTAGCGAAATTGAACTTGATCAAATTAAGGATCAACTTACTTTTGACGAAATTGTATTAAATCAAATAGAAATATAAAACATATAAATGAATTAAAGTATGAGAAAAAAAAAATCATTTAGCATTCAATTTATGCATTATAATTGTTGTATTATTATTCGTCATAGCATTAGCCATATACATTAATGTAAGGTGAATGATACCATTTGCCCGAACCACGACCTGGAAAATCGCGTCCTTGTGCACAACTTCTATCTTCGAAATGATATAGAGCACTGGCGATCCGAGAACATAGATTTTACTGAGTTCAATGACGATAACATGGCAAATAATGTCATCGCCGATGAAAGGGTACATCCCCCGTACATATCGAAGGTGGAGCTCCAAGCGATCTTCGACTCATTGTGGAGGAAGAAATTTGCGGGAATCCATAGAGTATCGAACATTGTGCTTCGACATTTCCCTCTAGAAGCGGCGGACATTTACACCACTCTGTTTAACAATGCGCTGAATAATGCACATTATCCAGCGCATTAGAAAACAGCAGTGATACAACCCATCCCCAAAAGGGGTAAGGACACCTCCAATCCGGCAAATCTCCGTTCGATAAGTCTCCTTCCGAATATCCTTCCGGATAACCAATTCGGTTTTAAGGCGGGGAATGATACAATACATGTCGCGACTAAACTGGTATCGGATATCCAATGGAACAAACCACTGCTGTACATATGTACTTCATAACATGCTAACAATGAACTGTCTCATTGTCAAAAATGGCAATGTGACTTCTGCTGGAACATTTCTAATTAAAAACGGTCTGCAACAAGGTGCGGTTAATTCACCGATTCTTTTCAACATTTACACGTGCGATCTGATAGGATCACTTCACCATGCGATAGCGTACGCAGACGACTTGATCGCGTACAGATCAGGACCAAAAATCGAGGTCATTGCAATTCTCTTGCAACGTGACTTCGATAAGATTCAGCGATATTGCGATGACTGGAAATTGAAGATCAACTTCCAGAAATCGGAAACCATTCTTTTTAGAACGCCGTTGTCTGGTGCCTCTAGGGATACCAGAAAGAATTGGCGAAACTTCTCAATCGTTGGACCGCACGGACAGCCACTTGCGAGTCGAAGTGTAGTCAGATACCTGGGGCTTTGGTTAGACCAATATCTATATTTTAACTAACATATAGATGCTGCTCTTGCCAGAGCCAAAGGTGCTTTTGCCCTTACAAAGAGACTTTTTTATAGCAAGCAACTCGATGCAAGGGTAAAGGTAATCTGCTACATGGCCCTCATCCGGCCCATGCTCGTATATGGATGCCGCGTGTAGTTCAACGTGGGAGCAAGCTTGTTGGAAAAGATTCGGGTGTTTGAGAGGGCTTGCCTTCGGTCTTGCCTTCGTGTGTACAGAACACCAGAGTCCCAGTACATAAAATTCTATCCCAATGAGGTCCTGTACAACAGGGGTAACCTAATAAGAGTGGATAATTTCGTTATCAAGCTGATTCGAAAGCACATTGCAAGAGCAATGAACTCGACGAACAACCTGATCTCAAGTATCACGAAAGAGTGCGCCTTAACGGCTTTGTTCCCCCAGAGGCGTTCCTCTATTTTGATAAGAAAGGTCTGATCCAGGACAGATTGGCGGTGCCGCTAATCTTCCACGTTGCTCAGACAGTTGTGGATAGGCGACTCAACTACGACAGTTTAATAGGGCGGTATCGGGTCGCGATATTTGTGACGTACAACGTCAGTACGGTCGTTTCTGGTGGCTAGCCGAAAGAGAGGAAACTCCTTCGTCGTTTCCTCCTAATCCAGGGTAGCCTGTTGCATGTTTGAGGTTGGCTGTTTGTTGTCCATGGCCGACTTACATAGTTTAAGGTTTAGGTAGTGTAAGTAAGTAATATTTTAATAAAAAAAAAAAAATAAAAAAATATAAATCCACAGCACTTGGATGCAAAAATACGAAAAAAAAAAAAAACAGCACTCGATAGAGAAAAAAAAAATTTACGTAGAATAAGATAGGCTAATTTAGGATAAGTTAGTTCAAGATTTATTTTAAGGTAGATTGTAAGTTTTATATATAAGAACATTAAAAAAAAAAGTTCATATAATAAGTTTTTTCATCTGATTAAACATTTTTCTTAGTAGTAATAGCCAATAGAATAATAAAATAATTAAATAAAGAATCTTAAGTTAGTTACGTCGTAAGACATAGTTTTAAGTATTAGGTTTAACTTAGAGCGCCCACATAGGGCCAGTAAGTTAGAATAAGAATAGTTAAGTTAGTTAAGCTAGTTTTAAGCGTTTTTTTGTCCAGCTATAAGTTTATTGAATTACATAATAAAAATGCAGTAAAAATGAATGAAGAAAAAAATAGATTTATGTAAAAACAAACAAGTTAGGAAAAGTAATTATTAAAACTCAGGAGAGTTTTCATCCAAAAGGGGGAGTAGTTATGTCAGTGCCAATGACCTCAGCAACACCAGTCAGCAACATACCGGATGCCGAACGACCTAATTCGAGTTCATTAAAAATGCCTAAATCGGCATCTATGACGGAAATCACCATCGACTGGAATCAACATAAGTAAAAGAGAAATAATAAATCGTGCCAATAATGAAATTCTACACTTATGCATGTCAATGAACTATGACAAGTGCAATACGAAATAACTTGTAATCAATACAAATTAAAAACCTTAAGTCTAAGTTTAGATTCGGATAAATAAACATCATTTATTTTAAAATTAAATGTTATGTTTATTTCTTTTCCTTTTTTTGGATTGAGCTTAACGGCAATCCTTTTCTTACGCGCAGTCCATCGCGCTGTTTGCAAAAAATATTAATTAGGTTTCGCAAATTCGTATTCAACCCATTCAAAGAAAGACGGAGTTATAATGTTTGTTTTGATGTTTTGTAGATATAATTTTTTTTTTTTTTTTTTTAATAATTTCCACGTGTTAAAGGGGATATGAATACCCTTATACCAATTTTTTTTAGAACACGTGCGTTTTGTGGAAAGGAGAAGAGACAGAGAGAAAGACAGAGTGGTGTAGTTTGAAACTCAGGTGGTATTAAGTTTCTGTAAACTCCAAGGTTGGCTGTCCAGTTAACTGGGGAGTATTTTGTTTGTTTTCGCTATTATTGTCGTTGCTTAGATTCACAGTATTTTTTTCCGTCGTCCTGATGTCATCATCACGATCAAGTTGCATTTTAGCCATATGACCACTCTACTGCCAGTGTTATGCCTTCACAGTAGAGTTGACTTAGCTTTCGCAAGTGATCGACTTTTTTATTTATTTCATGCGAAATAAATAATTCGAAAAATAAAAAATTCTTGAGATGATTCTTCAGGATTCGAACCGTGAATCAACAGCGTGACAAGCGATGATGTTACCACTACACCACGGCCACCCTTATGAATTTTAATATGGTGATTTTGCCTGCTACAGATTGAAATTTGATAACAATAGCTGCGTCTGTTGAGTTATTTCTCGGCTACATCCGAAAGATCTGCTTAGGAGCTAGTGTAGCAGATAAATAGATTGGTTTAGCTTAGAGCGCCCACATAGGGCCAGTAAGTTAGAATAGAATAACATAGTTAAGATAGTTAAACTAGTGTTAAGCGTTTTTTTGTCTAGCACATAAGGTATAATGAATTGAGAAATAAAAATGAATCAAAAATGGAAAAAAAAAAAAAAATATTGGTAGATAGAGAAATACAAGGCGATGGTTGTTGTGCGACTTTTGTTCTCAAATTTCGTGGTGAATGTACAGCTGACATTTTCCTCTCGGCAAGTAGTACTTGCACAATTATTAAAAAATGAAATTTAATATCTTTAGACTTTAAATTAAAGCTCAGTAGCTTAGAGTAGTTATAAAATCACTTTTTAGAATTTTGGTTAGTTATATTAAATTAAATTTCTTGGTTTTAAGTTGCAACCAATTTTAAACGTCAGTCACTGTACACCATTTTCTTTTCCATATCGTTGTACTGTGGGAATCAGCTGACGATTTGGTATCTTTTTTTTTTTTTTTCTTTATATAATCTGCGCATGCCAAAGGGGTTATGAATACCCTTATATTTTTTCAGGACACGGGCCTTTAGGAAAATGGGGAGGGGGAACAGAGGAGAAGCCTGTGGACGTTGGCTTTAAATGTTTGAAATACAGAGCGTCTTATAAACGAATCCCTATATTTGACAGTAAGGCTGTAGTTTGGCTTTATTGTGAACTGATGTGCATTCGAAGCATGTCGGGTATTGCGGGTTAAATGTTGATGGAGGGGAATGCAACTGGCTATTTCGCTGGAGCATTTTTTATGAAAAAAGCGATAAAATAGGGAGAGGCACGAGGTATTTCTCCGATGTTCAAATGAATGTATGGAACTCACAATGTCTCTATCACTTATAAGTTTTAACGCACGATTCTGTACCCTGTCTAGAATCTGCAGAACGGTCTTGAGTGCACCATACCAAATAAATTGAGGCCAGATCAGACGGGGTAAAATATTTCTTGCACCTCTTAAGGAAAACTAGACATTTTACAGCATTTTTGACGATCTCGAATATGTGATCGTTCCATCGAAGATGGTTATTAATACACATACCGAGAATGGCAAGTCTTTCGGTTTCAATGATGTAAGTATAATCCATGGATAATAGTTGAGTGTTTTGGTTTCGCTTGAGAGACAGAAGACAGCATTGTGTTTTAGAAGCATTAAATTCCACTCTGTTGGTTGAAACCCATTTGATTATGCTGTCCAGGTCGGAATTTAATGTGTTTAACATGCGTTGCCGTTCCTCTTCTACGGCCGAAGAGCAAGGTCGTAAGTTAGAGAACGAATATGAAAAACAAAGGATACTGTCATCAGCGAAGGAATGGATTGGATTAGAAGTTGCAGACAAGAGATCATTCATAAAAATAAGAAAGAGAGTCGGAGACAAAACAGAGCCTTGGGGAACACCAGCATTTATTTGGTGAATTGCAGACTTGAAGCCATCCAAAACAACTTGTATTGAAAGTCCCAAAAGATAATTTCTAATTCATTGAAGAAGCGACTCATCGATGCCATATGCACGCATTTTCGACAAAAAAATATTGGTATCTGGACTCCGTAACAATATATATAAAACATTTGTGTTTTTTGATTTCCCCTAAATGTGAAGGGAAATTAATTATTGATAAAAATATCAATATATGTATCGTTATTTATTCAAATATATAGTTATTTATTTATTCATTCATTTCGTCGAGCTGACTTTCATTAATGTGTACTAGGGATTACTTAAAACAAAAATAAATACTTATTAACTACCATCATGGAACGAACTCATCGGCTCAAATATGCATTGCTGGACAACCGGTAGAGAGAGTAGAGGATTTCCAGAATCTTGGGAGTATTGTCTCGACCGATGGTGGAACCGAACTGGATATAGCCAACAGAATCGCCAAAGCAAAGTCCGCGTTCGGGATGTTGTCCAAAATATGTCGAAGAAATGCAATCAGTTTGAACACCAAGCTAAGACTGTTCCGCTCCAACGTTGAATCCGTGCTGTTATATGGATGCAGCACTTGGAGAGTGACCACTGCTATCACCAGAAAGCTGCAAACGTTCCTTAATAGGTGCCTGCGCAACATTTTTTCTGGCTCAATCGTATCTCTAACGAACATCTTTACGAGAGTACGGGTCAGGAACCAATAGGCACAACCATCCAACGACGGAAGTGGCAGTGGATTGGTCACACGCCCCGAAAGGGTGACAGCTTCATAGCGAACCATGCTATGCAATGGAACCCCTTAACTTAGGATGGCAGAAGACCTGGTGGTCCAAGGAGAACATGGTGCAGAACATTCGAGAAGGAAGCACGGCAGTTAGAGAAAAGTTGGGGAGAGCTGAGACACATTGCCAGAAACCGTACACGATGGCGCGTAGGCGCAGTCGAGGCCCTTGGACCCACAAGGGGATATAGGACATAAGCAAGTAAGTAACTACCATCAAGGCAATTTAAAGTTAATAATAAATTATTTTTGAATGTATCTCGATCTTCATCAAAATCTAATAAGTTACAGATAGTGTTTGCTTCTCTTAAACATCTACTCACTAGTACCATATTTTACTCTATGAAAAATAGCATGAAGCAAAAAACCATTTCTAAGTGCTCAATGTGATTATTAACTATGTCACGGATAAACAAAATCGAAAAGTAGTTTCTTCTAGTTTAGAGTGGTTGAATTCCAAATAATTTACATTAAGAGTCATATGAAGGCATATCTATATACCAGCGGAGCCTACGAATAGCTATTCTAGTAACTCGTTTTTGAATATTCTCTATTCAAGGCGTGAAGTTCGTAAAAAGGGTTCACAGTATTCTAGAGTTGACCTTACGAATGAAAAATAGAGACATTTTAGGGTATGAAGATCAGAAAATTCCTTTGAATTTCGTAAAACAAAACCGAGCATTGAGTTATCTTTTGCAACTAAAAAGTCCATGTTACTTAAGAAGTCCAGTTTTTGTCAAAACTGACGCCAAGATCTTTTTTAGAAGAAATAATTAACAAGGGCATATTACTAATTTTATATATAAAACAAACAAGGCAGAGGTTACGACAGTAGGTAAGGCTTTGACATTTCGAAATATTCAAATATAAAAAAATTCTTAATACATCAAACTTCTAATCTCTGAAGATCTTCTTACAGAAGAAGACAATCTTGTTCAGATTTAATTGGTCGAAATATTTTTAAGTCGTCGGCATACATAAGACATTCTGAATTCAAGATTATATCAGGAATATCAAGGTAGTTACCCTGAGGAACTCCCGAAGTAACGTATACTGGTGTTGAAAGTGTGTCGTTAATCCTAACATACTGAATACGATCCCTTAAATATGAGTTGATTCATTTCAAGAAGTTGGAGTGTATGCCCAGTCCAAATAGTTTTAACAATAGAATATCATGATTTACTCTTTCGAATGCCTTAGTAAAATCTGTATAAATGACATCGTATTGTGAATTAATCTCGAGGCCATTCAAAACAAAACCATGCTGACAAGGAGAAATAATTCTATTGAAAGCAGTTGTGGGTTTGTCATATACGAGTTTTTCTGACATCTTTGGAATGGTAGAGATTTTGCAGATCGGGTGGTAATTTGATACCTCTTGCTTTGAATCAGATTTATGGATAAGTAATATAAAATAACTTTTCAACACATGAGAAAGTTGCCATTGTCAAGAGAACGGTTAAAAATCAAGTGAAAGCGTATAGCAAACCAGCTAGCATGCATTTTTAAAATAATAGGTTGGATACCATGTACCCCTGGCCGTTTATTAAGTTTCAAATTAGTTAGCGCTGATACAATATCGCGTATTGAAAAATTCATACTACCAATGTTGACGAACTTATGTATATCTTGAAGAATCAATGTCCGTCCTAATAGTAGGTGTAGTTGAAACCCCCTTCGTATAAAAGGACTGAAAATGTTTAGCAAACAGGTTGCAAATAGTTAACAGATCCGAAGATGTTTCGTTTTCTTAACGCATGTAGGTATGAATGTCATTCGAAAGTATTTTACTATTGATGGAGCTCCAGAAACATTTGCTATTAGTTTTTTAAATTAGATTCAACGGAAAAAAATATATTGTTTGAATAGAAAATTGTTTAGGACTTCAAATTGTTTCTGTAGAATTCGATACTGTTTGTACAGTTCTGGATCATTATTTTTTTTTAGAAATTGGTTATAATTTTTTTTTTTCTCTATTATTAAGATTAATTAATTAGTACACCAAAAATTAATTCGGTTAGTAAACCAAATAGGCTTAGTCGTAGTAATATTTTTAGTTTTGGGAGTATACATATCAATTGCCACTTTTACAACTTAATTGAATCGTATACACATTATACGATTGAATTAAATATTCATTATTAAACCTTAGACACCAATCAATAGAATTATGGTAATCGGTTATACCGCTAAAATTAGCTTCAGCAACATTTTTAAAACAGTTATAAAATTCAAAATGTAAGCAAAAAGAAACATTAAAAATTTAATTATTAAAAAGAGGAATCATGGAGTTGCTGATATTTACGCTAAATTCTGCATCAACAAAAACTAGGTCAAGCACATTATTAAATGAATTTCGAAAATAACTAATTTGTCGAAGATCAAATTGAGCGAAACATTCATATCCAAAATTTACATTCAGCGGAACTAATCTCAACTCATCAGCTTCCACTTTATATTTGGTAAATTCAAATCACCAAATAATATCTATGACGTGCTGATTATCTTTTAAATTCTTTAAAACAAAGCAACAATTATCAAAATGAGCTTTATACAATTCATAAGGACTTCTTGGTGGAATATAACTAATTATAAGAAATACCAATCCGCACATTTCCACGATGAGTTCCGACTTCCGCATATTTCTTCTAGTAAAAAGTTCTGCTTCACCATTGTGAATGTTAATGTAATTATTTTTAATAAATGAATTCCCTTAAAATGCGATGTATTCGAATTTTTCAAATATTGAATTCGGATTCTGCGCTCTTGAATTAATAATAGGCAAACACTTTCAGAATAAGAGAAAAAAAAAATGTTTTTGTTGGTTAGTCTTATTGGAATTTGTTAAAGGAAAAAGGTAACATTTGTAACAAACCCTTTGAACTTCGTACATACACAAATCGACATCATCTTACCATGCGAGATATTGGATAAGCTTTTTTTCAAACAAGAGTAAAGTCAAACCAGCCACTTATCCATTGTTTATCAAAACATTCAATTTAGCCTTAGTAATTGGATTATAATTATTCATTTATTACGCGCATCCTGTACTAGAATAACTAGTATAGCTTATGACCATGCCGTAGTCAACACCGGCGTATCCGAGTTGGCTAACGCTTGTGTTGACTATTCAAACTTGCGCTGCGAGTTCCAAGTTCAAATCCCGCCGGCACGAATGATTTTTGTTGATATTTTTATTAATTTTTGTTTATTAATAATAATGTCAAAAAATCAGCCATACAAGTCATTATTTTTCAATGAGTTACTGTAAATGTTAAGAACTAAACATTGTTCGAAAATTGCACAAAGAAGGAATCATTTGATCCAAAGACAGGGACCGATCCTGCGGTAGATATGGTTTTAGACACCAACTCTCTTTGAACTGAGCTAATCTATAGTTAATCCAGGATCGCAGGATCGTTCCCTGCATTTGGATCAAAGCTTTTCTTCTTTGTTTAATTTTCCATCAATATTTCATTCTTTACATCAACTTAGTCGTTTGAGTTTAAAATCAGCGAAAAGTTATCTACTTACGCATGTCCCGTCACATATGTGTAAACCGCTTACGTTTGCGACGATTCAATCCAACTTAGCTTGCCATTTAAATCTAAAATTTATTACTGAAATATACTTACTTTGACCTTAACTACAACATAAATCCACTTGCAGATAACAACATCAGCAAGAAGTGCAAAAGGAGGAAAACGCGTACACCTTAATCAGACAATAGTCATAAGGTCATCGTTTGCAGTTGCCCTCGCATGGAAGTAATGTACCTATAAGTCACATGGCAAGTACAATTTGTGACGCGCGCACAGGTAAATTCACATTGTGCAGATGCGGCGATGGTGTATCGATCTGCTCCGGGTGATGCGTCCAATTGACAAAGGTGCTTACACACAGACCTAGAGGAATTTGATTTCAAAAGATATGCCAAGGCGAGTTGTTGCAGCTACGCAATTTCTATATTCTGATGTAACTCGAAAAACAACTAAAAGGAGCTAGGTAGTAGTGTATCTACACGGTTCGCCAGCAGTTGCATTAATGCATCCAAAAAGATATTCCATTGTGATGTTCATGCTTGTGATAAATGAATGACAACCTTGTACCATGACAGAATGTCTACTTTACAGAGCAGGACTATAAAAGGGATCAAATATTTCTCCCCACTTCATGGTTTAAGTGCTTCAAAATCATTTGCATGACTGATGAAAATTATTCTAAAAATGCATAATCTCGCATAAGCGAATCAATAGAACACTGTAACTTAGGTCCAGCACAAAGATTTGATGTGCGATAATCATTCGATTCGACGTTGATTATCATTGCCTTTTGCATGCATCTTCAATGCCTTATCCTTCGCTTACTCTGCGGGTACAATTACATATAGATATGGATGTACGTATGGTTGACGACATGCACGGGGCATGCTACTCATGTGCAATGCTATTAAAGGATCTTGGGGGTCAACTTTGATCTTCGAAGCAATAAATTTTACTTAAGGAGAATCTTATTCCGAGCATATGTAAATAGGGAACGCATAGGTAGACGCATTTAATCTCGTAATTTATCGTGTGTAAGCCAAGGAATGCCAGCGATCGATAAAATCAATCAACGGATAATATTCGCTTGTATTAATGATGTTGTTTTATTTAAATTAAATTTAAATGTAAAAATTCCTATTCACTGGTTTTAGTTTATCCAAGAAACGCCCTTGTATTGTCTGCGATAAAAGTGGCCATCGGTTAACGATACGTCGATAAATTTATTTGTGTAGGAAGCTATTATTATCAGTCATTAGCAGTGCTCGCTGTTTAGCAGATGCCCAGTAATATATGTATGTACAGTATATTCGACAAAAGAGTGTGGTTTAAAATAACATAACCGATTGAGTTAGGGAAACAAAAATATTTATTTTAAATTACTTCATATGAGAAGACTGGACTTCCATTTTCAATTATCGCTTCACACCTTTGTCAACAACTTAGAGCTAATTTTTCTGGATAATTATGAGGTAATTTTCGCCAAATTCTTTTTTAAAAGGAGTTTAAGCTGTTTTATTGTTCTTACATCTTTTCCATCTATCCTCCGCTTCATAAGTCTTCAGACGTTTTCAATCGGATTGGCATCTGAAGAATGAGATGGCCAATCCATCACATTGACGTCATTTTCCTTTGAAGCCCTGAAAGATATGACTACGATGTTTCGAATCGTTGTCCCCTTGTAAGAGCCAATCCAGGTTTCCACGTTCGAACAGCATTTCAGCAGAAGGCAACAATTTTTTATACAGTGGAATCATTCTTTGAGCATTGAGATTCCCGGTTTTTAGTTTCTTAAAATTGTGTTTCTTATCGCAGATTTACTTAGACCAGATTTGTTTTATTGTTATATCAGCCTGACCTATTAAAATAAGTGTTTGTTCTACAACAATAAAATATACAGAAAAGTTGCAATCTATCCAGAACCGATTGTATTATACCCTATCCCTTATCTTAATCCATCCTTAATAAAAAGTGGGGGTGGTGTCGAAATGTTTGACTGAAATGGAATGACACATTACTACTCAGATTTATTACTTTTCATAGAAGAAAGTGGTTGTTCACGGATTCTGATTAGATGTCCACAATAAAACTTAATCATCACTGTAAATGGGTTTAGAAGAATACAATTTTTTTTAAATAAAAACAAATAATAATAATAATATACAAACCCTCCACAAGGTAGGCGCTGTACAATATACGAGTGTTAAAGTATAGATTAGAAAGGGTAGAATTTACGAAAGTAAGCACAAAGATTATTAATAAAGAAAATCACTAGTTCTTAGTTTCATTATTAATTCAATTATATTTATTAGTTTAATTAAATACAGACTTTCAAAGTGTAAGTTTACACTACTGCGAGCGCGAGATGACGAACTGAATTGAATTCTGAGCTTAGTTGTGTTACAAACATATTAGAGGATAAGCTCAGTTCAAGCTTAATATGAACTTTACTTCTCAACTTAATATTTTTCGCCTACTTCGCTAGACATAGCGAAATAAAATTAAATTTCAAATGCTGACATAATCGAAAAGAATATAAAAGAAAATGTAGGTATTTAGTTTTGGATACGAATATCCATCAATTGGTAAAACGCACAGCTTTGCTAAATAATGAGAAATTCAGCTAAACTGGGCAAAACCAGGTAAGTTAGACAGCCGATTTTTAAACTCTGATACATTTATCTCAATCATATACAAGCGGTACTCCCGCATAACGTAAGGTTCCCACAGAAAGTCTCCAGAATGAACTTACCTATAATAAATTTACTACCAACAACTACGCCAGTGTATGTGAATGATAACTTTATGTTACAAGTCAGAATACCGATGGTCAACGAAGAGTTTAACCTGTTTACAGTAACACCACTCCCCTTCAAATATAAAGGGAGCATATATCGATATGCCTCCACTAATAGCGACCTCATTGCCGTTAACGAAAACTAAAGACGATACATATTTCTAAGCTCCAATGACTTAGAAAAGTGTACACTTACTTGGTTACCTATCAAGAACATTTCGTATGCGAACAAAATTTCGTTGTGCACAACATCAACAGGAACAATTGTATAATACGACTAATTTCGGGTAATCCAAACCCACAGATTTGCGAATACAGAGTATTTCAACTGGAACACGAAATATGGTTCACTTTAAAGAACAAAAACTAATGGCTATATGTTATGCCAGAATCAACAAACGTGCAAATCCTATGTAATGACACACCATACACAATTAAACTATCAAACAGCGGAATCATCAAAATAAAACCATACTGCAAAGCAGTAACGGACGAAGTTTACCTGCAGGCTTCTAATGACATTTGCAATGGAGCCCCTTCCTTTACCATTTCCAAGATATGCCAGTAAATAAAATAGACGATATCCCCACTAACCTATCCCAAATCTCTCCCAATACGGTACATGTTGACAAATTAGATCTAGACAAATACAGGGTTCAGATTAAAGATTTAACAAATAAAAAGAGAACACTGCTATATGTAAGTTATGAACATATGTTTATTTCCTTTTTCCGTTATTTTTTTAATTTGTGTAATTGGCGCATTGTTACTAATATGTAATACATAAATATTTCAAGATAACACTATTCATAAGCAAAGTATCAACAACCATCGTTATAACACACGATAGTTCCAATCAAGAGATATAATAAATTCGCAGCCTTTGTTTCATAATTATAATATATTATACCATAAATATGTAAATACTTCAAAGACAAAAATATATCAAAAAAAAAAAAAAAAAATATTGTCAGAAAATGCATTTATACAAATAATTAAATTAAGAAAACAAAATAAACAAATATGTAATAATAGTATCTGAACAATGTACCCTTTAGTTAAGAAAAGCATAAATATAAAATAACAATGTAAGAAAAAAACACAAATCACACATTTCTGCTTGCGACAATGGCACAGTGACATTTAGTCACCCTATAGTCATAACACACAATGGCACGGTGACATTTAATCACCCTATAGTCATAACACGCTGTAGAGGTTTGAGCAGATACTCCTACGGGATGTGAAGCGATAAAAGGCTGCTATAAAAGCCTCGGAGTTGTAGTCGCTCACAATTTCTATATACGGCTTTTATTACAAAACAGATAAAAAGTGAGATATGTCCCTTAAAACTCTTATGTCCTCTTCCTTTGGATACGCGAACGTTGATCGGACCATCGTAGTCAACTCAAGAATGCAGGAAAGGTCGTGCTTGTGTGACACGATGTGGTGGAAGGTCTCTCATAGATGCATCTTGTTGTTGCATCTATGACGAAAGCATGTAATGCATTTGTGAATAAAGTGTCTGACTTGATTTCGACCATCGATAATCCAATAACGGCGACGAAGAAAACACAAAGTGAGCTATCTACCTCCATGCAGTGCGCAACGAAGGGCATCTCCTATGAGTAATCTAGTGAAGTGTTCTGACTTCGGTATAATAATGGAAAACTTTTCTCTGTACTATAAAAGGGAGTTGTTAAGTGGACCACTGACATGAAGGACTCCTGCAGTATCAATGAAGGGACATTTATTTAAGAGTTTGCTTTTGAGCTTGACTGCACCTGAGTTGTTTTTAAGCCGATTGAGTTCTTCTGAAAAACATTTATGTTGAACAGCCAGAATGCAAAACTTTAGCAACTCATAAATTTCCTGATATTGAAGAGGTCCTTTAAACTGCTTCGCAGGATATTTAGCGTTAAATATAAATCTTTTTTAAGTATGATGTAACTCGCAGAAGTTTAACTAAAGAAGAAAATTTATTAATTAATGCAAGAAACGGATCATACGAGTATGTGCAGAGAAAGGTAGAGACCCTTTTCTGCTTGTTTATTTCATTTTCAGGTAAGATGCATTTTGGAGTAAGGTGGAGAGGCCAAAATGATGAATGCTTTGCTAGCCAGACTGGTCCAGACCACCACAGAGGGATTTGACAAAATTTTTGAAAATTTTGAATTTCTCTTGAAGTTGCATCGACGGGATTGCCAGCGGACGGAACGTAGTTCCATTCTCACGGATTGACGATCTCCTGTATCAGGCTTACCCGATTAGCTACAAATCTTTCCATCGGCCTGGTGACGATCGAACCCATCCTAAGACCAAGCATGTAGTGGTATATGACTTAGACTTAGAGCAGATTTAACTTAAAAGGCATGGAGTTCATACCCCAAAGCATCAGTATGCGCCCCGGTCCTTCTGGGTACTTTAACCGCCTCCAAAAGTGGCAGTTGTCCTCAAAAGGAGTTCCATTTGTTGAAAATCTCCAAGGGGGGCTCCTCATCCCAATCATATTCTTCTCTGCAAAGATCCTCCATTATAACTTTAGCTAATATAATGAGGTACGAATCCGAGCGGATCAAATAATTTGGAAATATCAGACAAAATGGTTCGTTTGGTAATGGGTTTAGAGCTAAGATCAATAGAGATACGGAAACTGAATGCGTTTGTTGAACATGACCATAATATACCGAGCGTTCTTGTCTCTTTCTCCGAATTAAAGTTAACAAGTGTTTTTTATTTCTTTATCAGTGTCTGGAATATCATCGAGAAGTTCTTGAGAATTTCTCTTCGAATCACGATAGTATCGGCAATAGTGTTCGCGCCAGTTAGTACGTCGTCGATATAGAAATCTCTATCTAAGACTTTTGATGCAGTTGGAAACCGAGTACTTTCATCCTCAAAAAGTTTTTTGAGCACTCTAGAGTCAAAAATGCGGCAGTTTGTCCCATATGTTACTGTTAATAGACGGTAATCTTGAATCTCTTCATCAAAGGAAAATCGCCACACGATTATTAGTTGTCAACGAGAATCTGACGATACATTTTCTCAGCATGGGGAAGGTAACTGACCAATTAAGAAGACAAACTTTGTCCTGTAATAGTATAAGAGTATTCATATCTTCTTTGGCGCTCGCAAATTATATAAAAAAAAAAAAAAAATAAGACAGAAAGTGTAGGGTTTCTTTTTAATTGATTTTCCAGTCTAAGCAAACATTGTAAAGCTATATCTCTGGAAGGAGCGAGATTTTTAAGAAGTTCTTCTTCTTTAATTGGTAATTGGACCACATATCTTCCAGACGAATTTCTAACACAAGTTAATTGAAAATGATTTTCCCACATTGATTCGTCATTAGGAAAACGTTTGTTACCCTCAACATGCGCAGTTTCCCAAAATTGTCTGACTCCATTTTCTAGATCTACCGATACGTAAAAAAGATGAATGGGCTTTGGAGTTTTTGTCCCTGTAGTACTACAGGATCGTCTGAAGCTCCAAAAAGAATCCAGCCTAGATCGGTGTTTAGTGCCACAGTCCATTCGTTTTCAAATTTTAAAATTCCATTTAGTATGATCTTGCTACTGGCGTCCACCCCAAGGATTAAATCTATCCTTTTAGTTACAGCGAAATCATGATCAGCAAGTTGTAGCTTCACTATTAGGGATTTTATTTAAGGTTTTATAGAGACTTCGGCATCTGATATAAGATCAGTTAATTTTTTCAGTACTAGCACTTTAATACCAAGAGAATACGTCGGGTTGGTAAACAAATTTATCGTGATTAAAGCACAGCTGTTAGAAGTACCAGCTTGTGTTGATCCTAAGCCATTTACAGGCATCAAGATTCCTGTTTTCTTTAGTCGAAGTTGTTGAACTGCTCGGTCAGAAATAAAGGAAACTTGTGCACCAGGATCTACTAAGGCTGTTAGCGGAATTTGTGTTCCGTACGATGAATTGACCATAACTATTGCAGTAGCTAGTAAAGATTGATTTGGAATAGGAGAGGGGCAAAGAGAGTGGAGTGATGTTGCTGGTTTATTATTTGAAAAGGGTAAAGCTGCTTCCAGGCCAGTATTCCCAGGTGATGGTGAACTCTCGTGTGATGATGAAAAGGCTGAGTGAACCATGGTGTGCTGATTCCGATTACAAGTTCGACATCTTTTCTCGGAGTAGCAGGTGCTGACAGAATGACCTTGTCGTAAACAATTAGTACATGCTTTCAAGTTGTTAACGCAGTGCGATCTCTGAACTACTGATTTAGTTCTAAAGAAAAGACAAAACAGGAGAACATGTTTACCATTGTAATTCTGACATTGCCCTTTAACCAACACGTTAGCGTGCACTCTATGTGATTTGGACTGAGTGAACTTCGGTTTTATGTAACAGCCATCATCAACTGCAGCAAAGCTCGAACGCGCCACTCCGAGAAATCCTACAGGGTTTTAAAAGTAGGACAATCTTTGGTATCGCTAATTTTTAGCTCCCATTTCCGTTTAGTGCCTTTATCCAGCTTTTCTACAATCCAATCATCCCAGTGTTTTGTATCGCGGCCTAATGACTCTAATGCACGGATTTCAAAAAGAGTACCGTCAAGAATTTTCTTTAAAGATGGTAGGGAACCAGGTGTCATGTTAGGTAGTCGGTAAAGATTGGAGAAATGCCCAGTCACATTTGCCCTCATATTACCGTACTTATCTTCGAGAGTAGTCCACGCAATTTTGAAATTTGTATCAATTATTTGAGTTGTTTTGATTAGGTTGGCAGCTTCTCCCCTAACGTTATCCTTTAGACAGAAAAGACGTTCGACATCAGATAGAAGCTTACGATTGATGACAATAGAATTAAACAAATCTTTAAATGGAGACCATTCAGTATACTCGTACATTCCACCAAACTTTGGTATTGAGATTCTTGGAAGCGCACTAGTCATTTGATCGCAAGGAACAGCAGCTTCTTTTGTATCAGGTGTAAAAGATTTGGTTCTGCTAAAAGGTGAGTTTAGTAGGTCATTTATTTCACTCACATAATCGATGTAGATACACTCCATTTCAGAATAGAGGTCTTTATCAAAATAATCTTCAATTTCCTTATATTGACTAAATTGTAATAATTGTGTGTGCAAATTGCAGAACTCATGCCAATATTTATCAAGAAGAACTTTACGACTTTCTAGAAAACCATGAGTCTGCTTATCCTTTTCGTTTTACCCATATTAATTACAATAGAAAATTCCTAATGCAGCGAATATTGCATTTCTGCTGGTTCATTATACTACTTTTATCAGTCATGTTAGGTTCCTTTGGATTTGCTTATAAAAATTGACCTACATATAGGAGAAGTTTAATTTAGTTTTAGTAAGCCTAATCAATGTATGCGGATGATCATTTTCAATACACTTCACGTTGAAGTTTGCAATTACGTATTACAGTTTGAAGTTTGGAGAGTTTTTACTGCACTGTTTCTTACATGTTTATTGTTTGTTACTCTTAATACTAATAAACTACATACGAATGCAGGTAGAAGAGATAGTGCTTTCCCTTATATATCATAGTTGAAGATGGTGATTTGTGTGCCGTTAAATGACACGATTTAATACATTTAATTCTATATATAATACATATGTCCATAAGTATGTACATAAGAATGCATTGGCACAGCAAGTAGGGGATATATGTATGTGTATGCAGCTAGTATAATAACACTGTTTTAATCGAATTTATATTTTAATAGCTGGAACTAATTTAATTGTTATCAATTGCACTATAATATTCAACAGTTTAGTCAGATACATATGTATGTACGTATTCGAAATTTTATCCGAATAAAGCACTGATCCGGCTTGAAGGACCAATGTTAAAGTATAGATTAGAAAGGGTGGAATTTATGAAAGTAAGCGCAATTCTATTATATTTATTAGTTTAATTACATACAGACAGTCAAAGTTCAAGTTTACACTATCGCGAGAGCGACATGGCTAACTGATTTGAATTCTGAACTTAGTTAAGTTACAAACAAATTAGATGAAAAGCACAGTTGAAGTTAAATATCAACTTTACGAATTGCAGAAAAAGTTCTACTCTAAAATTGTTTTTTTTTCAGACTTGCAATCGCATTTAAGAAAGTGTTTAATCATGGAATTTTGATCCCTCTTGGTAACTATTACAAGAATTAAGGATGTCTAAAAAGGGATTCACACAATTTAGTTGGTCTGTATATTAGGTTGGCTACAAATTAAATATCAGGATTCTCAAGGGCAATATTCTAAGCCAAAGAAAAACTAAAAAAACTGGATCTCTCAACTTTGTTCCTGTATCTGATCGTGTGCACGTGTACAGCTGACTGCAGCCTAAATAGCTAAACATCGCAATTTCTTGGATCTGTAGATCGATTTTGTTAAAATGTCTGCGTTTTTTTTTTTTTTTTGCGCCAAAGGATATGTAATCTTCTACAGATACCAATAGCCCGGGCTATTGGCATACACGATTAGCAAATTTCAATACTCGATTGCCAGGAATACACCTTTGTACTAGCCCACACCTTTCAACCTCTCTCCTCGTGGGACTAGTGTTAGGTTGTTAGGTATTACTTCGAGGTACTGGTTAGCCATTTAGGCTGTTCTTTCCCCGTTTAATGGTTCAGAATTAGGTTCAGCGTTTGCCGTTCTTTGTTCTATGACGGATGACGACTGGGCTTCATTTTCACTGATTCCAACTGCCGAAGTTCCTTCATGATTACTGCTGCAGTCTGTTTCACCGTATCCCATTTTGCGTTTGATGTTATCATAAGGTTTGCAATATTCTCGGAAGTTGGTGTTTCTCCAATTCGTTCCTCTAATTCTCTCAGCGCTTAATAAGGAAACACACATTAAAAAAATGCGTGCTGCACATCTTCTCAGGCCTCTCTGTAATATAATCAGATAGGAGATTCATCGAGCCCAAAGCTGTTCAGATACGTTCGAAAGCAACCATGTCCGGTTAGGAGCTGAGTGAGGTAGAAATCTACTTCTCCGTGGTGCCTAACCTGACTGTCTCTCTTTTCTTGCTAGTGCTTATTACTGCTGCTGCCATCTACCGCCTCATTTCTCGGATACAGTCATTACCAATATCCTCTATAGATTTCAGGTATTTTGCCGCCACAGCGACTGCAATAGCATCGGCATTTTTCGCCTCACTTGGAATTCCAAACCCTGGAAGCCTATCATATATAATGTTCCATTGGAATGGTCCTAATGCCGATCCTTGTGGAATTCCGCCAAATATGTGGTACTACCTTACTTAATTAATATCGAAGAGCAGAAACCGTTATTTTAATTAAAAACCATGGCACCATCATTGACCTAAGGGACCGTACTATATGTAAGTCCGTAGTTTGCAGAGTTGAACGTATTTTTGATGTTGTATATGTGTAACATTTAACATGTACTTGACTTTAGAATAGATCTGTCTCTCTCTCTTTCTCTGATAACAGTGCATTCGCTACGATAGTGGCGTGGCGTCAGTTGATGTCCGTCCACCATAAGGTTCGCTACAATAAAGCTTTTATATTTTAATATTAAACACGTCTTTTACTCGTAAGCAAATACCACATGGCGCAGCCGGTAGTTTTGTAATTAATATTTTTTGCTTCGAAGAGCCGCGCTAGCTACTTGAATTGAAATACGGTATATAATAAAAACAAACAAAAAGAACAACGAAACATGCAGAGTAGAGGAAATGACGGGAGCGCAGAGCAAAATTATGCAGGGTGAAGCATGTGGAATGAAAGCAGCAGTGGATGCCATGAAAAAAAAATATTGGGAAGCAAATTTCAAACAAATTATCATCATAAAAGTAAAGTTTTTAATTCTAATTCCAGATGTAAAGATAATGCACATTCATCTGGGAAGAGCAGTGAGAAGAACAAATGTAAATTTTGCAATTACACGCATATGAGGGAAATGCCCAGCTTTTGGAAAAAAATGTTCTGTTTGCGGGAAATCAAATCATTTTGCTGCGGTTTGTCAGAAACGAACAGAGGTGAGTGATGTATGTTGCTGTGAGACTTAAGAACGACAGTTATGGCGAGTTATATATCGATTCCGTAAATGATAGTAATAGCAATCGAAACACGTGCTGGATTGAAAGCTTGTTTGTGGAAGGACAAAGGGTTGATTTTAAGCTAGACACGGGTTCAGAAGTAAATATACTGCCACTGAGTGTTCGAGTGCATTAAACTTAAGTTCAAGCTGAAAGCGTATTCGGCCAAATTAGAAGCATATGGTGGGTTTAGGCTTAAAGTAGCAGGAGCAACGGAAAGTAGAGTCACTCATAAAGGAAATCGATATAACTTTGCATTTGTCGTGGTAGAAAATGATTGTCAGTCCTTATTAAGAATCGATTCATGTATTAAGCTAGGTATAGGGAGAGAGCGGGAGACTTGAACATATGGGAGACTTGAGCCACTCTCAATAATTCACTCAAATTGCATTCAAATCCAACGAATGTTAGAGCAGTCGATGCAGACAGTGACCCGTTACTTGCACACAAAAGGAATTCTAAATCGTCAGTTGACTTTGGTTGGTAGAAGAGGAAGGGTGTTTTTCAGTATAAAAAGTAAAAACTATTTTTTTTTTTTTCTTCATAAAATTTATCTGCAACGTGGTAAGTAAAAAAAGTTTATGTTCCCTAATAATATTGATATTAGATTTTATAAATATTAGCATAAAACCATGCTGGCATGTATTTCACAAAGGTAATTAATATTATTTTGTTAAAAACCGTGAACGGGAGACTTGAGAAAGTTTCTTAAGGGAGAAGTTCATCAGTGGCTCAAGTCTCCCGTTGCTCTGATTAAATGCCATATAAGTATTTTAAAGGCAGATATCTAATTTAATTTTCAGTTATTGAAAATGCCATTTACTTATAAGCCAAAAGATGGAGCGGCAAGAAGGAATAGGGTTCCCAAAGATGTCCTTGAAGCTGCATTAAAAGAAATTGAAGAGGGGAAATCGATCAGAGCAACAGGTATTAAAAATAATATTGACCGAACAACACTCTCCCGGCATGTACGCGCAAAATCTAAGTTAGAAAAATTTGATAGAAAAGAAAGCCAATATAAACAGGCACAAATATTTGATATTGTTGAAGAAAAACAATTAGTTGACTATTTGCTTACATGCAGCAAAATGAATTATGGATTAACAAGAAAAGCTGCCTTTTCATTAGCATATCAGTGTGCGAAAGTTAACAACAAAAAAATACTTCCATGCTGGTTAGTGAAAGAAAGTGCTGGTTATGATTGGCTTCGTGGATTTTTAAAAATAAATCCCATAATTAGCTTGCGCACACCAGAAGCAACCAGCTTATCAAGAGCAACAAGCTTCAATAAAAAAAAATGTTAATGATTTTTTTTACAAATTTAAAGGAAGTTCGAAAAAAATTGTTTTCGAAGCACAAAACATTTACAATTGTAACGAAACGGGATGCACAACTGTCCAAAAATGACCGATAGTTCTGGCATCAAAAAAAAAAAAAACCGTCATGTTGGACAAATTACCTCTGCGGAGAGAGGAAAACTTGTAACTGTCTGCTTTGCAGTGAATGCCATCGGAAATAGTCTCCCTCCATTTTTCATATTTCCCAGAGTAAAATTCAACGAAGCTTTTGTGGCAAGAGGACCCGAAGGATCTGCTGGTGATGCGTACCCAAGCGGGTGGATGGGTTCGAGGGTTCTTAAAATATCTGAATCACTTCGTCAAATTTACACATTGTTCGTTGGAGAATCGTGTGCTGCTAACTTTAGACAACCACGAAAGCCATATGAGCATTGAAGTCATCGATTTTTCGAAGAAGAATGGCATTACGCTTTTGACATTGCCACCTCATTGCAGCAACAAAATGCAGCCTCTCGGTGTAGCCGTATTCTCTTTGTTTAAATCCCGCTACAACAATGCGTTGAATAATTGGATGTTGTCCAATCCAGGGAAGACGGTGTCCATCTATAAAATTCCATCATATGTGAAAGAGGGAATGCCTCTTGCTTATATAGCAAAGGAATATAAGCAGTGGTTTTGAAAGGACGGGAATACATCCATTCAACTCTGACATTTTCACCGATGAAGATTTTTTGTTTTCAGCAGTGACAGATCGTCCAATAAAGAAATCACAAACCGAAGTCGTTAATCCAATCCCAGTTCCAGTCGCAGTCCCAGTCCCGGATGCAGATTCAATTCCATCTACTTCAAAGGATTTAAAGGTTAATGTATCAATTCCGTCCCTTGAAGACCAATCAATAGTTTCACAAGCCACTAACGTGCCAAAGAGTCCAACTGGTTCACCATTCGCAACGGCAATTGGAAGTCCAATAATAAGCCCAGATATGATCCGACCATTTCCAAGAGCTGCTCCAAGGGTACACAGAAGAGGTCGACAACCAGGATAAACTAAAATTTTGACTAAGACACCCGAAAAAAAATGAAGAACAAAATAATATTGAAGAACAAAAAGAGAATAAAAAACAGCCGCAGAAAAAAACTTACTACAATCAAAAAAAAAGTTTTCCAATTCAGTGAAAGCGAAACTTCTGAAGAAGTGAATTTCGACGAAGGTTTGAACAGCCCAATAGAAATAGAAGAAGATGACGACCAAACATGGTTTTGCTTTGTGTGCAAAACTGATGACATAATGGATATGCGTCTCTGCGCCTTATGTAACAAATATGTGCACCAAAATCGATAACGAAACCTTTATCTGCCCTTATTGTGTTACCAATTAGTGCTAAATGCTACATAGCAGTTTGATGCCTAAGTGATATGGTAGTTTATTAAGAAATTAAGTTATTTGTTCATTTTTGTTATTTTTTGTTATGTTTCTGAAGTGTGTTTAATTTTTTTTACCTTTTTTAACTCTTAATATTTAATTTACGTTTGAAAACTGAACTACTTTAAGTTTTTATATTTAGTTTTATATATGTACCTACTGTAAAACGTTATGTTTTTAACTTTTTTTCTTTTTTTTTTTTTAATTTTGTTTTTTTTTCTTTATGAAAACATTAAACAGAATTTTTTGTTTATTGATAATACCACAAAAACAATAAAAATGAATTCTATTAAGATCGGAAATGGTTAAATTATTTGTTTTATTGTTTCACTGGTAGAGTTCGAGTCTCCCCAAGGGGGTGTTCAAGTCCCGGTGGTGCTGGTGACTTGAGCCACAAATCTGTTTTCAAACATTTGGCATTTGGCAAAAATCTCATGCCTTTAGTTAAAATTTATGAAATTTTTCTTAAAATAGATAAATGTAGCATTAAATGTATGCATCGAACAGGTGGCTGTGATTAATAGATGAGTATTTATGTACGATTTAACAAAAAGTGGTTCAAGTCTCCCGCTCTCCCCCTACTGAAACGAGTTGATAGGGTAGCTTTAGATGGGTTAGAGGCTTTCAAGCAAAGAAATAAGGATGTTTTTGAGGGCTTTGGATTTTTTTCAGACACATGCCACTTAGAACTTCCAGACGGAGTACGTCCGGTTAATAAGCCAACCAGACGTATACCTTTAAGTATATGAGATAGGGTTAAAAGTAAACTTGATAATATGGAGAAAAGAGGAATAATCTCAAAGGTTGATGAACCTAGTGACTGATCGCATAACATGGTTGTGGTAGAGAAAAAAGATGGATCTCTTCGAATTTGCTTGAACCCCAAAGAATTAAACACAGCCATTAAAGAAGAACATTTTATGCTGCCAACATTTGAAGATTTTAGGCAAGAAATGGGTAACTTAAAATATTTTTCGGTCTTGGACTTGAAGGAAGGGTTTTGGCAGGTACTGCTGGATGAGGAGTCAAAAAATCTCACGGTGTTTAGTTCCCCCTATAATGGTTGTTATAGGTTTAATGTCTTACCATTTGGCATTATGGTGGCACCCGAGAAATTCCAAAAGTTGAACAGTAAATATTTTAGCCAGTTAAAAGGTACATTTGTATATATCGATGACTTGATTGTAGGCGGTAGAACAGTTGAAGAACACAAAGCAAGGAAACTTAACATAAAGTTTAATCCAAAGAAAGTGCAGTTCAGGGCCGAAAGCGTCAAATATTTAGGACACATTTTTTCTGGTACAGGGGTCACTCCGGACACAACAAGAATAGATGCGATCAATGGTATAAAAGATTCCAGCAGCCAGAAAGAATTGCACCTTCTCTCCATCTTCTGCCCTGATCAGCTTCCTCCAAGGTTGCAGTTAAACTCCGTATAGCATCTATTGTAGAACAAGCTTTTCTAAATCCATACTGCTGGTTTAAGGGTCCCCCGGTCTAGGTGATACAGATATCTTGTGAATTTTTACGTTTTAATCGCATATTCCGGCGAGTAAGCAAGTTTGTTGCCAGAATGTTGGGATGTCTTCTTAGCCTGTTTGAGTAGCGGATACACTGTGAACAAATCTCATCAGTGACTGTAGGTATTTCAAGATCCCTGTGGATGTTGGAGTTCTTAACTTCTTAATATTGTTGGAGCCCCAGTAATTTTATGTAGAATTTTGGATTGAGGCCTTTGGATTTTGTTTATATTTGAAGCAGCAGCAGTACCCCATAGCTGAATGCCATAGGACCAGATCGGCTTCAATACAGACTTGTAAATTAATATTTTGCAGTCTAGGCTTAGTTGGGACTTCTTATTAATAAGCCAATGTAGTTTTGACGCTATAATGTTTATTTGAGTTTGTTTAGCTTCTAGGTGCTTTTTCCAAGTCAATCTCCTGTCGAGGTGAAAGCCTTCGTTGGGGTATGGGCTGGTATGGGCTGGTCATTGATTCTAACGCGTGGGCATGTATTCGTTTTCAGAGAAATAGTTATGTAAGAACTTTTGGAATCGTTTGTTTTTATAACCAGTTTGACTGGTTATATGCATTTACTTGTTGAGTGCTCTTCTTGGAATTTGAATTCTCTAAGCGAAAAAAAATATGTTAGGTGGGACATACGACCCAACATTTCTTGTTCTGACTTATCTCCCGATGCGGTGGGAAATGAGTTCCAAAAAAATGTTTGGGACAAATGACGTTATGATGTTCGGGTTCTAATAATTTGTGAAGAGAAATTTTCATCCGATTATAGCGCAGCTGCTGTGGTATTAATATGTATTAAAGAAGCTCACACCGATAACATTATATGCACGTATGCATGTATGTATACATAGGTATATCACTGACTGTATGTACATATTTATTACTACGATAAAGTACAACTTATTAGGTGCGCAACTAAGTTTTCGCTGTTTTTTTTTATGAAAATGCAACTTCTCGTATTGTGAGCACAAATGAATCATTCAAAGTACTGCCCATCGCTAGCTAAAACTTTTCCCATCTTTCTGGCAGGACTCGAATACCGTTACGATAAAAGTGTTCATCTTTTGAGGCTATCCACGAATCTAGCCATTTTTTGAGGTCTTCACATGAGCGGAACTGCTGATCAGCCAGACCATGTGTCATCAAACGGAACAAGTAATAATCGGTTAGCGTAATATCTGGGGAATATGGTGGGTGGGGTAGGGCTTCACATTTGAGCGTTTCCATGTAGGTTTTAACGGGTTTGGCAACGTGAGGCCGAGCGTTGTCATGCTATAGAATCACTTTTTCGTGCCTCTGCTCGTATTGTGGCCATTTTTCGCGCTTCGCTCGGCTCAATCGCATCAATTGAAGTCGATACCGTCCCCCAGTGATGGTTTCGTTGGACTTCAACATGACACCGACCTGGTCCCACCAAATACACAGCATAATATTCGCAGCGTGAATATTCGGCCGAGTCGACGACGTAGAAGCATGACCGGGCAGTGCCCATGACTTTCTTTTCTTTGGGTTGCTGTAATGAATCCATTTTTCATCACCCGTTGGAGAAAACCCTACGACGCTCAACGTCCCTTGGCTTCAAATCATAAGGAACCTAAGCTCCTTGTTTTCGAATCATTCCAAACGCATGCAATCGGTTGGAAATGGCTTGACGGGTAACTCCTAATGCTGAAGCAAGCTGTTCTTGAGTTTGACACGGATCCTCATTGAGCAATGCCTCCAATTCAGCGTCTTCGAAGGATTTTGGCCTTCCTTCATGCGGACGGTCGATAACATCGAAATCACTGTCTTTGAAGCGACGGAACCAATCACGGCACGTTGTTTCACTTAGATCAGCATCTCCGTAAACTTTTTGGAGCTCTCGATGCTCTTCAGCCGCCGTTTTCTTCGAATGAAAGAAAAAAATCAACACTTCCCGCAAATGACGATTATTTGGCATAAAATCAGACATTTTCACACAACCATAAGTATATGACGCCAAAACAAAATCACTAATGCGTCAAAACAGTTTGTTTACCATATGTCTGAGCTCGGTTTATGACGTTTTGGATATATCAAAATCGACCAGCACTTACTGCTGGAGCCATCTATTGAACTTAGTTGCGCACCTAATATATATTGAGGACAGTCGGTTACGAGGCCTCATCGTGATCAGTCGGAAAGAGTAGAACAAACACATCGCCTTCAAGTTATTGTTTTATTTCAATCGCTCCGATACTGCATACTGGTAGCGGTGGGATTAGAAAAGCAATTTCGTATTAGAGAGCAAAATGCCAGACCAAGCGAACCCAGGAAACCTAGGGACTCAAGCTACAGTCAACCAGTTCACAGTGCAAGCACCATCACCATTTTCCTTCACGCCGGAAGAATGGCCGATATGGAAAAACCGATTCGCCCGATTCCAAATAGCTTCAGGTTTGCTGAGAAACCTCAAGAAGAACAGGTAAATACTCTTATTTATTTAATGGGTGAACTAGCTGAGGATATCTTTCCATCACTCGTTCTAAACGACGAGAATATAAAGAAATATTCTAAATTACTTAAGGTATTTGAAAATCATTTCATCTTGCGGCATTACGTATTTTATGAGAGGCCTATGTTTAATTCAATATGTCAAGAGGAGGGCGGAAAGGTGGAGGACTATATGGGTGATGACAAAACAAACAAGCTTGCTGATGAGACAGTAGTTGAGTTGAGTAGTAACATTTTCTTGCCTACGAAGTGAATACATATGTCTAAGAAATAGATAGTAAATGTGTTCTTCATTCAAGTGAAAGTCCAAAACAATGTGGGAATATAATTTTGTTTAACAACAAAAAATTGGAAAAGGGCACTCAAATTTTGAAATGTCGGAAAGTTCGAAAGTTTAAGTACTCGGATATAGATCTTCCAATGAAGGTTGAGTGGTTACCATAGCCCGCGCTATCGGATCTTTACTCTATTTCAAAAAAGTTTATATCTTTGTTGCAAACAAATGAATGTAAGTTATATTTAATTAATTAATAGTCTATATATGCAGTTCTACAAATGTACATAACTCGTACTGCATGTACACATTGCCTGAAAGCAGTAATAATGAAATATCCAGTGCAAACATCGTACCTGAAAATACTCCAAGCCATGCCAATAGTGTCAGTGGATTCGGATACCACACGTAGTGTGCAAAGCTATACTTCTTGGGAATGATGAGGTGTATCAATCATTTATAAACAGCTTCGAAGACGATGAACTGAAGTACCAAAGGACATGTCTTGCTAAATTTCGTCAAGAAGCCAACAATCTTGAAAAGAAAATAGCGGCGAGAAAACAGTCATGCCCAAAAATCCTCCCTTTCAATGTGTGCGCATTTGTAGAAAAGCACATTTAAATTTAAAAGAAATGCATCTATTTGATTATATTGCTACTTCGTACCATAAAAAATTATGTGAAATAGATCAGTCAATTACTTATTCCAAAGTTTTTTTTGAAAAAGAAGCTACTAACCATATACAAGGGACAAATTGTCGTTTGGATGCAAGTATGAACGATTGCCAAAAAAGTTTCCTAAACGATGGAATTACATCTGTTATCTATGTATAATTATTTATTAATGAATCTGATAGGAATATTGCTTACAAATTAAGAGAAGAAGTAACCAAACTTGAAAGCTCAATTCTCCCATATATTTCGTTGGCCCCGACGTACGTTTTGGAAAAACGGATAACGTCAACAGAAGAATAAAGTCTCTGCAATGATGCTATCTATTGCGTTACAAGAGGTCGGGTCAAACCAAGAAAACACATCCAATTGTATTAGTAAGAATATCTTTTTTTAAGCCCCTACAATTATCAAGAATAATTGGGATAGGAGTGCTTAATATCCACCTTATTCTTGTTTAAAGTAAAATACAATTGTTGCTAATTGGGAATAATATCAAAGTACTCCTTCAAATTACTGGTTAAGTAAAAAAACGGGCGAGTTTTGTCCTTTTTGAATTATTTTTTACTATCTCTTACTTAAAATTAAAAGTAGAGATATATATTATATATATGTATAGTATCTCTTCTTCTCAGGTCTTGCTATGAAAAGTCTAACAAGCAGTAGAAGAGTAGTAGAGATTTTGAACAAATTGGAGCATAGTGTAAATTAACACTATGTTGAAAATAAGCTTGCCTTTTCCAGCGACAGTTTCCAATCATCAGTTCTTCCTCAAGGAATGCTTAACGACTTAGAAAATGCCTGCACTGACGTAATATTCGACAACTACGATCAATTTGTTGAAACAAGCAGTGGAAAAAATACACTACATGACATTGTGGGAATAGCTTATCAGCCGCCACTAAGATAAATAAGTAAGGCTTTAAATAGAAAATAATATTAAACCTACGTGATTTCATTAACAGATACAGTTCAAATGCAGCAAGATTCTTCATTTACGAGTGGGAGGAAAAGGCCAGCGTACTCGTACGTGTACAAATATTGAAATCCAACCATATTTAAAAAAACCGAAAATAGTCTCAACTTTTCCCCATTCGATCGATCCAGACCTTTATGAGTCGTCGATTCAGAAGCCGAGGGAACTTGATTATATATGGCTCATTTCCTTATTTTGTGACAGAGAAAACACCACAATGTGGGCTGGTTGGAATTCAACTCATGTTGAAGAAAATCTACCACTGCAAAATGTATTTTACTTGCCTCCAATCAATGCATCACCAAGGAGCCATTCGGTTGTTTTGGAGACTCTTAAGAGGTCTATTCAAATAGAAATATATTTGTAATTTATGACCTAGCGATAGCGAAAATAGCATTACAGATTCAGCAACAAGAATCGCCTCGCAATCGGCATTAAAGTCTGGCTTGAAGTTTGAACTATGTCGAAAAACACTCTGAGACATATTGATGTAAATAAAATTTATCATGGATTTGACCCACGCTTTGTTCCGCACGACCTGGATTTCACAGCTTCACTGGATGCGACTACACGCCTTCCTTTTTTAGAAAATAAAAAAACTAAGCCTTTCCAAATTTTAAGAAGCAGACCAAACTTTCAGTGCATTTTTCCCAATTTGGCAACGGAGTAAATACAACTCAAGATCATTTCGACCGTATTGAAAATTTTGTCTGTAGTATGTACTAAATGAGGGCTTCGAATCTAAAGGAAGCTAGGTATGAAATATTTTATAAAACCTGCAAGCCCACATAAAACAAAATTTTTAAAAATGTTAAAAGTAAGTTACACGTTTAAAAATCTATGAAAATAAGGTATGGCCAGCATCTCTTTTTCGTTGGCGGCGTAATGCTCTTCCGCTTTGTTGAGAGTTCTCGAAATAAAAGTAATTGGTTTATTGTTTTGTGACAATACGGCACCTATTGCATAATCCGACGCATCAGTCGTCAGATGGAATTCTTTACGAAAATCTGGGAAGGTGAGTATAACGTCTTCTGAGGTAAGTGCATTTTTGATTTTGTTAAATGCTTCTATCGCACTGTCTGACAAATGTATGGCTTTTTTGCTGGATGTTGCTTTGGATGTTTGACCGATAGTTCGGTTGATTATTTGATTGGAATGGTAGTTGTTGGGATCGTTGAAATGGATTGTATTGAGGCCGTGGTGGAGGAAATCGTGGAAGTAATTGTGGGAGATGAACCAGTTGCGGATAAAATGGTTGGTTAGAGTTTTTCCGAGGATGTAATGGAGGAACTGTCGGTAGTTTCTTTACTTGGGCGTTACTATGGTGAGCGCAGTTAGCCCTGAATTGCTGATTCTCCAATATAAGGCAGAGATTAAGGGCAGTTGGCAAATCTGCTGGCTCTCTGATACCTAGGAGTCTAGGCAGGTCTCCTCCGAGACCCCTTATAAAGGTGTCTAGGGACTTCTCTCTATATGAGGATGTTAAATGATACAGAGTTTCCGGTTGAAGGTTCATACTGGCTATCTTATTTAGAATCAAGGAAAGATGATTATAGACGGATTGATAATAATTTTCTACTATGTTATTACCCTGGACAAGTATCGTCATCTGGTACTCTAATGTTCCCAGATCGCGTCTATTGGCAGAATGAAGAAATGCATTCCCAATTTAATGGGGTGTTATATGATTCAAGAATAGCATCTGCATTCCCGACAATTTTGTTTCTAATGGTATTCAGGATACCAAAGTATTTTGGTGTTCCCTTACATTGATCGTAGATGTTTAATATTCTTGCGACGATTTTGCGCCATGAACTAAAATCACCAGGAGTTCCAGAGAACTCCCTAAGACTGCGCACTACATCTGGAACTTTGTCCAGATCGCTCAAATTTGCCCTATACTGGTCATCGATTGTCTGGTCGATACCTCGTTGAAACGATGTATCGGGATTTATAATCGACTGAACCAGATTTCTACATTCGTTGGCATAAACTCGGTTTACTATGCTAGTGATTAAACTTTCGAGTCCTGGATGCTACAGGTTGAGATGAAGGTTGAGGATTATGTGTAGGAACAGATGAAGGTTGAGAATTATGCGTAGGAACAACATTATCAATGTTTAGTACAGGTGGACGTATTATTGGAGGAATCTTATTAGACTTCTAAAGATTTACTTATTATATGTGTAAATTAACTTGCTAATTCTATGGCTATCTTATTTTTTCCCATATTTTTTTTTAAATTTACTTTATGTCCTAATTACGTTCAATTTAAATTGACTTTTTTTCTACTTTGTTTTTATTTAAATTTTCTTTTTTACTCATTGACATATTTTGCTTATTTACTTTAAATTATTTTATTCTATTATGATTTCACCTTTATTATTTTTTCGCTTATATTTTCTCTGAGTAGACGATTAACAAATTATAATTTCTTAAAACTAACTTACACTATGATGATGTGGAACATTTTCCAACGCTGGTGAAGGGGCTACTTTCCTTTTCGTCTTTTACAGTTACTCAGGCTCCTTTCTTCACACTGCCTCGTCGGTGACTTTGATTGATAGATTCTCAGTCTTCCACAATTGCGTCCAATGGACCCAGGTTTATTCACTGCACTTTCATTACACACTGCGAGCTACTAGAGGTCGACTTTTGAGTTTTACGAACTACTTGAGGTCGTCTTTTCTTTCGTAAACGCGCGAACTACTTGAGGTCGATTCACGAAAAACACTTAGTGCAAATTATTTTCACCTGGGCCCCACGTTGGGCGCCAATTAATTTATTTTACACGGATGTTCATAAAAAAAATCTTTATTAGAAACGAACCGATCGCCTTCACGGTTACATAAGAACTAACTTACCAAATGATTTTCTAAACTACTCATCGTCGGCTGATTCTCATTCCCACGATGCATCGGCTACTAAATGCTGACTTTTCGTCTGGACCATTTGACACCACCTGCATTCCATCACGTACGGTGTCATTACGCTTCATGCAACGGAAACGTGTGGCATATTTTTCTGTTGAACAAAGTTGTCGTTAACTTAAATATTTTAAGAATTTGAAAAAGTTAATACAAAAAAGTGTTAACAATTACGACACTTGTAATAGATCAAAGCATGATAAGAAACGCATTAAAAAGAAATTCGAATTAACAAAACCACCAACGTATATAGTGGCATATAATATCCCCATGCTCCGTACAGTTTATCTGTACCGAAGCGCATTTGCTGAGATCGTCAAAGACATCAGCAACAACAACAGCAACAACAAGATCAGCACACGACGCGCCGGTATCTGGAGCATTTCAGAATGTGTTACGTAAGCACATTCCTTCACGTACTTCAGAAGTCTGTTCATGTACGCGAGGTATACGATGTTTCACCCTTCAGTTTTTTCCAGTTTGCAGTTTTGGTTCAACTTCAGCAGTACACTTAATAACAATAAAGTTGTTTCAAATAAAAATTATTGTTTTTATTTTGATGGTATTCAAAAAAAAGACATGCAACTTAGCATCCAACTGGCGACGAGGAGAAACAGAAAAATAAAAAAAAATAAAAAACGCAACGACCAAGAGGAAAAAAAGGCAACAGCAACGATCAAGAAGATAAATAAAAAGCAAAACCGCAACGAAGGAGAGGAGTCGGTATTTATATTTTTTAAGTTGTTTTAAACATTTTATATTAAATTGTGAAAAGTGCACGAAAAGAAATTTATTTATTATTTTTTTTATTAAACTACCTACATATATTAAATTGTGAAAAGTGTGATAACTAGAAAAAAAATCATACGTAGATACATATTGTAGTGTAGCATAATAATAACTACGCTCCTATGTCTATGCAGCAAATTCCGAAGTGACTTTCCATTCTGGCAGAATTTTGGTTCGAACTGTCCTTTCATTCGAGGTTCGTGTCTGGGACGAAGTCTCCACATCTCATGTCAACGAAAGAGACGAATAATATCAGGGATAAAAGGGAATTATAACTGCAAGAATTATTTCTCTTGTTCCAGTGGTCGAAGAATTTGCTAGAAGCTTCTGGCTATCAGAAACTTCTGCTATATAAGGACAGATGGCGATCAAAAAAAGACACAGTTGGTTTAGAACCGTGGCGAAGAGATTGGAAAAGTGATAATGGGCAAAGTTGTAATTTGGTGATAAATTGAAAGTTGAGAGTGAACAAGAAAAAGTAATTAGTTTGGATTTGTGAATTAAGTAATTGAAAGGAGGTAAAGTGATTTGAGAGGAAAGAGACCTTGTAAGAAAAGAATTTGCGAAGAATAGTATAGTGTGAACTTGAATTGTTCTATAGAGTCGAAAATAAAGAAATAATTTCACAGAGTAATTGTTTTATCTACTCGAGCCGTAGCTCGCATATTACATTGGTGTCAGAAGCGGGATAAAACTTATTCTGTGAATAACTATTTCCGTGGTGTGAAATTGCACAAGCAAAAAAAAAAAAAAAAAAACGATTTCTGTGTTGAGTTAATTAGTTGCGCAAAATGGGTCGCAAATTGGGAAAACTAACTATAACTCAACTAAAGGCAGAACTCAGTAAGCGGAACCTCGACACAACTGGGGGAAAAGATGCCCTGCTGATTCGTCTGGAAGAAGCAGTAACGCAGGAAGGTGAAAATCCGCACGACGTAGAGTTTGACGTGGAAGAGGAACCAGCAAGTACAGCAGCCGACCCGGGTATAACAAGTCTGCTCCTGCAACTTAAGTTAGTCATGGACGAACAAAAGAAAGCAATAGAAGACCAAAGGAATTCTATAGAACTTAAGCTGGACGACCAAAAGAAAGCAATGGACGAACAAAAGAAAGCAATGGACGAACAAAAGAATTCTCTAGATGCTCTGGAAAGTAAACTTGATGAGCAAAACAAGAACTTGGAATCCAAATTCGAAGTGATCGAAGAGAAAATCGAGAAGGTCGAGACGCAACTCGAAAAAGTCGAAACTAGATTCGATGAAAATTTTGAGAAACATGAAACTCAGTTCGGGAAGATAGAGACTCAGTTTGAAAAAGTAGAAAAGCAAGTCGAAAATCTTGCTAAGGAGCTCAGCAACGTGAAGAGACAGAAAGCACGGGAATATTCCACTGACGGTCTGAGAAGAAAGGAGATGCAGCCTCCTATCTTCGATGGTCAAACATCATGGCCAATTTATAAAAGGCAATTCGAAGCGGCCGCAATGACCAATAGCTGGGACGATGAAGAGAAGTCTATTGCACTCACGCTTGCACTGAGGGGTCCAGCTGCGGAGCTCTTGCAGACCATCCCGGAAGATAAACAGCAGAACTACGACTCTCTGCTTCAGGCTATCGAGATGCGGTTTGGGGATGAACACATGCAGCAGGTGTACAGGGTTCAGCTGCGTAGTCGAGTCCAGAAAAGGGGGGAAACGCTCCAACAGTTGCAAGCGGATATAGAGCGACTAGCCCATCTTTCATACCCTAAAGCCGGTGAGGAGCTTATCAACGAAATGGCGGTGGAAGCTTTTATTCAGGCCATAGAGGACAGACAACTGCAAATGGCTGTAAGGATGGCTGAAAAGCGAACACTCCCCGAGGCATTGGCATTCGCTTTGTCAATGAAGGCTGCGGACCAAGCATACCAGGGAATACACCGTGTCAGGGAAATGTCCGTCGTGGAATGCTCATGCCAGAGAACAGCCGTCATGGATGAAGACAGAGCTCGCGGAAGTCGAATCCGTTGCTGGAATTGCAACCAAACCGGACACCTACAACGGCAGTGCAGAAGTGCACCTAGACGAGGAAATTGTCCACATTGCGGAAGTAGGAGAAGCAGAGAGGAAGCATCCTGTCGGTCAGACTTCCCAAAACCAGCAGTCGGGAGATGCGTAAGGACCAACTTCGCGGGCAGAAGTTGGTTACTGGAATCGAGGCCCCCAGGACCACCATTCAAGTTTCGCAAACCAAACGGGGTAACAAGAGCCTGACAGTGGAGGCACTAATCAACAAGAAGAAGTGCGTAGCCACCATCGACACAGGTGCCACCGCCTCCATTGTAAGAAGAGATATCGTCAGAAGCTCCTGGCTGCACAACACCAACAGCTACTGCCTGAAGACTGCAACAGGGGAAATGGCGAAGGTATTTGGAGAAGTTCGTCTTACGATTACTCTGGCAGGACTGACGTTCTCCCATGCGTTTCTGGTGGCAGATATATGCGACGAGTGCATCATCGGAGTAGACTTCATGAAAGCAAATGAAGTAATCTTGGTCATCGGGATGCAAGTACTGAGGTATCGAAATGTGGAGATTCCGATGGTGTACGGAAATGAGAATGCCGTAACTCTCAGGACAGTCATCAGCAAAGACGAAGTTTTGCCGCCGTCTTCAGAGACAATCATTTGGACGAAGCTGGAAGGTGATGTTGGGAGCCACCGATTCTACATAGTAGAACCAGACCCAGAGAAGAATTCTCAAGACTACATCGTGGGAAAGACGTTAGTCGAACCAAAGAACACCATGGTTCCAGTGAGAGTTTTGAACACAAGACCACACACTGTCAAACTAAGGCGAGGGGAGGTGACTGGAAAATGCACGCCGATTACCGCCGTCGCAACAATATCTGAACGTGATGCTCCAAAACCTCTCCCATCACCTTGGACAGCGGAAGCGAGAGAGACGATTCTCCAGTCCAGTGAGCTGAATCAGGAGCAGCAAACTATGGCAGAGAGTCTTATCAATGAGTACGCTGATGTATTTGCCTCACAGGACGGAGAATACGGCCGAACACACCTGGTACAACATCAAATAGACACTGGTGATACTAGACCAATTCGTCAGCCTGCTAGGCGCCTTCCATTGGCAAAGCAGACAGAAGTTGCAGAGATGGTGTCGGCAATGGAGAAAGAAGGTCTGATTGAAAGTTCCAAAAGTCCGTGGGCATCACCGGTTGTACTGGTTAAGAAGAAAGATGGCAGCACGCGGTTCTGCGTGGACTATCGGCAGCTCAATTACGTCACCAAGAAAGACAGCTACCCTCTGCCACGGATTGACGACACGCTAGACACACTATCAGGAGCCCGATGGTTTTCCACTCTCTACTTGAAGAGTGGCTACTGGCAGGTACAGATCCATCCAGAAGACCGGGAGAAAACCGCCTTCACCGCAGGAAATGGGCTATGGCAATTCACGGTAATGCCATTCGGGCTGTACAATGCTCCGGCGACTTTCGAGCGATTGATGGAATGTGTCCTGCAAGGGTTAACATGGAAAACCTGTTTGGTATACTTGGATGATGTCATCGTCGTTGGAAAAACGTTTGCGCAACACCGAGACAATCTAAGGGATGTGTTTCAAAGGCTTCGAAGTGCCCACCTGAAGCTCAACCCCAAGAAGTGCGTCCTGTTTAGAGCGGAAGTCAATACCTGGGACACATAATTTCAGCGAAAGGAGTGAGAACCGATCCGGAGAAGGTCGAAGCGGTGAAAAACTGGCCAGTCCCCAAAGACAAACACCAACTAAGGAGCTTCCTGGGCCTAGCCACCTACTACAGACGGTTCGTGAAGGATTTTGCCGGGATCGCAAAGAGCCTGCACCAGTTGACGGAAAAGGGAAAACAATTCAAATGGTCAATTGAGTGCGAGAAGAGCTTCAAGGCACTTAAACAACGGCTATGCGATGCCCCGATACTGGCTTACCCCACTCCCGGGGAAACGTTCGTTGTGGATGCAGATACTAGTAATGTCGGGGTAGGAGCCGTACTCTCCCAGGTGCATGACGGCCAAGAGAAGGTGGTTGCGTACTTCAGCAAGGTGCTCTCTAAGCCAGAAAGGAACTACTGCGTGACAAGGCGGGAACTTCTAGCTTTGATCTTGGCTACGAAGCATTTTCACAAATACCTCTACGGGAGGAAGTTCGTTCTTCGCACAGACCATGCAGCCTTAAAATGGCTATTACAGTTCAAGAGTCCTGAGGGTCAAGTCGCAAGATGGATCGAAAGGCTGCAAATCTACGACTACGAAATACAGCATCGTAAAGGAAAACTCCACTCTAATGCGGATGCACTGTCCCGGAGACCATGCAGAACGGATTGTAAACATTGTGCGCGTCAGGAAGAACGGTAGCTGGTTTCCATCCAAAGAATGAGAGCCGAATCTATCGCCGGCTGGAGCGTAGATGAGATCCGGAACGCTCAGAAGGAAGACCCGGATATCGAGCCGATTCTGGCCTGGAAGGAGAACATGGAGAAACCGGATCATCAGGACATCTCTCACAGAAGCCCGACCTTAAAGGCATATTTTGCTCAGTGGGACTCCCTCCATGTCCAAGAAGGTATTCTGAGAAGAAAATGGGAATCCTCCGACGGAAAGTGGTTTGTAATGCAGCTTGTCGTACCGCGGACGAGGGTCAAGGAGGTGTTACAGGAAATGCATGGCGGGGCGACCGGAGGCCACTTGGGAGTGAATAAGACGCTAGAAAAGGTACGAGAACGTTTTTATTGGTTAAAAGCGAAGGAAGATATCGAAGACTGGTGCAGAAAATGCGACGTGTGTGCAGCTAGCAAGGGTCCGAGAATCAAAACTCGAGGTAAGATGCACCAATACAACGTGGGAGCACCTTTCGAACGAATCGCCATTGACATCGCAGGGCCCTTTCCGGAAACCGACAATGGTAATCGGTATATACTTGTAGTGATGGACTACTTCAGTAAGTGGCCGGAAGCGTTTCCGATCCCTAACCAGGAAGCCAGAACCGTGGCGGAGCAGATCGTCTACAATTGGGTTAGCAGATTCGGTGTGCCCTTGGAATTGCATTCTGACCAAGGGCGGAACTTCGAGTCAAGAATCTTCCAAGAGATGTGTCAACTACTCGGAATCAAAAAGACAAGGACAACCCCGCTTCATCCACAGTCGGACGGTATGGTGGAGCGTTTCAATAGGACTTTGGACGAACATCTCTCGAAGGTCGTAGGTGACTACCAACGGGATTGGGACCGGCAGATTCCCTTGTTTTTGATGGCCTATAGAAGTGCCGTGCATAGCACTACTCGACATACGCCGTTCGAAATCTTATTTGGTGGAATAGCTCGTTTACCCAGTGAGGTGAAATTTGGATCTCCTACCAATGAGCCCAGAAATGAAGAAGAGTACGTGGCGGACCTTAGGGAAAGGCTTAGGGACATACACCAAAGGACCAGAAGCCAGATTAAGATGACGAGCGACCGCATGAAGACCAGGTATGATGCCAAGGCAACAACGTCAGGATTCCAGGAAGGAGATCTGGTGTGGCTGTATAATCCCCATCGCCAAAAGGGGAAATCACCTAAATTACAGCGGAACTGGGAAGGTCCCTACAGAATAGTAACCTGCATCAACGATGTTGTCTACCGCATCCAGCGAGGACCGAGGGCCAAAATGAAAGTGGTTCATGTGGACCGACTGAGTCGATACAATGGCCGAAATGAGGATGCACTTGTTCGGGACGAACACGTCTAAGAGGGGGGCAGTGTAGCATAATAATAACTACGCTCCTATGTCTATGCAGCAAATTCCGAAGTGACTTTCCATTCTGGCAGAATTTTGGTTCGAACTGTCCTTTCATTCGAGGTTCGTGTCTGGGACGAAGTCTCCACATCTCATGTCAACGAAAGAGACGAATAATATCAGGGATAAAAGGGAATTATAACTGCAAGAATTATTTCTCTTGTTCCAGTGGTCGAAGAATTTGCTAGAAGCTTCTGGCTATCAGAAACTTCTGCTATATAAGGACAGATGGCGATCAAAAAAAGACACAGTTGGTTTAGAACCGTGGCGAAGAGATTGGAAAAGTGATAACGGGCGAAGTTGTAATTTGGTGATAAATTGAAAGTTGAGAGTGAACAAGAAAAAGTAATTAGTTTGGATTTGTGAATTAAGTAATTGAAAGGAGGTAAAGTGATTTGAGAGGAAAGAGACCTTGTAAGAAAAGAATTTGCGAAGAATAGTATAGTGTGAACTTGAATTGTTCTATAGAGTCGAAAATAAAGAAATAATTTCACAGAATAATTGTTTTATCTACTCGAGCCGTAGCTCGCATATTACAGTAGCATAATAATAACTACGCTCCCTAAAAGTATGATGCAACAAATTCCGAAGTGACTTTTCATTCTGGCAGAATTTTGGTTCGAACTGTCCTTTCATTCGAGTTCGTGTCTGCGGTTTCCACAGTTCATGTCTACGAAAGAGACGGATAATATCACGTATGAGAGGGAATTATAACTGCAAGAATGATTGTCATCTTGGAATTTCTCTTGTTCCAGTGGTCGAAGAATTTGCTAGAAGTTTCTGGCTATCAGAAACTTCTGCTATATAAGGACAGATGGCGATCGAAAAGGGAGCGGTAGTTTTTAAACTGTGGCGAAGAGATTAGAAAAGTGATAATGGGCGAAGTTATAATTTTGTGATTAATTGCAAGTTGAGATTTAACAAGAAGAAGTAATTAGTTTGGATTTGTGAATTAAGTAATTGAAAGGAGATAAAGTGATTTGAGAGGACAGAGACCTTGTAAGAAAAGAATTGCGAAGAATAGTATAGTGTGAACCTGAATTGCTCTAGAGACTAGAAAATAAAGAAATAATTTCACAGAATATTGTTTTATCTACTCGAGCCGTAGCTCGCATATGACAATATTTTAAGCAAAGTTACACCCAAATATTGAAATAAGTGTTAGGTAATTAAAAAGGGCTGTTTTCCTATAATTTTTAAAATGAATCATGCAACAATCGAGGCTTTCAATTTCATGCAAAAACGTAGTGCCTTTCGACGGTGATCAAAACCATTTACTAGATTTTATCAACCAAATAGAAAATGTAATTCCACAGTTAAATCATTTTCATGCAGATTCCAAAAGAATACTTTTTGATTATTTGAGAAATATATGTGTTGGACAAACAAGGTCAGTCTTACATAACCATGGAATATTAACAAATTGGGCTCAACTCAAAGAAGTACTAATAAAGAATTATAGGGAAAAGGAAAGTAGTACAGAGTTGATGGATAGGTTGAAAATGTGTAGGATATCTTCAACAATAGAACTGTGTTATTCAGAGATAAAGAGACTAACGGCTAGAATACACAATAGAATATTAACGAATGGAGAGGGAATATTCACAAATGAAGAAGCTAACAGAATAGCCTTACAAATTTTTAGGGAAAATTTGCCTGAGCCTACCAAATCAATGATTTTTAGCAGAAATACAGATAAGCTGGAAGACGCTTTCGATATTATTTTACAAGCTAAACATCAGAATTATACCTTATATGGCCTGACTACTAAAAGCAATAGTGGGCAAAATAACCCGAATCAAAACCAATACTTTAATAAGAACTAATTTCATAACTCGAATCGAAACCAATACTTGAATAGAAACCAATTTCATAACTCAAATCAAAACCAATACTTTTATAAAAATCAACCTCATAACCCGAATCAGAAGCAATACTCAAATAGAAATCAAATCCATAATGGAAATCAGAACTATCGGTACCCAAATAGGAATCAAGATCAAGGCCTGCATCAGAACGAATATCAGAGATCAGGGAACAGCTATAGAAATAGTCAGAATTCTAGAAAAATTCGAGAAATAGTCGAATCAATAGGGGCAGTAGTATGGAGCCGATGGAAATGGAAAATTTTTCGGGGACCGCCTTAGGCAGCTTTCCTATATAAAAATCAGAAACAATATAAGAACCTTTAATTTTATTGTTGATACTGGAGCTGAATTTAGTATCATCAATCCTAATGTATGTCATCCTAAATGGAGACCAAAGTAGTAGCACCTGTAAGGGTAATGGGTAGACATTTTTTTATAAAAACTTTGTGTAGAATTCCAGTTTTTAAAGAATTCAACGAAAATGATGTAGTTTTCTGCGAGTTCTTAGAATACGACTTACAAAACAACTTTGATGATATTATATGGAATAATATTTTAACGAAATTTAATGCAGTCATTTATTACTCTAATAAACAATTAACGACACAGAAAACATCCTTACGTTTGTATTTCAATAAAGAAGATGAGAACTACGAGAAGAGATCATATAAAGAGAACGCAATAGAAATATTTCACAGCGAAATTAAGGAAAACAATATACTCGATTTTATTAGTACAGATCATCTTAATAAGCATGAGAAAATGCTTCTACATAAATTAGTCAAGACTCACAAGAACGCTTTCTACAAGGAAGGTGATGATTTAACGTTTACCAACGAAATTAAACACCGTATTGTTATTAAACATGACCTCCCCGTCTTTTCAAAATTGTACAGATACCCGCAAATTCATAGAAATGAAGAAATGCTTAATCAGGGCATAATAAAAGAATCAAATAGTCCGTACAATAGCCCAATTTAAATGGTCCCCAAAAAAAAATCGTCATCGACTATCGTAAGCTCAACGAGAAAACGACAAAAGACCGATTTCCTATTCCAAATATTGAAGAGATATTTGACAAATTAGGAAGATGCTAGTACTTTAGTACCCTAGATCTCATTAAGGGCTTTCACCAAATTGAAATGCACCCTAGCGATAGGCACAAAACCGCGTTTTTCACCGCTAATGGACATTACGAATTTATTCGTATGCCCTTTGGCCTACGCAATGCTCCCGCTACCTTTCAATGACTTATTAACAATATATTGAAGGAATATATTGGAAAAATATGTACCGTCTATATGGATGACATCCTAATTTTCTCCACCAGTATCGAAGAACACATTGAATCACTAAATCTAATTCCTAAACGCCTTGCCCAATCCAACCTTAAAATACACTTAGAAAAATGTAGATTTCTTAAAAGAGAAACCAATTTTTTAGGACACTTTATTACCCCAGAAGGTATTAAAACTAACCCACAGAAGGAAGAAGCCATAGATAAAATCGATGTCCCGAAAAATCAGAAAGAGATCAAATCTTTTTAGGCATAACAGGATATTACAGACGATTTATTAAAACTATTCCAGAATTGCTCATCATCTAACAAAGTATCTAAAAAAAAACTCAAAGGTTAATATAAAAGATAGAGATTATATAGAAGCTTTCTGGAAGGAACTGATAAAGAATGACCGGATCTTAGTACATCCAGATTTCAGCAAAACTTTACACTTATCACGGCCACAAGCAATTATGCATTAGGTGCAGTCTTGATGCAAAGTAGTAGGGCAATTAGCTTGGCAAGTCGCTGTCTTAATGGTCATGAACATCGATATAGTACTATTGAGAAAGAAATTTTTGGCCATAGTCTGGGCCACAAATGTATTTTAGGCCGTATTTATTAGGAAGAAGATTTACGATTAAAACAGATCACAGGCCTTTAATATGGTTAAATTCTTTAAAGGAACCAAATAGCAAATTCCAACGCTGGAATATTAAATTAACAGAATTTGATTTTCATGTGGAATATATCAAATGCAAGGAGAATGTAGTAGCAGACGGACTGACCAGAATAAATTATCAAAAAACCAATAGTGAAAACGAATTATTGATAAACTTAAATGAGCTTTTTGATTGCAACACCGTACACAGTGCAGATACTGATAGTGCAGATTATATTCCTATTACAGACGAAGCATTAAACCTATTTATGAATCAGATTATACTAGAAATAGGTGACAAGCAATCTATTACTATGAAAATATTGTTTAAAAAAGTTAGAAGTATTGTAAAAATAAGCCCGGATAGCAACTTAGTTAACATTATGAAAAATATATCACTGGAGAAAGGTTTAATGGCACTATATTGTTCAGACGCTCAATTATTTTTAAAATTCCAGGAAAACTATAGAAATAAAAGACAAATTCAATTTTACTTATTGAGTTTATTCTCTGCACCAGTTTTAGCTGAGAGCAGTTTAAGTGATCCGAATCCAGTTAACAACTAACTTTACTTCTTAGACCTAAAACCCTACGATCCGTCGCACCACCCGAACGAAATGCCTATCTTGCAGCTCGTGCAAGATATTGCGTTGCGGGCACACAACATTATAGGTGATGACCCTAAAGCAATAATGACGATTATTGCTGAGTCATCGGCATGTGGGCTCTATAATATTGCTGGGTCAGCGGTATGCGGCCGCTATGAACACATTGTGTTAACTCCTCCCTCGCTTAAGTGAAGGCCGTCCCCGGACTTTCCCAGGGCCTTGATGGCATTCTGAAGATCGAGTTGTTGGCGCTTTTTCTTCTGATGTTGCTTCAGTTTGAGGATGGTATAACAGACCGCAATAAATGCGAATGTCGCACAGCAGGCCAGCACTGGTACTGTTGTTATTTTCGTCTTCATCTCGTCAATGTAGTGCAGGTTTTCCACACTCATTTTATGCAAAAATGGCAAGCTCAGTATCTCCTGGTGACCTGTGATATTTAGTCGCGCTAATGTTGTGGTACCCGGCCTTCTCTTCTGAATGTTGTTGCGATTCACATATTTGGATCCATTGACACAGATCTCATCGTCGAAAGTGATTAAGAATGTGCCGGTGATCCCCTCCGTCGTTTGCCTACCTTCTCGTGGTGGAGGGGCTGAGTAAGGACCGATGTTACTCTTGAGCTATACCTGGAATAGATCCAAGGAAAGTCAGGGTGGAGGTCAAGAAACTAAAAGGTAAACAAAAAGAACCTACAGTGAAGTAGCAAAAACACAAAAAAAAACATGGAGAGTACAAATAAAAGAGAAGAAACTCGGATGGGTATATACATCCAAAAGTCGGCAGAGGCCACGGCTGCCGGCGAGGGCTTGGCCCCGAAAGGGGATAAGTCGCCAGTGGCAACAAATACTCTCAACCAAGACACGCACACGAGCAAAAATAAAAACAACTTCGGGCTGCAGCACCTCTTCACTGCAACAGATAAAATCGAAGAGGGTGCAACAACATCGACATTGACCGCTCATAAAGAGGACGAGTCAGCGACCCGAAAAAAAGCAAAATCTCTGGAGATGGAGATGGAGATGGAGAAGCAAGGAAATTTGGTTTCAAACCCAAACTGCCTGGCTTCAACACCAAAAGTCGTCTCCCCGCGTGGTCAAAAATCAAACAGTGAACAGACACTGACCGGGGAATGGATGGAACACCCTACTCTATCACCAGAGGATGCCTCGGCAAACTCTGATGGCAAGAGGAGGATGCGCACCCATGCTGAACCACCGCAGAGAAAAAGAAGTCGTGTTGCTAAAGACCATCCATAATCTAGGCTTACCTCTATTCCACCAGGGCGGGCTAACGCTCACCCAGGGAGGAGCGAGGGAAGTACTGTCGCACAACCAAAATCCAAAAACCCGATTAGGCCGTCAACTTCAAGGAGACAGGCAGCCACACCCATAAAATCTCGTCACACGAGGTCGTATAGGGATGTAGCAGCCAACCTTCTGGAGATGGTGGTCTACAACAGATGGGAAGATACCGGAGGAGCTACATGAACGGTTCCAGAAAGCTCTCAATGCTGCCCTGGACCAAACACTTTGTGAGAATCTGACGACTTCCCTGAATTTCCTGAGGGCAGGTTTCAAAGGCAGCCGCTACCACATATGCTGTCAGGATAATGCCTGAACGGAGTCGTTAGCTAAACTAACATCTAGACTCGATGGTTGGGAAGGAAGCAACCTAGTGATTCTCCCGGCGGGAAAGATTCCCAGATTAACCAGGGTGTCCGTTTGGATCCCAGGGGTAATCGAGGAACCTGCAACGCTGTTTGCACGAATGGAAGCAGCAAAACAATGACCTTAAGACAGAAAAGTGGAAACTCTACCACGCCAAGGAGCAGGCAGGCAAAGGCCAACTAATCGTGGTAGGGATTGACGAGGAATCGCTGGAGTCACTAGTCCTACAAGGGGGTAAAGCATTATGCAGCTTTCACCAGGTCTGCTTTGTAATCCCTTCATTCCACGAAAGAATTAATGAAGGTAATCCAAGCAAACCTTCAGCACAGTAGGGCGGCAACTGCCAACCTCTGTGCTTACCTCTTAGCAGGAAAAGCGGATATCGCCCTCATCCAGGAACCTTATTATCTGTATAATAAGGTAACAGGATGGGGGAATAAACTGAAAGTGATTGCAAACAACGGAAACAGTAAGTGTAGAGCCTGTATTGTGGCACGTAAGGATATTAATATTTTCTCTATCTACAGATCTACACAGGCGACCTCACAGTCACAAGTCTCGAATATAGGGCAAGAAATAGCGAGACCAACCAAATTATTTTGGCCTCTTGCTATCTCCCCTATGACTCCCCGCAACCTCCACCTAGCGATGAGTTAAAGAGGTGTGTCACCTGGACGAGGTCCCAACAGAAGAGCCTCATAGTGGGTATGGACTCTAACGCCCACCACACTAACTGGGGTAGTACGAACATCAACAAAAGAGGTGAGTGTTTAGCCGATTATTTAAATATTGAAAACTTGATTACCTTGAATGAGGGCTGTACACCAACCTTCATAAATAAAATTAGAAGGGAGGTATTAGATATAACCTTATGCGACGTTAGATCTATACACCTGGTGTCGAACTGGAGGATCAGTAATAAGATCTCCTTTTCGGACCACAGGTGGTTGAGTTTTGATATTGGAATTGATCACAAATCCAAAATAATGATTAGGAATCCTAAGAAAACTGACTAGTCCATCCTTGTAAGTAATCTTCAGGGAAAGCTGACACCAACTCAGGATAATAGCTACACTGAGATTAACCAATTAAACAATGAAGTCCTCAAAGTACAGAAGTGTATTATAGAATCTTTTGAGGCAGCCTGTCCTCTAAAACCGGTACCTAGAAGTGCAAAGCAAAAATGGTGGAACGGCGACCTCCATGAAATAAGAAAGGTTGCTAGACAACGCCTAAATAAAGCTTTAAGAACCAACGAAGAAGCAGACTGGGAATCCTATAAAGAAAGTAAAAGAGGCTTCAAGAAGCTCACCAGGGCTGCTAAAAGGGAATCATGGAAAACTTTCTGCACCAACATATGCGATAATAATGGAGCAGCGCGATTAAAGAAGATCCTGTCCAAGGAACCACCAAGTTATCAACTTCTACAGGCGGGCAATAACTTGGCAACCGCAGCTGATACCTTGGAGACGCTGATGTGTGTACACTTCCCAAACTGTTTCAGCGAGGCAGCTACACCTTCCAAGCGTGGGGTCACTCGAACTGATACAAAATGGGAAGACACTGAGAACCTAGTTGATGCAGATAAAGTGACCTGGGCTATTAACTCATTTGCGCAATACAAATCACCGGACTTGGACGGAATACTTCCCATCTTCTTGGATAGAATTAGACACCCTAAAGAAAACCCTGGTCAATATCTTCAGGGGATGTCTATATCATGGATACACACCAACACAATGGCAAGAGGTAAGGGTGGTGTTCCTACCGAAACCCGGGAAAGATTTGTCGACAGCAAAGGGCTACAGACCTATTAGACTAACGTCCTTCTTACTAAAATCAATGGAGAGAATCTGTGATAACTACATCAGAACACAGATTACAATTCCGCGGCTGTGTCCTAATCAACATGCATATCTCAAAGGAAAATCAGTTGAGACGGCACTACACCAGGTTGTATCCACAATAGAAGATGCTTTTGAAACCAAGGAATCAGTCGCAGGCGTTTTTCTAGATATCGAAGTGGCATTTAACAATGTGAAAACTCAAAAAATTGTGGAGGCACTCTCGATATACTGTAATAACCAAATAATAAACAATTGGCTAGAACACATGCTTACAAACCGCATTATCACAGCTTCACTGGGAGACGACACAAGAAGGGGAACAGTCCGTACGGGAACACCACAGGGGGGGATAATATCTCCTTTTATGTGGGTGCTCACAATGGACAACCTTTTAAAAGCACTGGATGGAACCTGTGCGAAATGTGTAGCGTACGCAGATGAGCTAGCCGTTCTGATAAGAGGTAAGCACCTGAACATCATAGGAGAGCTTATGCAAAACAGCCTTCAAACCATAAAAGAATGGGCGGAGGAGAGTGGATTAGAAATAAATCCAAATAAAACGGAAATGGTTCTCTTTACAAAGAAAACCAAAACTAGTGACTTTCACATTCCACAACTCGGAGGAGTATCACTACAACTCCGCGACAGCGTCAAGTATCTGGGCATTATATTGGACAGGAAACTGACCTGGAGAAAGAACCTGGAAGAAAGAGTCACCAAAGCAAAGAGAGCATATTGGATATGCAGGAGGGCCATCGGGAAGTCATGGGGCTTGAAACCGAAACAGGTCCACTGGATATACGAATGCGTAATAAAACCCATCATCTTCTACGGAGTAGTTGTATGGTGGCCAGTGATGAGCAAAAAGTATGCAAGAGACTTGCTAACTAAGGCGCAGCGTATGGTCTGCCTGGGTATTACAGGAGCACAATACTCAACACCAACCGCGGCCATGGAAGCGATACTTAACATTCTACCAGTGCACCTCGAAGCGAAGAAGATTGCCGGTATTTCAGCCTCACGGCTTAAAACTATCGGCCATTTCACCGGTGGTGCAAATACGGGACATCGAAAAATCACCGAAATGATAAGAGTAATGACACCACTCATCGATTGCCCCAGTGATGTTGTTGGGAAATCGTACACATTCTCCAACAACTTCGAAACAATTTTTCCCGCAAGAGAATATTGGACGTATATCGGTTTATACAGATGGCTCTAACATATCAGAGGAATCAGGGGCTGGCATCTTTAGTGCTAACCCACCGATTGAACTTGCTATTCACCTAGAACCATTTGTATCGGTGTTCCAAGCAGAAGTCTATGCAATTATGAAGGCAACCGAAATACTCGCAGAAGACACCAGCAAAGAAAGGCAAATTAACATCTGCTCGGACAGCAAAGCAGCAATTAGCGCGATCACAAACCCCATGTCGAAATCACTACTAGTAAGGGAGTGCAAAACGAAATTGAACTTACTTGCCAGACGCAATAGAGTCCGTCTCACATGGGTACCGGGGCACGAGGGTGTACCGGGTAACGAAAAGGCAGACGAACTAGCAAGGAAAGGAGCAGGCAATACAGAACTGAACCCGGATAGTACAATAGGGGTCCCTCTGACAACTATTAAAACAATAATCAATGATAAGATACGACAGGAGTTCAATAACTACTGGACGTATCTAGACACGTGCAAAGTGGCTAGATCTGTAATAACCAAACCGAGTAACAACACAGCAAAAAGAGCTCTTAACTCAAGCAGAACACAATTGAGATTGATGGTAGGACTTTTAACAGGGCACATCAATCTCAACAAACATTCGTTCAGACTCGGGATAGCTGATACAGCAATCTGTGCCAACTGTGAAGAGGAGGAGGAAGATATAGAACACTTCCTCTGTCACTGCCCCGCTACAGCGAGGCTAAGGCTGAAAATTCTGGGATCTCCAAGGATTCCGGATATTACACACTTCAATAAGAAAGGAATCGGGGATATACTGGAGTTCGCCAGACGAACACTACGATTCCCCGATCACTATACGATATAGTTGATACTACCCATGATCCCTAGACCTAAATCCTCTCAATACATAATTCCCAAAACTCATCACTATTCCTTACAGTTACGCAGATGAGGGGAACACAACGGGCCCAATGGAGGCCTAAGTGAAGAGCATAAGCTCACCCTCTCAAACCAACCAACCACCAACCATGTGCCGGTGATAGTTTTCTCGACACCGTTCGCCTACCTCACTTCGGCTGGTCTGTCATTGATTATAATAATGCCATCATCTACCACCACTACAGGATCCATGTGGTTAAGTTGAGTGTTGCAGTGTGCTATGCCCTCAGAGTACAGTTGTTGGGCGCATGTCTCATTTGGTACCTCTTTGCAGAATGTCGATGTAGTCGTTGGCCGGCAATCTCCAACCGCCAGCACTCGGTTATTGCATTCTGCTACTATGTTGTTATCGGTGAGATGGAGGATCGTTCCGCCATGCGAGATGGGAAAAATACTAACTTTCTTACAGATTAACTTAGGTCTAAGGTATTTTATAAGAAAATGTAGGACATTATCATTTTGTAAAATTTTAACACCAGCTAATTTCATTAGTTCTGTTACACTGACATTTGTGAATTGCTCATTAATAATTGACTTTAAGTCATTGTCATCAAGAATCGTCGGATTTATTACATAAATTTTTGCTAGTGTTATTGACAGCATTAAATTTTCTTTTTCATTGATCATGACTCTATTTTTTACTAACAAAATTTCATAAGGTGAGCAGTATCAACATGCTCCTTTTTAGATATTGCCATTATAGTATGTGCGGTGTCTGTTAACTTATTAATTTGTTCCTGTTTTTTTTTTTTTTTTTTTTTTTTTTTTTTATAATTTGCACGTGTTAAAGGGGATATGAATACCCTTATACTAATTTTTTTAGAGCACGTGCGGGAAGAGACAGAGAGAAAGACAGAGTGGTGTAGTTTGAAACTCAGGTGGTATTAAGTTTCTGTAAACTCCAAGGGTGGCTGTCCAGATAAGCGGGGAGTATTTTATTTGTTTTCGGTATTATTGTCGTTGCTTATGATTCACAGTATTTTTTTCCTTCCTCCTGATGTCATCATCAAGTTGCATTTTAGCCATATGACCACCCTACTGCCAGTGTTATGCCTTCACAGTAGAGTTGACTTAGCTTTCGCAAGTGATCGACTTTTTATTTATTTCATGCGAAATAAATAGATGATTCTTGACATCAGTATTCGAACCGTAAATCAACAACGTGACAAGCGATGATGTTACCACTACACCACGGCCACGACTGGGGTAGTTTGAATTATATCAAGTGGTTTTAGGTTAGTGACTGAATGGATGGTTCTATTGTACTCTATGGTAGCTTGTAGTATTAGGTCGACTGTGTCCTCGATTTTTCTTTTGAGTTCGAGACATCTTGCAATTTCTAGTAGAGTGCTATGCAACCTTTCTACCTGGCCATTAGACGTGCTGTGTAAAGGTGGGGCGTTAACTGTGTGATCGTTAAAATGATTTAGCAAAATTGACTTTATGGTCTCGGAATTCAAAGATGCTTCGTGGTCACAGAAAATTGTTTTTGTTTGAGGAAAAACGTTCATTAGCTGCAGAATTGGTGTTTTCACGTCGGCAATCGTACGGGACTGTATCGGGTGAACCACCGCGAATTTGGAAAACTTGTCAATACAAGTTAGAAAATATTTTTTGTTTGTGGAAAATATGTCAATATGCAGGATTTCGCCTGCTTATGATGGGATTGGCGTCTCGCCGATTAGTTGCTTCCTTGGGTGTCGGTCGTACTTGGCCTTTGAGCATATTTTGTAATTGATGGCCACCTTATTTGCTAGTTTGGTCATTTTTGGAAAGAAACTTACTTAACTTATGTCCTGTATCCCCTTGTGGGTCCTAGGGCCTCTACAACGCCTACGCGCCATCGTGTGCGATTTCTGGAAATGTGCCTCAGCTCTCCCCAACTCTTTCCCAGTTGCCGTGCTTCCTTCTCAACTGTTCTGCGCCACGTACTCCTAGGACTGCCGCGTATCCTGCCATCCTGGGTAAGCGGGTTCCATTGCATCGCTTGGTTAGCTATGGACATGTCACCCTTTCGGAGAGTGTGACCGATCCACTGCCACTTTCGTCGTCGTATGGTTGTGCCTATAGGTTCATGGCCCATTCTCTGATAAAGCTGTTCGTTAGAGATACGGTTTGGCCAGAATATCCTTAAGATGTAACGTAGACACCTATTGACAAACGTTTGCACGTTTACCTATTGACAAACGTTTTTGGAAAGAAGTAGTCACGTAAAACTTGCTTTACGTTTTCCTGGACAGCTCTGTATGCCCGATTATGTTCTGCAGTTATAATTTCTTTTTGCTCAGTTTTATCGAAAATATCTACCACGAATCCCTTAGAATACCAAAACTTTGTTGCTCTGAATAACTCGATGAGCCTGTGCTGAATGAGGGCCAAAATCGGTAGTTCGCAATCAATTGCGTCGACCACATCTGGTTTTACCATATCTTTCACTGTGTCTATAAGTGTGTCCCTATCTAAGAAATATATGAAGTGCCTGCATTTTTCTCCGAAAATTATGAAAGTACGAGTTGAGGCGACTGGCGCCTCCTATATAAGTATTTGATTTCTAAAGCAGTTTATTGGTTTTTCTGTTGTCTCGATCTTGTAGCTCAGGGATAGTTCACTGTGAAGTGTGGCAACGTCAGAAACTGCTTGGTCCTCCAGAGCGTGAATATTTTGTCGCGACAGTGCGTCAGCAACGTGATTTTCTTTTCCTGGTTTGTAGAATATGTGAGCATTATGCTCGTCAATAAATACTTTGCAGCGCTTTATCTTTGCATTTGGGTTTCGGTCTGAAACCGCAAATGTAAGGGGTTGGTGATCAGTGAAGATATTAACAATTTTTACTCCATAGAGGTAATTACGCAGATTTTTCAGGGCCCATAAAATGGCCAAAAGTTCCCTTTCATTGGTTGCAAAGTGCAATTCCCTGTCCTTGGGTGTCCTCGAAATCATTGTTATTGGTTTCCCGTCTTGGGACAAAACCGTTCCCAGCCCATGGGAGGAAGCATCTGTCATTAAATCGAAAGGCTTCCTGAAGTTTGGATATTGTAACGTGACATCTTCTGATATCAAAATATCCCTCAATTTGTTAAAGGCTTGTAATTCTCTGTCATTCATTTTTTTGACCAGTGGGCACTTACCTTGCCGTTTTCCCCGCGCAAGATGTCAGTCAGAGGTTTAGCTATGGATGCGAAATCTTTAATAAAGCATCTGTAGTAGCTGGCTAGACCCAAAAAGGAACTTACCCCAAACAATGTCGAAGGTTCGGTATGATTTTGAATCGCCTCTACTTTGGATGGACTTCTTTTGATACCCTCTAGACACTGCGAAACCGAGGTACTCCACACTTCCTTTGAAAAAATTGGACTTTTCCCATGAGACCCTCATGTTTCAGAGAAGATGATTACGTCATCGACGTAAACATAGCAATTTTTTCCAATTTGCTCGCGAAGGACATCATCTATAGCCCTTTGAAAAATACTGGGCGCATTTTTTAGACCGAAAGGGGGTCGGCATATTCATATTTTCCTCCGCTTATGGAAAACGCAGTCTTTTCTCGATCTCGCTGTACGAGCTCGATTTGGTGAAATCCTGACTTTAGGTCAAGAGTTGTAAAGTACTTCGCTTTAGCTAAATTTGATAAAATTACAATAACGTTAGGAATAGGGTATTTGTTGTCAATTCTTTTCTAAGTGAGCTTACGGAAGTCTATTACTAGACGCTTCTTTTTATTACACAATTCATCAGTGCCCTTTTTATCCACAACCCAGATGCCATTCTGTAAAAGGTCTTTTATTTCGTTATTAACGAAAGCAGTCACTCCCATAGGGTATGGGTACAGTTTTGAGTAAATGGGATCGTTACTTTCGGTGCGAATAGTAGCGACAATGCTTGTATTAAATGGCAGCAACTCGTTAGAGTCTGCAAATGCCTTAACCCTGTTATTCATCATTTTTAGAAAATCAGACCTCACCGTTGGGGGAACCTCTATATTATCTATTCTTGTAAAATTTACATTCTCACATTTGTAGAATTGAATTGTCTCTGCTCCGGAGTCAAAGTGAATTATCCTTTTTTTTTCAAATAGATTGTGGCATTGACTTGCGTTAGCAGATCAAGGCCAATTATTCCATCGAAGGCCACAAGGCCAGGAAGTATGAAAAAGGGACTGTTCATTCCGAAAATAGTTATAAAGCATTTGTACTTAATGTTATTAAAACCGTGAATCGAAAAGGGCGTCAACAGGCATGAATTTCTCTATCTCCTGCAGAGGCTTGATATAATTTTTTGAAGCCCCAGTATCAATTAAAAACTTCATATGCCTCCCCGCTATAGTTCTTTGTATGAACGGCAGCAGGGAGTCACCCCTAAAAAATTTACATAATCGGAGACGAGTGTTTCTACTTCTGTTTCGGCTGCTTCTGATTCAGCCAAGCTCTCATAATCATGTACTTCCCGGTCTTGCGTGGACACGTGGTTAATCCTTTGACGTCTTTGCCCCGATTGTCTTTCGGAGTTATTTGACCTCTTAAATCTATGTCCCTGCCCCTGATTATAGGTATTATAAGTCGGTTGTCGGAAACGCGACGATGTGGGATCTACGTCCATTTTTCTACCGGTTCGCGCTTGTTAGGGCCCTGATTACTATTACCCTGCATTTGATTGCCATAACCAAGCGTGCTATAAGGATTTTTTTAACGATTGACTGGATTGTTAGTCTGGCTATTATAACTAATACTATTATTTTTATCATTGTCATTGACTCTACCCATACCTTGCGGATTTTGCGATCGCTGACACTCATCCTTTTGTGCTTTCTCCTCAGAGTTTTTTGCACAGTTCGTTGCGAACATGTACCTCTCGTGGTTAGACTGGACATCTTGAGCCAATGCCAGAGCGGCGGGCAAAACTGACGGACGGGCTGCGAACAAGACGTCGCTTAGAGATTTTTTTAATCTAGATATGAACACACGAAGTGCATTTGCTCTGTATTTCTTATTAATGGAGGTAGCTAAGACGCTGTCGACTGTCATTATAGTCTTATTCGTTAGCAGCGTGAGCTTCCTCTCAACCTCATCGTAATACTGTAGGATGGTTAAGTTACCCTGTCTCAGTGTACTTAATTCCTGTTCGATCAAGTACACTGGCCTTTTGTCGGCGTAAGTTTTTTATTATATTAATTCTTTATAAAACACAATTATTTAAAAAACAAAACTAAAGCCCCACGTTGGGCGCCAATAATAGACAAATCCAATTTTAATTATTGAGTTTATTCTCTGTACCAGCTTTAGCTGAGAGCAGTTTAAGTGATCCGAATCCAATTAACAACTAACTCTACTTCTATGAACACATTGTGTTAACTCAAACAGTTTTTTGCAAAAAATAAAAATTTGAAAATCTTAAAAACCAACACACTTCTAGAAGATGTCACTGAAAAGGAAAAATTATTATCAATTAAAGAGAAAGAGCATCTTAATAATAACCACAATAAATGAAGTATTCTTAGAATTAAGTATAAGTGCTACTATCCCAATCTCTAAAAAGAAATAAATAAATTAATAAACAACTGTGAAATTTGCAATATGGCCAAGTTCGATAGACAACCTATAAAACACAAGTTTAATCTTACCGAAACCTCTAAGCAACACAATAAAATAGTCCATATAGACATATGGTTTCTACAGAGGAATGTTATGTATTTGACAACCATAGATAAACTAACAAAATTCGCAGCCGGCCCCCCCCTGAAAGACAGATCATGGATATCAATTCTAGAAGCACTGATGTTCAGATTTCTATACCTAGGCAATCCAAACGTGATGACGTTATAATTAAGGTGAATAGAAATAACTTTATAAACAGGAATAGAATAAGTGTAGAAGATTTTAAGTTAGGCGACGAAATAAATACCAGACTAATATTTAAAATTAAGAAAATATCAATAACTAAACAGTAATTGACATATCTAGACACAATTTCTATTTTCACAGAATAAATATGGAATTTATCTTTGCGATAATCCTTCTAACGACTGTTAGACTAAACCAAGCTGATTTCAGACTAGAGGAAATAAACACACAGGCAGGATATACGATGATAAAACAAGAGCTGATGAAACTAATCGAAGGATACGATAAGGTTCTGCATGTAGTAGATTTAGGAAGCATAGCAAGGCTATCAGCCAAATAGAAGAAGAAATAGAGGACAATTTTAAGAGCTTTGGGGACTTAACATTAAAAATGTTACTGACCAACTCACTCAATAACACACGTTCTAAACTCAATAATTTAATTAATATAGTAGGGAAAGGGCTAAATTTATTATTTGGCGTGATGGATGATGACGAACGATCAGAGTTGCAGGATCATTTGAGAATTATAGAAGAAAATAACCACAATTCTATTGCCGAGTTAAATAAACAGATCCGAATAAATACTGGTCTACAAAGCAATCTAAATGTCTTAGTTAATAGAATTAAAAAACATCAAACAATCATGGAAAATTTTATAAATCATACAAACAAGTAACAAATGAATTTGGCAAAAAACTTACAATCAATTGAGATTAACACTGATATATTGTTACTCAATAATGAAATCGAAAAACTGCAGGTTAATATTGTATTTTCAAAATTAGGAATCTTAGGCAAAAATATTCTAACGAAAAATGAAAATGTAAGATTCGGTATAAATATTGAGAAGTTGGAAAATATTAAAAGCAGTCTTATTGAATCAAATAATAAACTCATTTTTGTATATGTTGTTGCCAATACCCAATCTTAAGGGAAATGAAATTGTTGTTTTAGGAATTTATTTCACATTTTATAACAATGTTTTATTTGATGATAACAAAGAAAAGTACAAAAAAAAATTAAAAAGAGTGTAAATTGTCTTCAAAACCTATTGAAAAACTCGTACGAATCATGTAAATTTATAATGAATAAAGAACCAGAAATCATAGAATTAAGCGATAGTTTAATACTCACGAAGAATCTATTTAAGACAAATTTAACAAATGCATGTAACAATCAGAAGTACCAATTATTACATTTTAATAACTATAAAGTTAAAATAAACGAAACATTGTATAATAATAAAGAAATTACTATTAAACAGAATATTGTAATACCAAATTATAATAAACCAGAAACTTTAGACACTCAAATGGAACTAGAGGAGATAGGCTTAAAACAAAACCAAAACCGAAAGATAATAGAAGAACTTAAATACGAAGGCAATGTAAAACATGTTGTGTCTTAAACATTCATTACCATAATTTTATTTATTTTAATTACAATTTTAATTTTTAAAATCAGAACAAAAAAAAAAGATTATAATAATTAAAAACGAAGCTAAAGATACTCAGGAGAGTACCAACCTTGAGAAGGGGCGAGTGACATATAATACCCCCATGCTCCATGCAGTTTTTATGTACCGAAGCGCATTTGCTGAGATCGTCAAAGATATCAGCAACAACAATAGCGGCAACAAGATCGACACAAGACGAAGCACATTCCTACACATACTTTAGATGTCTATTCATGTACGCGAGGTATACGATGTTTTCACCCTTCAGTTTTTTTCCAGTTTGCAGTTTCGGTTCAACTTCAGCAGTACACTTAATAACAATAAAGTTGTTTCAAATAAAAATAATTGTTTTCATTTTTTTTTTTTAAAAAAAGATAAATATTCAAAGCACGCAGCAATCTTCAATCAGAAAATAAGAACAGTATATAACTACAGTGGTTCCAACGAATAATCGGACAAACACTTTTAAAAAAAAAAAAGGTACAACAAAATGAGAAATAAGTGGAGTTTGAAAAAAATTGTATGTCATATATCCCTTTTTCCTTCCTTATTTCTAAACAATAAATAAAAAAATTGCATTCATAACTGTAACCGTATTACAAAACAAAAAACACAAATATTCGCACTCAACGAATAATCGTACTCAGCTGCCCAAGTCACTTAAGGTATAAAAGAAATAATAATTATAAAGCGTTTTATACTTAGTGCAGTACCCTTTAGCTTGCAGTACTCCCTGAAGTCGTTTTTCGCAGACTTGGAATTCTATAGAATTCCATGCTTGCAATAAAGCCACCTTAAGTTGATTTGGCGTGTTAAAACTTTTGGTGTATACCCTTCTTGCAAATTCTTCCCACACATGCTCCATCACGTTTAAGTTCGGTGACCGAGGAGGTGTCTGTCCCAAACTAATGCGGTAGTTATGGATTAACGAAAGTTTTGGAACTCCCAATCTGTGCTTGGTAAAACTCAGAATTGTCTAAAATATTCAATTTCTGTGCGCTCTGCTTGATATTTGTTTTAGAATGTTGAGATAGACAAATCTATCCATTTTACCATCTATAAGATGTAAATTGCCTACTCCAGCGCTAGACATACAGCAATATCACAACAAATTATTACAATATCAAAATAAACATTTCAAATGAATTATTACCATTTTCTAAAAGTCATCATTCTTAGAAGTTCATTTTTGTTGGCTTATACGAGTATGCAAATTACTTTTTTCTTGCAATCCTGTCATAATAATCATTTCTATGCTAAGTGTTCCGAATGGTGTTCAAGCACACATCTTTCCCGGTGCTGTTTTTCAAGGTAATTTTTAACTTCTCTGTCATTCAATATTTTGCCTTGCCCCTTTCTGTTATTATATGATAGTCTAAATTCCTCACGGTACCTTTTTATGATGTCGCGGACAGTGGAACTACTTTTTCCGACTAATTCAGCAATTTCTCGGACTGTTTTTCCTTCTCCATTCATTAACTTTTAATTGCCTGATTTCGAAAGGGGCTAGTTTTCTGTTTGGAGCCATAACTGATAATACACGTCGTATTAAGTAAAGTGGTTGGTACTGAATAAAAGCAATGTATGTATTAGATGCGCAACTAAGTTCTCTGTCAGTAGATGGCTCCAGCAGTAAGTGCGCAGTAAGTGCAGGTCGATTTGGACATATCCAAAACGTCATAAACCGAGCTTAGACATATGGTAAACAAACTGTTTTGACACATTAGTGATTTTGTTTTGGCGTCCTATACTTTTGGTTGTGTGAAAATGTCTGATTTTGGCCAAACAATCGGCATTTGCGGGAAGTGTTGATTTTCTTCTTTCATTCGAAGAAAATGGCGGCTAAAGCGCATCGAGAGCTCCAAAAAGTTTACGGAGATGCTGATCTAAGTGAAATAACGTGCCGTGATTGGTTCCGTCGCTTCAAAGTCAGCGTGAAGGAAGGCCAAAATCCTTCGAAGACGCTGAATTGGAGGCATTGCTCGATGAGGATCCGTGCCAACCGCAAGAACAGCTTGCTTCAGCATTAGGAGTTACCCGTCAAGCCATTTCCAAGCGATTGCATGCGCTTGGAATGATTCAAAAACAAGGAACTTGGGTTCCTTATGATTTAAAGCCAAGGGACGTTGAGCGTCGTTTTTCATCTGTGAACATTTGCCCAGCGGCCAAAAAGGAAGGGTTTTCTCCAACGCATCGTTACGGGTAATGAAAAATGGATTCATTACAGCAACCCAAAAAAAAAAAAAGAAAGTCATGGGCGCTGCCCGGTCATGCTTCTACGTCGTCGGCTCGGCCGAATATTCACGCTGCGAAGATTATGCTGTATATTTGGTGGAACCAGCTCGGTATTTTGAACTGTTGAAACCCAACGAAACCATCACTGGGGAACGATATCGACTTCAATTGATGCGATTGAGCCGAGCGCTGCGCGAAAAACGGCCACAATACGAGCAGAGGCACGAAAAAGTGAAAAAGCATGCCAAACCCGTTAAAACCTACCTGGAAACGATCAAATGGGAAGTCCAACCCCACCCGCCATATTCCCCAGATATTGCGCCATCCGATTATTACGTGTTCCGTTCGTTGGCACATGGTATGGCTGATCAGCAGTTCCGCTGACATGAAGACATCAAAAAATGGTTTGATTCGTGAATAGCCTCAAAAGATGAACACTTTTACCGTAATGGTATTCTAGCTCTGCCAGAAAGATGGGGAAAAGTTATAGCTAGCGATGGGCAATACTTTGAATGATTCATTTGTAACCATTTTTTCACAATAAAGTTGCATTGTCATCAGAAAAACAGCGAGAACTTAGTTACGCACCTAATATGATAGAAAAAACTGTGTAACAACAAAAAATTCAAAGAAACGCGTGATGCCAAAAACTAACGCAACTTTATTCCTTGTTTGCTACATTGTCCGAGGGTGCGTGCCTATTCGACAAAATTTATTTTGCAAATATTAATTCGCATTTATCGAAACAAATTTTGTTTGTTTCGCAATAGTTATTCGCAAATTTTTATTCAGTCTTTGACTTATCTCGCGACGTGATCATTTCGAAATACTTTTCCGTGCTTTTACATTTCGCTTATGATTAGGTAGCAAGTTGTCGTTTTGAAGGAAAATATTTAGCTAACTGTTAATTCCCGTTTTGGTACATTATCGTTTATGTAACTGGAAAAATTACAAAATGTGGTTTCGAATTGAAAAACTTGGTGTTTGACTAGCCGCGTAGCGCCTGCCTTGAGCACCCGCATGTGAGATGCCGAAGCCCGTCCGTTGTATGAGTCGAAGAGATGTCCCATAGTATGAAATCCTTTTATCCCACAGTTCACCCAAGTACTGTTAAGTGAGCCTCCCAGACAACAAGCATTTAAAATTGTACCCAACCAAATTTTTCGGTATTTCGAAATAAGGGAACGAGTAAAGCTAAATAAGTTAAAGCTTATCAATAAAACGCTAAGTTGTCAAAAAGCGAGATTATAATTGCGAAATGATGAATGCAGAATATCTTAAGGTCAAATAATCACAAGCCTAAATAAGAATTTGCAAAATAAAAACTGGGAAAAAACAAAATGCGAGTTGTTGAAATGCAAGAAAAGAAATTGCGAAATGGTTAGGGCGAAATGATAAATTACCAAAATAAAAATCAGCGAGTAGACCCCTACCCATTGTCCGATTATTCGTTGAATGCGAATATTTGTGTTTTTTGTTTTGTAATACGGTTACAGTTATGAGTGTAATTTTTATTTTTATTTTTTATTTATTATTAAACAATAAAGAAGGGATATAAAATGACATACTCGTACAAAGTTTATTCAAATTCCACTTTTTTTAATTTTTTTTATATTTTTTTTTAAATCGATCTTTGTCCGATTACTCACTGTATACCAGAAACAATTACTTAGACTTTATTCCCTCATAGTAGGATACCCTTAAGAAAATGTTATTCGATAACGAATTCAAAAATGTTAATAGATTTCTTGAGAGAAGAAAGAATTGACACACATTTTATCAAAATCAACAGTTATACTGAGAATTCTGGTATGAACAGATTTCATAACGTAATTACTGAAAAAATGAGAACAATAACAGCAGGAGGATTGAAGTTAACTACAACAGAAATAAAGTGCACAAATTCATTTTGTTTAAATCCATTTTTTTTTTCAGAATTTTCCAAAACCTGGTTTGTCATAACCTTGCATATATCAAATATTATTTAAATATTAATTTCGAACAAAATCGATTGAGCCATAACCGAGAAATAGACACTTTTTTAGAACCAGATAATAAGTAAAGAACTGTTTACACATTTTTGGCGAAAACGTAGTATGCCATCTGATAGCATACATACGAGTATATCCACTGTAACACAATTATCGAATTTGATCAAGATCGATGGAGACGTTTTCGAGAACCAGATTTTTTTCAAAACCGATCACTAGTACGGTTAATTTTGCGGTTAGAATGGAAATTTCGCTTCGAATTGTGATCCCACAGACCTCATATATGAAGTTTGTAGAAAACCCATCGTGCGTACAGACAGACAGACAGGCAGAATTGAGAGACCCACTTTATTGAGTTTCTCTATTATAGTAATGTCAAGTTTGATCAAAACCTCGAGAAGAAATATTTTCAGGAAAAAATTGCTTGCCCTTATACGAATGTAGGTGCAAGTCAAAATGTATAAAAGTGTTGAATGGTACAACAAATCAGTACGCTCATCTACTAAATATAGACCTATAAATGTTTAGGAAGGAAGAATTGATAAGGAGAAGGTCGAAGTGTACATTCAATGTCTGAAGGAAAAGGTAATACAGAAGTTAATTGAGAATAGGGAAGATTATAATGAGGAGAGAAAAGAAGGCTTAGTAGAAAACTATAAGGCACAAAATAAAACATGAGTCTAGGTATAGAAAATCGAAACTAATGCAAATCCATTCAATCAGTATTAATACACCTAATAAATCTGCAGATAAAATGGATATTAATATTGATGATGACAGAAGAACAAGCGACACTAACCATTGAAAATTGACACTAACGAAGGTGTAACGGAAATGAAACTATGCCTCATAGTTTCACTTCACAAATAGCTAGAACATAGATAGACAGATAGATAGATAGATAATTATTTATCTTTAAACCAAATTCACAAAATTGTTTTTTAAGTTTAAAGTACATAGGTAAATTATAGGAAAAAAAGTTGATAAATTCTTTAGTTGGTTAGTTAGTTAAGAATTTAATTTCATAAAAAGGTAGGTTGTTACATTATCATACATAGTCTATTTAGGTTTCAAGTCTATCTGTATTGACATTACCATTTTAAAAACTTTCCTCCATAATACATTTTCTATACATTAGCGCCTTCGTAGTGTAATTATATAAAGCGTTCCATCCAAAGTTTCCATTTAAAATGCTCAGCATTCTCCCCTCATCCAGCACAGTCGCCCCAAAATATCTCAGGCGATATTCTTTTAAGATAAGACATATCGCTATAAAGTGGAAAACGTCCTCTCTCGCACTGTTGTTACACAGATTGCAAAGGATTGGCAGCTCTGGACGATGCGGAATAAAATTAAGTGCGATCAGCTCACCTCTTACTTTCAATAGTAGGCTTATGTTGTCGGTTGATGTTGCGAACTCCGAGCATCGTTTACGTATATCTCGTATCTATCTCGTCCGATTGATGACAATAGTGCGCTAAATTTAGATCTTAAGGCTGTACCTTGATCCGCCTTTGTTAATCTAAGATTGAAGCCGCATTCAGACGCTAAACGTTCCCAATTTTGATAAAGATGACCTCTTCTTGAAATGATAAGATTGAGCACCAGTTTAGATAGCCTGTCTTATTCCATCTTGGTTACTTTAACTATGTATTCAAAGTGCAGTCGTAGAGCGTCCAGGAAAAGAGGAGGTACCCCAGTCCCCAAATACAACATATAATTAGGCGTGTTGTTAGGTAGGCGAAAAATTCGTTTTAAGAAGTAGCGAAGAAACATTTCTATTTCCTCAAAAGGGTATAAACCCCACACCTGGGCTCCATATAAAAGAATCGATTTTGCTGTTGCACAAAATATTTTCTGCTTTGAGCTGTAGGTTATGCTTTTATTAACAATAGAACGACTCCAAACTGAAGATATTGCGCGTTTTGCTTGCGATTGTTTCGCATTAAGGTGTTTTTTCATATTGAGATTTGCAATTATCAGAACTCCTAGGTATTTGTATTCCCTCACTATTTCAATACGTTCACCTTAAAGGCTCCACTTTTCGTTGCGCGAATACCTACCGCTTCTACCTCTGAATATCATCATCTTCGACTTTTCAAGATTAACACTCAGGTTCCATAGCTGCAGTACTCAGCTAGTCTGTTTATCATCAACTGTATCCCGTTGATTGTATCACAGAGGAAGACGATGTCGTCTACATATATAAGCGCCGGGATCTTAACTTCGTTCACTTCAATTCCTCCCCTCACAAAATCGGTAATGTCATTTACGAATAGGATAAATAGAAGCGCGCTCAGTATGCAACCTTGCTTCACCCCCATTGATGTTCCAAACTGATCAGAAATAAATTTACCATCCCACACGTATGCTAAATTGCTGTAATACATTGTTCTTAAAATGTTGATGACTTTGTTAGCGATTCCTATTAAATGGAGTTTGTAAAATAGTGCCTCGCGTGATATTGAGTCGAAGGCTGCACGGAAATCGACAAAGAAGGCATACAACTTCTTGTGTTGGCTTTTGTAATCTTCAGCTATATTAATAAGCGAACAAATTTGATCAATGGTTGAGTATTTCTTTCTAAAACCCGCTTGAAATTTTCTAAGAATTTTGTTGCCAGAGACCCACTGAATGAGTCTTTTAAACAAAATATATCCGAACAGCTTAGTCGATGTATTTAAGAAAGATATGCCCCTGTAATTCTTTGGATCATCATAGTCATCTTTTTTGCACAATGGGAAAATAATTGCTCTTTTGAAGCTACTACGAACATCCGCTGTTTCGAAGATTTTGTTGAATTCCGCAGTAAGTGCTAAAAAGAATTCATTCGTGCAGTTTTTGTAGAATTCGAATGGAATGCGGTCGTCTCCCGGAGCTTTTCGAACTTTCGAATTCTTAATAACTTGTAGCACCTCCGAAAGAGAAATCGGTGCGTCCAAAAAGACATCGCCAATCAGCGGGGCCGCATAATGAAAGGCTGGCCAAATTTGGACGGGATTTAGAAGTCTGCTGAAATGTTCCCTCAACTGCGGTGACTTCAATTTAGATCCAATGATATCAGCTTTCCCGTTGACATACTTTACAGCCTTCCAAAACTCTGCCGACGATCTCGATCTGTTGATTACCTCAATGGTTCTACGAAGGACAAATTTTTCCTCTAACAGATGCGCTTGAAGTCCTTAATCGCTTCAGCATAGACGGCTTTGAACACAATTGTGTTGTGTTTTCGCAGAATTTTAAGAGCTGCAAAGACCTCTCTCTTGCTTTCTGACATTCAAAATCAAACCACTTTTGTTTGCTTAGGTGAGTAGTGTGAGGTTGTCAATGTTTATTGACGTGTTTGATATTTTCAGACTCGTAAGTGCTTCATTTAGATTTTTCTGGAATAGGGTAAATAAGCTGTCTTTCCAAATCAGTTTTGGCAAAAGAGTAAGTGATTTTGCATTTTCTTCAAGAGATGTTGTACTTGATACCTGTACTTTGCACGCAATTTGAAGACGCTTGTGATCTGAAAATGTCTTCATTGCGACCCTGAAGTCAGATATTAGATGATTCCAATTACAAGAAACAAGACAATAAACTATTACGGAGCAAGCTGTTCCTCGAATAAACGTGTATTCTCCTCTAGAGTCGCTTTCACAACTTCCGTTTAAAATTCGACAATCCAATGCGCCCGCTAGATCAAGAATCTTATTACCATTTGTATCGTAAATAGTTTGACTATTTATGCACCTTGTTTACGTTTTCCGGATTTCCAAATGCATTTATCAAAGTCTTAAGATTTTAAGCTGATTAACGCGGCTAAAACATCCATGCCAAGCACCTTCCCACACATCAACCCTGTTGATAGGTCCCAGGAGAATATTTTTCCAAAAACGAAAAGCTTGTCCGTTTTAATTCTGGTTTTCATCTGAGATTACTTCTTGCGAGCGATTTTCATCACCTGCACTAGTACGGATCTTTTTATGCGTATGTTCCTGGGCAAATCGCTATGGACTCTGAACTTTTTACCTCTGAGCTTTCTCGATTTGCGGAGTACTTTCCAGGCCGCCTCCTTTGACTTCAGTTTGACCACTACTATTGCTGTGCATGCGTCCCCGCCTGTAACACTGTATGCGGATTCGATGTCGGGAGACGGAGGATCTTGGTCTAGCATTTGTTGAAGTTAGATTTATGGCAGAATTGTGCAACTATTGAAAAACCGTCTTAGATACTAGGACTTACTCAGCCTTTGTTTCTTATTGGTAGAGTAACTTTTATTATGCAGTTTTGGCAACAAATATGAGATATTTATTTTACTTTTAAACAATTTTAGCGACTTTTTAGTAGAAGCTCACTTTCACACAACTACTTTGACATTTAGATCAAAGGTCAAAGGAAATTCTGTATTTTACTTATAAAAGTAATACAACAGTTTTGAATGTCACTTCAATGACTTATTGAATTTAAATTAAAGTTTAAGAAGGGGTGGCCATATAAAAACAAATTATGGTAATAATCCATAGAAAAAAAAAATTCAATTAAAAAAGCATTATTACAACCAAGATGGAGATAAAAGTCAAATAGATTCACAAATAAAAATCAAAGAAAACAAAGAAATCATCAGAGAGAGTTAAATCAGAATGTCGAAAGTAAATAATTCCAAACAAGCATAATTGAAGTTGAAAAGCCAATTTTAAACCCTTTTTAAAAACACTCCAGGTGTTGAAATTTCCCTGATCGACTGCGAAAGTTTATTAAATAGGCGAAATGGCGAAACAATAAAAATTACGGTATGCTGCAGTACGAGCAAAAGGAACAGATACCATGTACGGAAAGTTTGCCCGTAAATTGTATTTTGAAATTAATAGAAAATTTCGACTAAGAGATTTCATAAAGAATGACTTCAATACTTTAAAATAAAGGATTTTCAGGTCACAGAACAGAGGAATACTAGAATATCTGACAGGTTTACGGCATAAATTTCTTAATATATAAAACTAACAGATATTGTATTTTATCCCCAACGATTAATTTCATATTGCACCTTAGAGTGAAAAATACCATAGTAAATTTTCTTTAAAGGCATTATGGAGCAGACGCTAAGCAAATAAAAGAAGTGTCTAAGAGTGGAACGGAAATACTTCCACAAAGATTCAGTGTGAGTTGAAAACCTCATATTGGGGTCGATGGATGGATGCCCTAGATATCATTTTCTCAATAAAATCAAATACTGGTTAATGTCAGCAACGAGATCCAATGGACTGTTCTGACCATAGGAAAAACTTATGTCATCCGCGAAAGCAGTTGGTGAGCCTTTTTTTGAAGAGAGAGTCCGACCGCGCGTGCGGTAGTGTGAGATTTTACTCACTAAAAAACACCTCTCTCTAAGATTAATACTACAACTAAGCCGACGCTTATCCAGCAGTTTTATTTTCACTTACGAGACTCGTGACGAATTGAATTGTTCGTAGTTGAATGAAGGTACGGTTACAATGGATTTGAACACGATTTTGTGTTTACGAGCAAATTTTGTTAAATTTTCGACGACGCTAGTGATTCCTAGATCCCGATGAATATCTTCGTTACGTACATACCACGGTGCTCTAAAGATCGTTCTAAGAACTTTATTTTGAAAAGTTTGTAGGATGTTTCTATTGCTTTTCCTGGTACAACCCTATAGTTTAAGACCATACGTCCACACCACTGGCTTTAGCAATTGCTTATAGATAAGCAGTTTATTATGTAGGCTCAACTTCGAATGTTCTCCGAGTAGCCAGTACATTTGCCGGTATTTGTTTTTGAGCTCTTCGCGTTTCTTTTTTACGTGCGATTCCCATTTAACCTTAACATGTAGAGTCATTCCTAGATATTTTGCTTCGTTTTGCTCCGTGCTTAACACGAAAAAGTCTTTCGGTGAGGTACGATCGTAAGATTAGAAAGAGTTGCCATGGCATTAGTAGTTGCAATTTATACTCCAAGCCTTCGTTTCAAACCTTATCGAAGGCTTGTGAGACGTCAAGAAATATACCACAACAAATCTTTTTTTCTTCGAGAATTTTCTCAATCACGCCAGTTATTATTTTGTGGACTTGGTCGATTGTAGAATGTTTGATTCTAAATCCAAACTTATGGTCAGGAATAAGACGTCTTTCTTCGATTACGGTTTGTATTGGTTTAGAAAGTAGTTTTTCGAATGTTTGAGAGATAACCGGCAATAGCGAAATAGGCCGATATGATTTCTTCTCATACAGAGGTTTGCCTGGTTTCGGGACCATTATAATCTCGGCGACTTTCCATTGTCTCGGAACGTAGAGCAATCTGAACAAATCAAATAAAGCAGTCTGATAAGAGCTTTATTCGGTAATTCCTTGACCACCTGCGCCGTTATCAAGTCGTAACCCGGTGCTTTTTTCAACTTTCGATTTTTGATCACTTCCCTCAGTTCAATCAATGCAACTTTTTTTACTTTAAAGTTGTCAGATGTGGTGACTGGGGGGTCGGGCGTTGTCAAAGGAACTTCGACGTCCCTTAAACGTTTCTTCTAAGTGCAAAGCAAAAAGTTCTGCTTTTTCTTTGTCGCTCTTGGCCCAATTTCTATCGTTTTTCCGAATTAGTGGCGCTTGGATTTGAGGTTTCCGGATACCTTTTAGCGCTTCCAAAGTGAATAATTTGATTCTCTTTCAGCGAAGAGATTTTCGCTATCTTATTGTTTTTAAATTCCCGAATACTATCTCTAAGGCGATTGCATAGTCGGTTAAGGACTTTTTTATGCTGCGGTGCACGAGTCATTTGTTATTTCTTTCGTGCTTTTCTTTTCTTCCTCACCAGTTCAATGATTTCACTAGAATGCTTTTCGTTGCGGTTAATCTTATAGCTTCTAGAAGGAGTGTTTATTCATGCCGCTTTTTGGATTGCTTCCACGAAACGATCAACTTCGTCCTCCAGTTCACAAGGTGTTTTAAGTGATACATTTAAGGCGATATTTGTTTCGCAATCATTTCTAAAGCCCTCCCAGTTTGTTCTATTACTAGTAAGTCTTGAAGGTCCTTCTTTCTTGATCAACGCTTCACCAAGTAGTAAAATTACCGGAGAGTGGTCAGAAGAGAGATCAAAATTTTCTTTGGCTGTAATAAATTTCTCGTAAATGCCTTTTGAAACGAAAAAATCGATAAGATCGGGAATTTTTTCTAAGCCAGTCTGCAACAACAACCCAATTCATTTGCCACTTCGTAGAGAATTTTTCCTTTAGAAGATGTACTTCTTGAACCCCGGAAGGTGTGCTTCGCGTTGAAATCTCCACCAATAAGGAAATTTGATCCAAGGGCATTGAAGACACGAAAGTCGTCTTTTTCGAGCGAGCATCGTGGCGGACAGTAAACAGGCGCTATATTGTAGTTCAAGTGTTTATTTTTAACCCTTACTGCGCACAACTGAAGTTTTTCCAGCTCTATGATTATATCGACCGAGTGTTCGATGTTAGTTTTAATGAATGAGGACGAACCGCCCCGCGCTCTATCAGAAGGATGATAGGCGTGATAACCAGCGTAGCCTCTTATCTTTATTTACAAGATGGGTTTCGAAGATCAAACAAATGTCGATATTTTCTCTCATTACAAAAATTTCTAATTCGTCAGATTTTTGTAAGAGTCCGTTTGCACATCATGTTTTATATATAAGGTTAGCCACACGAGTACTAAAGCGTTCGACGTTACTGAGTCGTTCGAGAATTCGTTTGTTCTTTTCACATTGTTCTTTGAACTTAGCGCAAATGCAGTTCAGAATTTATTTCAAGATAAGAGGGTGGGGCGTCGTTTCGGTTGGTTGCTTTGACTGCAGCCTGAGAATGCCAGAAAACTGGGATTCGATGGCTTATTCGAGGTTATTTTTCGTTCAGTCTTTTTAGTGGACGACTTCGACGTACGTTTAATCGGCTTAGAAAGCTGATTGATTGGTTCGAGAGTCTGCACTGCTAATTCGAGTGTCGTTTCAGTCGGTTCAGGATTCCGAACAACTGGCTTACGAGCCCGTTGTTACTTTAAATTCAGTAGCGATAGTTGTTTTTAAAATTTTTCGCTGAGAATTGTAGTCTGCAACGCCTGTAATATTTATTGAAGGAGGGGCGCGCTTGCTTTCAATTTGCTTTTCTGTTCTTCGCTGTGCTTTGCGATTAGGTTCGTGCTGCGGTACAACTTCGGGCGATGTGCCGGCCTTACGTTTTTTAGATGGTCTTCGTTTAAGTATCCAATCAGTTTGACGCGCGAGTTAAGTAAGTTAAGTAAGTATCGGGTCCGAAATAAAAAAAAACAACCACTCGCCTTCAGGTTCGAAATCCAACTCCCCGTTTGTTTGTTCTCTCCGTATCAAAGCTTACAATAAATGTTTATTATTAATTTATTGGCTTATGGCTATCTCAGAAGAACGGAAATGAGGTGTTCATTTACATTACCATGAAAGTGGACTCATCATTTTCTGGTTGTAAAATATCAATGTACGTAACTCGCGAGTTCTTCTTCCGTACTGTAGTGATGACTACCCAGAGAAGGCTCACTATGAATAACCGTCTGCGTTTGTGAAGACTCGTTTTGAAGCAAATATACTTTATTCTCTGATTCAAGTTTTCAGCTTTGCTTTTGAGCTCCCGACACAACACCTCCATTTCGTCGAGCAACTTTCGGAGCTCGGTGTTTTCTTTTTCCAGAGTGCTCTGTTTCAAGGTTTTCGTTTCCCGAATTAACACATCCGGGTTAGCGAAACTCTTATTTTGCGCTTTAGGAGAAGTCTTTTGAGACGAAGATCTTTGTAGCCTTGGTGAGCCTTTAAAGGTAAAGAATGAATTAATATAGATAAGAAATAAAATTAAACCCAACACAGAGCCAGGTTAAAAACTTTAATTTCTCTCCTTATCTCATCTATCTACACTCTTTGTGGCCTATTTTTAAGGTAAGCCTTGAACCAATCAAGCATAAAACCACGAAATTCTGCTTTTTCCAGATTCGCCGCCAAAGTATTATGGTTGACCATGTCAAAGGCTTTGGTAATATCAATGAACAAGCCAGCTGCACACTTCTTATCATCATGGTTAGACATTGTTTGGACACAAAACTATAGTAGAGCATCTTCAGTAGATCTTCAGCCAAACTGTTTAGGACTAAAGTAATTATTAAAGATTAAAAATTTATTATTCTGCCTTTCATAAGTTTTTCGAAAATCTTGCTTCACACAGGGAGGATAGAAATAGGCCTGTAGTTGCACATTTCTATAGCAGAACCTTTTTTGAACAATGGTATAATATCAGCACATTTGAGATTTTTTTACTACACGATAATTCATATTATTGGCGGTAAAGAAATAAATGAATTAACAAACAACTTAGACATGAACATACATACTCGTAGATTTAATAGGATTAAAAGATATATCCGAATTTCTTATTTCAGAATTAGAAACTTTCAAAATTAAGATCCGAACTATTGTTCGCATCGTAGAGGTCTAATAAATGTAGTATGGACAGCACTTAAATGGTTTAGTGGATCAATGGTTACAAATAGTAGGCAAGATATTGAAGACACTTAAGAATTGTAGAGGAAAACAATCACAATGTAATTGAAACCCTCAATAAACAAATTTATATTAAAGCACGTTTTAGTGAAACATTTAATACTCTAAAGACAACAATAGACGAAGATAGGATTAAAATGATAAGACAGCACAATTCTTTGCTGATGATTATAAGAAATTATTAAATTTATACTTATAAATTTTAATTAAAATTAAAATTATTAGAAATAACACTAAACTCGTACAAGGTAATATTGTTTCTACTAGGATAGGTGTTTGTTTTGTTGATAGGTGTATTAATGTATTAACGAATGAAGAAATTATTAAGTATGATATCGATTTCGAAAAATGAGTAAGCATTCAAATGGAAACCGCAGGAAATAAACATGGTAAAATAATATTTGCAATCAAAGAACCAAATGGAATAAAAAGAGTAAATAAATAATAAAAAACAAGAATTGTGACTACAACATATCAAACACACAGTTTGAAGATATAATAATAATAGACAATTAAGAAATTATGAAAATTATAATATTACATACGATTATGAAAATGATATGAATCTCTATAATTTAAAGAAATCGAATTTAATGTTCATAAGAAAAGATTGTATTAAAAGTAGAAGCACGAATAAAGAAAAAATAATAATAAAACCAGAACTCATATTAATAAAAAAAATCAATTAAGTATAACTAACGAGTTCTTTTGACGAGAGCAATGTTAAATTTAAAGGGAATTATTTGATAACGTTTTATGATTGCACTACCTTTACTGATAATGTAAAATACCATAATAAGGAAATTAAATTCAAACAGAGATTTGTTATGCCCCATAAAAGATAATGGGAAAGAGTTGACATTTGACGAAATTGTAATTCAACAAATTGGAAACATTGAAATTGTTAAACAATTAGAATTTAAGAAACAAATCAATATATAGCATGTCCATTTTAGTCAGTATCTTATTAATCATAATTTGTATCTTAGTTTACTTTGTATGAAAGACAAGTTGCGACAGGATTTCAAATCGTAAACAAAACCCAGATGAGTTTTCATCTTAACCCCTTCGCCCCTGAGTTTTTATTTAAGAATCAGAAACAATTATAGCAACTTTTGTGGAAATTCTGGAAGTATAATTGCAAAGAAAATTTTTGGTGTGTATTAAGAAAGTAAATTAACGTAGTCCTTTTCGTTATCCTGGGAAATATAATCCCAATAATATTTTAAGGTGAGACGTACACATGCTGCTATAAATAGGTTAACATGCAGAAACTTGAAGGTTTAACTGTATTTTTTGTTAATAGAGCAACACATTTTACAACGCATCCCTTCTATTTTGAAGAGCACACAATTACTCACTCAAACACAAAAGATACCGTTAGGTCAAACACATATTCACGATCGAGGAAGACTTTAGCGTAGTACGATCAGTTTGTGTTAAGCCAGAAGTAGGTTAACATTTTTGCGTCCCTGTGTTTTTTTTTTTTAAACTCAAACATTAGAATTATTTACACGATAATTTTATTCTATTTCCTCCTCTCAACCCAGTTTCGGAACTTTTTTCAAGAAAAAAAGCACAAAAATGGGTAAATTCAAGTACTTGACTGCTGAGGAAAGAAAATTAATTATTAAGCTAAATCAAGAGGGCAAAACAATTCGAGATATTGCCAAATTATTTGAAAAATCACCGACATCAATTTTCAAAGTCATTAAAGCATTTAAAAATGAGAAGAGAACAGAACCGATTCCTAGGCCTGGTCGTCCCAGAATTACATCAGAGAGGCAGGATAAGAAAATAAAATCAATTTGCAAAGCTGATCAATCGCTCTCAGTGCCAAAAATAAGAGCCATCGTACAAAACCAGGACCCAACACCTCCATCGAACCAAACTATTCGTCGCAGATTACACGAAGATGACAAAAGTGGACGTGTTGCACGTAAAGTACCCTATATAAGTAAACAAAATGTGGTGAAAAGAATGCAGTTTTATACAGAAAATGTTTTAAAGCCCGTTGAGTTTTGGGATAAAGTGCTCTGGACGGATGAATCAATGATTCGATTAAAGTATAGTCATGGCCGAACTTACGTTTGGCGAAAAAAGGAGGAAGTACTCGCATACAAATGCATTAAACCAACTTTTAAAGGCCAAGAAAAAGGAATTATGATGTGGGGATGCATTTGCTCTAACGTCGTCGGCAAAATTGTTATATTGGAGGCAAGAGTCACAAGTGCAGTCTACTTAAATTTTTTAAAAGATGTGATAATACCTGAAGGACAAAAGCTTATTGGAGGTGATTTCATCCTGCAGCAGGACAATGCCCCAATCCATCGTGCAAAAATCGTCTTAAAATACATTCAAGACAACAACATCAACAGTCTGGAATGGCCCCCGCAGAGCCCCAACTTGTCCCCTATCGAAAACATCTGGTCCTTTTTAAAATTAAGGATTGCTGAGAAGACTCCTCGAAATCTGTCGGAATTAAGATCTCTAATCGAGTCAGAGTGAGAGAAAATAACTCCAGAGGAGTGCAAAAAGTACACCCGCAATATGTCAACCAGATTGGCTAATGTGTCTCAATTAAAAGCGGAGCACTGCAGCCATTAACTTCTTGTTAACCTACTTGTGTAACGTTTAAATATGAACATCAAATAAAGAAACTGAGTAAGTAACATGAACTGAGTTTTTTTTTGTGTGCTGAAGTATTTAACTTGTGTTCACATATAATTACATTAATGAAATTTATATTATTTAACGTAAAATTAATTTTTTTTTTTTGTTTTCAAAAAGAATTCGACTTTGTTAACCTATTTATGGTAGCAACTGTATATGTCCCAATAATGAAAATAAGACAAGGTTTTTTTGTGCTAGGACTTATTGTCCCAGTAGGGGCGAAAGGGTTAAACAGAGAGAAGTTACGTCCAAATTAATGACCAATAACGCCACGATAAAGAGAGAATACAGTATTATGCCAACAGAGGAAAATAACGAGTACAATTTTGCAGATGGAAAATGTATTCAGGGCGAAGACATTGTATCTAAGATCGAAGTGGTAAACAGCACGTTTGATACCCAAGATAAAATACAATAATTCACTCCTTCACATCCTGAAGTATAAGGACGCAATCAGCATTCAAAGAAGCAGAATTCCATTTCCGATCGTCAACCACTAAAAACATATTTATTTAAGTTTTGTACTAGAGTCTAAGTTTTTTAAAGTTTGTTATTAAATAAAAATTCTTTTTTTTTAATTCATATTTAACCCAAAACTTGTGAAAATTTTCACCTACAAACAAAAAAAAAAAAAAAAACAAAGAAACTCGACAAAATTAAGTAGTTTGTTTTTGGGTGCTTAACTTTCGCGAATTCTTAACTTTTCCAAGACACTGATCCAATTTTAGAAATATATACATATGCATGTACGTAAAATAAGAAAAATCCATGTATTTATATGTGTATTTACATACTATATTATTTATTTTGTAATGTTTAAACCTTTTATGTACATGTTTTATCCAATGATTTTTATTACATATGTAGCATACATAATTAGAATACATGCATTCATGTTAGGTTTCATTGGTGTTTGTTCCGGTGAAATAATTAGTAACCTTCTTCTGATGAAGACTTTTATCGAAATGCGATTTTACGATGTCAGATCATAGTTCGAGGAGCTGTGGGATATGTTTATCGGAGAACTTCGTATTGTACTCACTCCATTTGATCAGCGTATTCGCCGCGCATATTGCATCGTTGTAAGAAAAAAACTCTGAATCCGTGCTTGTGGCCATTTTATGTTCATTAAGCGAATTGGCATTCAATGCAGTAATTTCTTCAGCTGAGAGAGTAGAATCAGGTGCAAGTTTTGCCAACAGCATATAAATACAATAGGATCCGATTTTAACAGTACTGATAAAGGGATATCGTCTTCGTCATCACACTGATGATCATACCAATTCATCAATTTATGCCATGCTTTTTGTAAAACTCAACCTAAGCGATTTTTAATAGCAAAATTGCATTACGAAGATCTGCTTTAGCAGTAATTCGTGAATCGACGGACCCTCTTGAACTAAACTACCAGTCAATAACTAACTGCGATAAATAAGCTTTGCCACTCTTATTGGATTCTGGTCCATTGGTTGAATAGCTGCTGTGACATTTGGTGGGAGAAGCATACGAACAATTTTCCCGTCGTCAGAGCGAAGTTCTTCGATAGCCGAGTGCTCTGTACAATTATCCTGAGGGCGAAACCGCTGATTTCAAGTTAATTGACGCCATGGATATATGTAAGTAAATTATCTTTCAAAAGGCAATGTTATTTAAAAAAAAAGTAAACAATTTATTTGAATAGGTATTCCGACTTGTTCTGCAGCTCCAAATGCCCTTGAATTTTGTGAAGAGTTAGATATTTTTGATAACTTGGAAGCGAATATGCCCCAAACAATGAATATTCGTCTGACTCCAGCATTTCCACGCCAGCACATAGTATTTTGACACCACCTCGAAAGAATATTGTTGACCATAACCATCAGTACGACACTCCCGAAAATCTGAAAACCAAATCTGGAAGAAAGCGCCCTCTTAATCAAAAACTTTGGAAAAGGAATCAAGCCAAACGTTTGAAAAATTCAGGAAAACCTTTCACTTCCTCAAAAGGTGTTTCAAGAGAAGAAAAACGTATGCTAAAAGGATGTGGAGACACCTGCAGGATGAATTGTGAAAGCAAAATTTCAGAGGTGGTCAAGTTTGATCTTTTTAAAAGCTTTTATAAACTTGGAGCTCCAACGACTTTCGAGCGATTGATGGAATGTGTCCTGCAAGGGTTAACATGGAAAAACCTGTTTGGTGTACTTGGATGATGTCATCGTCATAGGAAAAACGTTTGCACAACACCGAGACAATCTAAGGGATGTGTTTCAAAGGCTTCGAAGTGCCCATCTGAAGCTCAACCCCAAGAAGTGCGCCCTGTTTAAAGCGGAAGTCAAGTACTTGGGGCACATAATTTCAGTAAAAGGAATTTTTTTTTTTTTTTTTTTTTTTTTTTCCGAGGGTAGGTAAAAAATCTTCATGAAGACACTATGAGGATCGGTAGCGCGTGCTCATAGTAGTGTGAGATTTTTACTCACTAAAAAAACCTCCCTTCGTGATAAATTTCTTTGATTACATACTACAACTAAGTTTTGACTTATCCAGCAGTTTTTCTTTCACGTATTGAGATCGTTTGGCAGGTCCCTTTCCATTGAAAGTTCCTGCTTGTTCCGCAAATTAGGCGCGGTTTCTTGCTATCGCGTTAAATCGAAAGGTTTAGTCCTTTGTAGACGACGCAGTAGATTCCTCTCATCTAGAATTCGAAGGACTTCATTGTTAACGTGTCCTTGTAATCTGTCTTTATGCTTACGCGCGAAGTTTTTGATTTCATATTCGACTGTCGCAATTCCTAAATCTCTATGGATATCGCTATTTCTAATAAACCACGGTGCATTAACTATTGATCTTAGCACTTTATTTTCAAAAGTTTGTAAAATATTGACATTACTTATTTTGGTACAACCCCAAAGTTGTATTCCATATGTCCATATCGGCTTTAGCACTTGCTTGTATAAAAGCAGTTTGTTCTCTACATTAAGCTTGGAATGTTTTCCAAGTAACCAGTACATTTCTCTGTATTTGGTTTCGAGTTCTTTACGTTTTTTCTTCACGTGCGATTTCCACTTCAGCTTAGCATCAAGTGTCATTCCAAGATACTTAGTCTCGTTTGCAAACGGAATTTGAACCGAGTTTGAAAAGATGGGCAAATTATTTATTTTCTTATAAGTAAAATTGACATGAACAGATTTGTTTTCGTTTAAAGCTAGTCGCCAAATCTTTGTCCATTCATTTACTTTATTCAATGCTTCTTGCAATTTTTCAGTCGATTCTTCGATCGTTTTACCCGTTGCCAGGATGGCAGTGTTGTCGGCAAATGTAGCTAAGACGGTGCCTTCTTCTTGCGGTATATCGCGAGTATATAATAGGTACAAAAGCGGTCCAAGGACACTTCCCTGCGGCACCCCAGCCCTTATTTCTTTAAATTCCGAATATTCGTTTCCGTGTTTGACTCGGAAAAGTCGATTCGTCAAGTATTTTTCTAGAATATTATATAAGTGTTCCGGCAGAACTTGTCGTAATTTATATTTCAAGCCTTCATGCCAGACCTTGTCAAAAGCTTGAGAAACATCAAGGAATGTGCTCGAGCAAATCTTTTTTTCTTCGTAAGCTTTTCAATTAAATCAGTTATTCTATGCACTTGGTTTATTGTTGAGTGCTTGGTTCTAAACCCAAACTGGTGATTGGGAATAAGAGATCCTTCTTCTATAACCGGCTGTAATCGCTTAAGTACTATTCTTTCGAAAACTTTAGACATAATCGGCAGCAGCGAAATAGGTCTATACGATTTTTTATCATTCGGTGGTTTTCCTGGCTTCAGAATCATTATTACTTCCGCGACTTTCCATTGACTCGGAACATATTCTAATCTTATCGCTGCGTTTATAATGTAAAGGAACTTAACTAACGCTTTTCTAGGTAACGATTTAAGAAGCTCTCCTGTGATTAGGTCGTATCCAGGAGCTTTATTCGGTTTAAGTTTCTTTATTTCTTGTTGAAGTTCGGTCAGCCTTCATTTCTTATTGTGTAATTGTGAAATGCTATATCCGACGCATTATCATTTTCAACAAGCGTTTGCCCATCAAATGGTTTAAATGTTTCTTCTAAATGGGCGGCAAAGACTTCTACTTTGTCTTTATCATTCTTGGCCCATTCGTTGTCATTTTTCTTGATTGGGGCCGCTTGTATTTTCGGTTTTTTAATGCCTTTTATAGCTTTCCAGAGCGAATAATTGGAATCTTTGTCCGCTGTTAAGCTTTCAATGCTGGTTTGTATTGTCCGGTTTTTAAAATCAATAATGGCCTTTTTTAGCAAGTTACACAAGCGATTCAAATGCGATTTATGTTGCGGAGCACGAGTTTGTTGCCATTTTTTACGCGCTTTTCTCTTCTCCCTTACCATTTCTTTTATTTCCAGTGGATATTTTTGGGCATGATTGATTGGCGTTTTCCTTTGATAGGGAGTATTTTTCCACGCGGCGCGCTGCAGAACTTCAACAAAACGATCAATTTCGATTTCGAGTTCAGAAAACGTCCTAAGTGATACTCTCAGTTCGGTATGTTCTTCAACGTCTTTTTTAAAGCCTTCCCAATCAGTTTTTCTGCTAGTTAGTCTAGCAGGTACATCTTTTTTAATTAGGCGTTCGCTCATCGTTAGAATGATAGGGGAATGATCGGAAGAGAGATCAAAACTTTCATCAATTTTAATACATTTGTCTGGTATTCCTTTTACAACAAAGAAATCGATCAGATCGGGTATTTTGTTGTTATCAGTCGGCCAATATGTTGGTTTACCAGTCGAGTGAAAGTCGCATCTGTGTTGCATGCAGGCGTTGTAAAGTGCTCTGCCTTTTTGTGAGACACATCTTGAACCCCAGAAGGTGTGTTTTGCATTAAAATCACCGCCAATAATAAAATTCGGTCCAAGAGAGTTGAAAATATTTGTAAAATCATTTTTTTCAAGCCTGCAACGCAGTGGACAATAAATAGACGAGACATTGAAAGAGTAATGTCCATTTTTCACGCGTACAGTGCTCACTTGCATTGTTTCAAGCTCTATCATAATCTCTTCAGTAAAAGGAATGAGAACCGATCCAGAGAAGGTCGAAGCGGTGAAAAACTGGCCAGTCCCCAAAGATAAACACCAACTAAGGAGCTTCCTGGGCCTAGCCACCAGTTGACGGAAAAGGGAAAACAATTCAAATGGTCAATTGAGTGCGAGAAGAGCTTCAAAGCACTTAAACAACGGCTATGCGATGCCCCGATACTAGCTTACCCCACTCCCGGGGAAACGTTCATTGTGGATGCAGATGCTAGTAATGTCGGGGTAGGAACCGCACTCTCCCAGGTGCATGATGGCCAAGAGAAGGTGGTTGCGTACTTCAGCAAGGTGCTCTCTAAGCCAGAAAGGAACTACTGCGTGACAAGGCGGGAACTTCTAGCTTTGATCTTGGCTACGAAGCATTTTCACAAATACCTCTATGGGAGGAAGTTCGTTCTTCGCACAGACCATGCAGCCTTAAAATGGCTAATACAGTTCAAGAGTCCTGAGGGTCAGGTCGCAAGATGGATCGAAAAGCTGCAAATCTACGACTACGAAATACAGCATCGTAAAGGAAAACTCCACTCTAATGCGGATGCACTGTCCCGGAGACCATGCAGAACGGATTGTAAACATTGTGCGCGTCAGGAAGAACGGGAGCTGGTTTCCATCCAAAGAATGAGAGCCGAACCAATCGCCGGCTGGAACGTAGATGAGATCCGGAACTCTCCGAAGGAAGACCCGGATATCGAGCCGATTCTGGCCTGGAAGGAGAACATGGAGAAACCGGATGATCAGAACATCTCTCACAGAAGCCCGACTTTAAAGGTATATTTTGCGCAGTGGGATTCCCTCCATGTCCAAGAAGGTATTCTGAGAAGAAAATGGGAATCCTCCGACGAAAAGTCGTTTGTAATGCAGCTTGTCGTGCCGCGGACGAGGGTCAAGGAGGTGTTACAGGAAATGCATGGCGGGGCGTCCGGAGGCCACTTGGGAGTGAATAAGACGCTAGAAAAGGTACGAGAACGTTTTTATTGGTTAAAAGCGAAGGAAGATGTCGAAGACTGGTGCAGAAAATGCGACGTGTGTGCAGCTAGCAAGGGTCCGAGAATCAAAACTCGAGGTAAGATGCACCAATACAACGTGGGAGCACCTTTCGAACGAATCGCCATTGACATCGCAGGGCCCTTTCGGACTGGTGCCTAAAACCAGGAAGCCAGAACCGCGGCGGAGCAGATCGTCTACAATTGGGTTAGCAGATTCGGTGTGCCCTTGGAATTGCATTCTGACCAAGGGCGGAACTTCGAGTCAAGAACTACTACTCGGAATCAAAAAGACAAGGACAACCCCGCTTCATCCACAGTCGGACGGTATGTTGGTGCGATTCAATAGGACTTTGGACGAACATCTCTCGAAGGTCGTAGGTGACTACCAACGGGATTGGGACCGGCAGATTCCCTTGTTTTTGATAGCCTATAGAAGTGCCGTGCATAGCACTACTCGACATACGCCGTTCGAAATCTTGTTTGGTGGAATAGCTCGGTTACCTAGTGAGGTGGAATTTGGATCTCCTACCAATGAGCCCAGAAAGGAAGAAGAGTACGTGGCGGACCTTAGGCAAAGGCTTAGGGACATACACCAAAGGACCAGAAACCCGATTAAGATAACGAGCGACCGCATGAAGACCAGGTATGATGCAAAGGCAACAACGTCAGGGAAATCACCTAAATTGCAGCAGAACTGGGAGGGTCCCTACAGAATAGTAACCCGCATCAACGATGTTGTGTACCGCATCAAACGAGGACTAAGGGCCAAAATGAAAATTGGACCGACTGAGTCGATACAATGGCCGAAGTGAGGACGCACTTGTTCGGGACGAACAAGTCTAAGAGGGGGCTGTGTAACATAATGTAGCATAATAATTACGCCCTCAAACAGGCAACACATTCCGAAGTGTCTTTTCATTCGAGGTTCGTGTACGGATTATGTCTAAGACGACGTCACGGAATTAAGAGAGAATTATAACTGCAAGAGATTATTGGCTGCAGCTTTCATCTTGGAGTTATTACATCAGACACAAGAAATTGTGCCAGTGGTCGAAGAATTTGCTAGAAGTTTCTGGCTGTCAGAAATGCGACTATATAAGGACAGATGGCGATCGAGGCAAGGCAGTTGGTTTTCGAACCGAACGAAGAGATTGGAAAAGTGATAATGGGCGAAGTTGTAATTTTGTGATAAATTGAAAGTTGAGAGTTAACAAGAAGAAGTAATTAGTTTGGATTTGTGAATTAAGTAATTGAAAGGAGATAAAGTGATTTGAGAAGAAAGAGACCTTGTAAGGAAGGAATAAGGCGAAGAATAGTATAGTGTGAACTTGAATTGTTCTATAAACTAGAAAATAAGGAAATAGTCTCACAGAATAACGTTTTATCTACTCGAGCCGTAGCTCGCATATTACAATATGATACATTGAAAATGCAAAAGTTTCAAAGTAAACAATTCTAAGTAACACTTAGGGCCCTTCGTTCTTAATATGTTGCAACCACTTTCAAACTAAGTCAACTTAAAATAGATTTCAAGTATATCCTTTCCGTGCAGTTTAATACTAACATGACATAGAATCGTTTAAAGTAAGAGCTAAACACGAATAAGTATACCAACTCCAATTTAACCTAGATGACGCATTAACACAGATTCGGTGTTTTATTCCAAAAAAAAAGGTTAAAAATAATAAAATGATTGATGTATTTCGCTCAGAAATCTATTAAGTAAGAAAAAAGTTATACTACGTTCTAGTTCCGAAGTTTAGTTGCTTCCTCGTATTCGGAGAATATGAAGCTATGTGTGTGATCATTTGTGAAATATAAACAATTTTTGGTTTCCGATTCCAACATGTTTAATTGATTTGTCCATTCCGGGAACAACACGATTTTCCGGCTATCAAACATTTTTAAAATGTACTCTTCGTTAATCTATCTACTGCCTCCAGACATCCCTTTCGAAAAAATTCAGCATATTGGTTCTTAACAAATTGAGAGCACGTAGGGGAGCACCTTGGGCAAAACATCATTACTTCTATAATGTAAATGTCGGGTTCTCTGCTACTATCACCATCCCTCAATAAGATTCGTTGACACTGCTGATCATATTCAATAATTCGAATCCTGTGGAACATTTCCTTGACATCAGCGTTAACTACAACTGCCCGTTCACGGAACTTGAAGAGCCCAGCCTGGAGGCGAACAAGATTGGGCGGTCTTGTTAACAGATAGGTGTTAAGTGAAACACCGTTGACTTTAGCGGCCACATCCGTAACATCTCTTACCTTCGATGGAGACTTGTTAGGATTTTCCACTATGAAGGTAGGTTCGTACCATACTCCAGGCCACTGCTTCTGTAACTCTTTCTTTGATGCGATCCTACCGTACCCCTTTCAGACTAACTCTTTCATATGGTTGTATTTCCACTCCAACAGGTGAGGCTTCTTTTTTAATGACCTCTCCAATCCTATGAGCCGACTCAACGCCATCGGGTAGCTGTTCGGAAGTTTTACTCCATCAGCCTTCCATAACAAACCAATCTCGTAGCAATCTCCGACTCGTTTCAAAGTGGATCGCATGATATCCACTGCTCGACTTACTTCTTGACTTACTAACCCGTTCTTAGGTGCCATGATGCAAAAATTCTCCGTGGTAAAATGATGCTCCACGAACAAAAAGTGCTTCATGGAACAAAAAGTGCATAGAACGTTTGACTGCTTGATTGAGGCCTGAAGCATTCAACGTAGGGGGCGACTTCCCATAGACAACCCAACCTAAGAGGGTTTTTATGGCATACGGTTCCTCATCCTTACCATGACGCTGGCCTCGACCGCATAGGAATTTGGCTTGATATAGCCCAAAAAGTACTTTCGGCTTAGCATTCACCAGATCTGATAGCGGAAGTGAGGTTACTGTACTCCATTCTCAGCTCTTCTGCATCAATTGACTGACAGGTCAACTCCAAATTATCGACGGTATACACATCCTTCAACAGATGACGCTTGTGACTATGAACACAATCAATATAGTCCGCATGGAGTCCTCATGACGTGAGACCCCTTTAGTTCACCGAAGGAGGAGCTCCTCTGGATTTCCTTGAAGACCGAGCTCATCGACCAGGTCCTTCTCCACCATGGAGAGGGACGAACCATCATCAAGAAACACATATGTGTCCACAAATCTGCCATCATTTTCATACTCCCGGACTGGAGCTATCTAGCACATGACGACAATTTCGTTCCCACATGTGAAGAATGAAATTGCGGTTAAGGGATAAAGGGAATCGCAGCATTGTCCAAACCTGAATCAGTAGTCGCTGGCGATTGATGGAGCAGCGGGTGATGGTGAGCACCGCAACCCCCAGTTCCACACCTTTTTCTTTGACGGCAGACTTTCCAGTCAGGCTTCGATGGATCTAAGAAGCAAAAACATATGCGCCCTTCCTTGGCGAACGCTAACCTTTGTCGGCCGTCAGATTCCTAAACTCTGGACACTCAATCAGCATATGTTCACGGCCGCACTTTACGCAAACAGTCGGGGCATTTGGTAACGCCGGTTGATGCATTAACACTCTGCCAGCATTCCTCGGAGAACTTGAAGATTTCTTGCAGTCGGTTAGTTCCGCATAATTTGACAGCTCAGGGGGTAGATAGATTACACTCTGTGTCAGAAACTCTGCGAGATCCGCGAAGTTGGCTCGAGGGTTAACTGCTTTCTTCTTCGTCCATTCTTCGTAAAGTCCGGAACCCAACTTGCAAACAAAACAGGTTAAAAATAGATTTTATGTCCGCGACAAATTCATTCAGCTTCACTGCTCACACTCGGATGTTTGGATCACACTTAGAGGTAAGCGGCGGAAAGTTCAACAGTCTGCAGTGAAGTCGTGTACAAGAACATCGTGCCGACCAAAAATAGATCGAATGAATCCATGATGCTATCGGTGTCTGAAGAGTACTTTAAATGGTAGCTTACCAGTTGATAAGCTTCACCCTTGACCGCTTTCCGCAATCGTGACACATTCTCTTTCCCTCTCCTCAAAATATGGCCACTCTCGCTTGTCCGATCCCGAAAAGAAAGGAAGTTCCTGAACATTGCTTCTATTTAGTATAGTGAGTAAGCTCTCCATATCTCCTTCCTGAAATAAAGACTCTCCGAAACTAGCCCGTCCATCTGGCATCTTGGGAAACGGTGTCAATTCCTTGGGGTGAAATAGATTATTCAACAGCGAATGATGGTTTGCTTGTATTTTCTTTATCATCTCCAATCGAACCTTTTCTTTTGGAGTCAAACAACTCGAAAGTTTTGCGTCTGATGTTCGTTGCATTGTTGTTGATGAAACTACGACAAGTTTCAACTTCAGCTCGTCCATCTCCTTCTTCATTGCTGCATGCTCGCTATCCCTTTGATTTACTGCTGCTTGAGCTACTGCGGCGGCTCCTATGAGAAATTCTATGGAGCTCCCTGATTCTGTCTGCCCTGCCGATCCTGGCAAGTTTTCCCTTCTGGTTCCTGAATGTCCTCGTTGTGCACATTGGCAAGCGGTTGTTTACCTTCTTCGTTGAGTCTGCAATTGCTTGCGCAAAACCACAGAGTAACAGTGTCGTACTTGTTTGGATCGAATTTAGCACAGGAAAAATGCCACCATCGCTTGGAACGGTCGCAGGAAACAATAAGACTGTCGTCCACCCTGCGACATTTGGATGCATTGCAGCTGTGCTGTGCTGCAACCATTGTAGAACTCGCCAGAAAAGCGAAGAACCAGTCGATGTGCCAAATGAAGGTAACAGAGTAGAATAAAATAATGTTGATGCAGCAGGCCAACCGACATAAAGTTGCCTTTGGAGGAATAAAAATTCGCTTTCCAATGAAAACCCTCAATTTTATTTTCTATAAAGGGAACAGGGTTTTTCAAAGTGAATAATAACGAAATACGAAAATAAATCCCAACAACTTCTGTTTTCCAGTCCACTGCAAAATCACCGTATCAAACTACTGACCAAAGAAAATGTCGCCACAAAACCAAAAACGTTCTCACTAGCCAAAAGATCTACGTGATCAAAATCACATCATCAATCGGCAAAAAAATGGTGTAACATTATAAAAAGAAAGAAGGAGATGAAAGTACGGAGAAACATCGCATCTTCACAATGAATTTTAAGCTGGGAACGTATGTACATATGTACAGTGTGGTGAAAATAAGATAACAATCTGACTCCTTTTAAAGGATTTGGTTCGATGACAGCGATGACAGCGTATTCCATACCGGCACTTGAATTTTACAAACCAGCCTTGACTCGCCATTAAATCATCTGGATTTTTATTTGAATAAATTTATGCAAAAAGGTTCTTCGCCTTAGCTTTCAAAATAGAACCACTTATTGGACGGACAGTTTCTTTCGCGTTGATATAAAAACCATTTAGTTGTTTACATAAGCCAGAAAACGTAGATATGTACTACGTTTTCTGGCTTATGTAAACTTTTCTTCTTCATTTCCTCACATGTACTCGATACTGCAGCATAAATGTTTGTTTTGTTTTTTTTTTTTTTAATTTTTGAAATTCAGAAACACGAAAATCGAAACGCCTCTTTCTATTTTTTTTTTTTAAATCCTGCCGAAAAGTAGAAAAATATAGTTTTCAGACATTCATAGCTGTAATCCATTCTTTATTTTCTTCAACGACAATTTTAGCTTTAGTTGTATATTTTGTATTTTATATATCATATATAATCCGTTTTACTAAGGTGTCCTTTAAACGTCGTTCATAGCTTGTACGACTTAGGTTAAGCTTTTTTCCAAGGTGATCTTGGTGCGCAATTAGCTACAAAGTTTCATCCGATAGTCTGGATTTTCTTTGATGATGGTGAGTTGAACAAATCTATGAAGCTTATTTCGTATTGAGAATCGATACAGAATTGCCCCTTTTCAATGAATATTATCCGTTTTACTAAGATGTCCTTTAAACGTCGTTCATAGCTTGTACGACTTAGGTTGAGCTTTTTTACAAGGTGATCTCGGTGCGCAATTAGCTACAAAGTTTCTTCCGATAGTCTGCATTTTCTTTGATGATGGTGAATTGAACAAATCTATGAAGCTTCTTTCGTATTGAGAATCGATATAGAATTGCCCCTTTTCAATGAATCATAGTATGTTTCTAGAAAGAAAACTTATAGAAGCCCTCTATTGAGAGAAATCTGTGCTAAAAGTTGAGCGCTTTTACTTGCATTCAAATAATGCGTGTTAAGTTTAGTAATGTGGTTTTATTCTATTCTAGTGAAGCTGAAGCCATGCAAATTACTTTATACAGTAACCTATATTCAGTTCATGAGACAATTCAACCGGAATACATTTTCGTATTTATGCAACTACTTATTCTGACTGAGCACCAAAATTACCAAAAAGTAAATTCAAAACACAATATTTACCTCAATTACATAATTTTCTCTAAATTAATTGAAGCAGCTGCATTTCCTGAAGTATCCAAGCAATGTCTTGTGAATACTGAAGAAACCTTCTTTGACGGCGTAGTCGTTTGTATCATAGTTGCATACGTGTTGTTCAATTGATTTACATATAAGTAGCGTAAGTTGGTGTTGGAGTAAACGCGGAAAAACGATACGCATTACGGGTGGTAGCTGCACGCCGAAAGTTTATTCAGACCCACTCTTGGGTGGCAAATATAAACATCTGGCAGCATACGAGTATGAAAATAGAAAGGAATGAAAAAATGTTACCGAGAGCTGCCACTTTGCTAAAATCGTAGCAAATTTGCAACATTTTTAAACATAACACATTGCTGCTTTGCTACCCACTTTCGCCAAATTCATCAATTTTGCTACGTTCTAGTTCCGAAGTTTAGTTGCTTCCTCGTACTCGGAGAATATGAAGCTATGTGTGTGATCATTTGTGAAATGCAAACAATTTTTGGATTCCGATTCCAACATGTTTAATTGATTTGTCCATTCCGGGAACAACACGATTTTCCGGCTGCCAAACTTTTTTAAAATTACCGGGATTATAATTTTTTTTTTTTTTTTTTGTGGCCAGATATTATTGAAAATAGATTTATAATTATACTTCCTAGTTAAGCATTTTTTTGTTTTTTTTTTTTTATTTGCACGTGTGAAAGGGAATATGAATACCCTTATACTAATTTTAGGACACGCTCGTTTTGTGGAAAGGGAAAGAGACAGAGAGAAGACAGATTGGTGTATTTGGTTGGAAACTCAGGTATTATTAAATTTCAGTTAATTCTAATGGTGGGTCCAGATAACTGGGGAGTATTTTTGTATTGTCGTTGCTTATGATTCACAGTATTTTTGCCGTCCTCCTGATGTCATCATCACGATCAAGTTGCATTTTAGGCATATGACCACCCTACTGCCAGTGTTATGACTTCGCAGTAGAGTTGACTAAGCTTTCGCAAGTGATCGACTTTTTCATTTATTTCATGCGAAATAAATAGATCATTCTTGACATCAGGATTCGAACCGTGAACCTGCAGCGTGACAAGCGATGATGTTACCACTACACCATGGCGTTATTAAAAGGACGTTAGAGAACACGGCCACGATAACCCAGTGCCTTAAGCCCACATACCTTTATGTCTTTCGCGTAACATAACTTAAAATATTTATTAAATCTATACTTACAAATATTGGGAAACTAAGAAAAAATGTTTAAGCTAAACTTAGTAAATGAACTGCATTTTTTTATTTATATATAAAACTTACAAACTACCTAAAAGCCACTTATTCTAAGGTACGTGATTAAACACGCCGGGCTATAAAAACCTATACCGACTTTGCCCCTTGTGAGACAACCAGAATCAAAAGGAAACCACGAGGGAGTTCCCTCTCCGTCCCCGAGCCACCAGAATTTCTGGTGCTGTCTTACTACATCTGCCATATCACGGCTTGATACCGCTCTACTAAACCGGAGACGCTCCGAGGAGCTGTGTGCGACGTATCGGTCGTAGTTAAGTCGCCTGTCCCCAGCATTTCGGGCAACATGGTAGATTAGCGGCACCGCTACCCTATCCTATATCGGACCTTCTCTATCTAAATATAGGAACGCCTCTGGGGGGATGAAGCCGTTAAGACGCACGCTCTCGTGATACAAATCATTGGGGTAGTATGCCCCAGAGATCAGGTTATTCATCGAGGACATTGCTCTTACAGTGTGCCTTCGAATCATATTGATCAGGAAATTATCCACTCTGTTTATGTTCGCCCTGTTATACAGGACCTCATTAGAATAGAATTTTATGTACTGAGACTCTGGTGTTCTGCACACCAAGCACAATGTTATATATTCCATTGATACCTACTGATTTCTTCCTTCTCAGTGAGTCGAAGATCGTTTGGAGCTCCACCTTCGATATGAACGGGGGATGTAACCCCTCATCGGCGACGACATTATTTGCCATGTTATCGTCATTGAACTCGGTAAAACCTATGTTCTCTGATCGCCAGTGCTCTATATCATTTCCAAGGTAGACGTTGTGCACAAGGACTCGATTTTCCAGGTCGTAGTTCGGGCAATTGCTATCATTCACCTTGTACACTCCCTGGAAAGTCACTCCTATAGTCTCTACTTTCTCCTGCGGATCTTCGATCATGAAAAAATTGTCATCATCGACAGCGTTCCCGGGATCTATGCCTGCTGTTATTAGTATTAGTCCGTTGTTCGTCGTTTGAGGGATCTTAAGACACGGCAGGTCGTTTTGATTATTCTTCTGAAAAATTTTATTTATTTGCCGGAACATACTCGGGTTGTTGGATTTTACAGCCCGAATTTTGTTGTTCCAATGCAGATTTACAGAGAGTCTGTAATTTTCTCTAATTAACTGTTGGAGATTTTTAATCAACGACTTCAGTGTCCTAACCTCCGAGTTTTGTCTATCCGTAAACTGCCTGTGCAAGGTTTTGAACCTTGACAGAAGTCTACTTTTTGTTGGTGTAGTGCGTCGATTGTTGCATTGCGGAATATGTCTGCTTTGTCAGTGTGTTGATAACGAGGTATCGTACTGTCCATCGTTTGATTGTCTCGTCCATTTGTCTTAGGTACCTATCGATCTCCTCGTTTGACAGGTTCCTATTGGACGGTGGGTGGAGCGAATTCAAGGAGAATGCTCTCGTCATAGCTCTGGAGGAGCGTGTCCAACGCATCCTACTGTAATTGTAGGGGTACTTTTGAACAAACTCCTCCAATTCCGCAATTTCGTTGGAAATTGTAATTTCAGCACTGAGTCCGCAGTGGTCACTGTTATATACAAAAGTGTGTAGGCAGTTTATCGTTGTCGGCTCGTGTTGGTCAGTAGTAACCGTACGTCGAACAGCATAAGATCCAGATAGGAGCCGCATCTAGGATACGACGTTCTATCTGTAGCTATCAAATCGAGTCTATTCTCGACATTGTGTTGACCCCACCAATTGAATAGTAGGTTCCCCCTAGAATTTGGTATGTTATTTCCCCAATCGCTATGTTTGGCGTTTAAATGTCCGGCCATGTGGAAATAATTCTCCTCCGACTCCAGCCTAAAAGTATCTCGAGCTCTGTAATAAATGAAGTAGTTTGAGTAGAACCAGATGCGTAGACCGCGACCATGTACATCTCCGCACTTCATCGCTGTGCACGGCCTTATATCGCAAGTCTTTATGAATAAAGTTCGCAACACCTCATCCTTGAGTAGAGTTGGGTTGGTCTCTTCTTATAATATTGTATTTATTATGGCTCAGTTTGTGTTTCTGGGATAGCTTAGTTTCGCTAACCAAAAGCACATCAGGGCTTTGATCTTCTAACAACTTAAAAAGTACGGTTCTTCGCTCGATCCTTATCAGTGAATTCACATTCACCGCAAGGATCTTTAAGGATTTCTCCGCCATCGTATCCATTACGACTGGAGGTGCGTTAGGCCCGGCAGAAATGCGTAGATCTGTTCCACCCGTTTCGCCTGCTATTCTAACTGACGCTGAAGCTGGCTCATTTGCCCTTGAATAGAGAGCAAAATAGTCAGCAAATCAGGCTCATGTGCTTTAGGCACTGGGGCCTGTACGGCAACCTTCGGTTGTTGTTGTACCGTGTTTCTCCGGCCTGACGCCATTTGCGCTTCCATTGGGGAGTAACGGCTGGTATTTGACTAGAAACAGATGGACGCTTGACTTCGACTTTCTGTTGACGAGCCAGGTTTACTTTTTTCATGTACTGGAACTTAGGACAACCCCGATAGTTTGCGGTGTCTCAGAACCTGTTAATAGAGTAACCTCAACAATCAATGCATTTTTCTGAGTTTAATACTGAGCTCTATTTTTTAACATCTTCCTTTCACTTGGCCTTTATATGCATCTATTTTAATGCCTAAGTATTTGGCAGTATTTGCGTACGTAACTACTTTTTCATCAATATTAACTCCTACCATATTAATTTTTCTGGCAGTATAATTAATTTGAACGGATTTAGTTTTGTGTAGTTTTCACGATTGTGGTGTCGTCGACAAAAGTTGCAAAGCTAGCTTCGTCCTATTCTGGTTTCTAGTCTTGTTTTGAAACTTCAGCACTAATTAATAACAAAAAAAAATGTATCTTACGTTCATTATCAAGTTAATTCAAATTGTTGTAATCTAACTCTGACTCACTGTACTTGCTGTTTATCTAGTTGAGTGTAATTCGTTAACAGACTTCATCGGTTTTTTTTTATATACCAATCCAATTGTGCGGTACTCGTATCAAACCGTACTTAATCTTCTCTCTGGAATAGAACAGCAATTACAGTGAGAGAGAGTTTGAGTTTTTTTTGACTTAGTGCTCGCTTGATCTTTGTTTTCTCGTCCACTTGGACTTCTAAGCGTAAGATAACAGAATTACATAACTTGTTCAATTTAATAAATTCATCATTGATCTACCACTTCTTCGCCTTCGTTTTTTATTCAATCTCAAACAAGTCTCTTTTATTCAATGGATACCGAATTGGCCTTGGACACTGCCTTGCGGTACTCCTGCTGATATTTTCTTCAGGTCAGAATATTAATTTTCATATCTTACTCGAAACTATCGTTCCACAATGTATGATTTAAGAACAATGTAAAACTTTTCTGCGAGATCCCCCTGTAGCTTATATTCTAATCCTTGGTGCCAGATCTTGTCGAAGAACACTCTTTTTTTTCAGTGCTTTTCCGACTATGCTCGCAATTCTGTGCAGTTGTTGAATTGTGGAATGTTTCTTCCTAACTTTGGTATTATCGGACGCAGAGAAATCGACCTATAAAATTTATTTTCATTTGGTCGTTTATCAGGTTTCAGAATCATAATCCGAATGCGGCATTGATTTTATGCAATAGTTTTCGTAGAAATTTTTCAGGAAACTGTTTAAATATTCGTCTGTTATCAAATCATAGGCCTGTGTTGTTTTAACGTTTAAGTTAATATATTTTTGATTTAATTTATTAATTTTTATAATGTGACCTGCTGTATAAGTTCCGATCGATCCAGGTATCTGTTTCACTGATTTTTCAAACCTTTGACCATTGTATTTTGGCTGAGAGAGTATTTAGATATTTGTCGACTTCTTTTATTATAACTTTGAGTTTATTACATAAGCCGTTTAGAGTCATTTTATTTTCTGCTGTCCGGATTATTTACCAAACTTTTCGTATTTTTTTTTCTGATAAGTTCTTTCACATTATCGCATCTTCTGGTTTTTCTGACTATGTTTTTCTTTCTTTAGCATGTACGAGTATGAGTATTTTCCAATGGCACTCGCTGGATATTTTTTTCTATTTTTTATTAAATAGTTCAACTTCTTCTAATTGAAATGAGTTCACTGTTAACACTTGTAGATTAATACTGTCTTCTAATAATAAAAAGAAACCAATTAGTTCTATAATTTATTAGGCTGGGTAAGTTTTCCTTCAACAGTATCTGATCACTAATCGTCATAACAACTGATGAATGATTTGACGACCAATCCTCTTTATTTTCTACGTAAATGCAGTTAGCAGATATACCCTTCCATATGTAGAAATCTATCAAAACAGGGATTTTATTTGCGTCTGCACGTCAATATTTATGTTGGCATCGCACTTGAGTTAAAGTAGCAAATTTAATGCACATCCTGCTGCATATAACTAGTTTTCTACCTTTGATATTCGTAAATCCTGAGCCCCAGAAGATATTTTTGCATTAAAATCACCTCCCTTCAAAATCGCTAATCGTTCTTTTTCTACAACACTTTTCTTTTGATATTGCGGTTTTCGTTTTTGATTCCTGATTTTATTTTAGTTCTTTAACTACCCACACCCTCTACAGTTTGCAGAGTGGGGTATTGTGCAATTTAGTGTAGAGTACTTTCCAGCATATTTGACACATCTTGGCTCTCGAGAATGGTATTTTTGGATGTGGTTAAACCATTGATACCTTTTACTCATATTGAGGATAAAATCGTCCCATCGCACACCTGGCTTAAGAAAAATTGCTTACTAGCTTTGAAAGGTGTGTAGTAAAGGACATGGACATCCGGACAGTAACAGTAACGGACATAGACATCCGGACAGGGTAAACAAATTATTTAACTTCAATTATTTTGAGAACTAGCAGATAGTTCATTTAGGATTTTGCATAAAAAGGCTTTGATGACGTGATTCTAGTTCACTTTGTAATAGTTCATTGAAGAAAAAAGTAGTTTGAGCGAAGGTGGGAATAATTTTATTAATATGGAAAATAAAAAGAAAATGAGTGAAAAAACAAAAGTTAAAATAATGACTTTAAAAAATGAAAAATTAAGTGCGAAAAGTGAGATTCAGCAAGTCACCGTTGGCTGAATTCATCAACAAATTCGAGGCAACGAGCTCATTGAAAAGAAAAAATGGGACGGGTCGCAGAAGAAAGACCACCAGCGCTGAAGATTGGCTATTAAAACGAATAAGTCTGCATGATCGACTCAAAATTGCTGAAGATTTAAGGACAGACTTTGTAGAGGCTGGAGGATCAGAGACAAGCTCACGGACTGTATGACGAAGGCTTCAAGAAACTGGCTTCAACGCAAGAAGACCTGCCAAAAACCATTTCTAAATAAACGAATGCACCTAAAACGTCTTCAGTGGGCCAAATATTATAAAAACTGGGCCATAACGGATTGGAAAAATGTGGTCTTCTCACATGAGTCCAAGTTCAACATATTTGTCTCTGACTGGAGAAAGGTTCAATGATGAGTGCGTGATAACAACCGTGAAACAAGGAGGCTCAAGGATGATTTGGAGATGCTTTTCCTATCAAGGCGTTGGACGGCTGGCTCTAATAAATGGAATGGTGAAGACAGAAAAATATAAAAAAAAAATTGGAAGACAATCTGCTACCATTTATAGAAGAACACTTATCCTACTCAGATAAGTTGATTTTCCAAAACGTTTCTGCACCTTGTCACCGCGCGAAGTGCCACTTTTTTTACATTCCTCAAAATATTAGCAAAACGTTCGTATAGTTTTATTATTGTAAATGCATTTTTTCATTCCAGGTCAAAAATTTTTCAACCGAAAATAATATTGCAACATTGGAGTGGCCTGGAAACAGCCCTGACCTGAACCCGATTGAGAGCCTTTGGTCGATAATTAAGGTTCAGGTAGCGAAGAAGAAGCCACGGACAATAACTGAGTTGGACAAATTCATTAAATAAGTGTGGTGTGAGGAAATCGCACTGGATACGTTACATAACCTGATTGCATAATGTCCGACCGGATAGAAACCGTAATAAAAAAAGGTGGGACTTCAAAGTATTAACATCTTCAGTTCTCGGAAGTTTGAGAAGCCTGTTTCCTGTAATAAGAATCATAAACTCGAATAGCAATAAAAACTATCATTATTGACTCACTTGTTTTTTTTCAATGAAACTTAAAACAGTTTGAAAATGTTTGTATTAAAGCCCTTTTTCCGGAAATTAGTTTATTGTTTTCCGAATCTGAAATGCATTTCAACAAATTAAAGTTCGGTAAAGATGGATCTTGATTATCTTTAAAACCTCCAAAAATATTCTACTAATATAATTTGTTTTCACTATGTCCGGATTTCTATGTCCGTTTCTGTAGTTCCATATGAGAATCACTAAAATTGGATGAAATGAGGGATAAAATATAAAAGGTAGGATGTCAAAAATAGTTATTAAATGAATAATTCAATAAATACTGATTATATTGAAATTTGGTTTCTGACGTAGAGATGGTCAAAATGGAATAAACACATGACTTGTTGTGGTTTTAAAAATAAGCACGACTTCACAATCTCTAATATTCATAATACACATTGGTAGAATATTTTCAATAAACCAGCGAACACCGCAGACAAAAAAATAAGAAGTAAGAGCTTTATAGGCGTACCTGTTTGGTATTTAGTGCTAGATTATCAGTTTCTGTTTATAGATGAGACATGACTTTTAATAACCTTAAATTTAATGCTCCTGCATTCAGAAATGTTCTGGATTTCTAAATATTAGACTATTTATACCTGTCCAATTAAAATATGAATCATTAGTTCAGCTTTAATGCAGATCGAGTCAAAATCAGGTAATAAAAACGTAAGGAGTGTGAAATGATAAAAAATCGGACCATTTTTGGCTTCTTCACTTCTTTTTTTTGTTTGTCGTGATTGGAAGAATTTGACTACAAGAACCAGCACAACCTTTTTGAAAGAACCTATATGTTAATAAATATATTTTTATAAAGTATTCGATTTTACAACACTGTTCGACGTTTTACTACGCTATTTGGCAGTGAAAACATATTTCTTCGTGGCAGCACTGGTGTTAACTAATACCTGAGGAGTAGCCAACCATTAAGATTATAATGGAACCAGTCAAACGGAATTCTAATGTGGTTGCTACTACTCAATCAAGGTTTTTGAATTATCTTCGAGCACGCAAGCAAAAGTGAAGTGTGTCGTTGTTTTAATATCTATTGTGGTGGGTGTTTAAACGTATTTCATTTAGATAAGATAAGACGAAATGGCGTCTTACTAAATGATATATGTATCACATGCAGGATCAAAGTTAACAAATGGTTTGGAGGTCATACTTTTGGAATATCGTTCATTTGTGTACGTTATTCGTATTACTACAAGTACAAACATACTACTCGTAAGTGTATCGACAAGTTCGTGTTAGTACCAATGATGCTAACTTTCACTTAATTTGATGACGTAGGAGAATGATTGATTCATTGAAAGCTCCTCATTATCACTTATGGCACTGCTCTAGGTGCTGATCTGGATATCAAGACTTTAGATCAATTCGCTCATGATGAAACTGAAGATTATGCTGTTAATGTGAAATTACTATAAGAGAATTTGAATGTCCTAACTGTGTATGTTAAGAAACTCCCCTTTGCTTGTTTACTTTTTGTTTTCTGAATACCATTACTTTTTTCATATGTATGATCATGGTTAGACAAATGCACAATTAAATAGGACTAAAAAATCTCAGAGTATTGTCCAGGTAAATGATTTTGCAATTTAAAAATTAGTTTTTTTGTGCCATACATGTCAAAAAGCCTGGTATGGCAAATCTCTTCTTCTCTACTTTAACATTTATTCTGTGAATCTAATCTATAGTTGAGTGCCTAGTTCTAAATCCATTTTGATGATTTGGTGTTATTGACTTTTCTTCTGTTTATTATTGGTTGAAGGCTTTTTAGCAACATATTTTCGAATAGCTTTGACAACATAGGTAGTAAAGAAATCGGGCGTTAAGAAGTTGCTAAGTGGTTTACTTGGCTTTGGTAAGACTCCGTGAATTTCCACATTTGAGGTGCGTATCTTAATCTGAATGCAGCATTTAGAATCTGTGCTAGTTTCGTTATTGCTCTTATGACAATTATTTGAGAAATTCTCCTATGATCAGATCAAATCCTTTTTTAGATATTTTTCTCTTATTTCTCTGGATACTTCAATAGAGATTGCCGGTTGGGTGACGTTTCAAGATATCCAGCAAATAGATCTGTTATTTGCTGGTTGGCTTTATCCCAGCTTCCTCTGCTGTTTTTAACTCGCGGTATATGTGCGGTTGGTCTTTTAATTTCTTTTACAGAATCTGGGGTTCTGTAATAGCATCGTCGTAAGGTATCTTCAACAGACTCATTTTTAAGGTATCTGATCGTTTTTCTAATGTCATTGTTTAAATTGTTGAATCTTTGTGCCCTTGTTTGCTGTCAACGTTTTCTTGCTTTTCTTTTTTCCGTAATCGCCTCGCATATTTCTTTAGCATAGATATTTACCTTCCCTCTTATTTTGTATATGTTATAGACCAAATAAAGAAAAAATACTTATCGTCCCTAAGAAAACGCTAACTGTTGAATGACTTGAGTTCTACGTTATTAAGCTTCTTGTTAACATAACAGAGCGATTAAAGAATTAAGTGTTTTGTATTGAACTTGTTAAACTATTATTTTCAGTTAGCTAGGTGATTAATCCTACAAAAGGAATACTTTTGTAAAGCATAGTGTTGCTCATATAAAGGGTGACCAGATAATAATGATAGCTTTTCCAATTGATATGTTTCAGCAGCTGTCAAAGTTCCCAATATCATCCAGCAATCAAAATTCCGGGTCTGTTATAAATACGCAACGTGAATTTCGTCGTGTGTCGGTCGTCATAATGGCTTCAGTGCGCAGGAAATTTTTCGCACCGTGGAAAAGTTTGAGCGTGAGTACACTCTTTTGGACCTTAAGCCACGAGTGCGAAGTGAAGAAAAAACAGCCGCCGTAGGGGCTAGTAACGAAGAAAACCCAGAAATGTCTATTCGGCGCCGATCGCCATGAGTACGCTAATTAAGCGCTGGAAATGTTAGCCGGAGATCCGGACTTTGGCCAAAAAACTTCTTCTCGAATGAGGCCAATTTTTGGTTCAGTAAAATTGCCATTATTGGAGCGACCACAATCCACAATTGTTCGACCAAGCATCAATGCATCCACAAAGATTGACTGTTTGATGCGGTTTATGGCACGGCGGCATCATCGGACCTTATTTCTTTCGAAATGAGGAAGGACACACCGTTACCGTCAATGGTCCTCGGTGTACAGCGATGTTAACCGACTTACTGTGACCAGAGCTCGACAACATCGATATATCAGAGCCAACAACAGGGCGCTACATGCCATACAAGCGACGCAACGCTCGAAGTGGTGAAGGAGAAATTTGGCGACTGGGTCATTTCACGGCGAGCGTTCATCAATTAGCCGCGATCATGCAACTTGACGCCCCTCGGTTATTTTCTCTGGGGTTATGTCAAGTCCTTAGTCTACGCTAATAAGCCAACCACTTTGGAAGAGCTCGATGCCAACATTCGAGACGCTATTACCGGAATAACGCAGCACATATTGGATTGAGTCATGCAGAATTGGACCGACTGCTTGAAGCACTGCCATCGAAACTGAGGCGGCCATTTAAATGATGTGCTATTCCATACATAATGGCATAAATGTAGCTGCAAAACAAAGCCAGAATCAATTTGATATCTCAAACTGTTGTTATTTTATTTAAATTTCTTTCCTATCGTTCTTATCTGGTCACCCTATACAAGAAATTACAGAATTTTTTCAGTGAAATCACGTTCCCGGAGGATTCAATCTTACAAACCTCATCACACGTGGAATGTTATTCCCTGAAATTGCTGAGAATGGTATGCAGAGTTCAAACCTCCGCAGGAACGGGGTCAAAAATAACCCTGAGGTAAGCTATAGTTGTGGTATGGGGAGACTAAAATCCATCCAGGAAGCAAGCTTAATGATGCTATGAGCAATGCTGTCCGGGATCTCAGTCTCCAATAGGGCTCTCTAGACACAGTGGAAAGGCGAATCGAGGGTAACATTCAGGTGCATTAGTCATACAATGCGCGGCACACTGATCAGCATCTGGCAGCACAGGTCAGACTTCGTGAAGTAGTCCTGATTACTTTTCGAACTCGACAGGTGGGCCACCACTTCATTCATCTCGGGGAGCTGTAACAGCGTTATGGGTTTTATTTTCCTGAGAGAAGTTTGTTAAAAAAAAAAAAAAAAAACCTAATGGTCAAATATTGAAGAATTACGCCGCCATTCTCGTATTTTTCGAGACATTCGTCGCTTTTCTCTTTCGCGATTTATCATTGACCTAACCAATTTTTCTGTGTATTCACTACTGATTTTTAACCATTCTTCCTGTAGTGCCTTCTTTAGTGAATCCTTGCCAGAGATGTTGTGCTTTCGAATATTAATCTCCAAAATATGAAATGCTTGCGTTTTTATCACCCTTGGGCAGTTATGCAATAGCCATTCTTTACAACGAGCGCCGTATGTTTGGGATCATTATCCTGGTAAAAATGGAACACTTTCTCTTGCATTGCCTTTTAGAAGGTCGACATACTTCCACTTATCCATATTTCCCTCTATAAAGTGCAGATTTCCTACTCCTGAAGCTGACATGCACCCCCACACCATAACATGTCCTCCGCCATGCTTTACTGTTGGTCTCATATTTTTAAATTTTAAGTCCTCACCCGGTTTTCTCCAAACATTGACTCGTCCATCGGATCCAAATATGTTAAACTTGTTCTCATCTGTAAACAAGACATGTTTCCAATAGTCAAAATCTTTGTTTTCGAAATCCTTAGTGAACTGTTTTCGAAGAGCTATGTTCTTTTTAGACAAGTATGGCTTTTTACGGGCAATTCTTCCATTGAGTCCATTTTTCCTGGGGACACGGCGGATTGTTTCTGCATTTGCTTTCTTTCCTAAATGATTTTCTGCTTCAGTAGCTAATTTAGGAGCACTAATTTTGGGTCAGCTTTGACTTTTCGGACAATCCACCTTTCATCAGCATCGTTAAAAATTTTGTGTTTCTTGTTTTACGTTTATTTTCAATCCTGCCTTCACGTTTGTGCCTTTGAATAATACATTGGACAGTAGCATGACTTCTTTTTAATATTTTAGCAATCTCTCTATAACTTTTTCCCAATTTGTATTGAAAAATTGCGATTTCGCGTTCTTTAATCGTGGTTTGCTTTGTTGGTGCCATTTTTCACTATCCAATCCACCGAAATGTAATAAATTAACACACGGAGTATAATATTGAGCAAACTGAACCATGTAAACAATTTTATTTTGGAAGAAATTGCAGTCGCGTCAAATAGGCTCCTCTAATTCACGGTGTATGATTTTCACTGGGAGACAATTTTTTTAATCCTACTTAAAAAATTAATTCTATTTCGAAATTAGACTCAGAAGAATATGCATTGCTTAAGAAAAAACGACAGTTCCTCAAAGTCATTGGCACCATTTATCAACACTAAGGATCTTATAAAGAAAGTGGTGGACGAATAAGATTTTCCTACCAATAAATCATACTGTAATATGCGAGCTACGGCTCGAGTAGATAAAACGATATTCTGTGAAAATTATTTCTTTATTTTCTAGTCTATAGAACAATTCAAGTTCACACTATACTATTCTTCGCAAATTATTTCCTCTCAAATCACTTTATCTCCTTTCAATTACTTAATTCACAAATCCAAACTAATTACTAATTCTTGTTAACTCTCAACTTTCAATTTATCACAAAATTACAACTTCGCCCGTTATCACTTTTCTAATCTCTTCGCCATGGTTCTAAACCAACTGCCCGCTCTCGATCGTCATCTGTCCTTATATAGCAGAAGTTTCTGATAGTAAGAAACTTCTAGCAAATTCTTCGACCAAAAACAAAAATACCTAAAAACAAAATACATAAAAATTCTGATGTAACAATTCCAAAATGACAATCATTTCGTGCAGTTATAATTCTCTTGCGGTTATATTCTCTCTTATCCGTGACGACGTATTAGACATCATCCATCTCTTATCGTGTACATGAACTGTGGAGACTAACCGCAGACACGAACCCCGAATGAAAAGACACTTTGGAATGGGCTGGAGGAGCGTAGTTATTACTATGTTACACTGCCCCCCTCTTAGACGTGTTCGTCCCGAACAAGTGCATCCTCATTTCGGCCATTGTATCGACTCAGTCGGTCCACATGAACCACTTTCATTTTGGCCCTTGGTCCTCGCTGGATGCGGTAGACAACATCGTTGATGCGGGTTACTATTCTGTAGGGACCCTCCCAGTTCTGCTGCAATTTAGGTGATTTCCCCTTTTAGCGATGGGGAATCCTGACGTTGTTGCCTTGGCATCATACCTGGTCTTCATGCGGTTACTCGTCATCTTAATCTGGCTTCTGGTCCTTTGGTGTATGTCCCTAAGCCTTTCCCTAAGGTCCGCCACGTACTCTTCTTCATTTCTGGGCTCATTGGTAGGAGATCCAAATTTCACCTCACTGGGTAAACGAGCTATTCCACCAAATAAGATTTCGAACGGCGTATGTCGAGTAGTGCTATGCACGGCACTTCTATAGGCTATCAAAAACAAGGGAATCTGCCGGTCTCAATCCCGTTGGTAGTCACCTACGACCTTCGAGAGATGTTCGTCCAAAGTCCTATTGAAACGCTCCACCATACCGTCCGACTGTGGATGAAGCGGGGTTGTCCTTGTCTTTTTGATTCCGAGTAGTTGACACATCTCTTGGAAGATTCTTGACTCGAAGTTCCGCCCTTGGTCAGAATGCAATTCCAAGGGCACACCGAATCTGCTAACCCAATTGTAGACGATCTGCTCCGCCACGGTTCTGGCTTCCTGGTTAGGGATCGGAAACGCTTCCGGCCACTTACTGAAGTAGTCCATCACTACGAGTATATACCGATTACCATTGTCGGTTTCCGGAAAGGGCCCTGCGATGTCGATGGCGATTCGTTCGAAAGGTGCTCCCACGTTGTATTGGTGCATCTTACCTCGAGTTTTGATTCTCGGACCCTTGCTAGCTGCACACACGTCGCATTTTCTGCACCAGTCTTCGATATCTTCCTTCGCTTTTAACCAATAAAAACGTTCTCGTACCTTTTCTAGCGTCTTATTCACTCCCAAGTGGCCTCCGGTCGCCCCGCCATGCATTTCCTGTAACACCTCCTTGACCCTCGTCCGCGGTACGACAAGCTGCATTACAAACGACTTTCCGTCGGAGGATTCCCATTTTCTTCTCAGAATACCTTCTTGGACATGGAGGGAGTCCCACTACGCAAAATATGCCTTTAAGGTCGGGCTTCTGTGAGAGATGTCCTGATGATCCGGTTTCTCCATGTTCTCCTTCCAGGCCAGAATCGGATCGATATCCGGGTCTTCCTTCTGAGCGTTCCGGATCTCATCTACGCTCCAGCCGGCGATAGGTTCGGCTCTCATTCTTTGGATGGAAACCAGCTCCCGTTCTTCCTGACGCGCACAATGTTTACAATCCGTTCTGCATGGTCTCCGGGACAGTGCATCCGCATTAGAGTGGAGTTTTCCTTTACGATGCTGTATTTCGTAGTCGTAGATTTGCAGCCTTTCGATCCATCTTGCGACCTGACCCTCAGGACTCTTGAACTGTAATAGCCATTTTAAGGCTGCATGGTCTGTGCGAAGAACGAACTTCCTCCCGTAGAGGTATTTGTGAAAATGCTTCGTAGCCAAGATCACCTTGCTGAAGTACGCAACCACCTTCTCTTGGCCCTCATGCACCTGGGAGAGTACGGCTCCTACCCCGACATTACTATCATCTGCATCCACAATGAACGTTTCCCCGGGAGTGGGGTAAGCCAGTATCGGGGCATCGCATAGCCGTTGAAGAATTGAAGCTCTTCTCGCACTCAATTGACCATTTGAATTGTTTTCCCTTTTCCGTCAACTGGTGCAGGCTCTTTGCGATCCCGGCAAAATCCTTCACGAACCGTCTGTAGTAGGTGGCTAGGCCCAGGAAGCTCCTTAGTTGGTGTTTATTTTTGGGGACTGTCCAGTTTTTCACCGCTTCGACCTTCTCTCATTCCTTTTGCTGAAATTATGTGCCCCAAGTACTTGACTTCCGCTCTAAACAGGGCGCACTTCTTGGGTTGAGCTTCAGGTGGGCACTTCGAAGCCTTAGAAACACATCCCTTAGATTGTCTCGGTGTTGTGCAAACGTTTTTCCTACGACGATGACATCATCCAAGTATACCAAACAGGTTTTCCATGTTAACCCTTGCAGGACACATTCCATCAATCGCTCGAAAGTCGCCGGAGCATTGCACAGCCCGAATGGCATTACCGTGAATTGCCATAGCCCATTTCCTACGGTGAAGGCGGTTTTCTCCCGGTCTTCTGGATGGATCTGTGCCTGCCAGTAGCCACTCTTCACGTCGAGAGTGGAAAACCACCGGGCTCCTGATAGTGTGTCTAGCGTGTCGTCAATCCGTGGCAGATCAATTACGTCTTTCTTGGTGACGTAATTGAGCTGCCGATAGTCCACGCAGAACCGAGTGTTGCCATCTTTCTTCTTAACCAGTACAACCGGTGATGCCCACGGACTTTTGGAACTTTCAATCAGACCTTCTTTCTCCATTGCCGACACCATCTCTGCAACTTCTGTCTGCTTTGCCAATGGAAGGCGCCTAGTAGGCTGACGAATTGATCTAGTATCACCAGTGTCTATTAGATGTTGTACCAGGTGTGTTCGGCCGTATTCTCCGTCCTGTGAGGCAAATACATCAGCGTACTCATTGATAAGATTCTCTGCCATAGTTCGCTGCTCCTGATTCAGCTCATTGGACTGGAGAATCGTCTCTCTCGTTTCCGCTGTCCAAGGTGATGGGAGAGGTTTTGTAGCATCACGTTCAGATATTGTTGCGACGGGGGTAATCGGCGTGCATTTTCCAGTCACCTCCCCTCGCCTTAGTTTGACAGTGTGTGGTCTTGCGTTCAAAACTCTTACTGGAACCATGGTGTTCTTTGGTTCGACTAACCTCTTTCACATGATGTAGTCTTGAGAATTCTTCTCTGGGTCTGGTTCTACTATGTAGAATCGGTGGCTCCCAAGATCACCTTCCAGCTTCGTCCAAATGATTGTCTCTGAAGACGGCGGCAAAACTTCGTCTTTGCTGATGACTGTCCTGAGAGTTACCTCATTTTCGTTTCCGTACACCATCGGAATCTCCACATTTCGATACCTCAGTACTTGCATCCCGATGTCCAAGATTACTTCATTTGCTTTCATGAAGTCTATTCCGATGATACACTCGTCGCATATATCTGCCACCAGAAACGCATGGGAGAACGTCAGTCCCGCCAGAGTAATCGTAAGACGAACTTCTCCAAACACCTTCGCCATTTCCCCTGTTGCAGTCTTCAGGCAGTAGCTGTTGGTGTTGTGCAGCCAGGAGCTTCTGACGATATCTCTTCTTACAATGGAGGCAGTGGCACCTGTGTCGATGGTGGCTACGCACTTCTTCTTGTTAATTAGTGCCTCCACTGTAAGGCTCTTGTTACCCCGTTTGGTTTGCGAAATTTGAATGGTGGTCCTGGGGGCCTCGATTCCAGTAACCAACTTCTGCCCCGTAAAGTTGGTCCTTACGCATTTCCCGACTGCTGGGTTTGGGAAGTCTGACCGACAGGATGGATGTTATCACCGCCAGATGCTTCCTCTCTGCTTCTCCTACTTCCGCAATGAGGACGGTTTCCTCGTCTAGGTGCACTTCTGCACTGCCGTTGTAGGTGTCCGGTTTGGTTGCAATTCCAGCAACGGATTTGACTTCCGCGAGCTTTGTCTTCATCCATGACGGCTGTTCTCTGGCATGAGCATTCCACGACGGACATTTCCCTGACACGGTGTATTCCCTGGTATGCTTGGTCCGCATCCTTCATTGACAAAGCGAATGCCAATGCCTCGGGGAGTGTTCGCTTTTCAGCCATCCTTACAGCCATTTGCAGTTGTCTGTCCTCTATGGCCTGAATAAAAGCTTCCACCGCCATTTCGTTGATAAGCTCCTCACCGGCTTTAGGGTATGAAAGATGGGCTAGTCGCTCTATATCCGCTTGCAACTGTTGGAGCGTTTCCCCCCTTTTCTGGACTCGACTACGCAGCTGAACCCTGTACACCTGCTGCATGTGTTCATCCCCAAACCGCATCTCGATAGCCTGAACCAGAGAGCCGTAGTTCTGCTATTTATCTTCCGGGATGGTCTGCAAGAGCTCCGCAGCTGGACCCCTCAGTGCAAGTGTGAGTGCAATAGACTTCTCTTCATCATCCCAGCTATTGGTCATTGCGGCCGCTTCGAAGTGCCTTTTATAAATTGGCCATGATGTTTGACCATCGAAGATAGGGGGCTGCATCTCCTTTCTTCTCAGACCGTCAGTGGAATATTCCCGTGCTTTCTGTCTCTTCACGTTGCTGAGTTCCTTAGCAAGATTTTCGACTTGCTTTCCTACTCTCTCGAATTGCGTATCCACTTTTTCAAACTGAGTCTCATGTTTCTCAAAGTTTTCATCGAATCTAGTTTCGACTTTTTCGATTTTCTCTTCGATCGCTTCGAATTTAGATTCCAAGTTCCTGTTTTGCACATCGAGTTTGCTTTCCAGAACATCTAGAGAATTCTTTTGTTCGTCCATTGCTTCCTTTTGTTCGTCCATTGCTTTCTTTTGTTCGTCCAGCTTAAGTTCTTGAGAATTCCTCTGGTCGTCCATTGCTTTCTTTTGTTCGTCCATTGCTTTCTTTTGTTCGTCCATTGTTTTCTTTTGTTCGTCCATTGCTTTCTTTTGTTCGTCCAGCTTAAGTTCTAGAGAGTTCTTTTGGTCGTATATTGCTTTCTTTTGGTCATCGAGCTTAAGTTCCAGAGACTTCTTTTAGTCTTCCATTGTTTTTCTTTGTTCGTCCATGACTGACTTAAGTTGCAGGAGCAGACTTGTTATATCCGGGTCGGTTACTGTACTTGCTGGTTCCTCTCCCACGTCAAACTCTACGTCATGCGGATTTTCTCCTTCCTGCTTTATTGCTTCTTCCAGACGAATCAGTAGGGCATCTTTCCCCCCAGTTGTGTCGAGATTCCGCTTACTGAATTCTGCTTTAGTTGAATTATAGTTAGTTTTCCCAATTTGCGACCCATTTTGCGCAACTAATTAACTCAACACAGAAATGGTTTTTTTTTTTTTTTTTATTATTGTGCAATTTCACACCACGGAAATAGTTGTTCACAGAATAAGTTTTATCCCACTTCTGACACCAATGTAATATGAGAGTAGAACAATTCAAGTTCACACTATACTATTCTTCGCAAATTCTTTTCTTACAAGGTCTCTTTCCTCTCAAATCACTTTATCTCCTTTCAATTTCTTAATTCACAAATCCAAACTAATTACTTCTTCTTGTTAACTCTCAACTTTCAATTTATCACAAAATTACAACTTCGCCCGTTATCACTTTTCTAATCTCTTCGCCATGGTCCTAAACCAACTGCCCGCTCTCGATCGCCATCTGTCCTTATATAGCAGAAGTTTCTGATATACCTAAAAACACAATACCTAAAAATTCTGATGTAATAATTCCAAGATGACAATCATTTCGTGCAGTTATAATTCTCTTGCGGTTATATTCTCTCTTATCCGTGACGTCGTCTTAGACATCATCCATCTCTTATCGTGTACATGAACTGTGGAGACTAACCGCAGACACGAACCCCGAATGAAAAGACACTTTGGAATGGGCTGGAGGAGCGTAGTTATTATTATGTTACAATACCTTTAATCATTTTGACAAATGGCTGACAATTACATACATATGTAGGTACGAGTATACGCAATTTGTTAAATAACTACGAATGTTGGCAATACAAGTCGTCTAGATAAGAATACGACCATCATTGAGCAACATACCCTACTAATTTCATCTCTTATTTTAAATAGTGATAAAATGTGAAGTGGTTACCAATAACATAAGTCGTCCACATAAGAACACGACCATCATTGAGCAAAATGCCCTACTAAATCTAACACTTGAAGTTAAAAATAAAACGCTCATACACGTCCCTTGAAAAGTGCCTTCACCCAGTGCTTGACTAGACTTATCGTTCACATGAGAACATGATAAATTGCAACTTAAACCCGGTTCAACTGTAACCAGGAGCATCCAACAGTGGCGCAATCCGTTCCCAAGTAAGCAAACGCAAAAAATGACAACACGGACCACCCGACAGGACTCGTTAAAATGCTGGCAGCTGTACATTTTATTTTATCTCTATCAAACAAGAAATTTTTAAAAAAAATAAAAATTATATTTTATCTCTATAAAACGAGAAAATTTATTAAAAACTTGATTTTATCTCTATCAAACGAGATAACATTATAGGTTAAGTTAAACAAGCTAGGAAACTAGTTATTAAATCAATTCAATATACAAATTATAAGGGTAATAAATTTTAAGTCGGAATTAATTTTGTAATTTTTTACTTAACTTTTAAACGCAGAAAATCTCTTTTTTAAGAAATTCATTCTTTACAATGGAACAAATACAGGAAATAGTCAAACAATTAACAGGTGCAGTTAATGCCCAAATTGAGCAAACTAAGCTCATTAATAACCGCCTACAACAATTGGAATGCAGGGTTAGTCCCCCCAAACCGTATCACATAGACTTGTGACCCCAAGAAGCGAATAAGATTTAGCTAACATCAGGAAACTACCTGACTGCGTCAGAGATCTACGAGTATTTGATGGTAATGCGGTACAATACCTTTCGTGGATTCACAATGTGGAGTCCATATTGAAGGATTACGAGATTGTGAAAAACAAGCCTATTCATAGGGTTATATTGCAGCATATTCGCCAAAAGGTAAGAGGCCCGGCCGATGGCGCTCTCATATCTTACAATCTTTTCGACGGAGATTGGTCGGTAATAAAAAAATGCTTATCACTACAATATGCGGATAAACGTGATATCCGTACTTTAGAGCATGAACTCAATAACATCATTCAAGCCATTGACGAATTTTATGCAAAAATTAGTCACCAACTGTCCCTTCTTATCAATAAAATTAAAACTGAGGAATATTCTCAGATAACAATAAACGCCTTAACGGAAAATTACATTAGATATTTTCATAAGAGGTCTCAACGGAGATGTCTCTAGAATGCTAGTAATACAGAAACCCCAAACCCTTTCTGAGGCCTATACCTCATGTTTGGAGTTTCAAAATTTTAACTTCAGGAATTTCTCTATTCATTGGAGAGATATAAATAACACGGTTACCGCACCAATAAAGCAAATGTTTTCTTCGAAATACCAAAAAGGAGCAGTAGCACCACACAAGCAAATTACGCCGCAAGAGCGCAATCAAATATATAATATCCCCCGTTATACCCAGCCAAGGCCCACCTGGAATAGCACACCGCCCCCAGGCCAACAAATCCGAAACCCCCTCAACCAATGGAAACAGATCAATCAACACAAACGCGACAAGTAAATTACATGTATCGACCGGCAAATAACCTTTTGCCGCGAAGGTATAACGATTCAGGAAATTTACCGCGGAAACAGCAACGTCTGTCAAGAGGAGCAATTAAATGAAGAATACTTCCACGCCTACGAAGATGCAAGCAACGAGGAGGAAAACGCCCAGGATTGTGCTGAGTTAAATTTTATAACGGAAGTCTCTCTAGCGTATCATACCTAGAGTATGTTACCAGAAATGGAGAACCATTAAAATTCTTGATAGATACTGGAGCTAATAAAAATTTCCTTTCTAATAGAATAGCGACAAACAGTAAACCAATAACTACACCATTTAAGATACAATCCGCAGGAGGACAACTAGAAATAACTCATAAAATCACCGGTCCATTCTTTAAAAGCACGGGAAATAACACCTTAATTGATTTTTTTGTTCTACCAGGGTTAACGTCATTTGACGGAATCGTAGGCGATGACACTCTTAAGGAGTTGGAAGCTGTCATCGATAGGAAGAATAACATCCTAATTATAAGCCCTAACATTAAAATAGAACTTATGCAAAAAGAATCAAAACAAGTAAATAATATTCAGGTTAATTCTGATATAGATCCCGAAATATAAAAAATTTTCATTAAACACAAGAAACTTTTTGGAACTACTTCTGATAGTGGAACTATAGACACAAGTATCCGCGCAGAAATCAGAACCACATCCGTTGAACCAATTTACACCAAATCCTACCCTTATCCTGTCAACTTAAGGGCAGAAGTCGTAACGCGAATAGGTAAAATGATGGCAGATGGTGTTATCAGAACATGTAAAAGTCGCTATAATTCGCCACTTGGGATAGTTCCAAAGAAAGCAAACCCAGCAGGCGAAAAGCAATATAGACTTGTCATTGATTTCAAACGACTAAATTCAATAACGATACCTGATGCTTACCCCATTCCTGATATAACAAACACGTTAGCAAGCTTATATAGACGGTATAATCGTCTTCGGGAAAAACAAGGCCGAGCATATTAAAAATCTTAATGAAGTGCTTTTATTCCTGGAAAAAGCTAACTTAAGGGTTAATCTAGAAAAATCTAAATTTTTGAGATCCAAAGTGGATTTCCTAGGGTATATAATTGCTCAAGAAGGAATTCATGCAAACCCTCAAAAAATTGCTGTAATCCAGAGAATTCCACCACCTGAAAACCTTAAAGATTTAAACAGCTTCCTAGGACTAGCACCATACTACAGGAATTAAAGACTTTGCTAAAGTAGCAAAGCCTTTGACAAATCTAACAAGGGGATTACATGCCCAAATAAATGCAAATCAATCAAAGAAAACAGAAGCACACCTTGAAAGCATTTAAAAACCTGAAAGAAATGCGTATGTCATCAGATATTTTAATCTTTCCAAATTTTGACATGCCATTTATTCTCACAACCGACGCCTCTAACCTTGCCATTGGACCCGTCCTAACGCAAGGAGAGACGGGCAAAGATAAGCCTGTAACATTCATATCAAGATCGTTAACTAAAACAGAAGAAAGCCCTCGACAAACTAAGGACATACCTTTACGGCGCTAAAAACATCAAAATTCTTACAGACCATCAGCCATTGACCTTCGCCTTGAGCAATCGGAACAACAACGCAAAGCTCAAAAGATGGAAGGCAAAAATCGAAGAATTCAATTATTCCCTAATTTACAAGCCCGGTAAAACAAACTTGGTCGCTGATGCTCTTTCGCGACTCCCTGTCGAGCTTAACATCTTAACATCATCCTCTGGTACCCAGCACAGCGTTGCTATCTAGCAGTGACCTTATTCCACACTGTGACCTCATTTTTGCTAAAGGCAGGAATGTGATTTGTCACGAAGAACCGCATCCAAAATATCATAGACACTATATTGAAATGCAGACTTTTGATACTAATAGCCTGACAACTATCTTAAGAGAAAAACTCAACCCAAACATTCTAAACGGTATTAAGATACCGGAAAGGCATATTCCACTATTACAAGAAATTTACAAAAATTCTTTTAATCGTTATAAAATAAGAATCATACAAAGAGTAGTCACAGAAATTAATGACGAAGAGAACAAATTTAAAATAATTCAGGAAGAACACAGACGTGCTCACAGAAACTATAAGGAAAACAAAGACCAGATATTAGAGAAATACTATTTTCCCCAAATGACTAAATTAGCAAAAAAGTTTGCAAATTCTTGTGATGTTTGTTGCTCCAACAAATATGATCGACACCCGAAACCCGAATTACAACCCACTCCAATTCCGTCGCACGCAACAGAAATTTTTCATATATGTGGATATAATATAAGTAGAAATAAAAAGCGAAAAGTTTATAACATGTATTGACAAATTCTCTAAATTTACAAAATTCTTTCATATTAAAAACAATTCATTCAGTAACCAAGAGGAAACCTGCCGATATTTTCTTTGGGCGATTCCAAAGAATCAATTACCAAAACCTAACGGATTTTAAAGACATTGTTAATACTGATCTAAAGTATAAAATTATACGTAATCAAAGGAACCAATTAAACAGACATAACCAGAAAAGATCCACACCAAAGAACTACAATCCCGGCGAAACGGTATATAAGAGAGACAAACAAATTAAAGGAAAAGAAAAACCGATATTCCGCAAAGAAACAGTAGGATTAGACAACAACGTTACTATATCTACAACTAATGGGAAGCGAATTCATAAATCACATATCAAAAACGTAACTTTTATTTCAGATTAACGATTATCGGCAGCTTGCAAAAAAAGGTATTGTGAACTCAAATTTATTACATTAAGCTGTTATTGCCGATATATTATCAAACACAGAAACACTCCCATTCAAGAACGAACTCCAAGCTATTGAATACTCTGAACCCATGATGTTAATAAAAGATTCGCTTCTCCTATACGTAATTTGTTTCCCGCAGACGGACGACACAATATTCAACAATATTATAACTCGATCTACCGTAAATAATAACAAAGGAATACATCTTTACTTTTGTAATCTATTCATTTCACAATCAAAGAAATTTGGTATTAGAGAAAAATGCAAGAAATTCAAGAGACAACGATTTGTCAAAGAAATCAGCTTCAAAAACTCACTCCACAAGATTGTACGATCAAACTTCTAAATGGTGAAGAAGCAACATGCGACTACCAATTTCAAAGCAAACCAATAGTTGAACTTATTAATGAAAGTACCCTATTCTTAACCAATTACTTCGGTAACCTTTCCTATGGCAGGACCAATAAAAGCCTCAACGGCACCTTTCTTATAAATTTCCACAATGAATCCATAGAAATAGATAATACTAAATACACGAATTGGGAAGTAGAACCTATCATATCTTACCCCCTTTGTTACAGAACAATCTGATAGAAGGTGATATAACATTAGATCTTCAATACCTGCATAAACTTCACTTGGACAATGTGAAAAAACTGTCCAGAGTTTCATCTAGTACTGTGATACTGATAAGTTCAGATATAACTATCTTACTAATCAGTATAACGTTTAATTTGATATTACTCCTTTGTCTAAAACGCAAAACACTAGCAAAGGTCATTAACACTACGTCTCAAATCCCTTCCTTTGAACCCATCAAAATTAATTTTTAATCTGCGGGACGCAGATACTTAAGAAGGGGGCGTTAACACATCATTTCCATATTCCCTCATACACACCTTTCCCGTATCCATTTCACTTCCCAAAGAATTGCTTAGGTAAGAATGTCTGCATTTGCAGTTCCAGGAAATTAAACGTAACTTTAAAAATTATTAATTTCAATTTCATTCTGCTGATTGTTAATGTTCTAATTCTGAGAATACGCAAATTGAAATAATTGCTGATTATTAATAAAATATATTCAATTCCTGGAATATTGTAAATCCTAATTTTGCTGATTATCAAAAAATTGTACTTAGTTTTAAGAATATTGTGAAATCCAAATGTATAAAAGAATATGTGAAGCAAATAAAGTTGTTCAGTTGTTATCCAAATCGGAGAGTAGTTGTTTTTTTCTTTCGCCCGCAACGCGACGCGATAACTTATTTTTTTTTTCTTCACTAAAGAAGGATCTTTTTGCTTTGGTTGTTCCTTCTCCTTTGGTGTGTACAAGAAAAGATCAGCCCGTTCACACACACTCCATTCCATATGTGGGTTTTTTGGTTTAAATGTAAATTGACTTCAAAATTAATAACATAACTGTTTCACTGTGATGTTCATCCACAGACAATATTCCTCAGCAGTTTGTCCTTCCTCCCTTTTTGTGTTATCCATCGTTCTGTGTGTACAAGAAACGATCCGAGCACACCCACACACCCTATTTCAGGGGTGGCTTTTCTTTGATTTTTAAATTGGAAAAAATCAAAAAAAAAAATAAAATAATATCTGTAAAATGAAAATGTCAACAATTGGAAGAAATTTTTTTTTTTTTTTTTCCCGAGGATTGGTGAAAAATCTTCCATAGACACTATGAGGATAGCAAGCGCGTGCTCATAGTAGTGTCAGATTCTTACTGACTAAAAAAACAGCACCCTGCGATTTAATTTGTTATATATTGCAACTAAGAAGGACCGTATCAAGCAATTTTTCTATCATAAAAAAATCGTTTGGCAGGTTACTTTCCACTGAAAGATCCTGCATGTTCCGCAATCTAGGCGCGGATGATTCCTATCTCGCCAAGTCGAAAGGTTTCGTCCTTTGTAGTCGGCTCAATAAATTGCTTTCATCCAGAATTTGTAGGATTGTATTGTTGACATGTCCGATCAGTCGGTTTCTATGCTTTTTCGTGAAGCTTCTAATTTCAGCTTCGATTGTCGGAATTCCGAGATCCCTGTGGATATCATCGTTAATAGTATACCACGGTCCGTGGACAATTTCTCTTAGCACTTTATTTTGAAAAGTTTGTAAAATATTGGCGTTTGTTTTCTTGGTACAGCCCCAAAGTTGTATACCGTAAGTCCACACCGGCGTTAGCACTTGCTTGTATAAAAGCAGTTTGTTCTCAATACTGCGCTGGGAGTGTTTTCCGAGCAACCATTTCATTTCTCTATATTTGATTTCGAGTTCTTTACGTTTCATTTTGACGTGCGAATTCCATTTCAGTTTTGCGTCGAGTGTCATTCCAAGGTATTTGGCCTCGTTTGCAAAAGGTATTCGGGCTAAGTTTAGGAAATTTGCCAAGACATTAGTTTTCTTATAAGTGAAATTCCCGTGAACAGATTTAGATTCGTTGAGGGCGATCCGCCAGTCCCTCGTCCATTCATTTACTTTATTCAGTGTGTTTTGCAGTTTTGCAGTCGTTTCTTCTATTGTTTCACCAACGGCTAGGATAGCGATGTCATCGGCAAACGTAGCCAGGATAGTGCCATCTTCTTTCGGTATATCTCGAGTATATAACAGATAAAGAAGTGGCCCAAGAACGCTTCCATGCGGCACACCGACCGAAATTTCTTTGAGCTCCGAGTATTTATTTCGATGTCTAACACTGAAGAGTCTCTTCCCGAGATATGATTCGAGAATATCGTATAGGCATACAGGGAGAACTTGTCGTAATTTGCAATTCAAGCCATCATGCCACACCTTATCAAGGCTTGCGAGACGTCAAGAAATACGCTTGAGCATATCTTTTTCTCTTCAAGTGCTTTCTCGATTACGTCAGTAATTCTATGCGTCGAATGCTTACTTCTGAACCCAAACTGGTGGTCAGGGATAAGATTATTTCCTTCTATAATCGGTTGGAGATGCCTTAGTAATATCCTCTCGAAAATTTTTGATATAACTGGAAGTGGCGAAATTTATAAGATTTTACCTCATTTGGTGGCTTTCCTGGTTTTAAAACCATTATAACTTCCGCAACTTTCCATTGGTTAGGCACGTGTTTTAACCTGAGCGCAGCATTTACAATATAAAGAAGCTTAATCAATGCTTTTCTAGGTAAAGCTTTGAGAATTTCTCCGGTGATCAAGTCATAACCAGGAGCTTTCTTAGGTTTTGGATTCCCGATCTTATGTTTGAGTTCCCTCAGCGTTGCACTTGTAAGTGCTAAATCGTCAGATTGTAAATCCGGCCTATTGATATTGTCGTAAGTCACTTGACCATCGTACGGTTTAAATGTGTCTTCCAGGTGGGCCGCAAAAAAGTCCGCTTTTTCCCTTGTCCATTCATTGTGATTTAATTTAATTGGCGGCGCGGGGACCTTGGGCCTTTTGGTGCCTTTTACAGCTTTCCAAAGTGAATAATTGGAATCTTTTTTCGCTGTTAAACTTTCAATATAAGAGCCTATCGCACGATTCTTAGAATCCTTTATAGTCTTCTTCAACGAATTGCACAGGTGATTCAAGTGAACTTTATGTTGCGGAGCACGACTCTGTTGCCATTTCTTATGCGCTTTTCTTTTTTCCTTGACCAATTCTCTTCTTTCCGTAGGATATCGTAGACCGTATTTGTCCGGAGTTTTCCTTGGATTGGAAGTATTATTCCAAGAGGCGAGCTGTACGATCGCAACGAAGCGATCAACTTCAACCTCAAGTTCATAGGGTGTCGTAAGTGGAACGCTCAGTTCAACATTATCTTCAATTTCGTTCCTAAAGCCTTCCCAGTTGCTCTACCGGTTAATCTCGCTGGCTCTAGGGTATAGACTAGTTTTTCACTCAATGTCAAAACAACTGGGGAATGGTCAGACGACAGATCAAAGCTCTCTTCAACTTTAATGTGGTTGGTAGAAATTCCTTTCACGACGAAAAAGTCGATCAGGTCAGGTATTTTCGAAGTATCAGTTGGCCAGTAGGTCGGTTTACCCGTCGAATGGAAATCACAACTGTACTCCATACCTGCCTCATAGAGCATTCTGCCTTTTCGCGAGCTGTGTCTTGAGCCCCAGAATGTATGTTTCGCATTAAAATCGCCGCCAATAATGATATTAGGTTTCAGCAATTTAAACAAGTTAGTAAATTCACAAGCGTGGTAATTATTATAGCCTTTTATTTTCAAATGCGATTCGTTTTTTATGCGGGTTTCAGAAATCAAGCAAATATCGATATCTTTTTCAGGCAAGAATATTTCCAATTCGTCAAGTTTTTGCAAAAGTCCGTTTGCATTCCAAGTACACATTTTTAACATTCGTTTTTCATTCATATTCTAGTTGGAGTACGCGTTTTCTCTGAATTACTTTCGAGCTTAACCAGCCTATCGAGAATAATTTTATTTATTTTGCTTTGTTCTTCAAGTTTCGCTAGAATAACTGAAAAAAAAGGGTCCCTCGAAATTTCAATATTTGTTGGTATTTCGGATGCCGCGGCCTGGGCGTTCGAAGGTCATTACCCTATTCGAAGGTCATTACCCGGTCGCTTTTCCAATGGTAACTTTTCTGTACCGTTTCTTTTATGAACAGAGGTCGAGGGCTTTTCTTTCGTCATTTTTTCCCTCACCTTTTTGCGCTCTGAATCCGATAGTTTGAATTTGCATTCTTTCTCCTCCGCGACCTTACGCTTTGGCTTAGTTTGCGGTTTTGATTTTGCATTTAGGGGCTTAAGGAACGCATCTCTTCGTTTTTGTAACTCTTTAGCTACTTCACAGCCTCTATAATTTGCCGGGTGCTTTCCCTTACAATTAGCACAGGTTGCGGAGGTTTGTTCGTTTACTCCACAAACTTCGGAGAAGTGATTTCCAGCGCATTTCACACGTCGCGGTTCTTTTTTGCAGTACATTTGCGTATGATTGAATCCTTGGCAACGTTTGTCGTAATTCGGTAGATATCGTCGATATTGTCGGACTTATCGAAGGTAAGCATAAAGAGCGGAAGTCCACGCCTTACCAAGATGTCTTTATCTATTTCCGTTTATTACTTCTCCTTTTTGATGATATTAACGGCATCAAGAATTTTAAAGCCTTTGTCTTGAAGATCAGTCATAATCTCTTTTTGGTGCATGAGGGGTGGAGTCCCCTTGCAACAACACGATGTGGGCTTTCTGACTTGATTTCGAAAGTATACCACTCAATTTTTTCGGTATTTAACTTTTGGGACACTGCTTGGTAGTCATCGTATTCATCGACGTTAATTTTACACTGATTGTCCCGCAAAGACGTGACCTTATATTTCGATATTAAAGTTCCTTTAAGCAGGCTTTGCAACTTATTAAATTCCGTTAACCCGACGATGTTAATTGGTGGGGGTGGACGAGACTGCGCTCGAGGTTGCTTTTCTTGCGGTTCTTTGTGCTTTTCTATCTCTTTTTCTTTTAGGAATTCGACTTCGGGCGAAGAGCCGGCTCTCCGTTTCTTACTAGGTCTCTTCTTTGTGACCCGACACATTTCGCGTACTAGCTAAGCGTGCTGGAGTACATTTGCGTTCTTCCTCTATACGTGAGCTCTTTAGGACCTTGTTTTCTTCTTTTAATACGTCTATTTCTTTCTTGAGCTCTTGATAGTGTAGATCCATTTCGTTAAGCTTCCTTCGAAGTATTTTATTTTCTTCCTCAAAGCTATTATATTTCGCTGAGTCCTGAATTTCGCGCGCTGGCGCTTCCGGTGGACTTCTCCTGCGGAGTTATTCGATCTTGATGGAGGAGATCGAGATACCCTTGAACTTTTTGAAAAAGGGTCATTGGATTGCAATGAGCGGCTCTCCCCAGAATCCGTAGAGCCGACCTCCGAAGAGGGTGGTTTTTCCAGTAAAGCTGGACTGCAACCTGGGGTAATATATCTTCTTGATTTGTTCATTGCATATTTTATATACACTATACGCTCGGTATATGGAGATTGGATTTTAGTCGCCTCTTACGACAGGCATGCCTACCTCGGGTATATTCTTTCCCCTACCCGAAGGGGATCATTGGAAGACATGAGGGAGGGAGTTACATGAGTCTCCCTCATTCGCACAAGCCCCATCCTATTCCTGCAAAATTAACAATGGCGATTGGAAAATTATTTGTGGTCCAGGACATGGATGGAGAATATTAAGTTGGTTTGTTTACGTGAGGCATTTTTTTAGTTTTAATGAATAGGTGTCTCGTAGGTCGTGTTATGTATGTTATATAAATAGCAGTACGAGTATTGTATGTCATAATTATAGTATTTATGTATGTTATAATTAGGTCAGCAATAAGGGTATTTGTTTAAAAAAACAAGACGGACTATTGTGACTGAACCATAACGAGGCGAGGGACATTGATAAAGGAAATTTTTCTATATCAATGTTCCGAAAAATGCAATACACTATAGATACCTAACAAAGACAAAAAGGCATTGAGAGTCCATAAACACCGCAGATCCCAGCAGAAATTGTGTCGCTTGCCGTTTCCTTGCGAGGACGGTTGCGAGGAGCATACCGGTGCAACCGGACAAGACCAGTGCAGGCGGTAATAGCGGTGGCGGTGGTCCGCAATAAAAGAACGGTGATAAATTCAACGTCCTAGTAAGTGCTCCGCGGGGCCAAACAGTGTGTTTGTGAAATTTCCTTAGTGAAGAAAAAACATTTTTTTACCGAAGTGAATCTGCCCCTAGTGGATTTTTTTTTGAAGTGCTTTAAATTCCCTGCCCCAGTGTTAATTTTAGAACTTTTCTTTTGAATTCCGGCATAAAAATACCCTTTTGTTTGTTGAATTTTTTTTTAAATATTATAGATTTAGAGTTAATTTTTTTATTCAATGAATTCCTTTAAATGAATTAGTATCCTTGAATGTTTGTGTAACGAAATAACTAAGGTTAGGATTAACTGAAAAATTGTTAATTCTGCTACGAATACTAAATGTTCTTTCATCCTTTCTTGGCTGCCAGCAGAACAACGGGAAACCCGAGAAAAACCGGGAGTAACTTACTTGTTTCTTTTGAAAGATAAATTTCCTTTTATCATTCTTAGTTTCCACTTAAAAGATAGTTTTAGTATAGATATAATAGTAATTTAATTTTTTTTTGTAATAAACAAAGTAGGAATGAGCCTACGATCAATTAAAATCAAGTGGTTGTAATTTATTATAAGATGTGTGGATAGGATTTTTTCTCTTTTAGTGTGTGGATGACCGGTCGGGACGTCCTTCTATAGATGAACAGTGACAGGACAGGACGATTACTAACGATGACGACATAACGGGACCAGTGACGTACTTCCGCTACGACTGACTTAGGTCGTGACTGGGAAGCACTTCTAGGGGCTATCTCTCGCAAACCTTGGCCAGAGAAATGGCAATTGGGGCCAACTTTTGCCAATTCCACCAGGCATTGTTCTATTGATTGTCGTGGGGTGCGTATCACTACCTTTTTTTTTACAATTTGCGCGCGCCAAATGGGATATGAATATAATTAAATAATTTGAGGGCATGAAATTGAGAGAGAGAGAGAGAGAGAGAGAGAGAAAGAAAGATTGGTGTAGTGGGTTTGAAACTTAGGTGGTATTAAGTTTTCAGTAAACTCCAAGGGTGGCGTCCAGATAAATGGGGAGCTTGTTTGTTTTGTTTTTGTCGTTGCTCATGATTCACAGTATTTTTTTTCCCTCCACCTGATGTCATCATCACGATCAAGTTGCATTTAAGCCATATGACCACTCTACTGCCAGTGTTATGCCTTCGCATTTTCGCATTTCTTAGTAACAATTAAAATTAAAAAAATTAAATAATTAAACACAATTTTCAAGTTCGTTACGTCGAAAGACATAGTTTTAAGTATTAGGTTTAACTTAGAGCGCCCGCATAGGGCCAGTAAGTTAGAATAAGAATAGTTAAGTTAGTTAAGCTAGTTTTAAGCGTTTTTTGTCTAGCTATAAGTTTAATTGAATTTACATAATAAAAATGCATTAAAAATGAAAAAAAAATGTTATGCCTTCGCAGTAGAGTTGACTAAGCTTGACCTTAAAACTATTATCACTTTTCAAGATGAATTGTTCAGTTTGTTTACAAAAAAATGTTCACAGTTGTTCTACAAAAATAAACTGCAATGATTGCAAACATTTTTTCCATTATGCTTGTGTTAATATTACTGCAGAAGATGCCGATTATTTTAAATTAAGTGCTAAATCCTTTCATTGTGACAAATGTGCAGTGTTAAGACGCCGTTCTCTTCATATGCCAGTGCCGGTGGTAGCCAAGCCACAAAATAACAATGCGCCGGCTTCAACTGAAGCTGATGTTCTGCAAGCTATAATAAGCAACACTATCTTATCAGTTGAAGAGTCCACACACATCAATGACAGCGAGGGTCAGATGGTCTCCGCAAAACTTTCGAAGTTTAAGGAAATTAACCATCGGTTCTTACTACAACTAAATGAGTTTACAACTGAAAATGCGGAGCTTAAATCGAGAGGCAATATTCTAGAAAGCAAGTTAAACTGGTAACAATAACACTTTCTCAGTAACTCAATAGAAATTGTGGGTGTGTCAAACGTCAACGACACCAATGCTATCCGGACGGCCCAAGATATTTTCCCAAAAGCCTTGTCCATCGATGTTCCCGACAATGAAATTGAGAAATGCTATGTGAGGAAAACACAAACAAAATTACCTTCGTCGACTTTGAAATCGATCATTTGTTTAAGATTCGCTAGTCTAACAACAAAGCAGAGAATAATGTGGGCTAAGAGAAATAATAAAAATAATCTCAACACCAGTGTTGCCGGAGAAAAATATTATAAGGTAGTACTACAGCCAAAAAAAGGGGAGTATTTTGAAAAAAATAGTAATACAGATATTTTTTAATCTTCAAAAATAAGTGTGTGCACAACATTTTTTTTAACTTTAGGTAAAAGTGTAACAAAAATGTAAAAAAAGAAACAAACATTATTTTTTTATATGACTTCAAAAGTTTTTCTGAAGGATTCCATTTACTACAATCAACTCCATTTAATTATTCCTTGCAACTCATAATTGCATTCAATGTATTTACGTCCAATCTGTTCCGTTTGTTATCTTTAATGAGAAACAGTTGGGAAAAAACTCGTTCTGCCGCTGCGCTGCTGTGCGGAAGACTTAACAAAGCACTTACAAAATCCCTTGTCAGAGGGAAAAGTGTTCCATCAAGGGCATTTTTTAAGAAAAATATCTCTGAGCAAAATTCATCTATTTCTAAAGCATTAGAAACCATAGTTTGATTAAGTAGTGTTCGCCACTCCATGTCAAGGTTTTCAATTTCATTTTCATTAATCAAATCAGGAATGGAAGAAATTATTCCATAGCGCTTTCTGCTAAACACCTTTAAATTCAATTACTTGATTTATTTCAATTATTTTTGTTTTAATAAAAAGTTCAGCCTTAGACCCAACATAGATATACAGAGTCAATATTTTTTAAACAGTTGTCAGAAAAATTCGGATCATAGAGAAACTCGTCACGTATAAACTCCGATTTGATAAAATAAAATGAAAGAGGGAAATTCCCTTATTGACGACAGTTTGAAAGATAAAAGTGGTGCCAAATTTGCTTTCAATTTGAAGTGAATTAAATTTATTAAGGTTGAAATTACACTTTGCTGCAAGTGTAAGATATTTTGGGTCTTTAAAAAAAGGAGTACGAATGTGAAAGGAGGAGTACGGGAGTACGGAGGTGTTCAAAGTAGCACAATACTCCTATGGGAGTACTTTCGGTAACACTGCTCAACACACATGCGACTGGCATCTTTAATCCTCTCGGCAGCAGCAGCAGCAGCAGCAGAAAGGGAATTTACAATTTTTTTACGCAATTTACATCGACGATTCTCTTACGAAGTTTATCAAGGCTCTCTTAATGAAGACGAAAGAAGCAATGAAACAAAAAGGCGGAAAATATGTATGGTTTAAGAATAATCAAATTCTTATGAGAAAGGTTGAGGGGCGAAAAGTCATTGCCATTAAATCTTTTAATGACTTTGCACTCATTTAGTGCTTAGATTTCTGCTTTATTTAATGAATTTTGATACAGATTTAATTACTGACTTTTCTACCCCCAATTTAAGTGATTACAACTGTGATAATGCCTTTAAGAATAGTTACTTCTGCAATGATACATTTTTTATTGTTCACCAAAGTCTTAGAAGTATGAGAGATAATTTTTCATCACTTGTCACTCACCTTGATTCTCTTGCTTGCGTTCCAGATATTGTTTTTGTGTCTGAAATTTGAATTTATGACTGAGATTAACGATTATTTTATTCCCGGGTTCAAGTTTGTTGCTAAAAGAAATGAAAATTACGCTGCAGGTGGAGTTGGTTGTTTTGTGAAAGGGGACCACTTAATTCTTGATGTCTTGTGCGTTGACTTATTGGGTGCTGATGTTTTAAAGGTTTCCCTTGAAATTAACCATGTAATCTACTTGTGTGTTTTTATGTGTCTATAGACTGCATATGTTTAATTGTTTGACGTTTTTAAATGAGTTGTCTGATCTCTTAACTAGGGAAATATCGAAAAATTTAATTATTGTAGGTGATTTCAACATAAACAGTTTGGATGGTAATGAAACGGTCTCTAGTTACTTAGATTCACTTGCTTCGCACGGCCTAGCATTAATGAACCCACTAAGCCTGCTTCGGGGAGCTGTCTGGGTCATATTTTTGGGCGCCTTAGTAATGTTGCGCTCAATGAGTGCGAAAAATGTGTCTTTGATTTGAAAATTACTGATCACTGTATGACGGGACTCTTAGTACCAAACTTAGAAACTAGAGGTTGTGGATCGTCTAATTCCTATTAAAGTAGAGTGAATGTCTACTTTAGTAGACTAACAAATGATTTACGCTATGAGTCTTGGGAAGATGTTTATGCTTCTTGCGATTCGTCTACTGCTTATACAATCTTCATTCATTCTCTTAAGAAGCATATCTTATCCTGTTCCTCATTTCTCCCCTCCAAAAAATTAGTTCAAAGACTTAAACCTTGGATATGTAGATTATTATTAAACAAAGTTATAGGTAAAAACAAACTCAGAATAAAGTGCAATAAGTATCCTGATAACCAGCGTCTAAAAGGAAGGTATAAGAAATTGTGTGTAGAACTAAAAAAAGAAATTCCTATTTGCCGCGATAACTATTACCGTGCTCAATTCATCTCTGCACAGGGCTTACTTAATAAATCCATGGCTTCTAAAAAACCTACTGTTCCACGTGTTGGTAACTCTGGAGTATGTATATGACAAACTGGCTATTGCTGATGCTTTTAATTGTTATTTTGTTAATGTTGGCTGCAGTCTACAACCGAGTCCTGTCCAATCAATTTGTTGTACTTGTCCTTCCATTTGTGGACGTGCTGAACCGTTATGGACGTGCTTACGTTGCTTAGGCCTGGCTCCGCTATGGAAGTAGACCGTGAATGGGTTGGTATTTATACTTTCTTGTTTATCTTTGTTTATGTGTTAATGATTTCATGACTGGTGTCACTTTTGGTGACTGGTGTCACCTTGACAAATTATTATTATTATTATTTTTTTTTATGTGTGTGTGTATTGGTGACTCGTGTCACCTTGACAAATTATTATTATTATAATTTTGTTTATGTGTTAGCGTGTATGTTTTGCTGCAGTCTCTAGGTCCCCGTAACAGCTCCACTGGCTTAGGTCGTATCTTGAAAACAGGTCGCAAAGAGTGAAGTGATATAAGGAGCGATATAAGGTACTTTAACCTCGGTATTCCCCAAGGCTCCGTTTTAGGTCCAATTCTGTTTTTGCTCTATATCATTTACTCTTTGCTCTTAGTTTTAAGGGTTCACCAACAGCTTTTGCTGTTATCTGGTTTCACTTTAGGCCTAGTTTCTGATGTTAATTGGGATCTAAGTTTATTGAGACACTGGTTTGGCTGAACATTTTGTCAATAAGCTTAAAAACTAGGGGGGGGGGGGGGGGGGGGGGGGGGGGGGGGGGTTTCATACAATTTGGAAGCAAATGTGTACTTCCACGCACCTGAGAGTCTTAGATATAAACTATCTAATTGCTGTTCGTCTGGTTTTTCCTCTTCCTCTTTTTGTCATAATCTAACCTGTAGTGATAAATGTTTCCAAGAAGAGAGTGTTGACGAATTTAAACATTTGAGGCCTACCCTTGATTCTATTATTAGTAGTATTTCCGATGCACCACTCGACATTTTTATTATTTGCGTAACTTATGCTCAACCAAGCTTCGAAGGATAATTTACTATGGTATTTCTCATTCCAAGTTAATATAGGGAATTGCTTGTTGGAGGGGTGTGTATCGAAATAAAATGCAACCACTGTTGATTTTGGAGAAATATGTCCTAAGAAAAATTTGCCGAGAATCTGGTAGACATTCTAGCTTTCCTCTGTTCGGTGCCCTGAAAATTCTTCCTGTTCGTCATTTGTATTGTTTTAAGGTATTAAAAATTTTCTTTATGAAGTTTCTATTTTCGTTAATTTTCTTGTTATAATCTTCGTGGGAAAGTTTCAAACTTTTTATCTGTACCCTATTTCCAAACCACTGCATATCGAAATTTTTTTTCAATTTTGTCTTATCGGTTATTTAATGTACTCTCTGAGTCAATCAGGACAATAACAATACCTGGAATGTTCTTAAAAAGCGTAAAATTGTGGCTCTTCAGCTTTGATTATGTTGCGTTAGAATCTCGTATTTCTGATGTTTTGGTTTAATCTTCGTCGTCATTATTTCCATTCGCGTTTTGCATTTTTTACAATTATTTTTTTTTTATTTTTTTTTTTGTTTTTGTTCCAATTGAATTATTTTTGGATTATGTTTCTTGAAATGTTTAAGGTTTATTTTTTATTTTCTTTTACTTTGAATTCTTAAAGGGTCACCCCACCCAAAAATTTAGTTTGTATTACTTTAACTAATTGAAGTGGCATTCAACTCAATTTTTACTTATATATAAATACTGAATGTCACCAACCATTCTTATATTTTGTTCTTAAGAACTTGAATTGTTTTATATTGAATATATTATTTGCTTGTTTAATAAATTCATAAGAAATAAATACATCATACATACATACCACGGGTACTGGACGAACCCGTTTGGCGAGGAGAGAAAAGGGGACCGGTGATTTGCGCGGTAGGGAGTAGCGATAGGTTAGGTTAATTTAGTTAGGTTTAGGTTAGGATTTAGCTTAAGTCGTTAGGTTAGTTTAGGATTAGTTTACGATAAGTAGGGTAAGTTTCGCGGAGCACTTACCAATCTTTCTCCTGGCCATGGGCATAAATCCTTGGTTCTTTAATTTTTTTTTTTTTTCACTATCCTTTTTTGAAATCCGATCGCTGTCAGCTTTCCTCTCTTTTGATATTTTTGAGCACTATGACACGAGAGGCAGTGGGAAGGATTAGAGCGTGGTAGGGAGTGGTAGTATAGGCTAGGTTAAAGTAGTTAGATTTAGGTTAGGATTTAGCTCAAGTCTCTATTTCAGTTTGGGTTTAGTTTAGGATAGTTAGGGTAAGTTTCGCTTCTAGACTTACCTCTGCGCTACCAGGGTGGGCTAACGCCCACCAAGGGAGGAGCGAGGGAATTACTGTCTCTAAATAAAAATCCAACATGAATAGGCCGTCAAATTCAAGAGGGCAGGCAGCCGCACCAAATAAGTACCGTCATACGAGGACTTATAGGGATGTAGCAGTCAACCTACTACCACAGATAATAAACTACCCAGATGTCGCACGCCCATATAAAAAAATGAAGCATATTTTTATCATGGCAGACAACGTGGTAGCAGACAAAGAGCTTTCAGAATAAGTACTACAAATAAAGCTTTTTCTTTTTCCTCACTCCCTTCGCTCGTGTGAGAAAATTTATTTTTCTCATCGTGTGTTGTGACATGCAAACGAACGAGGGGTGGAAGAAAAAAGGGGTATAAGGGAAGGGGCATTAAGATGCATGACGGTGTGATTTCCATACCACCGCAGCAAAAGAATAAATTTTCATGAATGGAAGTTTTGCAAACGCGTATGCGTTGTATATGAAGAGAAGTTGCTCGAATATCAATCATTTAGATTTTCAGGTTAATTACTAACATATATATACACATATACTAAAAAAAAAGGAAAAAATGTCCTGGAAAAGAACGAAGTGCGCAATTGCACACTGTTCTATAACCAAAAATGAATTGCCTGATGGAAAATTATTTAAATTTCCTAAAAAAGGAACAGTTAAATACAATGAATGGCTAGCTCGGGAACACATAAAAAGCCTTAAAACGCCCTATATATGCAGCAAACATTTTAAGAATGCCTTTATTGGAAAGAAATATTTAAAAAAAAAAATGCATACCCTTCTCTTTTGTTAAAACGAAATGTTGCTATATCTGATGACGAGTTCATTTGTTTTTAGCCAACATTACATATCCAAGGTTACATATGAAACCTGCAATAAATTAGTACTGGATTCGAATGATGTTACAGTAGAAGAACTAAACTTCTCTTCAAAAAGGTTATCAAGAAAAAGATTCAATGGTAACGTTGAATTTCCTTGCGCCAACTGTGAGACTCATATAAAAAGGCAATCTATTTATATTAAAAGAATTGAGGGGCTTAAGAAAATGAACAATAGTTTAAGGATAACAATAAAAAATAAATTTGCTTCATCGTTTAAAAGAGGACAACAAAAGGCTGCAAGTGCGTGGAAAGCAGAGTATCCAAGAAAAAATTGATTTATTGCTTGGTATTGATCAAAATACTAAGATATTTTCGAAGCTCATTCTATCTGAGAGTACAAAAAAATACACCAAAGAGGAGAAGTGGATTTCGCAGTGCAGTTGAAAGTTTTGTTGATTACGGAAGGAATCAAAGATCTATGCGTTAAGTCTGTGTGCGTGTGTATGCGGTAATTTTGAAACAACTTGAGATTGAGGTATATAATTGTCTTGATATATGCGCGGAGCTGAAACTAACCGTTAGAGCTATTTGCTGTGATCAAGGACCCACAAATCGTAGTTTATATACAATAGTAAACTTAATCTAAATGAAAAAAACTTTAACTTCAAGAAATGTAGGATTATATATTAAACATCGAACCCACAAACGCAAGAAATAGATCATTTTGTTTCAAAGGCTTGACCTTAACTATAGAAAGCATTTTAAGAATAAGAGACACATTATTCATGGATCATAATGATTTATATTACATTTATGTGAATAAATTTAATCAAGATCCGTTGGAGAACTTATTCCAAGCGCTTCCGAATTTAACTCCCTGCTAGCCAAAATTATACCGATAAAATTTTTATTCAAATCGAAATGTTCCAACTGCGAAGAAGACGATTCGGAATATCTACAGGTGGATTGGAATGCTATTTTGCATTGTGATGTAGAAGAACAAATAATACTTACGCAAGAGCTATCACAAAATCACGACAGGTACCGCAGGTTAACGACCTTGCTACAAGATACTTTGCCGGGTACTGCTTCTTTAAAACAATAGAAAAAATGAACAAAATCTGTGAAAATTGTGCTGTAGAAATGTCAAAGGACAAACAGAATTTCGATCTAACGGAAGTATTGATAAAATTAAAAGAATATGAAAATTCGAAAGAAAATACGGTTCTCTTATGGCCGAGGTTGGGAGGGTGGGGGTCGATATCCTGTCACGTCGTCGTTCGTATCCCCTGGAAACTACTTCAGTTAAGGTGATTTAACTGCAATTTAATACTAACCTAATTTAAGTTAATGATTATTTTGTTTAGTTAGTTAGTTTTTTTATAATAATTTCGAAGATTAGTCACCTTCACTTAAGTAGGCCAAGAGCAGTGATCAATTATTATAAGTGCATAAATATAAAAGGCAGTATGCAAAACTCATATTCATACCCATTTTCAGAGCAAATTTGTGTCCACAAAGTTACTAAGTTTTTATTTATTTAATCAAATGCTGAAAATAAGGTACATACATACAGACAAAATAACAAGTACACAACATAAGCCCAACCATTTGCACATATATGTATACGATCTATACAGATACTCCATATCCATCCTACCAACGTGTCGGCATCAGAACTCCGTGACCGCAGTCGCACAAAATATTTTTTTTGTTTCTTTTTTGCAGTGAAGGTAAACAAGGGTCTGTGTGAGTGACACGATGGACTAAAAAATGAGCAGAAAAAACAAATGATCTGTGTTCTGATTTTTTCCCTTTTGTAAAAAGTTTAAGCTTTTTTTTAGTGAACTTCGGTTTCATATATCACTTCTTCCCATATGAATGAGACATCTGGGTAGTTTATTATCTGTGCTACTACTACCACTAAGATGGTGGTCTACAATAGAAACAATGAGGATGGGAAGATACCTGTCAGGATAATGCCTCGACTGAGTCGCTGCGGAAACTGACAACCAGACTTGATGGTTGGGAAGGAACCAAGCTAGAGGTTCTACCAGCGGAAAAGATTCCCAGACTAACCAGGGTGTCTGTTTGGAACATAGAGCTAGCAGAGGAACCTGCAACGCTGTTTGAAGCTGATGTACGCGGATGAAGCTGCAGAATAAGGACCTTGAGACGGAGAAAGCAAAGGAATAGCCAGGCAAAGGTCAACTGATCGTGCTAAAGATTGGCTAGGAATCCCTGGGGTCACTTGTTCTTTGCGGCTTTCACCAAGTTAGATTCGTGATCCCTTCATTCCATGAGAGGTTAAACGAAGGTAATCCAAGCAAACATTCAGCACATTAGGGAGGCAACTGCCAACCTCCTTGCCTACCTCTCAGCAGGAAAGGTGGATATCGCCCTCATCCAGGAACCTTATTGCTTGAATAATAAGGTAGCAGGATGGGGGAGCAAACTGAAAGTCATAGCAGACAACTAAAAGAGTAAGTGTAGAACCTGTATTGTGGCGCAAAAGAATGCTAATATCTTCTTTATCCCGCAGATCAGTACAGGCAATTTAACATCAACGAGCTTCGAATATAGGGTGAGAAATGGTGAGACCAACCAAATCATTTTGGCTTCTTGCTATCTCCCTTATGACTCCCAGCAACCCCCACCTAGCGAGGAGCTAAGGAAACACGTCACTTGCACCAGGTCCCTACAGAAGGGTCTTACATTGGGAATGGACGCTAACGCTCACCACATTAACTGGAATAGCACGGACAGAAAAGAGGTGAGTGTTTGGCCGATTTTTTAAATATTGCAAATTTAATTACCTTAAACGTACACCAACATTCATAAATAAAAATAGAAGGTCTATACATCTGGTGTCCAACTGGAAGATCAGTAGTGAGATCTTCTTTTCGGACCACAGGCGGTTGTGTTTTGACGTTGGAATTGGTTCCAAACTCAAAATAATGATTGGGAACCCTAGGAAAACAGATTGGTCCATCTTTGCAAGAAATCTTCAGACAAGGCTTAAAGTACAGAAGTGCATCATAGAATCCTTTGAGGCCGCCTGTCCTCTGAAACCGGTACCTATAAGCGCTTAGCAAAAATGGTGGAACGGCGACCTCCACGAAACAAGGAGGGTTGCTAGACAACGCCTAAACAAAGCTTTAAGAACAAACGAAGGAGCAGACTGGGAATCTTATAAAGAAAGTAAGAGGAGACGCTGATGTGCGCACACTTCCCAAACTGTTGCAATGAGGCAGCGACACCTTCCAAGTGCGGGCTTACTCGTGCTGAAACTAAATGGGAAGATACTGACAACCTAGTTGATGCAGATAAAGTGGCGTAGGCCATTAACTCATTTGTATCATATAAACATTATGAACGGAGTACTTCCCACCTTTTTTGCAAAAAGGGATAGAATTAGATACCCTAAAGAAAACAATGGTTAATAACTTTAGGGGATGCCTATATCTAGGATACATGCCAACACAATGGCAAGAGGTGAGAGTGGTGTTCCTACCAAAACCCGGGAAAGATTAATCGACGGCGAAGGGTTATAGACCTATTAGTCTAACGTCATTCCTACTAAAATCAGTTTTTATTTTATTTTTGTATAATTTGCGCGCCAAAGAGGATATGAATACTCTTATACTATTATAGGACACGGGCGTTGTGAAGAAGAGAGAGGGAAAGAACGAGAGAGAATCTGTGATAACTATATCAGAACACAGATTACAAACCCGCGGCTGTGTCCCAATCAACACGCATACCTCAAAGGGAAATCAGTTAAGACGGCACGTCGTATCCACAATAGAAGATGCGTTTGAAACGAAGGAATCAGTCGTAGGCGTTTTTCTAGATATCGAAGGGGCATTCAATAATGTTAAAACTCAAAAATTATGGATGCACTCTCGATATACTGTAAAAATCAAATAATAAACAATTGGCTATAACACATGCTATTAAACCGCATCATCACAACTTCACTGGGAAAGGAAATAAGAAGGGGAACAGTTCGTACGGGAACACCACAGGGGGGATAATATCTCCTTTTCTAAGGGTGCTCACAATGGACAACCTTCTAGAAGCACTAGATGGAACCTGTGCAAAATACGTAGCGTAGGCAGATGATTTAGCCGTTCTGATAAGAGGTAGGCATCTGAACATCATAGGAAAGCTTAAGCAAAACACCATATGAATTATAATGAAATGGGCGGAGGAGAGTGGACTAGGAATAAATTCAAATAAAACGGAATTAGTTCTCTTCACAAAGAAAACCAAAACTAGTGACTTTCATATTCCACAACTTGGAGGAGCATTACTGTAACACGAAACAGGTCCACTAGATATAAGAATGCGTAATAAGACTTATCATATTCTACGGTGTAGTTGTATGGTGGCCAGTGACAAATAAAAAGTACGCAAGAGACTTATTAACAAAGGTGCAGCATATGGCCTGCTTGAGCATTACAGGAGCACACCGACAGCGGCCATAGAAGCGAACATCCTTCCAGTGCACCTCAAAGCGAAGAAGATTTCCGGTCTTTCAGCCGCAGCTGGCCTTTTCAAAGAAGGCACCAACACGGGCCACCGGAAAATCACCATATGAGAAGAGAAATGACGCCACTCATCGATTGTCCTAGTGATCTTGTTGTTGAAAAATCTTATACGTTCACCAACAACTTCGAAACAATTTTCCCCGCAAGAGAATCTTGGACGAACGGAAGGACGACAAGAAACTCCAACGGGTTATCGGTATTTACAGATGGCTCTAAAATATCAGGGGAATCATTGGCTGGCATCTTCTTTGCTAACCCACCTATTGAACTTGCTATTCACCTAAAACCATTTGCAACCGTGTTCCAAGCAGAAGTCCTTGCAATTATGAAAGCAACATAAATATTAGCAGAAGACACCAGCGAAGAGAGGCAAATAGACGTCTGCTCGGACAGCAAAGCAGCAATTAGGGCGATCACAAACCCTGTCCAAATCACGGCTAATAAAAGAATGCAAAATTAAACTGATCGTACTTGCCAGGCGTAATAGAGTCCGCCTTATGTGGGTACCGGGGCACGAAGGTATACCGGGTAACGAAAAGGTAAATCAACAAGCAAGGAAAGGAGCGAGTTACACAAAATTGAATCCTGTTAAGACTATAGGGGTCCCTCTAACAACTATTAAAAAGATGACCAACAATTGAGGCAAAAAATCCTACAATGTCCCAAAGGTAGTAAAAATAGTTGGTTATCCGTCAAAAATGTTAAAAATTCTACCTCGTCTGCCATTCCCACGCTCATTTACAATGACATTCCAGCTGGCAGCTCCTTAGACAAAGCCAATCTACTTGCTGCTCACTTTGCAGCGAACTCCACGTTGCCAGATAATGTTTTGTCTCCACCTGTATTTGAGAGCGTCAAATTTTTCATGGAACAGGTCCACTTTCGCACTCGTACAGTTGCAGGAGTACTCACAGGTCTTAACATACACAAATCCGCTGGTCCAGTTAGTATTCCCCCCCCCCCCCCCATTGTTCTAAAGAGGTGTTCTTCTACACTGGCAAAATCTCTGCGTAAGTTTTCTGTTTATCCAACTTTTCAGGGTTCTTTCCGAGTAGATGGAAAACAGCATTTATCCAGCCCGTCCCTAAAAAAGGCGAATCTTCTTACCTGCCCAATCACCGACCCATTGCACTTACATCCCTTCTTTCCAAGGTAATGGAAACGCTGATAAATCGTCAGCTTATGAAATGTCTCGATTCACCAAAACTCTATATTGACCGCCAGTATGGTTTTCGTAGCAACAGGAGATTTGATGGCATATCTCACCGAGAAGTGGAACTAATCTCTCCATCACTTCGGCGAAACTAAGATGGTTGCACTTGATATTTTAAAGGCATTTGACAGAGTTTGGCAGCAGGCACGTTTGTCGAAAATGCGTGCATATGACATCGATTAGTCTCTTCTTCAATGGATTAGAAATTACCTTTCAATACAAATTAACGTTCAATACAAGTTGTATTGGATGGCCTCAAGTTTGTAATTCACCAAATAAATGCTTATGCTCCCTAAGGCTCTGTTTTGTCTCCGATTCTCGTTCTTATTTTTAAAAGTGATCTCTTGTCTGCAACTTCTCGATGTAACGATCACATATTCGAAGTCGCCAAAAATGCTGCAAAGTGTCTAAGATTACTTAAGTGGTGCAAGAAATATTTTACCCGTCTGATCTGGCCTCAATTTATAAGGCATTCATCCGCCCTAATCTGGAATATAACGCCCATATCTGGTTTACTGCACCCAAGACCGTTCTGCACATTCTTGATAGGGTACAGAATCGCGCGTTAAAACTTATAGGTGATAGAGACATTGTGAATTCCATTCATTCACTAGAACATCGGAGAAATGTCTCCTGTCTCTCCCTGTTTTATCGTTTTTTTTTTTATAAAAAATGCTCCAGTGAAATGCCAGTTGCATTCCTCCCCTTCAAAATTTCACCCGTAATACGCGACATGCTTCGAATGCACATCAGTTTACCCTAATGCCAAACTTCGGTCGTAGTGTCAAATATACGGATTCGTTTATAAGCCGAACAACAAGAATGTGGAATGAGCTACCAGGCTCTGTATTTCCCGATCACTACAACCTTCAAACATTCAAAGCCAACGTGCACAGGCTCCTCCTCTGTTTTTCTTCCCCCTTCGCCTAACGCCCGTGCCCTGAAACAGTTTAAGAGTATTCATATCCCCTTCGGCGCGCACAGATTATAAAAAAAAAAATAATAATCAATTAGAAGAATAGACAGGAGTTCAGTAACTACTGGACGAATCTAGACACGTGTAAAGTGGCCATATCAGTGGTAACAGAACCGAGTAACAGCACAACTAAAAAAGCTTTCAACTCAAGCAGAACACAGTTAAGAGCTATGGTGAGACGGGCTAGCTGAAACAACAATCTGTGCCAACTGTGAGGAGGAAGAGAAAGATATAGAACACTTCCTCTGCCTCTGCCCTGCAACAGCGAGATTCTGACTGAAGAATCTGTACTACTGTAATCCCCAAGGATGCCAGATCTAACACACCGCAGTTAGAAAATAATCGGTGATATATTGGAGTTCGCTAGACGAACAAGACGATTTCCCGATCGTATAACAAAATTTTGATACTTCCATGATCCCAATACCTACTTGATTCCCATATTACATTACTTTCCCACAGCTCAACAGACGAGGGGAACTCAACGGGCCCAGTGCAGGCCTAAGTGAAGAGCATAAGCTTACCCCGTTAAACCAACCAATCAACCAAGTTTCGCGTAGTCCTTCCCGATCTTTCTCCTGGCCGTGGGCAAAAGTCCTTGGATTTTTCGTTTCGTTCTTTACTTTTCTTTCACTACTTTTTTTATGTCCGTCCGCCGTCAGCATAGAGTACTATTCTTCTCTTTTGGATTTTGTTTTATTATTTTGGCACGAGATTTCGTGTGCTGAGCTGGTAGTGCAAAGTAAGGTGGACCACCCCGTCCGTCGAGCTAAGCCGAGCAACAGCGGGCGTGCCGCAGTCCTCCTTACTTGCATCAAAGACTCCCCCGTGACCTACCCAATACCATATTTTTACCACAACCGGCTATTAGAAACACGATTGCGACACCAAGGGGATGATTTTCTATTTCCGAAAGTCGTCGCCTTGGACTCATATTAATAAGCCTCATTCGAGATTAGTTTTTTTCTTTTTTCAATTATTTTTTTTTTCTTTTCTGTAATTCTAGATTCAAAAGATGTGAATGCTCCTTGCTTAGTCACAGACTGAAGACAGCTATTCAATCAGCCCTGCAAAGAGGTGGTTTTGGCAGTTTCTACAGGAAAACGAAGGCGATAGGTACCTGAGCTATTAGCAACTTAGGAGAGAATTGCTGAAACAATTTAAAAACAACGTTAGGGATCATTAGATTTTGAGAGCCATAATGGATAGGAGACAGGAACCCCAGGAGTCATTCGACGACCTCTACAGTGACGTACGGACGATGGCATTACAAATGACGAGTTGACTGAACGAACTTGACTTAGTGGACATACTAAGAAGCAACACCAAGAACAGAGTGGCGACGCTAATTTTTGGGTGCTCTATAACGAGTATCCAAGAGTTAAGAGACGAGTGTAGACGCGCCGAAAAGTACTTGACGACAGGGAAACAAAATTCAGACGACACGTAAACGAACTAGAAGACCAGAGAACTTTTAGAAATAGGCCATACGCTAAGGTTGGGATAGACAGCGAGGAGCTCATGGGCTTATTGGATAGTGGAGCTTCGATTAGTTGTTTAGGAAAGAAAACGACTGCATTCTTAGACAGAATACGGACATACGAACGGCACATGGAAATCACCAACGAATACTAGGATGATTCAAGACAGTAGTCTCCTGGGGTGGCAGGTCACAGAAGGTAGAGATATTAGTTGTGCCAAACTCACAGCAGAGCCTGCTGTATCTGGGAGTTAATTTCTGGAAAACATGTAAGGTCGCTCTGAACATCATCAGGGGCAGGTATGGACGCTTTATTCCAAATTTTGCTTCTATGGCACAATGACCGACTGTCTGAAGAAAGGCAAGACATTCGCCATGACAAACGAAGTACTGACAGCTTTTTAACAACTTAAGACGACTCGAGTGACAGCACCGATACTAACCAACCCGTACTTCACAAGACGATTTTACATATAATGTAATGATGTAGGGAGTGTACTCTTCCAGATGGACACGGAGATCAACGAACGACCGATAGCATTCATGTTCCAGAAGCTCAATTCTGCCCAGCGGAACTTGAATGCTACGCGGAACTTGAGTGCTACGCGGAACTTGAGTGCTTGAGTGAAGAAGTTCAGGGCCCACGTGGAAGGATTACCTTTCACTATAATCACCGACCATGCAAGTCTCTCACGTGTTCACAAGGATGAACTCAATGATGGAGGTTGACCTTAATACTTTTCAATACTTTTCCTCTGAGGAGTACGACGAATTAACTAAAACAATACATGAAAACAAAGACTGACTACCAGACGTTTGAGTATTCGACGTATTCGTATACAAAAGAACAGATATACGAACTGGTGACGCTATGCTAGAAGACGTGGAAACTCTGCGTTCCGAAGGAGTAGCGTGGGAGTTTAGTGGACGCTGAACACAATTCCCCATATTAAGGTCACGGGGGTATTCAGAAAACCCCGATGTTCTTTTGGCCAGGCATGGCTACAGATGTGCAGAACTTGCTCAAGACATGCGAAATCTGCAAATGCAGCAAACCCCATTACGGAGCGCCCTTTCCAGAGACTGCACATCGATTTTTTTAGGACCATACTCAAGTACTAAGAACGGACACAGGCATATTTTTATAGTTTTAGATCATTTTTCTAAGTTTGTGGTCTTAAAACCTATTAAGAAGGAACGGCTGCTGAGATAGTAAATACCTAGAGGAGAGCTTGTTTCATATCCTTGGCGTACCGGAGTTTATCCATTCGGACAATGGTAAACAGTTCATTCAGAACTGTCTGCCACGTTCCTGGGAAAATACGGGGTCAGACATGTTCGCACCGCGATTTACTCTCCTCAAGCCGATGCGTCAGAAAGGGTTAACCGCTTCTTGCTGACAAAGTTAAGGTCATACCTAATCGGTGATCAAAAAACATGGAATCTCGACGTCAGCGACGCGGCTTTTTCACTGAGGAGTGTAGTTCACGATGCGACTACGTTTGAACCCTACTACGCAGTGTTCGGCACCCATATGATACAACACGCAGGTGCATATGATATCGTCCGTAAGCTAGATACGGTCAAAGATATGAACATGGACGTTATCAACAATAAGAGACAATTAAAGCTAATTAGAATTAAGATATTTGACAATCTAAGGCTTGGACACCAAAAAGCAAGAACGATTTATGATACTCGAAGAAGAGATACGTATTAAGTATAGGGAAGGATAAATAGTATACAGACGAGCAGTTTACCTGACAATTACAATGCTAAAATCAATTGTTTTAAAAGCTGAAGGTAACTGGCTATTCGAGGTAGGTATTTTAAGAGACGAGAAGGTGGGCGTATGCCACGCCAAAGACCTACACACCTAAACAAGTGATAGAAAACACACTTGGATTTCTCCTAGCCATGGACATAACTACAGTAGACCCTCGATAATGTGAATTTCTCTAAAATGTGAATCGGCAAAACTTTACATTGTCGTCTCTATAATGTGAACTTCCGAAATTTTCAACCTCTAAAATGTGAATTTAAAAAATAATTTGCCAAAAAAAAGCATTGTTACTCCTTGACAATGCAACTTGTCACTGCAATAAAGAAAAGCTAACTAGCTCTGATGAGGATATTACAGTTTTGTTTTTCCCGCCAAATATTACCGCTTTGATCCAACCCATGGACCAAAATGTTATAAATTTAGTCAAGGTATACTACAAAAAAAGATTGCTCGCTCAAATGATCGGTACTTAAAATGAAGACATTGCTGCTGGGATAAAAAAAAATACCTTGAGAGATGCTCTTATGAACTTAAAATTATCTTGGGAGCATCTCCCCGCTTCCTCTATCTCTAAGTGCTTTAAATGTTTACTGCCACAAGAAGACACCTGGGAAGATGATGATTCAATTCCACTTATCCAACTACGAAAGACACTACCCGAAACTCAGCTTCAACGAGAGTTACAAGAAATTAATGATCTCCTTGGAATTAAAGATACCGAATACAACATGTCAATACAAGAAGTTAGAGACTGGGTCATCGTAGAAGGCATTGATGAACCTGAACAAATTGAAGACACTTCGGGGAATGAAAGCGACGATGTCACTCCAGCTGCTCCCAAAATAGCTAGCACGCAAGCGATCCAGTGTACAAATACGCTTCTTGAGTACACCGATCAAAATGAATTGGACGCAGAAACGATTTCCAGTTTGCTGAAGTTAAGGGCAGAAGCAATAGAAAGATCAAGTCAAGCTATTTGCCAGTCCAAAATAACAAAATATTTTACCAAAAATTGAGAATAAAAATATCTATGCCGATATAAATGTTTTTTTTTTTATTTTTTGAAATGAATAAAATTATTTTATTTTCGTTTTTCTTCTGAATTAATAAATATTGAAACTGTGCTTTAAAAAATCATTTTGTGTTGTTTTTAATGGATTTGAAGATCGTTTCAATCAGTTTAGTAAGTACTGAAAAAAAGTTCCAGTAATGTGAATCCCTCTAAAATCTGAAAACGCCTTGTTTTAATTAGTTCACATTATCGAGGGACTACTGTACTTAGATTTTTTGTTTCATGCTTTACTTTTCTTTCACTATTTTTTTTTTTATATCCGTCCGCCGTCAGCGTAGAGTAACGTTCTTCTCTTTTAGATTTTTTATTATTTTGGCACGAAATTTTATATGCTGACCAGGTGGTGCAAAGTGAAGTGGATAAGAACCACCCCGTGCGTCGAGTTAAGCTGAGCAACAGCGTGCGTGCCGCAGTCCTCCTTACTTGGACCAAAGACGCCTCCGTGGCCTACCCTAGCTCACAACATATTGGTTACTTGCAATTTGAAGATTTAACTATCATCACGAAATGCATTACCACAAAATTATTATATAGGTAGTTTTAGGTGGATCTTATTATCTCTTAGTTATGGTACAGAAATTATGGTTTCTGTTCTTATACTGATTATCCACTTCAAACCATTCACTTATTCCCAGACTTCCACATCGTTAGACAATTCCTCAGCTGAAAACATCATAACAAATGCACTTCAATTGCCCACAATCAAGTACGAAATTCAGTCTACCAGCCTGGTAGTTCTGAGCATATGCTAATCCAAATCGGAGAGTCATATTGAAGTACTACATTTATATTGTGGTGGAAAGCCTGCTTGTATTCCGAGAACATAAATATAATTCTCATATGCATTAAGCAAATATGGGGCTCACATGCAGGAATGACGACGTTGCCCAAGCCACTAAGAAGAACAATAGTTAGGTTCTACGTTTTATGATTATGAAATGTATGAACAAATAGATTGCAATTCGAAAAAGAGAAAATATATCCTAGTCGACGTGGTTATTAAAAACATTGTATATCTTTCTTCGATGGCAGAGAGCAGTGGGAAGTCGCAAATATTCCAGGCAATTCTGACAGACATTCTAGAAAAGGAGAGAACTGTAGTTCCTAGCTTGATGAACCTCTGACTGATTTATTAGTACTTCTTTGACAAATAATGATATCCAGTCGGTAACGGTGACCGTACTTGGTCATCTCCTACACAAGGCACTAAACATTCCGATGTGCTCGTCTGCTCGCTGCGCGGATCAAAGGTTATTGACGTGGGCATAAATCTACAAAATCTCATTCGAAGTTCTGCAACAATCGTGGCGATCATACGGAGAAACGACAGACAGACTGATTGACAGATAACTAACCATCCTACGCTGCCTCGGAGTAAGGTATCATGGAAAAAAAATCAGCGCAGCATAGTACATATGAGGGCAAATACGTAGGTCATTTGAATCGCCACACTAATTGGCCAGCCATCCATAAGCATGTAGAGGATTAAATCGCAGATAAGAGACGGTGTCCGTTTATGGAAGGAGCGACTTCTTTTGAAAACAAATTGCACTAGCGCAATGTTTTTTCTCGAAGTGTGTTCACATCGTTTTTCAGATGCTGCAAATTTAAATTTATTATTCGAAGAGTGGTGCACATTGATCTAATTTTCCGTTGGGGTATCTGCGACACAGTAACTAGGTTCCAGCTATCCTTCCAGCAGCTCTGAACACAATTGCTGCCAGAATTCGACTTGGGGATTTACCATTCAAGAGCTCGTAGAATCGAAAATAATAATTATTTGTGAATTATTATTATTACCTGCCACAGAGAGGTGCAAGGCTGTGTATCTATATCACAATCTGCCTTGTGGCTGCGGCACTTCACAGTGTCCGCCGATTTACTTTTGTATCTTTGATTTAGTGATGTTGTTTTATTGTTGCTTCCTTTGTCTTCAAGGTGTGATCTATTGTGGTAGATTGTATCAATATGAATAATTTACAATGGTCGCATAATTGACAGATCGGAGAATTTATTAAAAGATGTAAAGAATAATAGAAACTGACGAAACCTACGGTCTTTATTTGACGCGTTGGTGGAAGTCGGCTATTTGTTTTCTAATTAATTTCTTTCTATTCGGATATATTATCTATAGGTTTATTTACTTAAATAAATAAACAAATGCAGGGCATGATGAATTAGGGAATCAAGCAATAAGGCTCTCCATCTTAACAGTTTCGCTTTTCACATGGATTCGATGTTAATCGATGAATTCGCATCTCTCTGTCTATGACGATGTCAATGTACAGCCTTAATAATCTGACTGTAGTATATATTATTAAAAATCGGAAAATGTAAGGCAAGATAATGTTCTATAATATATACTGTAACGATAAATAAAACATTAATTTGATACCGATAATGTCTATAAATATAAGTACTATATGTATATGAAAAGCCAAAGACAATATTGTAATGAATATACTCCTCACTCTGGTTTTTGAAGTTGTTGGAGCGTCGAAATTTGTGCACAAATTTTAGCTGTTGTTCTCAATCGCATGGAACTTAATATAATAATAGGGTAGTCCTAACACGAAACTATCGGTTAAAGATTTAGAAGGTTACTCATAATTTAATATAAATATTTTTTAAGGAGATAAATTACTATGACTTACAATAACCGATAACAGAATGATTAAGTAGCGTGGGTTATATTATGCTAGATTCTACATAACCGGTTAACAACGGTTATTATTTTTAGAAAATTGAACAAATATTCATCTTCGTCGGTCAATTCTCCAACATCATAATTTCTTGTCGTATGCGTTCATTGCTATTCGGGTTGTAGAGCGTTAGTGGCTAAAGCCATACAAATATCTATCGCAGGATCGTCCCCTGCCCTTGGATCAAATGTTTTCTTTTTTGCAGAATTCTCCAAAAATAATCAATCTTACATACATACATTTGAAATCCAATTAATTAAAAGAATGGTTGGTACGGTAGATTTCTTAATATAAAATTTTTAATCAAAATTACAAAAAAATTATTATTAAACAAAAATACATATGATGGATTCTAACCCACGATCTCGAGGGTAAAAATAACTTGTGCAGAGTCTTAGCCTCCTCGGCTATGGCGGTGTTGGTTTGGCAATATCAAAAGTCATACTTGTCCGTTCTGCATAAATGCCGTAACAAAGTCCGGTTTTAACAACCGGTTAATTTACTTTTCGCTATTTTAAGTGTTGGGTATATTTGTAAGTGCTATTAGTTGAATTAGGGGTGTGTGCAAGCGCAAATAGCTTGAAATATTGAGCTGACCTCTAAATGCATATGGTGTGGAAATTATGCTGGGAGTTCGTGATGCTTTTATTTTATTTGTAGGTAGGTGATTCGAATGTGTAGATTTATCATTAATAATTTAGTTTGGTAGAAATTTTCGGTAGGACGCTTTGGTATGCGAATGCCACTAAGTTGACCTTAGCGCACTCTGGGATATTTTGGGCAATTATCAATGGTCATCCGCAATATTCTGTGGACAAAACACATATTTTTAGTTATTTAAAGGTATACATGAGAAATGTACCTACACTATACTACCCCCCACTGTCACCAGAAATTTCCAATTTTGGAAAAACTATGAAACCTTTAAAAGAATAACGCAACAGTTGGATTTTCCCTTAGTGGGGAATCAAGAGATGTATTTTTTTTTTTCAGAATATAACAAGACGTAATTACGCATTTGAGAAATCGAGTTTCGCATATTTCTCAGCTATTAAGCTAGAAGTTACCTATCCAATGTTCCGCCGAGGATTAGGCTCTGTGAACAAATACGTACTCTAAGAAAAATTATTGGTTAGTTCAATAAATATAAAAGGACTGGTGGAATAAGATTATGCAAAGTATAACGAATGCCAACCATAGAGGTTATTTTGTGCCACCCTGTACATACCTATATAGATCACAATGTATGGCGTTGTTGGTTATGTACTGGTCAATGTTTATTATGGAGCGTAGAATTTTGGATGTTGTCTTTGTATGATAGCTATGTTAGATTTTTGACTGCTCCCCATAGTTGGATTCTATATATACATGTCCAGGTATTTGCTGATGAGTCTATGGGAATATTTTTGAGTTGATTTTTATTGACTCGGTGGTGAGATTTGATTTTGTCGAGGCAATATGTGTTGTCTTTTCTTCATTTCATTTCTTAGTTGCGTCCAGAAGTTGTTGTAATTGCATGGTTGCTGTGTTTATGTCTTTATGAAAACAGAGTAGGATGATGTCGTCAACAAATGTTGCAATCATCAAAGTTTTTTCTCTGGGAGGCGAAATGTTTGCTGTATAAAGGACATACAAGAGATATGCCAGAACGCTTATTTGTGGAACATCTGCATTTCCTGTGTGTATGGTTGAACATCCTTATACCTCACAGTCAAGTAGGTTTTTGTTATTGTGTAAAAGTTTTTTGGTAACAGGTGTCGAAGTTTTTTTTAGTAGTCCTACATCCCAGACCTTGTCGAAAGCCTTTGCCACGTTAAGGAGGACGCCCACACATATATCTTGTTTTTCTTCAAAGTCAGCCGTTATTTTATTTGTCACTCTATGAATTTGTTCAATTGATAAATGCCGTTTTCTGAAAACGAACTAATGATCAGAAACTATGTTGGGGGTAGTCAAGAAGTAAGCTGATTGTAGGATGTTGGTTTTGTCACGCATTTGCCGAGCTTGGGGAATGCTTAACTTTAGCCCCTTTCCATACTTTGGGGAAATATTTAAGTCGTATAAGTGTATTCAGAATATTTCTTAAGCATTTGGTAATTCTTTTAAGAGTTTACCAGTTAGGAGATCATAACCTGGAGCTTTCTTGTTGTCAATTCTTCTTTGGATGCAGTATACAACTTCTTCCATTGTAATTTACTTGCACCTATAGGATTTTCATCAAACTTGACATAATGAAAAACTTAATATGATAGAGAAACTTAATAAAGTGGTCTCTCAATTCTATCTGTCTGTCTGTATATTTGATTGCAGCCTAAACGGTTGGATGGATTTTTGCATAATATCTCCTCGCCAAACGGGTTCATCAAGCACGCGAGGTATGCCTGGTGGAGGTGACAAAAGCTGGCCTACCCACAATTTGAATCTTGTGACACAACCGGTTGCTGCCTCTCTGGCTAATGATTGTGAGAGATAGCCCCTAAACGTGCTTCAGTCGGGGCGGAAATCCGTTAGTCGTCACGTTACGTCATTATCGTTCGTAATCGTCCTGTCTGGTCACCATTGTTCGTTTTTGTCTTGTCACGCGATTGTTCTCTATAGGAAAAGCGGCCCGAATAGATATCCGCACACCAAAACTACGGAAAATTATTAATTTTTTTTTTTCTGTCCCCCGTTGTTCTGCCGGCAACACAATAAGGATGTTGATTTTGGTTCCAATTTGAACTCCTGTTCGCGCATCATCAAAATAGAAATGATTAAAAGCAGAATTCTACACCCTAACTTTATACACTATTTCATAAGAAAAAACTACCCTCACCTTAACACTAATTGACTTTAAATGCAAAAGCAAAATTAATCAATTAATTTGTAATTTTAGTAAAAGATAAAAAAATCACTAAAAAATTCACTCTTAGACTAACTCTAAATCGATATTAAAAAAATTCTTAAGGCTGAATAACAATTGCAACTATGGCAAGGGACTTTATGAAATTCAGAAAACACAAAGAAAATCACTAGTAGTAGTTTTCACGTTGGGTCCCGCGGAGCACCTCTTTTAGGGTGGACGGCTTATGGCGTCGCTGTTCAGTTCCTTTTAGTTGCGTGTATAACTACGTATTTGTGGGTACCAAACTGTTAACGGAGTCCTTTGACCCGTTACTAAAGCTTCCGCCAGTTACGGAACCTCTATACGGTTACGTAACCGTCGGTCGGTGCTCTTTGCCATAGTTTTTCTTTGCTTCGACTTCCCCTATTTCTTTGTTCTCTTTGTCCATTTTTGTTTTTGTTAATTATGTGAAGTGTGTTCCCCTTTTTTTTCGGAACATTGAAATGGAAAAATTCCCTTTTCAATGTCCCACGTCTCGTTAATGTCCGTTAAAAAAAAATTACCCTAAACGATAATATGCCTGCATAAATACACTAATGACAACATACAATCTTGCTAATACCCTTACCTAATATAACTAACACGACCTACAAGACACCTACTTACATAACTTAAGACAAAAAATTTGAACAAAGATAGAAATATATAAAAGTATAATAATAAAATAATAATCAAACGAATTCTATGTTCTTTACTCATTCCCTGAACCCCAAATAATTTCCTGATCGCCATTATTAATTTTGCGAGAGAGGGATGAGACTTGTGCAAGTGAGGGAGACGAATGTATCTCCCTCCCTCATGTCAGCCCGTTGTTGACATTTTCATTTTCCATTACGAGGCTAATCGCTGTTTAATTTTTGTGATTTAAATTTTTGATTTCTCCCCTGGAATTAACATTTAAGGAAACCCACCCCTGAAATGGGGTGTGTGTGTGGGTTGTTCCTAGATCGTTTCTTGTACACACCGAAGTGTACAAGAACGATGAACAATACAAAACAAGGAGGACAAGCTGCAGGATAGAATAGAATGTTGCATGTGGGTGGACAACACACCGAACCAGGTATGTTGTTTTTTTTCCTTTTTTTTCTTTTTGCTCGTTTACTATTAATCTGGAATTTAATTCCAAATTGAACTCAAAAAACCCATCCCTGTAATGGCGTGTGTGTGTATAAGGGCAAGTGCATTCTTGTGCACGCATTGCATGGACAGATGCATGGAAGGACCCCATTGCATGGACGATTGCCGGGTTTTGCTGGTGGATACCTCACGGAATCTCCAGACTGTTGGTATGTTATTTTTTTTTGTTTGCGTGTTCGTTGCTGTTCTCCTACAGGCCCTCGTAACAGGTGTACCGGTGGCATCATTCAATTAATGAACCAACGAGGTACTGTATATATAAGATGGAAGCGGTTTAGATTACCTGAAATCTACAACAGCTTTAGAAGCCTACGCAACCAAGTTATCTCCAAAATAAGACAAGCAAAAAGGACATATTTCTCTATTCGTCTTAATAGTAATCTAGACACCAAAACACTATGGAAAGATTTATACATATATATATATATCTATTTATAACGACGCGGTTTATAACGACCAGTCGCTTTTAACGACCAATTTTCCCCCACGTGGTTGGTTTTTGCACAAGTAATCTTTCTATTTTTGAAAAGTCGGATAAAACGACCGTTGGCTATAGCGACTAGTTAAACTGTACGACTGTATTTAAACTTTGCATTTTATTAATGAAAAACAAAAAATAAAATGTTATCCAGTTTTTAAAAAAAATCAGTTTTTTTATTTTAAGAACTGAAAAACAATAATGTTAATTAAATAAATAAAAAGGTTAACAAAACATAAAGATCTTCATTTGAAAAATTAAATAACAGAAGTAGTATTATTTTAACATTTAATTTTGGTTTTCAAAATTCTCATATATTTTATTTACATAAATGATAGAATTTTTCTTAAAATTTTTAAAGGTGTAACTTTGGCGATTCGGTCTTTGAAAAGTTTTGTACATCGAGAAGCATCGCTCGACGTGAACTGACGTAATAGGTGCATTTTTAAGAACATATACTTCTTCACTGGTTAGGTTTTCTATATAATTTTCGTCGACGCAACTCAATGTAAACGCCGTAAATATGTATATTTTTCAGTTTTAAAAAACCTTTATTTTTCATAAGAACATTGTCAAGCTTTTGCTTTATAGTTGCGCTAAGAGATCCTTCAACTGCAGTAATTTTTGAAACCGCGGCTTCAATTAAATCAATTTGATTTTTTAATGGGTCCCTTCCCTCAAGTTTTGCTATTGTGTCACAGAGGAAACTGTAATTAGAGCTTATGAATATAAGTTGGCTTTTAAGAAAAGGCTGAAGCAATATTTCTTTTGCATTCAGAGGCATCAAAATTATTATTCTTCAAAGGCCTCAAGTGTTTCGCGTAGTAAACAACTGCTTCCTACCAAGTGCCCTCCCTGGTAACAATAGGCTGGGGTGGAAGAGGAATTAAAGGATACTTTTCTTTAAAATGTTCCACGCGAGACGGTGCCTTTAAAAATATTTAGTTTCCCTTTGAAACCAATAAATTTTAAAATTACTTCTTATCTCCTCAGCAACTCGATGTAATGCATGAGCTAAGCACGTTACATGAATCAACTTCGGATAAAAAAGTTTTAACCCTGGAGCTGCCTTTATCATGTATGGGGCAGCATCGGTCAAAAAGAGAAGAATTTTGTTTTTTTTTTTAATTAATTGAATCATCAAAAGCCTGCGCTATCGTCGAATGGTTAGTTTTTTCTAATTCAACTACATTTATTAAATTTTTTTTTGCAAACATCCTCGTTTTGATGCAACAACCCCGCAATTATATTTGCGACAAAACGCCCTTGTATATCTGTGGTTTCATCAATTGAGACCCATAAATATTGATCTATCAAATCTGCTTTTATTTTTTCAATTAAAGCACCATACGAGTACATTTTACGAATGTAGTTTTTACGTAGTGTTGAACAGTCAGGCACGATATCTTTGGTAAATTTTTTTAATAAATGTTTCAGGTTGGGATTATTTAGCTTACTCAATGGAATATCTGCAGCTACAAAGGCTTCGCATAAATCCGTATTAAAAGTATGTTGGGTGCTGTTAAATGAAATATGTTGTTGTGAATCTTGAGTTTCAGATCTGAATTCGAGTTCCCTGTGCTTTTGGCTTTTCAAATGTTGGTCTACTTGAAATTTCTTTTCGAAGGAGACACTTTTGTTACACATTTTGCAAAACAGAATACTTCCATCTGTTTTGAAATAATTTGGGTTTTCCGCAACATATTTTTTTAAATTTGCAGCAACAGACGTCTTCGCTTTCGGAATTTTTTCTGAAATAAACAGTTTTTGTATAGGTACAAACTTTAAGTTAATTCTGCGAAAAAAATATAAAATTTCACTTAAGAAAAACTTAAAATTCAATAATTTAGTAAACGAGTTTTGTTTTTTTTTCAAATTTCGAGTTAATTTTTTTTTCGGAAATATGCACAAAATATGCATGAATCGGAAAGATAACTTGTTCTATTGCTTCTAATGTGTCTCAAAAAAAATATGCAAATGCATCGAAATCCTAGCCCTAGCCATAACTAACAAACCAAATTCAACTCGAACACTACCGAGCACAGAGGAAATGTTAACTAAATGCAATACAAAACTCGCGCATCATAAACAAACATGTGTATTCAAATTCCGAAAAATAGCTGTAAAATAACTGCCCAGACATAGCAAAAGTAAACAAGACGGAAGAGATGTAAATAGAGAACGAAATAAGAATTCATGATACAAAAGTTGCATTTATCAAGTCAGTTTTTTTTTTAAGTTGCAATTACTGAGTCAACAAAGGTAAGATTTTAGGTGTTGCGCGTATCGAGGGTTGCTTTTATTGAAGTCACACTGTATGTAGTTTGATTTCCAGTTTAGCTTCTTTACTTTTCGGAAGGCATCCCAGTCAGTTCTGTGGTTATAAAGTTGCCACTGTATTAAATTCGCTGATATACGAGTACTTGATTCGAGAGTGTTCAGACTATAGTTAGAAATAGGACTTTAAAAAAAAACTACATTAGTTAGTAAAACATTGTTTGTTCTTATTGCTTATATCAGGCTCTCTCCCTTTTTTAATAATCATTCTTGATCTCCAGTCTATGTGTTTTGCGTTAATATCACCCGCTGCAATTAACCTATTTTCTAATGTTTTGATGAAGTGGTCGGTCATATTGTTCTGTTGATTTTTTGAGTTTAGGAGGGCAATAGATGGTATGGATTACTATAGGTCCATATGTGATTCTATTTGAACTAGTGTTGATTGAATGTAATTGGTGCTGTATTTGTATAGGGTAGGTGTACCAGTATCCGGCCAGTCACTAGTATCCGGCCACTATCCGTTAAATGTTAAATAATAAGAAAATTAAACATTATTTGCATAAGCAAATACATTGCGACTATAATTCCAGGCCCATGTAATGGTTTGGTAAAGTTTGTCAGATCTGCACATCAAAGATCCTTGTTAAAAAATATTTAGTTAGTGAAGTTCGTTGTGAGAGCAAGAAGTGCAAGTTTGAGTTCGCGAGTGCTAGTAGAACAGATCAGCAAATTAAGTGAGTTTCAGTGTTCTTTGTAAGTATACAAACTAGTTTCGTGTTTTTTTTTTTATTAAATAGTATTTTTATTGATCGTAAAATATAAAAATAAAAAAAGAATTTTTTGTTTTAAATTATTAAAAATGTGTCCGGTTACTAAAACACAATTTTTATATGATGTTCTAGCATCCGACCAGGGTGGACGGGTACTAGAACTTTGCCTGAAATCGAATAATTTATCTTTTTCACGTTTAAACAAAAGAAAATACTTTTGTCTACCTCCACAATCCAATAAAATGTATTAAATGTGTCAAGTTTCAGTATCCAGTCACTTTTTTTTGTCAAAAGATTACTGTGGCCGGTTTTTAGAACAAGCCGCACCAGTACGGCCACATAACTAATTGTGAACAAATTCATACTATTTGTTTTAGAAAATGAGTCAAGAAATAGGTGAAGAAGAATCACAAGAACTTTCACGTACGCAAAGAATCGAACTTGCTCTAAAGGAAATCCGTGAAAACAAATTAAGCAATAGAAAAGCAGCTTCTACATATAATATCCCAAGGAGTACCCTTCAGGATAGAATCTATGGAAAAGTTGACGACGTTTGCCAGAAAAAAGGACCTGATACAATTTTATATCCTGAAGAGGAGAAACAGGTAATGAACTGATGTATTAATGTAGCGAGGTTTGGATTCCCTTTGAAAAAAAAACGATCTTCTGGACACCGTCCAAAAAATTATAAAAACAGAAAAAAAGGATAACCCTTTCAAAGATGATCGCCCAGGAAGAACTTGGCTTAGGTTGTTCTTTAAACGAAACCCCTACTTAAGCTTAACGGAAGTTGAGACGATATTAAAAGGCAGAGCCGTCGTGACAAAAACAGCATTAAAAAGTGGTTTCACGATTTAGAGAACTTCCTTATGGAAAACGGACATAATGATATCCTCCTCGATCCAGATAGAATAATGTTTTCGGCCAGCTTTTCCTTGTGGCCGAAAACAGGAAAAGTAATAGCTCCAAAGGGTTTTAAAAATGTTTACCAAGTGCGGATTTTCTTTAGCAAATGGCCAAAGAAAAAAACACAATAACGGTCCTAGTAATGATGACAGCTTCCGGACAGCTTTTACCGCCTTTGGTGATTTTTCCTTACATTCGACCACCTAAGGAGATTGTCATGAGCGTCCCGAAAAATTGATTTCTGAGAAAAACTTCATCGGGGTGGATGCGAATTGAAACCTTTTACGAATATATTGCTAACTGTGTGGTCAAATGGATTGATGACAGAAAAGTAAAGAAACCAGTTTTACTTTTTGTAGACGGTCACCTATCGATGCAACCAAGCCAGCTTTGTGCCGTCGAAAACACTATTCTCTATGCCTTGCCGCCAAACACAACCCATATTCTTCAACCAGCTGATGTAAGCGTATTCAAGCCACTTAAAGAAGATTGGAAAAAAAACAGTGGCACATAAAACACAACAGTTTCAACGCGAAATGATTTCTGCCCACTTTTAGAAACAGTTCTTTCCAATAACAACCATTTGGCAGAAACCATTAAAAACGGATTTCGGAAGTGCGGACTTTTTCAATTCGATTCTAACGCTGTGGACTATGGAAAATGCGTTCAAGACGTAATGGAAAGTTTTACTGCACAGACTACAGAAGTTGAAGCCATAGAACCTGTGCAACTAGCTAAAGAAGATAGTTTCTCCATTGCAAAAGCTGTTATACTTGAAATCAAGGTCAAACTTGAGAATGATGGTATTTGTCTCTCTAAAATATTAAATATCTTAGAAACATCAAGATCTAGCCTTGAACGTGGTTTTCGACGTTAATGAAAATGTCACGTTGCAATTTGCCGACGTTATAGATTTTAACCCGGAAACGTATTCCGAGTTCGGTTCCAGAGCACCAAAACTTCCAAGCCCGATTTTAGCAACCAGTGTCGGAAACAGAATTGAATCAAGAGCGAATCCTTTTTTTTTTTTTTTTTTTTTTTTTTTTTATAATTTGCGCGCGCCAAATGGGATATGAATACCATTAAATTATTTCAGGGCATGGGCGTTCGCAGAAATTGAGAGAGAGAGAAAGAAAGATTGGTGTAGTGGGTTTGAAACTTAGGTGGTATTAAGTTTCAGTAAACTCCAAGGGTGGCGTCCAGATAACTGGGGAGCTTGTTTGTTTTGCTTTTTGTCGTTGCTCATGATTCACAGTATTTTTTTCCCACCACCTGATGTCATCATCACGATCAAGTTGCATTTAAGCCATATGACCACTCTACTGCTAGTGTTATGCCTTCGCAGTAGAGTTGACTAAGCTTTCGCAATTGATCGACTTTTTTATTTATTTCAAACGAAATAAATAGATGATTGTTGAGATCAGGATTTGAACCGTGAACCAAGAGCGTGACAAGCGTTGATGTTACCACTACACCACGGCCACCCTCCTTTGGTTTCCCCTTCTGCTCTACCGCCATCTTTTGGCTCACCAGCTACGGTAACTTCTGCTGCTATTGGAGAAAATTCTTCAACCCAATCAAAACCTCCGGATTTGCCCAACTACTTCAAAAAGATCTCCTCTCTCCTCAATACCTTTAAATAAAAGCAATATTCTTAAAACTCCAGGATCCACCACATTTAATTCACCATCACTTCAAAAACCATTTTTAAATCAAAAACAAATTAATTGAACTGAAAGCAGTCCATCCTGTTCGCCCTGCAGATCAAGATCTCCGCTTCATTTATCGAAACATTTATTTTACCCAGACCCTATTAAAATCTCCCAGTGCAATATCTTCACAGGCAAAGGAAAAGGTCAAGCAAGAAAAGATTAATGCGGTAGAGAAAAGGAAAGCTGAAAGGTTACGAAGGAAAAAAAAAAGAAACGGAAGCACAAAATCATCTAGACGTAAAAGAAAACCAAGAAACAAACCACTAAATGCAACAAATGCTAAGAAATTCTTATAAGCGATACTGAAGAAGACGGTCTCAAAAACATAGGTTGCGATATTTGTCCTTTGTGGTATCACCTTAAATGCAGCTCCATCAATTTTTTGCCATATGCACATGAAATTCGTTTGTAATATTTGCCTGGACTCAAATACATAAAATGTAACTGAACTTTTGTATACTAGAAGACATATTCTTAAGCTCCAATGTAAGTAGGTACAAAACAGTACCTACTTAAAATCTTTGAAAGTGCCTTAGTAGGTAAGTTAGACTTTATGTTTTTTTCTGAAAGAAATATTGTTTTGTTTTATGAGTTATTTTTTTTTGCTTACGTAGTTATGTAAATGTTTAATAAAAATCACTGAATTTTGTTTTGTAAGAATTTTTTGTTTGTTTTCAGGAAAGAAATAATGTTTTGTTGTTTTTTTTTTTTCAAATTAAAAAACTACCTATTTTGGTTTGTTTATTTTTAATAACTATTTTATTTATGAATTAAATTTAATTAACAAAAATGTCAGTGAAATTGTAAAAGACTGAACCTTACCTACCTATCATTTATGTAAAAGAAAAATGTTTGTTTTTTTTTTTTTTTTTTTAACTTTAAGTATAAGGGCAAGGTGAAAAGTTCTCGGCCTGACAATGAAAGACTGCGATTTTCATTTAAAAAATGATTTTATTTTTCTACATAATCTCCCTTGACTTCAACACACTTAGTCCAGCGTTTCTCCAACATCAGTATTCCTTCTCGGAAGTGAGAGTCTGGAAGGCTTTGAAAATATTCATCTACGGCCCTTTCAACTTCTGCATTGGATACAAAGCGCTTCCCAGAAACAAATTTCTTCAAGGTTGGGAACAGATGGAAGTCTGAGGGTGCCAAATCAGGTGAATAGGCGGATGGCCGAGCAAATCGTACCCCAAATCCCGCAATTTTCCCATCGCCAACGCATACTTGTATACAAGTGCATTGCCCTGGTGAAAAATGTTTTTTTTTCTCCTTCAAGCCAGGCCTCTTCTCGCGAATTTTGGCATCCAGCTGGTCAAGAAAGATGGAGTAAGATTCGCCTGTAATTGTTCTGCCTTTCTCAAGGTAATCAATTAACAGGATCCCTTTCGCAACCAAAAACACACTGGCCATGAACTTTCCGGCAGATGCGATCGACTTCGCTTTCTTTGGCGCTGAACGACTAGCTTCCACCCACTGTTTCCACTTCTGCTTCATTTCTGGCGTGTAGTGGTGGACCCATGTCTCATACATGGCGAAAAATTGCCGCACAAAATCGGTCGGATCCCTATTGGATCGGTCCAAGGATTTCCGCGAAAATCGTTTGCGCATTTGCTTTTGATCGACATTCAGCAAATGCGGCACCCATCTTGCGCAGAGCTTTCGCATCCCTAAGTTTTTGTGTAAGATGTTTCGCACCCTCTCTTTCGATATACACAAAGCCTCAGCTATCTCACTCACCTTCACTCGCCTATCGTCCAACACGATAGCATGCACTTTTTCGATGGTTTCGGGTGTGGTTGCGGTTTTTCGCCGTCCTTCACGTGGGTCATCTTCGAGGGACGTGCGACCAAGTTTAAATTCAGCTGCCCACTTTTTAACTGTTGATATGGAAGGAGCAGAGTCCCCGTAAACTTTTGTCAACTTTGGATGAATTTCCTTAGGGGTTAACCCATCCAAAACGAAGAATTTTATCACCGCACGATATTCAAGTTTATCCATTTTAACGAAAAACACGCAAGACGTCTACTGCAAAAATTCGTTGTAAAGAAACTACTTGAGTTGAACAAGTTGAAACTTGTCATTCGCCCTATTATTTTCCACAGTCGGCCATCTAATACCCGCTCAACGATCTTCATGGTGTGTGACATCAGCTTGACAGAACGGTAGTTATCGCAGTTTCGCGTATCGCCCTTCCCTTTTTGCAAAGGATTGAGATAACTTTCCCTCTACTGATTAGGCATTGGATCACTGCTCATAAGTTTGGAGATAAGAATCATGAGTCATCTGGATCCGATGTCTCCCATCTTTTTTCCAGAACTCAGAGGGTATCTTGTCTGGCTCAACTGCTTTTGACCGCATTCCTAACTTCTTCAAGACAGTAATGTCGGATACTTCGTTATGGTTAGGAGCGGCTCTTGGAAAGTATAACTGCAAAAACTGTTCGCTCAGAAGTCTTTCACAATACTGTCGCCATCTATGGAGAATTTTGTCGTCTTCCACAATAACCTGGAGCATTGTTAATGAACTTTGGGGAACGAATCTCCTGAGCATTTCTTCTTCTTTTTTTTTTAAGATAGTTGTTCCCTTGTTCAAGTTGTTTTGAGAAGCTCCTGTATAGCCTGGTTCCTATCGGACACCGAAAACGATATTTCCTCCAACTCCTTATAGAGGCTTTCCAAACTTTTTGCTTGAATTGGGCGCACTTCTTCTTCGCGATACCTTTGCAACATCTATATATCACTTCAAGGCGAGCTTTGGCTTTATCTCTCCACCACCATGATTCTTTGGCGTGTTGGCAGGGGCCTTTCGACGTTTGTGATTTGACTCTCTCCAAGCAAGATCGCTGTAGGGAATCCCACATATCTTGTGCTTGGCACATCTCATCACCGACTTTATCGATGATGGTAAAGAAGTAATTTGTCATGCTGGTAGTGTCTAAAAGCTCATAAAAGCAATCTTTGATCTTGGGCTTGAGCGCTTGAGTTAGTAAATTTTGACTTAATGCGGGTTGCTTTCAAGCTTTCTCTCACGTGCCTGAAGCTCAAGACTTCTAGAGCTTTCCAACTAAAAAAAACAGCAAAAGCTTTTTTCCGTTCCCACCCGCACTGGGCTTGGTAATGTGCGGCAGACACTAAATGCTACAGCTTTTTTGATTGATTCCATTCACCACTTGGAGACTCTTGCTGCTGCTACCGATACCAACCATGATAAAGTACTACCTGTTCACATGTAAGCGGCGGTTCCAGATTATTTATTTTGAAACTAATTATGCCTCCCAATTATTTTATTTTATTATTTTTGCCTCTCAATTATTTTATTTAACTACTGTCATGTGCATATTTTTGTGTATGTATTCACTGTCTGCCTGCCGTTCGAAAGTAAATTCCCTAATTACAATTTGTGTCTTTATTTCTCTTTCCTGTGAGGTTAGTTTTTATTTTTTATCTCATTAAATTCTTAACATTATTGATGTCTGGAACTATAGTTACCTCATTTCAAGATGGGCTCTGAGTCATTTGTTCAATCTATGAAAACTCTTGGCTTGGACATTTTAAACACTACTGTCCCAACACATTTCACTCAAGTTAGCACTCTTTTGGATTTATTCCTCTCTAACGACTGTGCTGATGTTTTCTATAGTCAGGTTTCAGCACCTGCGTTCTCCAAACACGACCTAATTTTTGCTATTTTTAACTTTCCACGAGATAAACTACAATCCAAATACACATACCGAAACTTTAGAAATCTCAATTCTGATGCTCTGAGTAAACTTCCACTGATACCCAAGTTGATCACCTTGGAATTATTCAATACATACCTGCCGCTCAGAACTAAAATTACTACGTATCCCCATAAATCATGGTTTACACCAGAAATTATTGCCCTAAAAAACAATCGCGGTGCAGCCTATAAGAAGTGGAAAAGATTCAAGCTCCAAGAATTTTATAACAGCTTTCGCCAACTAAGGAATTTGGTCAATTCCAAGATTAAACAAGCCAAGAGAGTGTTCTTTCTATACTAGACAATTTGACCATGAGTTACCTTCAAAAGCTCTCTGGCAAAATTTATGCGAGCTTGATGTTGTTGCTATATTTAAAATTAAGTCCAAAGCTGTTGGTATCGACGGAATTCATCCGATTTTTATTAAAATCATACTACCTTACATTCTTCCAGCCATAATGCATATTTTTAACAATATAATAACTACAACTACTTTTCCAACTTAGTGAAAAACTGCCAAAAATTGTTCCAGTTCTGTAAAAGAACACGTCATCAAACTCGCCGGCTGAGTATAGACCCATTGCCATCCTTCCATTCTTATCCAACGTCATGGAAAATATAATGCACAAGCAAATGTCTGTCTTTATCCAGCGCAATAAACTACTTTGCGCAAATCAATCTGGCTTCAAGCCATATCATAGCTGTACGTCTTGTCTACTTAAAGTAACTGATGATATCCGAGTGGCGATGGATAAAGATCTAAAAACTTTTGTGACTCTGCTGGACTTTTCCAAGGCTTTTGACACAGTGAATCATATGCAGCTTCTTTTAAAGCAGCATATGATTCACTGGATTTTCATCATCTGCTATTAAGCTCATCAAAATATATCTTGGTGGATGAAAACAAGCCGTTGCTGTTAATAATGTGATGTCTGACTTTATTGCAACCTCAGCGGGAGTACCTCAAGGGTCCATATTGGCACCTTTGTTATTCACAATATTTTTCAATGATCTTCCGTCCATAGTCAAAAATCCATTGCTACACATGTACTTAGACGATATACAGCTCTACATACATAAGTTGCAAACTATGCCTTATTAAGGATGCAGCTTGTAAACTTAATGAGGATCTACGAAAAGTTCTAGATTGGTCTGAAGATAATTCGTTGAGCTTAACCAAGCCAAATCTAAATGTCTCGTTATTAGCAAAAATGGCGTGAATGGCTGTGATCTTCCTAATATATTCCCCCAAAATGAACTAATTGAGTTCGTTGACGAAACTAAAAATCTTGGGGTATGGTTTAATAAATCGCTAAGTTGGGACCCACTATTATAGGCAAAATCTATGGTTCTCTTATGTATCTATCTCTGTCGCAGTGTTTCACTTTTTTGCAAACAAGGTTAATGCTAGTAAGGGCTTTGCTAATTCCAATATTTTCATACGGATGTGAAATTCTTTGTTGCAGCAGTGCTCTCATATGACGTAAGCTCAACGTTGCGTTTAACAATATCACTCGCTACGCTATGTTTACGGATTGAGACTTTTTGACCATATTTCACAATAGGCTAAGAATATATCTCGAGTACAGTACAATCAAGTACCTACAACAAATTATTACTAGCAAACAGCCTCCATATTTATTCGAATAACTTAAACTTTCACGGTCGAGTCGATCTTTAAGTTTAATCCAAGCGCGTGTTCACTATCAAAACTCAGAGCGTAAATTTTTCGTTCATGCTATTCATCTTTGGAATGCACTTCCCCTCAACGTTAGGAGACTTTATGATGCGAATAGTTTTGGGGAAACTCTCTTTCGGCACTTGGCAGTGTAAAACAAGCACATTTTAGTTTATTTACATTTTCACAATTACTTTTACTTTTTGTTTCTACATATTTTATACTATAATATAAATTTTCTACTTATACATTTGTCATGGACTTAGCTCTGAATCGTATGAATTTTTGAATATTAGTATTATATATTATACATCTCATTTATAGCTTAAAGATGATGTAAAGTATTTTATAAATGATGTTACTTAATTAATACTAAATACTAAATACTAATAACTCTTTAAAAAGTAATAAATGCTTCTTAGTTTAGTTTTGCACTTTATTTTGTCCGACAGTGTATAAACGATCAGAATAATAATGTAAAACTCATGGTTTCGTTACGTATGCGTATAAGTGTGCAAATGGGAAATCAGAAAATCACTATGCATCTAAGGGACATAAACTGTTCATTCGTCCATACTTCATTATAACTCAGTATCACGACCAATGCACAAGTATTGATAATGATGATTTTTACACCTCATTTTAATGGTGAGAACATCAAAGAAACCGAACCGCCGAAGAATCCTGACATTGAGATTCAAATCATTTTTTCACTCATTTTTGGTACAACAACAACTAGTAATAAAACTTCATTCCCCATGCCACGCTTAGAAATCTTCGGCAATTTTTTAAGTTTGATTAAAGAAAATCCCACAATTCAAGAAAAGACGAATGTCTGTGAATTTTTAACCATATCCGCACTGGTTTGCACCCAAGTGGCGCGGTGTGTGCTCATCTCTTTTTATAGAAGGCACGGTTGAATATGTTTGCTTAGCAATATACAATACTGTCTTAACAGCAGGCGAAAGCACAATAACGGAATAAATCCAACAAAAAAGGGTTAACAAATTATCGACAATGTTTAAATTTATCATTTTCTCCCCTACATGGTGTCAGTGAATAATTACGTACCAACATAATGTCCGGGTAGAGGGCGCGGAGAATTTGCATAGAACGTTTAATGCGATCTTGCACAGCAAGCACTCCCATAAAAGGCAGCAGCAACGATGCTGATGGTGACGGTGGGAATCGCTTTCCTAAATCATTCGCTTCAAGTGGAGAGAATTTGTGCGTAGCAAAGCTATGTATAAGTTCTTTGCGCATTAAGAGACGCATCTTTGATGCATCTGTTCTAGGGCTGTGTACATTATGCTCGACTAGTTGCGATACAAATTGATAGACATTTAGAATGACACGCACTCTATCGAAGATTCTGATTGTGCTGCACAAGTGAGTTGTGCATCTAATGGCTGAGTGAGACAGTCTATAAAGCAGAGTCACGTACCCGTAGGCATACATTTAATGTGCGTAAATACGAGTTAAATTCCTTAATTTTCTTGCGTAATTATTCAAATTGTGAGTGACAGTGGTGAAATTGCCCTTTATTGCGTCGCTCAATTGCAAGTTATAAGGCACATTGTTAATATACATACATATGTGTACGTACATGCATATGTACAGATTTATTTAGATGGTTTATTATGGGTGTGGGAAAGAAGCACTCATATTGGGAAATTTTATATTTTAGAAACTAAAAATATGTTCCCGCTGAATTCTTTCATACGGTACCTATGTGTTATAAGTCTGCGCAATTTCAGCTTTCTAGCTCATCTGTGGTTTTCTAGAGATGATGAAATCATGACAATTTTTCGTAAAATGCGTTAATAAGCTAAACAAAAAAATGTTCTCAGCAAAAACCAACAATTTTAATGCGAATTATAAGTAATGTAGATACTGATTTTGAACAAAATCGTCTTAGAGCCATATCCGATAAATAGTCAACTTTTGAGAATCCGCTAATAAGTTATCCGTTATTCGAATTCCTGGAGAAAACTGAGTAAGCAGTCTCATTGCAAACATTAATAGTGTTTCATATATGAACTTTTATTGAAATCATTTGAGCCATTTTAGAGAAAATTAAACCTTTTCAAAAAGTACCGTTAATTTGAGAGAAATGAAAATTATAATTTTATCTCTGCGTTTTAGCCCACAAACCTTGCATGTCAAGTCTGAAGAAAATACGACCAACCATTTAGGCTGGAGGCCGACGAACAAACAGATGACAGAGCGTCGCGATATAATACCAATACCATTTAATACTTGCTCTTTTAGGTGAAAGTACAAAGCTAAGCTTGTTTCATATCTTCGAAGGCAAGAACATTCAAAATCATTCTAGATCAACAAACAACGTCCCATACGTTATCTACAATTTCAGTCCTAAGAATTTGTCTCCTATTTGTAAATAAAACGGAGTGAACTTTAAAACAAAAAAGTACTAATTCGGATATCTGTCACGAGGTTTATAGAACTTGATAAAAATGTTCACATGTTTCCATCGTCGGCAATGTTGTTAAACATACTGCACACTGGCAAAACAATTATTACATTTTCCACCACATAGTTATTTCAATACTTTTTAATTGATGTATTTTTTATCAAAATTATCGTTTGAAATATATTTATAATATTTACTAGGGTTGATAAAAATAACCTCAAAATTGAAAAGATTTTCTCTACAATGTCCTAAACTTGCTTTACAATTAGGTTGAGCTCCGTCTTGTACAGGGTCTTCCAATAGCGACTTCCGAACTTTGACAGTTGATAGCGGCCATATTGTTGAAGCTACATCTGTCAAATTGACTGTCATTTATTCAGTCTGTGTTGCCAAATCACCATGGATGGATATAGCGTTCAATAACACGTGCAAATAATAAAATTGTTTTATCAAAATGGGTGTTCTATTCGGGCAACATTACGCGCGCTTCGCCCATTTTACGGTCGCCATAATCGTCTTTCCGAGAGGACTATTCGCAGTGTAGTGGATAAATTTGAGTCCACTGGTTCAGTAAACGATCAACAAACACCCGTACGTCGACGAAACGCAAAATGGTGTTGAGGAAAAAGACGATTCTTCTGGTAGCGGAATTCTTTTAACAATACAAAACTTCACACACCGCTAATTTTTATTTCATTTGTGTCAAAATAAGTATATCTGGGCGCAACATCTACATCTTCTGCTGCTACATTCGCCCTTACCAGTCCACCCAATTCTATCAGCTTGCCATAGATATAATTCATCTCTGTTTAATGTTGTCGACACCCGCGGCACTGTCATAATCTTAGGATATTTTAATTTTCCCGATTTTCAATTGGTTCTGTCTGATGACGAGTTCCACTTTATCGCTACAAATCCCTCTTCAGACAAAGAGGTCATTTTCATTGACTGTCTCTCTGATTGTTGCCTTTATTAGTTAAGTGGCGTTACTATCAACTTAGGTAGGCAACTCGACCTGATCTTCTCATCAGATGCCGAAAACTGTGTTGTTTCAGTGAGCAACCATCTTCTTTCCATGTTAGATCACATTACCTTTATCACCTTTATCTCATACATTTTTTTACGATAACATTAACAAAACACCTTGCACTGAGAAGTCTTACAAATTTAAATTCCATAAAAAAAACTTCCTAAAACTGAATAACATGCTAAGTAACGTCAATTTCAACGTTATTTTTGAAAATCCGAGCATTTCTCGGATCTCGTTGTTCTACTCTGAAATTTTCAAGAGTTTCACGCAATCTGTCCCACTCGTGCTCCAGAAGAACTCCTCGTCTTTCTCACCCTGGTTCACTAAAGATTTCCGTTCGCTTCGCAACATTAGAAATAAACTCTGACGCATTTATCTTAAATCTCTTTACCTTGAATATCTAGACCCTATACAACATAGCACAATCTTCGACCCCAAACGATTTTTCCACTTCACCAACACTAAAAAGAAATCAGACAACTTTGCATCTACTTTGGAATTGTTTAATATTTCCTCGAGAGGTCCTAAAATTATTGCAAATTTATTCGCGAATTACCTCAGCCAATCGTTTAACAACCACGTGCTCAAAGTCGATCTTGATTACTTCTACTACATGAGAAGATGTGCCCGAACTCTGGTAGAAGAAAAGATAAAAAAACTCAAGTGCAAATATTCTCCCGGTCCCGATGGCCTACCTATGTGAACTATTTAGCCCAATGCCCCACCACTCTCTTCCAAATTTCTATAGCAGGGAGTCTTTCCCATGCTTTGGAAGAGCTCATACATGATCCCCTTTTTAAAAAAAAGGGGAAAAGTAACTCTGAAACTCCTAAAGCGGACTCAACGGGCAGAGAACGATGTGGCGACTGACCTCATGAAGTAGCAGCTGGATCTGGCCCTAACCCAGGAACAGTGGATTCTCAACAATCACGTGATGGGATTAGGGTCTAAAGACTATAATATGTATTATAGAAGTGACGCTGGCAAGGTTAGGACTTGTATCGTGGCTAAAAAGAGTCTACAAATTCTAATGCAGTCTCATTTCAGCTTCGGCGACTTGACAGTGGTGAACTTGAGAGAGGGGTGAACGAGAACTGCACGGTGGTGTCTTCGTACCTACCTTACGATGACGGCGTCAACTTCCGTCGGAAGACCTGAGGTCGCTCATATCAGCGTCTCAAAAAGGTAAGAAAAACTTAGTCTTGGGATGTGATGCTAACGCTCACCACACTCTGTGGGGTAGCACAGATATCAATGCCAGAAGTTTTGTTTAACTATATTGTAGAATCCAATCTTATTATATGTAATAGAGGCAATGACCCAACCTTTGTAACGTCTAATAGAAAGGAAGTCTTGGATATTACGTTTTGTTTCAGAAGAGAGCTCTGCTGAAGTTGTTGACTGGATAGTCTCCGACAAGGCGTCACTATCCGATCATTGTTGGATACTCTTCAAACTACAACTATCTACTTGTGGGAAAGAGACTTTTAGAAATCCGCGTAGGGCTAACTGGTCAAAATTCAAGAGAGTTATATTTTCAATGCTAGGAGATGTAACCATCCGGAGATGGGTCTGCAGAGGAACAACCCAAGGCGGAGTTCTATCTCCTTTATTATGGCTCCTCGTAGTGGATGAGATCTTGGTAATACTGAAGGAAACGGCTTCAACGCGACGGCCTATGCCAACGATGTGGTTTCCTGCTTTCGGGAAAATCCCCTCCAGTCCTAAGCAAAAGACTCAATCTTGCACTACAACTAGTGAATAATTGGGTCAGCAGCAAAGGGCTGGGAGTGAGCCCCTCAAAGACAGTGGTAGTTCTTTTAACTAAGAAGAGATCAATTCCTACCTTCAGACCCCCAAACATCGGTGGTATTGAACTAAGTATTTCAAGTTCAGCTCGATAGCTGGGCGTAATTTTAGATTCGAAACTGAACTGGAAGGATAACACTGCCGAACGCATCAAAAAAGCTTGCAAAAAGGCATTCAGCACAACGTGTGGCTTCAAACCAGCTGTGATGTACTGGATATACACAGCGGTCGTAAGACCCATTCTCACATATGGTTCATTAATTTGGTGGATGGTTCTTGAGAAGCAATATTAGCTTTCAAACCTCATGGGGTATCGGAGTCATGGGGTCAATAAGAACAACACCAACAGCGGCAATGGAAACCATGCTCAGTTTCATTCTGCTTGATATATACTGTAACAGTCTGGCGGCTGAAACCGCTGTAAGACTGAGAGAAGGCCGATTGTGGTCATCGAGCCTTTACGGCCATGCCTCCTAAATCACAGCCATCATACAGGCTGCGAAAATTATACGCGAGAGTAATATCGTAGGTAAAACTATATAGACAGCCAGGCAGCCATTAAGGCTCTGGATTCTGTGGAATTAGATCAAGGCTTGTGAGGACCTGCAAATCAGTCTTAAAAGGAATATCCAGAGCCAATGCGGTGACCCTCTGCTGGGTTCCAGGGCATATGGATATAGAAGGAAATGAAATGGCTGACGAGCTTGCTAGGAAAGGGTCGGCGCTTCACTTATCGCGGAGCCTCCCTTTTGAAGTAACCCCAATCAGTTCCCTACGGAAGAAAATAGAAGATGAAACCACCGATCGAGGAAACAGACGATCTATTCATATGAAAACATGCGCAACGGCCAGGGCGCTATGGTCGGCCTTTAGCAAAAAGAGATCAACTTCTCTGGTGAAACTTAGTCGTTATAATACACGAGTCGTTTCTGGAATAATTACTGGTCATTGTGCCATTGGAGTTCACGCGGAGCGACTCGGTGTGCTACATAACAACTATAGTAGAAGCTGCAGGGACGAAGAAGAAATTGAATCAGTTCGTCACCTGCTGTGTGATTGTCCTGCCCTATCCGTTTTAAGAATGAGGACTCTCTGAAGTTACTTTTTCTCGGAATTGGAGGACATTTTCCAAAAAGGAATTATTGAACTCGGTGTAATTTTTACAGAATTTATCGTGAGCGAAAGAGGCGGAAGACAATACCACAGACCTAGTAAAGTTAGAATCTGACCTAATCTTTTTTGATACAATTCGTCGTTGGTTCCACATTGGTGACCCCGAACGCTTGATAACGAACACAAGTTAGTGTTACCAATATATATATTTTTTTTTTATTGAAGTGTTATAAAACTGACAACATTTCCTTATACTACAACTAGTTAACACTAACGAGTAGTTTACAATTGTTATATATTACATTATATACAATATATTTACATTAAACAAATGCACGCTTATTTTACATTTCTGTTGCATCTTCTAGATAACATTGTTCCCAGTTAGCTCGTGTGGTTTAATTCGCTTTAGTCTTCGAGTAATCCCAGTTGTATCGCAAAGTTTTGCTGCTTCCTGGTTGATATGTCGTCCAAGTCTTGAGTGATGGGCTGTTGCAAATTCACGGATCGTTTCTTCAACAGATTTAAGCTTAAGGTTGCGATGTAAGTCGTAGTTTCTGACATACCATGGAGCATTTACTAAACATCTTAAGACTTTATTTTGGAAGCGCTGAATTATTTCTATGTTATTTTTAGCAGCACACCCCCAGATTGAAAGCCGTATGTCCATATAGGCCTTAATGTTTGTTTATATATAAGAAGTTTGTTATGTATTGATAGAATAGATCTTCTGCCAAACACCCAATCGAGTTTTCTCAGCTTCATATTAAGCTCTTTTCTTTTCTTTTTTATATGTTCTTTCCATCGTAATTTAGCGTCCAGGTTCATTCCTAAGTACTTTGCTGTATTGGAATAAGGCATTTGTATCCCATTAACAATGATTGGAATATGTTGAATCTTTTTGTTCGTGAAATTTATATGTATGGATTTCATGCTATTTAGCTTTAAACGCAATTTTTTGGTCCAGTCAGATATAGTATTTACAGCATTCTGTAGGGTTTGAGTTGATTCTACTTCATTTTTTCCAACTAAGAGAATGGCAGTGTCATCAGCAAACGTAGCAAGTCTGAAATTCGAAAAGGTTGGCATGTCATTTGTGAATAGTAAATACATTGTTGGGCCTAGTATGCTTCCTTGGGGAACACCGGCTTTGATCGCTTTCAACGCAGAATAGGCATCTTCTTGTTTTACTCGGAAATATCTATCAGTGAGATAAGATTCTAGAATTGTTGAATATTCTCTAGGAAAAAGAGTTTTGAGCTTATAGAGTAGGCCTTCATGCCATACTTTATCGAACGCTTGAGCAACGTAAAGGAATATTGTAGAACATATCATTTTATTTTCAAGGGCTTCTTCGACAATGTTGGTGATTCTATGTACCTGCTCAATAGTAGAATGTCGGCCTCTAAAGCCAAATTGATGAGATGGAATCATATTTTCGCTGTTTATAAAGGCTTAAGCCTCGTCAGCAGGATCTTTTCGAATATTTCTGACAAAATGGGCAGTAAGGAGATTGGCCTGTAGGATGACATTTCGTGCGAATTTTTACCTGGCTTGGGAATCATTATAACCTCTAAAACTTTCCAATAGCAGGGGACATGCTTCAGGCCCAAACAAGCATTTAGAAGTATTGTTAATTTAATCTTAGCTCTAGGCGGTAGGTGTTGTAATAGCTCAGCAGTAATAAGATCATAGCCAGGTGACTTTTTCCTCTTGAGATCTTTTTGTATAATAATTTCTACCTCCAAGGGTGTAACTGAAGGAATTTCCACGGATTGTTGCTCGATTTCCGGCCATATTACTACATGTTGTCTCTCTTTGGGTTGAAAAACATTCGTCAAATACTCGGCGAATGCTTCTGCTTTCTCAGAGTTGCTTTTGGCCCATGAATTATTTAATTTAATTGGTGGGTTGTGTTGAATAGGACGTTTAAGATTTTTGGTTATTTTCCACAATGAGTATTCGGTCGATTTATTGGCTGTTTGTTGGCATAATATTCGGTTAACTGCTTTATTTTTGAGCTCATTTAATTGGGAGTGAATCATTTCTGTAAGCTTGTTTAATCGTGACTTGTACAACGGTACATTTCGATATATCGAAAGATATTAATAGCGGGACATCTATGGTTGGGCGTGGGGTAAAATTACAGCTACACTTGCAGTGAAATTTTTTAGAACGTGCTCGCAATGGGAACTGAAGATGATACCTCCACTGCCGCTAAAGAAAGAGAACTTGCAGTCAACACCCCGATGGAGACTCCAACAGTCAACCGTGTTGCAGTCAAAGTGCCCCCATTTTGGGAAGCTAACCAGCAAGGAGTACTCACAGGTCTTAAAATACACAAATCCGCTGGCCCAGATGGTATCCTCCTATGGTTTTGAAGAGGTGTTCTTCTACGCTGGCAAAACCTCTACGTAAGATTTTCTGTCTATCCTACTTTTCAGGACTCTTTCCAAGTAGATGGAAAAGAGCATTTGTCCAACATATCCCTAAAAAAGGCGAGTCTTAATCGCTGTACAATTACCGACCCATTGCACTTACGTCCCTTCTTTCCAAGGTCATGGAAATGGTGATAAATCATCAGCTTATGAAATATCTAGATTCACGAAAACTCCTTAATGACCGGCAGTATGGTTTTCGTAGTAACAGCTCCCCTGGTGATTTGATGGCATATCTCATCGAGGAGTGGAATCAATCTCTCCGTCACTTCGGCGAAACTAAGATGGTTGCACTTGATATTTAAAAGGCATTTGACATTGTTTGGCATCAGGCTCTTTTGTCGAAAATGCGTGCATATGACATCGATGAGTCTCTTCTTCAATGGATTAGAAATTAGCTTTCGGGGCGTATAATACAAGTTGTTTTGGACGGCTTCAAGTCTGCAATTCACCAAATAAATGCTGGTGTTCCCCAAGGCTCTGTTTTGCCTCCGACTCTCTTTCTTATTTTTATAAATGATCTCTGGTCTGCACCTTCTAATCCAATCCATTCTTTCGCTGATGACAGTACCCGCAGTTTTTCATATTAGTTCCCTAACTCACGTGTTTGCTCTTCGGCCGTAGAAGGGGAACGGCAACGTATGTTAAACACATTCAATTCCGACCTGGATAGCATTATCAAATGGGGTTCAACCAACATTGTGAAATTTAATGCTTCCAAAACTCAATGCTGTCTTCTGTCTCTCAAGCGAAACCAAAACCCTCAACCATTATCCATGGATGGCACTTGCATCATTGAAACTGAAAGACTTGCCATTCTCGGTATGTGTATTTATAACCATCTTCGATGAAACGATCACATATTCGAGGTCGCCAAATATGCTGCAAAATGTCTAGGATTCCTTGAACAAAGTGGAAACTCTCCATACAACGCTATTTCATAAATGGTTTTTACGAAAGTAGGGTTCCCCGAAATATTTTGATGAAAATCGATAGTTAAATTAACATATAATTTAGTTTCGACATTAATTAATTTTCTATTTATAAACAAATTAGTAAAATCAATAGCTAAAGTGCAGTGGGTCAGAATATTGATTTGACTTTTCAAAAGCGTTTCCTGGAAATCTTTCATTCAGATCTATATAGGTGTTATACATTTTTGGAAAGCGCAGAGCTTCAAGTATTTACGAAAAATATATAATAGTGTTGTATAATATGTAGAGGATATATCTTGTTTTAATCTGCTCCTTTCTTAATTGTTTTTTTTTTGCCGCTGCCTAATTACTTGTCTAATTAAAATATTTAATTAGTCTTAATTCCAAGAGAATCAAAATTTTTTGCTCCTTTTTTGCCTTCTTTTGTTAGACACAAAAATATGTCGCAAAGTAAATTTTACCATTTTTTTGCATTATTTGTTTCTGATTACATTCCCAATATAAACCCTTAATAAAAGTAATATTTAATATGAGTTTGATCATTAAAAATAAAAAATGACTTAAAACAATCAATTTAGTGGTATGAACTGTTAGTAACAACTCTAATGGTAGGTAAATAATAAATACATTTTCTTTCGCATGCACTGTTACATTTCACGCGCAATTTTACGTTTCACAAAAGCGTAATTCTTCTAACTGTAAAACCTGTGTTCACCAGAAAGGCGTCAATAATTTTATGTAATAAAACCATATAGTTCAGTTCAGCTGCTCGATCGTCATTCAGTAAATTATTTATCACAATGGGTGACTTTGTTTGTGCTCGTAGGATTTTGTGTAACTTTTTTATAAACTCTGGCGCAAATTATACTGAATTCAACAAAATATTTAAGGGACATTTTTACACTATCATCAGCTAGAGCTGATATAGTCGTAGCAAGTATTCAAAAAAAAATCCTTTCAAAATTTAAAGATTGATGAGAATAAAAGATCGTTTTGAAAACAGTAGAAGATGGAGCATCTATTGTGAGTATTGTTCGAACTTTACTTAAAAAAGATAAAAAGGAAGTCCTTAAGAATATGTCATATGATATGGAATTAATCACTTGTTATTCGAAAGATAAAGCACTTAGTATATTTATTGATATAGATTTAGTGAAATCTCAATACCGATTATTAAGGTCTTGGTTATCTCAAAAAATTGTTTTGTTTTTCCGTCATACACTGTGATAATGGATGCAAAGAAGATGTGCTATCCCCCAAAATCGAGCATCAAAATTAATGACATTGGAGCTTCCATCAACCTACAGGAACTAATTGATCATACTGCAGCTCGTATCCTTCAAATTAATTCGGTGTACAAATCAGGGCACAGAAATCTGAAATTATACGTAAGATGGGGCTGTGATGGATCATCTGGGCAAAGTGAATATAAACAGCTATTACCAGGTGAGACGCAGTTAATACCAGACGCCAATTTATTCATTGCTTCTCTTGTACCTATAAAACTACTTGACTCGACAAATCTTGTGATCTGGCAAAATACTACGTGATCTTCTGTTCGGTATTGCCGACCTATTTCTATAAAATTTGTCAAAGAAACTCCACAGCAGACTAGAGAGACTGTTGATTATATAAAGCGTCAAATTGACCAACTTACTCCATCACTGGTTAGTAAAAATGACCCTGTAGTTGAGATCAAACATGAACTATTCTTGACGATGATTGCTCAAGTATTAACGGATACATCATCTAGTGCTGTGTATACTATGTGGAGCTAGACCTAGGGAGATGAATGATTTGAACAAAGTTACTCTCAAACCCGAAAACGAAGATCCTTTCCAATATGGCCTTTCCACTCTTCATGCCTGCATTACATGTATGGAAACCATTCTGCATATTTCTTATAATCTTTCGTTCGAGTAATGGTCAGCAACAGAAAATAAAACGAGTAAGGAAGAAAAGAAAAAATATGTGCAAAGCAGATTCCGAAATGAACTTGGCCTCCATATCGACAAACCCCGACAAGGAGCTGGTAACATGATGGTTTATTGTGAATTACTTTCGCTGTACCGTTTTATTAAAAACACAAATGTAAAATAACCTACCAAAATCAAATAAAAAGTACATTGAGTATCTTTGTACATGCATCAACCAACTAGTTTTATCCATTTTTAATTCTCTTTCGTTCGTTATCACCTAAATAATTAATTATTAATAATTTCATTAAAAAGCATGTACATTCAGTAATATATGTACAAATTTTCAAGTTGCTTTCACTTAAAACATAAGAGATACAGATTTTTGAAACAGTTAACCCGTTTCGGTCCCATTGTGAAACGGTGCAAGAAATATTTTACTCCGTCTGATCTGGCCTCAATTTAAAAGACATTCATCCGCCCTAAGCTGGAATATAACGCCCATATCTGGTCTGGTGAACCCAAGATAGGGTACAAAATCGCGCGTTAAAACTTATAGATGATAGAGACATTGTGAATGCTATACATTCACTTGTACATCGGTGAAATGTCTCCTGTCTCTCCCTGTTTTATCGTTTTTTCTACAAAAAATGCTCCAGCGAAATAGCCAGTTGCATTCCTCCCCTTCAAATTTCACCCGCAATACGCGACATGCTTCGAATGCACATCAGTTCACCCTAAAGCCTAACTTCGGTCATACTGTCAAATATAGGGATTTATAAGCCGTACGACACGAATATGGAATGATCTACCAAGCTCTGTATTTCCCCATCACAACAACCTTCAAACATTTAGAGTCAACGTGCATAGGCTTCTCCTCTGTTCCACTTCCCCTTTTTCCTTTTTCGAAACCAGAATTTTAACCCAACCCACCAGAGTTTGATCAGTTCAAAAACTTTAAAAAAGTTTTGCTTGAAAGGTTTGGTGAATCGGAATAGCAGAGAATTAAACGCTTGCTATCGGATATCGAGCTTTAAACAAAAAACCAACGCAACTGTTAAACGAAATTGTGTCTGTTGGGTGGAACACATTTTGCAGATGAGTTTTTGCACAATTTGTGGCTCAACCAGCTGCCTTCGCATATGCGAGCGATTTTTCAAGCCTCTACTGACGACCTAAAGGGTAAAGCTGTTCTCGCAGATAAAATTCTCGAAGTAAGTGACAATCACCAGGTTGACATGGCCACGAAATCTGCCGCATTCACGTCGAAATTATCCATCACCGCAACGAAGTGATATTTACAAATCTCCGCATTCATCCAAATTGTATGCTGCTAATAAATAATAATAAAAACGTACGGTACACAACATCTCACTCTGGACCTTGGCCTTCGCAGAAAATTTTCTTGGAATTTTATTGTGGCTCAAGTGCAACCTCCTATCATAGGAGTAGACTTTCTCATGCACTACGGTCTGCTTATAGATGATCGCAAACGCGAAGGTCTGCTTATAGGATGACGAAAATAGAAACATCGGGGTACGTTCGCATCTCTTTTAGACGAATTCAAGGACATCACCAAATTCGACACAATGAGGAAGCCCACGGCAATAGATGTCTCTCATCATATCGTGACTTCTGGACCCCCTGTTTACACTCGTCCACGAAGACTGCCACCGGACAAGCTTGAGGCAGCTCGTTTGGAATTTTCTAAATTGGTGATTTGCCAACCATCTAAGAGTGCCTGGGCCTCCCTATTGCACACGGTGATGAAGTCTATTGGAGAATGGTGACGCTGCGGAGACTGCCGAGCACTAAATGCTGATACCCTACTTGATCGATATCCACTGACTTTTTTAGAAAGAACATTTTTTCAACTATCGATCTTTGAAGTATTACCAAATCTCCGTTCGTAAAAGTGACATACATAAAACCGCCATCACAACGTCGTTCGAACTTTTCGAGTTTCTATTGATACCAAATGGACTCAAGAACGCTGCCCAAACGTTCCAACGCCACATCAACTCGGTACTCAAGGACCTGTTTGATTATTGTTTTGCATATGTGGACGACCTTCTAGTGGTTTCCGCGAACATCGAAGAGCATGAAAGAGATCTACGTCGAGTTTTCCAAACGTTGGACGAGAACAACTTGAAGATCAACGTCTCCAAATGTGTGTTTGGAAAAAGCGAAGTCACTTTCCTGGGGCATCTGATAAACGAAAAGGTATAAAGCCAGCGAACGACAAAGTTGCTGCCGTACAAAACTCCAAACAGCCAAAAGTTGCGAAGGACCTGAAAAAGTTTTTAGGAATTATAAATTTTTACAGAAACTTTATTCCTCACGCAACAAAATTCACCCTTCTATCAACATCTAATAACAGTCCTTCAGTTAGTAAAAAAATAATCTATCATTACATTACCAAAACGTAGGTGGTTAAAAACCAAACTGGGTAGTATATATAACTCCTGCTCATCAGGTTTATATGATGTAATTATTATAATAGAAAGTGGAATAAATCAGAAAAACCGAATTTACTCGGTAATTGGGAAGGAAAAGGGTGGCGGTGTGCTTATTGCATTTCGATCGGCGCTACTATGTAGAGAGATCGAATTGAAATCTAGTTCTTTGCCATCGGTCTCCAGCCTAGTGGTGGATCAAGTTATAATCATCTTAATGCTCGATGTTGTAATGGTTAGCTACATTCCACCAAAAAGTTCACTTGAATTATATAACTTACATCTAAATAATTTTGGCTCAGTTTTAGATAATTTAAATAGCAACCAGCATATACTATGTGCTGGTGGTTTTAATATAGGGTAGAGTAAGTGCGGCAAATATGGCCCACCCTTAACATTTTTTGAAATATATCCATAAAATTAAGTCGAATTCATTTATTTGTTTTTTAAACAGTCTGAAAAATAATTTTGAATTCAGTCTTTAGTAACTTAAATAAAAAAACTTAACAAAAAGATATAATAAAAAAATTAAAGGAACTTCATATTTCAGTTTATAAAAAATTGAGGCTAATATGGCCTACCTAGTGTTAAATACGAGTTTGGCCATTTTTACAGGGTGGGCCATTTTTAACACAATGGTTTTTGAGAAACGTCAGTTTAGCTACAGCAAAATTCACGTACGACATATTGTTGCTCGTTGCCAGTAGTCCCCATGAGCCCACATTCTACATACAGCACATTGTACCCAAGGTTCGCCATGCTTATCGTCAGAGAACAGGCTAGTGCAATAGATGCATCTAGCATCCGTCTGGTTACTTCTATCAGAACTTGAATCTGAACCATCGTCTGGAATGAAGTTGTCCTCACTTTCTGATGATGAGGGCTGGATTTTGCGATAGCTTCTCTTTTTCCTTGCCATGCTTTGTTCATTATTGTCACCAAACCAAATAGTTTCCCTTTCATTTGCAGGCAATAGTCTACAAGAGACTGTCCGAGTTCAGGAAGAAAAATGATTTTCCTGTCTAGTTTGGCACTTACCACTTCCTCCAAAGGCTTATCCCTTATACTTATACTGTATTTTCACAAATTTTCAATTTAAACACACTTCATAAACTTTCGTTAAAATTCTGAATCACTAAAAATAAGAAAATATTCAATACTATTCAACCTTAGAAAGTCATTATCAAATTTAAGAAGATTTACTGGGAAAACATTTAACAAAACTTACCAAAAAATTACCACAAAAACGAAAAAAAAAAAACAATTACACTCAACATTTTGTACACCCGTCGCGCCAGGCCAACCACGATAACAGTCGTTTACAGACCTTTGTGGAGATCACACGTGTTTCAAAATAGACAGTGGTTCATCAAGTGTAGCGGTAGCGCAGTGCTCGTGTTAGCGACCAGTGACCTGAGTCGTTCGGGTTCAATTCCCACCGAAATATTTTTTTTTTTTTACCTAATGAAAAAAAGCGAACGGTCCCTGCTTCCCATAGCGGGAGTAGTGGACGCAAAAACATCGGCCGATGAGGCCGACAGTGAAAGCCACTTGGCAGCTGTAGAAAGTGGAGCTACAGTAAAGAGGAGGAGGAAGCAGAGGCTGACTTCCTACGAAGGCAAGCGCCCCTCCCTATCAGCTTCGACTGAAAAACTGCTGGGAGAAGTGAGGGTGGGGGCGCCGTCAACAACAACAGCAGCAGCAGACAAACGTACATTCGGCTCGGACGGTAGAGAAAATTGCTACAAAGGTGGTAGCAATAGCTTCGCCATGTTAGCGGCCTCCGAGTCTGAGGATGAGGACGAAGAGATGGAGGCCATAAACGAAAGCATACTGCAGCTCCAGCAGAGGGTTCTAACCATAAAGGCTAAACAGACAGCAAGAAGAGCAGAAGATAGCCAGTCGCAGAAAAAACAACAACAACAAAAACAGCTTCCTAATAAGCAGCAGCAACAACAACTGCCTGCAAAGCGACAGCAACAAAACCAGCTGCCAGCAAAGCAGCAACAACAACATCAACAGCTGCCAACAAAGCAGCCACAACAAAAACAGTTGCCAGCTAAGCAGCAGCGGCAACAAACAACAACAAAAACAGCAAAAACTGAATCAGCAGCAGCAACAACAACATCAACAGAAAGACTAGCAACAACAACAACATCAGCAGCAGAAGAGTGCAAAGGAGAAGGTGCCACCAATCAACACCTTCAAGATGGAATTAAAAGACACCATTGAGCTATGTACATAAGTCGGCCATAGGCAATAACTTTTTTATTAAACGTATTAATGAAGTTAGGCATACTATCCACTGTAATACAGTGGGCCAGTACAAAAAAATAAAAGGTTTATTAAAGGAAACGACGACGGAGTTCTTCTCCTTCACCCCGAAGGGGGAAACTATGCTACTGAGGGGGATAGATCCGTCTATCGAACCGGGAGAGCTCCTTAGGATGCTGAAAGAGAAGGAGTGCGACGGTCTTGATTTCGTAGGAGTCAAGCCGTTTACCACAGCAAAGGCCAAAAGGGAGAAGCGGAAATTACCGTTCTTCCTTGTTCAGATAACTCCCAACAGCAAATTGGATGGTCTAAGGAGTATTAATGTCCTAGACTATCAGGTTGTCAAATAAGTAAAAGTAAAGAGGAGCGATAACATTTTACAATGTGTTCGCTGCCAAAGGTTCGGGCACGCCGCGTCGAACTGTGAAATGCAGCCTCGATGCGTAAAGTGTGGAAAGAACCACAAAGCAGAGAAATGTTCCCTGGGTAAGGGTGGGGTGGCAGATAAAGGCCAACTCTCGTGTGCGCTATGTGGGAACTCGGGACACACCGTAAACTATCGGGGTTGTCCTAAGTTTCAGTACATGGAAAAAGTAAACCTGGCTCGTCAGCAGAAAGTCGAAGTCAAGCGTCCGTTCTGCCGGGCCTAGCGCACCTCCAATGGATACGATGGCGGAGAAACCTTTAAAGATCCTTGCGGTGAATGTGAATTCACTGATAAGGATCGAGCGAAGAACCGTGCTTTTTAAGTTGTTAGAAGAACAAAGCCCTGATGTGCTTCTGGTTAGCGCAACTAAGCTATCCCAGAAACACAAACTGAGCCATAATAAATACAATATTATAAGAAGAGACCGACCCGACTCTACTCAAGGAGGAGGGCTTGCGATCTTCATTCACAAAGACTTGCGACATAAGGCCGTGTACAGCGGTGAAGTGCGGAGATTCCAGGAGCTGGAAGCATGTATCGTGTGCATTGCTCTCCGTATTGGAAAGAGGATGTACATGGTCGCGGTCTACGCATCTGGTTCTACTCAAACTACGTCATTTATTACAGAGCTCGAGACACTTTTTCGATGTCTAAGGCTGGAGTCGGAGGAGAATTATTTCCTCATTGCAGGAGATTTAAACGCCAAACATAGCGATTGGGGAAATAACATACCAAATTCTAGGGGGAACCTACTATTCAATTGGTGGGGTCAACACAATGTCGACTATAGACTCGATTTGATAGCTACAGATAGCCCATCGTATCCTAGAAGCGGCTCCTGTCTGGATCTTATGCTGTTCGATGTAAGGTTACAACTAACCAACACGAACCAACAAAAGAGAAACTGCCTACACACTTTTGTGTATGACAGTGACCATTGCGGACTCAGTGCCGAAATTACAATTCCCAATGAAATTGCGGAATTGGACGAGTTTGTTCAAACGTACCCCTACAATTACAGTAGGATGCGTTGGACACGCTTCTCCAGAGCTATGACAAGAGCACTCTCCTTGAATTCGCTCCACCCACCGTCCAATAGGAACCTGTCAAACGAACAGATCGACAGGTACCTAAGACAAATGGACGAGACAATCAAACGAACGATGGGCAGTATGATACCTCGTTATCAACACACTTATAACGCAGACATATTCCGCAATGCAACAATCGACACACTGCACCAACAAAAAAGTAGACTTCTGTCAAGACTCAAAACCTTGTACAGACAGTTTACGGATAGACAAAACTCGGAGGTTAGGACACTGAAGTCGTTGATTAAAAACTCCAACAGTTAATTAGAGAAAATTACAGACTCTCTGTAAATCTGCATTGGAACAACAAACTTCGGGCTGTCAAATCCAACAACCCGAGTATGTTCCCGCAAATAAATACAATTTTTCGGAGGAATAATTAAAACGACCTGCCGTATCTTAAGATCCCTCCCGGGAACGCTGTCGATGATGACAATTTTTTCATGATCGAAGATCCGCAGGAGAAAGTAGAGGCTATAGGAGCGACTTTCCAGGAAGTGTACAAGGTGAATGATAGCATTTGCCCGAAACACGACCTGGAAAATCGAGTCCTTGTGCACAACGTCTACCTTGGAAATGATATAGAGCACTGGCGATCAGAGAACATAGGTTTTACCGAGTTCAATGACGATAACATGGCAAATAATGTCGTCGCCGATGAGGGGTTACATCCCCCGTTCATATCGAAGGTGGAGCTCTAAACGATCTTCGACTCATTGAGAAGGAAGAAATCAGTAGGTATCGATGGAATATCTAACATTATGCTTCGACATCTCCCTCCAGAAGCGGTGGACATTGACACTACAATATTTAACAATGTGCTGAATAATTCACATTATCCGGCGCATTGGAAAACAGCGGTGGCACAGCCTATTCCCAAAAGAGGTAAAGATACGTCTACAACAAGGTGCGGTTAATTCGCCGATCCTCTTTAACATTTACACGAGTGATCTCATAGGATCTCTTCCTCATGCTATTGCGTATGCAGACGACTTGATCGCGTGTAGGTCAGGACCAAAGATCGAGGTCATTGCAATACTCTTGCAGCGTGATTTCGATAAGATCAGGATATACTGCGACGACTGGAAGCTGAAGATCAACTTCCAAAAGACAGAGACTATTCTGTTTAGAACGTCGTTATCTGGGGCCTCCAGGGATACCAGAGAGAATTGGCGAAAGTTCTCAATCGTGGGACAGCACGGGCAGCCATTAGCGAGTCGAAGTGTGGTTAGATACCTTGGGATCTGGTTAGATCAATATCTATATTTTAACAAAAATGTAGATGCTGCTCTGGCCAGAGCCAGAGGTGCTTTTGCCCTTACAAAGAGACTGTTTTATAGCAGCCAACTCGATGCAAGGGTGAAGGTAATCTGCTACATGGCCCTTATTCGGCCCATGCTCGTATATGGATGTCGCGTGTGGTTCAACATGGGAGCAAGCTGGATGGAAAGGATCCGGGTATTTGAGAGGGATTGCCTTAGGGCTTGTCTTCAGTTGTACAGAACTCCAGAGTCCCAGTACATAAAATTCTATTCTAATGAGGTTCTGTATAACAGGGCGAACATAAACAGAGTGGATAATTTCCTGATCAATATGATTCGAAGGCACACTGTAAGAGCAATGTCCTCGATGAATAACCTGATCTCTTGGGCATACTACCCCAATGATTTGTATCACGAGAGCGTGCGTCTTAACGGCTTCATCCCCCCAGAGGCGTTCCTATATTTAGATAGAGAAGGTCTGATACAAGATAGTGTAGCAGTGCCGCTAATCTACCATGTTGCCCGAAATGCTGCGGACAGGCGACTTAACTACGACCGACACGTCGCACACAGCACCACGGAGCGTCTCCGGTTTAGTAGAGCGGTATCAAGCCATGATATGGCAGATATAGTAAGGCAGCTCCAGAAATTCTGGTGGCTCGGGGACGGAGAGAGAACTCCCTCGTCGTTTCCTTTTGATGCGGGGTAGCCTCAGAAGGGCAAAGTCGGTATAGCTTTTTATAGCCTAGCCGGCTTACATAGTTTTAAGGTCGATTTAAGTAGCTTAAAAAAAAAAATACAAAAAAAAAAAATTAAAAAAAAAACCTTATACATATGTATTATATGTATGTTTACTATATGTATATATGAAGGTATACAATATATCTGTAGATATGTACATATACAATATATGTATATAAAAAAAAAATTGTGCGTGTTTAATCACGTACCTTAGAATAAGTAGCTTTTAGGTAGTTTGTAAGTTTTATATATAAATAAGAAATACCGTTCATTTACTAAGTTTTTGCTTAAAATTTTTTTTCTTATTTCCCCAATATTTGTAAGTATAGATTTAATAAATGTTTTAAGTTATGATACGTCGAAAGACATAGTTTAAGCATTAGGTTTAGCTTAGAGCGCCATTAAGTTAGTACATATATAACATAGTTAAGTTAGTTAAGCTAGTTTTAAGCGTTTTTTGTGTCTAGCTGTTAAGAGTTCATGAATTCGAAAAATAAAAATGCATTAAAAACGAAACGAAACGAAACGCCACCCACGAAAGATTTAGCCAATACCGCTTTGAATGTGTTTGTAATAAATGTGCTTTTAACTGCGTGCGCTTGTGTATTGAGGAAATATTATGGCGGGTAATATTACCCACGTGGGCCATATTTGCCGTACTTACTCTATATAAAATGGATCTTTGATTCAGATGATAAACATTTAATACCATATAATGTAACTACTGAAATTGAAGTGTCAGTAATACATTTTTCCAGTCAATATGATTTAGTTCAAACTAATAGTTATCTTAATGATTTCGATCTAATACTCGATTTACTTTTTGTTGACAGAGAAATTAACGTATCAGTTGAGAAATCAGATTTCCTCTTGTAAAAAATTATATTTTGCATTATGGCTTAGATGTAAATATAAATTTCTTTAAATATATAAAAGGAAAGAGTGTAGGAAATACTCGTACCTTTGTTTACAATTATAAAAATGCAAACTTTGATGCAATGAACGGGTTTTTATTTTCTCAAACGTGGGAAGATATTTTTGTTTCCTATAATTTGGAAAACGCGATTAGATCATTTGTCTCACTTCTGAAATATGGAATAAATCAGTTTGTTCCTAGAAAGAAGTTAAAACGCGGTTGTAATCCAATTTGGTTTAATAATGGGTGTGAGAGTTCCACGTGCGTGCGCGCCCTAAACTACTGCCGTACGATTATGCCATCTAATTTTCAACGTTTTGCATCCCTGCCGCAGTTGGCACTTCCTTCAGCTGAGAAATTTCTTTTTTTTCTTTTTCATTTTTATACTTTTTGAAGCCGCCAAGGAAGGAAGTGCAAGTCGCGGTAAGGAATTAATACATATATATACATATATGTAATTATCTGTAATTTGAATTCTTTTCTAGTTATAAATACTGCGCGATTTATTTCAAAGCTTTCTTACGTAATTAACAAGAGGTTTTCTAACCAATAAAATAAAAAAAAAATAAGACATACAAATTATACAGGAGTAATAAGGAGGACCCGATGATTCGAGCTAGTTATTTTATTAAACAGAGTCGATTCTATTAATAGAATCCAGACCAAAAAGTAATAATAAGCATTTCTGAAATTATATTAATACAAAGCGTAAAACGAATGGCCTTCCAAACTGTATGAGATACTTAGGCACATCGACTTGTGATATACCGACGATTTGTAATTTGTTTGTGGATTTCCAATCAGTTTATTCTTCTGACTTCCCTCTGATCAAAGAATAACTAATGTATGTGAAGTTATTAACATAGGATCCATTTACTTAGATATATTTGAAGTAGAAGAGTCCCGACTCAAAGGGACCAGTTCGTTTTCCTCCTATATTGCTAAGGAATTGTGCGTTAACGTTAGCTAAACCAATTACCTATTTATTCATCACTTGCTAGTGGCATTTTTCTGGATGAATGGAAAATCTCGTTTCTTTCAATCTATCAATCTTTAAATTTGGATCCAAACAAAATATCACAAATTATAGGCCTATTTGCAAGATCTCTGCAATCCCTAAGCTGTTTGAAAATATTGTGTATAATAAGTTATTTTTTCTTACTAGAGAACACATATCTGTTTCCAACATGGATTTATGTAAGAAAAATCAACTACACCCATTTATCCATTATTTCAAACAGATAATATGTTACGGACTTTGCCAAAGCTTTTGACAGGGTAAACTATAAGTTTTTGCTACATAAGCTTTCTTGCATAGGTTTTCGTTCCAATGTTTTGAGGTGGATTGAATAATATTTGACTCATCGAATTTAAATTGTGAAAATCGACAATAATTTATCAAACCACATTAACGTACCATCTGGTGTCCCTCAAGGTAGTCATTTGAGTCCTTTATTCTTCCTTTTGTTTATTAATGATATTTCATTAATTTTTAAGAATTCACATTGTCTGCTTTTTGTGGATAACCTCAAGTTGTATCGTCAAATTTCTCCGGAAGGGGACTGCGTTCTTCTTCAAGACGATTTGATAAATCTGTTTCAATGGTGTGAAGTAAATTTTCTGCATTTGAATGTCTCAAAATGTCAGGCTTTCTCTTACTCTAGAAATTATACACCCATTAACTTTAACTATAATGTCAATAGGATTAACTTAGAAAGGGTAATTTGTAAAAAGAACCTCGGTGTTATTTTAGATAAGAAACTCACGTTTCTGCCCCACATCGATTATGTTATCAATAAAGCTAGTTGGATGGTTGGGTTTCTTAAAAGGAATACCAAAGAATTTACAGATTCATATGCATTAAAAAAGCTTTTTATTTGACTAGGAAGGTCTGTTCTAGAGTACTGTAGTACAGTTTGGAACCCTTATTACATTAATTCATCTGATAAAATTGAAAGGGTTCAAAGAAAATTTACAAGATATATTAATTTCAAGCTTAGTTGAGGCCTTGAGATGCCTTCTTATAAAACCAGATGTTTATTAATTGGATTACAACCTCTTGAGAAACGAGGGAAATACTTCTCCCTTTTAACATATTGTAATATGCGAGCTACGGCTCGAGTAGATAAAACAATATTCTGTGAAATTATTTCTTTATTTTCTAGTCTATAGAACAATTCAGGTTCACACTATACTATTCTTCGCAAATTCTTTTTTTTTACAAGGTCTCTTTCCTCTCAAATCACTTTATCTCCTTTCAATTACTTAATTCACAAATCCAAACTAATTACTTCTTCTTGTTAAATCTCAACTTTCAATTTATCACAAAATTACAACTTCGCCCATTATCACTTTTCTAATCTCTTCGCCACAGTTTAGAAACTACTGCTCCTTTCTCAATCGCCATCTGTCCTTATATAGCAGAAGTTTCTGATAGCCAGAAACTTCTAGCAAATTCTTCGACCACTGGAACAAGAGAAATTCTGATGTAATAATTCTTGCAGTTATAATTCCCTCTCATCCGTGATATTATCCGTCTCTTTCGTATACATGAACTGTGGAAACCGCAGATACGAACCTCGAATGAAAGGACACTTCGAACCAAAATTCTGAAAGAATGAAAAGACACTTCGGAATTTGTGGATCATACTTTTAGGGAGCGTAGTTATTATTATGCTACACTGCCCCCCTCTTAGACCTTTTCGTCCCGAACAAGTGCATCCTCATTTCGGCCATTGTATCGACTCAGTCGGTCCACATGAACCACTTTCATTTTGGCCCTCGGTCCTCGCTGGATGCGGTAGACAACATCGTTGATGCGGGTTACTATTCTGTACGGACCTTCCCAGTTCCGCTGTAATTTAGGTGATTTCCCCTTTTGGCGATGGGGATTATACAGCCACACCAGATCTCCTTCCTGGAATCCTGACGTTGTTGTCTTGGCATCATACCTGGTCTTCATGCGGTCGCTCGTCATCTTAATCTGGCTTCTGGTCCTTTGGTGTATGTCCCTAAGACTTTCCCTAAGGTCCGCCACGTACTCTTCTTCATTTCTGGGCTCATTGGTAGGAGATCCAAATTTCACCTCACTGGGTAAACGAGCTATTCCACCAAATAAGATTTCGAACGGCGTATGTCGAGTAGTGCTATGCACGGCACTTCTATAGGCCATCAAAAACAAGGGAATCTGCCGGTCCCAATCCCGTTGGTAGTCACCTACGACCTTTGAGAGATGTTCGTCCAAAGTCCTATTGAAACGCTCCACCATACCGTCCGACTGTGGATGAAGCGGGGTTGTCCTTGTCTTTTTGATTCCGAGTAGTTGACACATCTCTTGGAAGATCTTTGACTCGAAGTTCCGCCCTTGGTCAGAATGCAATTCCAAGGGCACACCGAATCTGCTAACCCAATTTTAGACGATCTGCTCCGCCACGGTTCTGGCTTCCTGGTTAGGGATCGGAAACGCTTCCGGCCACTTACTGAAGTAATCCATCACTACGAGTATATACCGATTACCATTGTCGGTTTCCGGAAAGGGCCCTGCGATGTCAATGGCGATTCGTTCGAAAGGTGCTCCCACGTTGTATTGGTGCATCTTACCTCGAGTTTTGATTCTCGGACCCTTGCTAACTGCACACACGTCGCATTTTCTGCACCAGTCTTCGATATCTTCCTTCGCTTTTAACCAATAAAAACGTTCTCGTACCTTTTCTAGCGTCTTATTCACTCCCAAGTGGCCTCCGGTCGCCCCGCCATGCATTTCCTGTAACACCTCCTTGACCCTCGTCCGCGGTACGACAAGCTGCATTACAAACGACTTTCTGTCGGAGGATTCCCATTTTCTTCTCAGAACAGCTTCTTGAACATGGAGGGAGTCCCACTGCGCAAAATATGCCTTTAAGGTCGGGCTTCTGTGAGAGATGTCCTGATGATCCGGTTTCTCCATGTTCTCCTTCCATGCCAGAATCGGATCGATATCCGGGTCTTCCTTCTGAGCGTTCCGGATCTCATCTACGCTCCAGCCGGCGATAGGTTCGGCTCTCATTCTTTGGATGGAAACCAGCTCCCGTTCTTCCTGACGCGCACAATGTTTACAATCCGTTCTGCATGGTCTCCGGGACAGTGCATCCGCATTAGAGTGGAGCCTTCCTTTACGATGCTGTATTTCGTAGTCGTAGATTTGCAGCCTTTCGATCCATCTTGCGACCTGACCCTCAGGACTCTTGAACTGTAATAGCCATTTTAAGGCTGAATGGTCTGTGCGAAGAACGAACTTCCTCCCGTAGAGGTATTTGTGAAAATGCTTCGCAGCCAAGATCAAAGCTAGAAGTTCTCTCCTTGTCACGCAGTAGTTCCTTTCTGGCTTAGAGAGCACCTTGCTAAAGTACGCAACCACCTTCTCTTGGCCGTCATGCACCTGGGAGAGTACGGCTCCTACCCCGACATTACTAGCATCTGCATCCACAATGAACGTTTCCCCGGGAGTGGGGTAAGCTAGTATCGGGGCATCGCATAGCCGTTGTTTAAGTGCCTTGAAGCTCTTCTCACACTCAATTGACCATTTGAATTGTTTTCCCTTTTCCGTCAACTGGTGCAGGCTCTTTGCGATCCCGGCAAAATCCTTCACGAACCATCTGTAGTAGGTGGCTAGGCCCAGGAAGCTCCTTAGTTGGTGTTTATCCTTGGGGACTGGCCAGTTTTTCACCGCTTCGACCTTCTCTGGATCGGTTCTCACTCCTTTCGCTGAAATTATGTGCCAAAGGTACTTGACTTCCGCTCTAAACAGGGCGCACTTCTTGGGTACACATCCCTTAGATTGTCTCGGTGTTGCGCAAACGTTTTTCCTACGACGATGACATCATCCAAGTATACCAAACAGGTTTTCCATGTTAACCCTTGCAGGACACATTCCATCAATCGCTCGAAAGTCGCCGGAGCATTGCACAGCCCGAATGGCATTACCGTGAATTGCCATAGCCCATTTCCTGCGGTGAAGGCGGTTTTCTCCCGGTCTTCTGGATGGGCCTGTACCTGCCAGTATCCACTCTTCAAGTAGAGAGTGGAAAACCATCGGGCTCCTGACAGTGTGTCTAGCGTGTCGTCAATCCGTGGCAGAGCATAGCTGTCTTTCTTGGTGACGTAATTGAGCTGCCGATAATCCACGCAGAACCGCGTGCTGCCATCTTTCTTCTTAACGAGTACAACCGGTGATGCCCACGGACTTTTGGAACTTTCAATCAGACCTTCTTTCTCCATTGCCGACACCATCTCTGCAACTTCTGTGTGCTTTGCCAATGGAAGGCGCCTAGCAGGCTGACGAATTGGTCTAGTATCACCAGTGTCTATTCGATGTTGTACCAGGTGTGTTCGGCCGTGTTCTCCGTCCTGTGAGGCAAATACATCAGCGTACTCATTGATAAGATTCTCTGCCATAGTTTGCTGCTCCTGATTCAGCTCACTGGACTGGAGAATCGTCTTTCTCGTTTCCGCTGTCCAAGGTGATGGGAGAGGTTTTGGAGCATCACGTTCAGATATTGTTGCGACGGCGGTAATCGGCGTGCATTTTCCAGTCACCTCCCCTCGCCTTAGTTTGACAGTGTGTGGTCTTGTGTTCAAAACTCTCACTGGAACCATGGTGTTCTTTGGTTCGACTAACGTCTTTCCCACGATGTAGTCTTGAGAATTCTTCTCTGGGTCTGGTTCTACTATGTAGAATCGGTGGCTCCCAAGATCACCTTCCAGCTTCGTCCAAATGATTGTCTCTGAAGACGGCGGCAAAACTTCGTCTTTGCTGATGACTGTCCTGAGAGTTACGGCATTCTCGTTTCCGTACACCATCGGAATCTCCACATTTCGATACCTCAGTACTTGCATCCCGATGTCCAAGATTACTTCATTTGCTTTCATGAAGTCTATTCCGATGATGCACTCGTCGCATATATCTGCCACCAGAAACGCATGGGAGAACGTCAGTCCCGCCAGAGTAATCGTAATACGAACTTCTCCAAACACCTTCGCCATTTCCCCTGTTGCAGTCTTCAGGCAGTAGCTGTTGGTGTTGTGCAGCCAGGAGCTTCTGACGATATCTCTTCTTACAATGGAGGCAGTGGCACCTGTGTCGATGGTGGCTACGCACTTTTTCTTGTTGATTAGTGCCTCCACTGTCAGGCTCTTGTTACCCCGTTTGGTTTGCGAAACTTGAATGGTGGTTCTGGGGGCCTCGATTCCAGTAACCAACTTCTGCCCTGCGAAGTTGGTCCTTACGCATTTCCCGACTGCTGGTTTTGGTAAGTCTGACTGACAGCCAGATGCTTCCTCTCTGCTTCTCCTACTTCCGCAATGTGGACAATTTCCTCGTCTAGATGCACTTCTGCACTGCCGTTGTAGGTGTCCGGTTTGGTTGCAATTCCAGCAACGGATTTGACTTCCGCGAGCTTTGTCTTCATCCATGACGGCTGTTCTCTGGCATGAGCATTCCACGACGGACATTTCCCTGACACGGTGTATTCCCTGGTATGCTTGGTCCGCAGCCTTCATTGACAAAGCGAATGCCAATGCCTCGGGGAGTGTTCGCTTTCCAGCCATCCTTACAGCCATTTGCAGTTGTCTGTCCTCTATGGCCTGAATAAAAGCTTCCCCCGCCATTTCGTTGATAAGCTCCTCACCAGATTTAGGGTATGAAATATGGGATAGTCGCTCTATATCCGCTTGCAACTGTTGGAGCGTTTCTCCCCTTTTCTGGACTCGACTACGCAGCTGAACCCTGTACACCTGCTGCATGTGTTCATCCCCAAACCGCATTTCGATAGCCTGAACCAGATAGTCGTAGTTCTGCTGTTTATCTTCCGGGATGGTCTGCAAGAGCTCCGCAGCTGGACCCCTCAGTGCAAGCATGAGTGCAATAGACTTCTCTTCATCGTCCCAGCTATTGGTCATTGCGGCCGCTTCGAATTGCCTCTTATAAATTGGCCGTGATGTTTGACCATCGAAGATAGGAGACTGCATCTCCTTTCTTCTCAGACCGTCAGTGGAATATTCCCGTGCTTTCTGTCTCTTCACGTTGCTGAGCTCCTTAGTAAGATTTTCGACTTGTTTTTCTACTTTTTCGAACTGAGTCTCTATTTTCCCGAACTGAGTTTCATGCTTCTCAAAGTTTTCATCGAATCTAGTTTCGACTTTTTCGAGTTGCGTCTCGACCTTCTCGATTTTCTCTTCGATCACTTCGAATTTAGATTCCAAGTTCCCGTTTTGCTCATCAAGTTTGCTTTCCAGAGCATCTAGAGGATTCTTTTGTTCGTCCATCTTAAGTTCTAGAGAATTTTTTGTTTGTCCATTGCTTTCTTTTGTTCGTCCAGCTTAACTTCTAGAGAATTCCTTTGGTCTTCTATTGCTTTCTTTTGTTCGTCCATGACTAACTTAAGTTGCAGGAGCAGACTTGTTACACCCGGGTCGGCTGCTGTACTTGCTGGTTCCTCTTCCACGTCAAACTCTACGTCATGCGGATTTTCACCTTCCTGCGTTACTGCTTCTTCCAGACGAATCAGTAGGGCATCTTTTCCCCCAGTTGTGTCTAGGTTCCGCTTACTGAGTTCTGCCTTTAGTTGAGTTATAGTTAGTTTTCCCAATTTGCGACCAATTTTGCTCAACTAATTAACTCAACACAGAAATGGTTTTTTTTTTTTTGTGCAATTTCACACCACGGAAATAGTTATTCACAGAATAAGTTTTATCCCACTTCTGACAAGAATGTAATATGCGTGCTACGGCTCGAGTAGATAAAACAATATTCTGTGAAATTATTTCTTTATTTTCTAGTCTATAGAACAATTCAGGTTCACACTATACTATTCTTCGCAATTCTTTTCTTACAAGGTCTCTGTCCTCTCACATCACTTTATCTCCTTTCGATTACTTAATTCACAAATCCAAACTAATTACTTCTTCTTGTTAAATCTCAACTTTCAATTTATCACAAAATTACAACTTCGCCCATTATCACTTTTCTAATCTCTTCGCCACAGTTTAGAAACTACTGCTCCTTTCTCAATCGCCATCTGTCCTTATATAGCAGTTTCTTCTTCGACCACTGGAACAAGAGAAATTCTGATGTAATAATTCTTGCAGTTATAATTCCCTTTTATCCCTGATATTATTCGTCTCTTTCGTTGACATGAGCTGTGGAGACTTCATCCCAGACACGAACCTCGAATGAAAGGACACTTCGAACCAAAATTCTGCCAGAATGAAAAGTCACTTCGGAATTTGTTGCGTCATACTTTTAGGGAGCGTAGCTATTATTATGCTACAATATTGTAGCCAGAGAACAGCCGTCATGGATGAAGGCAGAGCTCGCGGAAGTCAAATCCGTTGCTGGAATTGCAACCAAACCGGACACCTACAACGGCAGTGCAGAAGTGCACCTAGACGAGGAAATTGTCCACATTGCACCAGTAGGAGAAGCAGAGAGGAAGCATCTGGCTGTCAGTCAGACTTACCAAAACCAGCAGTCGGGAAATGCGTAAGGACCAACTTCGCAGGGCAGAAGTTGGTTACTGGAATCGAGGCCCCCAGAACCACCATTCAAGTTTCGCAAACCAAACGAGGTAACAAGAGCCTGACAGTGGAGGCACTAATCAACAAGAAAAAGTGCGTAGCCACCATCGACACAGGTGCCACTGCCTCCATTGTAAGAAGAGATATCGTCAGAAGCGCCTGGCTGCACAACACCAACAGCTACTGCCTTAAGACTGCAACGGGGGAAATGGCGAAAGTGTTTGGAGAAGTTCGTCTTACGATTACTCTGGCGGGACTGACGTTCTCCCATGCGTTTCTGGTGGCAGATATATGCGACGAGTGCATCATCGGAATAGACTTCATGAAAGCAAATGAAGTAATCCTGGACATCGGGATGCAAGTACTGAGGTATCGAAATGTGGAGATTCCGATGGTGTACGGAAACGAGAATGCCGTAACTCTCAGGACAGTCATCAGCAAAGACGAAGTTTTGCCGCCGTCTTCAGAGACAATCATTTGGACGAAGCTGGAAGGTGATCTTGGGAGCCACCGATTCTACATAGTAGAACCAGAACCAGAGAAGAATTCTCAAGACTACATCGTGGGAAAGACGTTAGTCGAACCAAAGAACACCATGGTTCCAGTGAGAGTTTTGAACACAAGACCACACACTGTCAAACTAAGGCGAGGGGAGGTGACTGGAAAATGCACGCCGATTACCGCCGTCGCAACAATATCTGAACGTGATGCTCCAAAACCTCTCCCATCACCTTGGACAGCGGAAACGAGAAAGACGATTCTCCAGTCCAGTGAGCTGAATCAGGAGCAGCAAACTATGGCAGAGAATCTTATCAATGAGTACGCTGATGTATTTGCCTCACAGGACGGAGAACACGGCCGAACACACCTGGTACAACATCGAATAGACACTGGTGATACTAGACCAATTCGTCAGCCTGCTAGGCGCCTTCCATTGGCAAAGCACACAGAAGTTGCAGAGATGGTGTCGGCAATGGAGAAAGAAGGTCTGATTGAAAGTTCCAAAAGTCCGTGGGCATCACCGGTTGTACTCGTTAAGAAGAAAGATGGCAGCACGCGGTTCTGCGTGGATTATCGGCAGCTCAATTACGTCACCAAGAAAGACAGCTATGCTCTGCCACGGATTGACGACACGCTAGACACACTGTCAGGAGCCCGATGGTTTTCCACTCTCTACTTGAAGAGTGGATACTGGCAGGTACAGGCCCATCCAGAAGACCGGGAGAAAACCGCCTTCACCGCAGGAAATGGGCTATGGCAATTCACGGTAATGCCATTCGGGCTGTGCAATGCTCCGGCGACTTTCGAGCGATTGATGGAATGTGTCCTGCAAGGGTTAACATGGAAAACCTGTTTGGTATACTTGGATGATGTCATCGTCGTAGGAAAAACGTTTGCGCAACACCGAGACAATCTAAGGGATGTGTTTCAAAGGCTTCAAAGTGCCCACCTGAATCTCTACCCAAGAAGTGCGCCCTGTTTAGAGCGGAAGTCAAGTACCTGGGGCACATAATTTCAGCGAAAAGGAGTGAGAACCGATCCAGAGAAGGTCGAAGCGGTGAAAAACTGGCCAGTCCCCAAGGATAAACACCAACTAAGGAGCTTCCTGGGCCTAGCCACCTGCTACAGACGGTTCGTGAAGGATTTTGCCGGGATCGCAAAGAGCCTGCACCAGTTGACGGAAAAGGGAAAACAATTCAAATGGTCAATTGAGTGTGAGAAGAGCTTCAAGGCACTTAAACAACGGCTATGCGATGCCCCGATACTAGCTTACCCCACTCCCGGGGAAACGTTCATTGTGGATGCAGATGCTAGTAATGTCGGGGTAGGAGCCGTACTCTCCCAGGTGCATGACGGCCAAGAGAAGGTGGTTGCGTACTTTAGCAAGGTGCTCTCTAAGCCAGAAAGGAACTACTGCGTGACAAGGAGAGAACTTCTAGCTTTGATCTTGGCTACGAAGCATTTTCACAAATACCTCTACGGGAGGAATTTCGTTCTTCGCACAGACCATGCAGCCTTAAAATGGCTATTACAGTTCAAGAGTCCTGAGGGTCAGGTCGCAAGATGAATCGAAAGGCTGCAAATCTACGACTACGAAATACAGCATCGTAAAGGAAGGCTCCACTCTAATGCGGATGCACTGTCCCGGAGACCATGCAGAACGGATTGTAAACATTGTGCGCGTCAGGAAGAACGGGAGCTGGTTTCCATCCAAAGAATGAGAGCCGAACCTATCGCCGGCTGGAGCGTAGATGAGATCCAGAACGCTCAGAAGGAAGACCCGGATATCGATCCGATTCTGGCCTGGAAGGAGAACATGGAGAAACCGGATCATCAGGACATCTCTCACAGAAGCCCGACCTTAAAGGCATATTTTGCGCAGTGGGACTCCCTCCATGTTCAAGAAGCTGTTCTGAGAAGAAAATGGGAATCCTCCGACAGAAAGTCGTTTGTAATGCAGCTTGTCGTACCGCGGACGAGGGTCAAGGAGGTGTTACAGGAAATGCATGGCGGGGCGACCGGAGGCCACTTGGGAGTGAATAAGACGCTAGAAAAGGTACGAGAACGTTTTTATTGGTTAAAAGCGAAGGAATTTATCGAAGACTGGTGCAGAAAATGCGACGTGTGTGCAGCTAGCAAGGGTCCGAGAATCAAAACTCGAGGTAAGATGCACCAATACAACGTGGGAGCACCTTTCGAACGAATCGCCATCGACATCGCAGGGCCCTTTCCGGAAACCGACAATGGTAATCGGTATATACTCGTAGTGATGGACTACTTCAGTAAGTGGCCGGAAGCGTTTCCGATCCCTAACCAGGAAGCCAGAACCGTGGCGGAGCAGATCGTCTACAATTGGGTTAGCAGATTCGGTGTGCCCTTGGAATTGCATTCTGACCAAGGGCGGAACTTCGAGTCAAGAATCTTCCAAGAGATGTGTCAACTACTCGGAATCAAAAAGACAAGGACAACCCCGCTTCATCCACAGTCGGACGGTATGGTGGAGCGTTTCAATAGGACTTTGGACGAACATCTCTCGAAGGTCGTAGGTGACTACCAACGAGATTGGGACCGGCAGATTCCCTTGTTTTTGATGGCCTATAGAAGTGCCGTGCATAGCACTACTCGACATACGCCGTTCGAAATCTTATTTGGTGGAATAGCTCGTTTACCCAGTGAGGTGAAATTTGAATCTCCTACCAATGAGCCCAGAAATGAAGAAGAATACGTGGCGGACCTTATGGAAAGGCTTAGGGACATACACCAAAGGACCAGAAGCCAGATTAAGATGACGGGCGACCGCATGAAGAACAGGTATGATGCCAAGGCAACAACGTCAGGATTCCAGGAAGGAGATCTGGTGTGGCTGTATAATCCCCATCGCCAAAAGGGGAAATCACCTAAATTACAGCGGAACTGGGAAGGTCCCTACAGAATAGTAACCCGCATCAACGATGTTGTCTACCGCATCCAGCGAGGACCGACGGCCAAAATGAAAGTGGTTCATGTGGACCGACTGAGTCGATACAATGGCCGAAATGAGGATGCACCTGTTCGGGACGAACACGTCTAAGAGGGGGGCGGTGTAGCATAATAATAACTACGCCCCTAAAAGTATGATCCACAAATTCCGAAGTGTCTTTTCATTCTTTCAGAATTTTGGTTCGAAGTGTCCTTTCATTCGAGGTTCGTGTCTGCGGTTTCCACAGTTCATGTATACGAAAGAGACGGATAATATCACGGATGAGAGGGAATTATAACTGCAAGAATGATTGTCATCTTGGAATTTCTCTTGTTCCAGTGGTCGAAGAATTTGCTAGAAGTTTCTGGCTATCAGAAACTTCTGCTATATAAGGACAGATGGCGATCAAAAAGGGAGCAGTAGTTTTTAAACTGTGGCGAAGAGATTGGAAAAGTGATAATGGGCGAAGTTGTAATTTTGTGATAAATTGAAAGTTGAGATTTAACAAGAAGAAGTAATTAGTTTGGATTTGTGAATTAAGTAATTGAAAGGAGATAACGTGATTTGAGTGGACAGAGACCTTGTAAGAAAAGAATTGCGAAGAATAGTATAGTGTGAACCTGAATTGTTCTATAGACTAGAAAATAAAGAAATAATTTCACAGAATATTGTTTTATCTACTCGAGCCGTAGCTCGCATATTACAATATCATATTAAATGTCCTATGTCCCACAAGGAATCTACTTGAACTTTACAAGTTTCATGAGCAATTTCATCGCACCAACTACGGTCGAAATGAACCCATGTCACGTTGCATCAGAGAAGCTAACTAAGTTTTCAATAATAGAGATATTTTTATCAATTGTTCACGAGATACATTTAAATCTAATATTTTATCTTTAGTGTCTAGTCAATATATATAACTTATTAATTTAATTACATAAAAATAAAAAAATTAAATAAATAATACTCTGGCCGTCTTTCAACAAGTCATTCAACACAGAAACATGGCAGCAGTTCGTGAGTGTTGTTGAGAGTTCAGGAACATCAATTCGGCACCGTAGTCAAAAATTGGACATTTCGAGAAGCTCTCTATAGCGTATTCTCACGAAAGATTTGCATCTTCATACATACGAGTACATTCAAAGTGCAACTGACTCAAGAACTGAAGCCTACTGGCCACGCACAGCGAAGAGAGTTCTTTGAATGGATTATGGAACAACAGCAAGTGGATGCTGATTTTTCAAATAAAATCATCTTCAGCTATTAGGCTTTGTTAAAAGTCAAAATTGTTGAATTTGGGACTCAGGAAATCCACAAGTGAAAACAACTGCATCAACAAACTTTTACTATTTGGTGCTGATTCTGGTCTGGAGGCATCATCGGACCATTCATCTTTGAAAATGCGGCTGGTCAGGCAATAACAATTAATGGTGCTCGCAATCGCGAAATGATAATCCAGTTTTTTGTACCTAAATTGCAAGATATGGACGTGGACGATGTGATTTTAAGAAGACGGTGCCACATGCCACGCAATTACTACTAGAGTCATTTCCTGGTCGTGTAATTTCCCGTGTGACTTTTTTCTTTTGTGTTTTTCGAAGGCTAAGGTTTATGCCAATAAGCTCACGACCACTCACGCCTTGAAGGAGCAAATTGAGTACTGTATCAACGAAATTCAGCCACATTTATGCAAAATGGTCATGGAAAAAAAGGAGTGCATATATACCAGCAAAGCCGTGGAGGCCATGTACCCAATATGCTATTCCATACATTATCCTATATTGTATACTTTATGAATCACTAAAACATTTACAATTTTTAATTATAACATTTGTTTTCTATCAAAATTACTTCTTGCTTGAATTTTGGGACACCCTTTATATGGCAGCATTTGGCATTTCGACCCCTGTAAGGTCGGGGAAGGAATAGGCCTGAGATAAGTTATGCTTGTTGTACGAGCCGACTTAAATCCACAAAGCCCGAAGAAGTAGTCTTACTGATGCTATGAGCAATGCTGTTGGGAACTCATTTCCCTGGTAGGGCCACTCTATGTTGCAAGGCCATAGCTGAAAGATAAAACTGAAGGAAAAATCCCGATGTGTTTAACACTCTGTCGTAGAAGGCAACTAAAATTACAAAGAAATTCACGAAATTCATTGTGCGGCACACCGGTCAGCATCTAACCCCAGTGGAGCGGCTGAATATGGACTGTGAGTAGAAGTAACTGACCTATTTACGGTAAACAAAATTAAAACTAAGAAAATAATGGCAATTAACAAAACAAAAAGATTAAATACTTCTGGTGGCAGACCGGCTAAGCTGGGAAATTCATTCTCTTCGCAGGTCGGCCCTACTTATTCTGGGGACGACCATTTATTATTTTTACATCAGACCAGCAGAAGGATTTCAAAAACATAAACTCAGCCAACAAAAACTTAAAAAAAAAAAAAACAAAAAAAAATGGCGTCGAAGTCATAAGTAAAAAAGTTACCAAAAGCTGTGAAAAGATTGACAGTGCAAGTCATTAGTGTTCCAAATAAATTAACTAGGGTTCTCAAGTTGAGACAAATAATTTCTATAAAGAATGGCAAAATGAAATTCAAGTCAGAAAACAACTTGAAGGATTGGTTAAGAGTCTACAGCAACACGTGAAAGAGATCGAAGAAAAAATCACATTGCTCATCAAGAAAAGCAAAGTTCCAGCCAGATGAGGAAGAACTTATATTTGAAACTAAAGGAAAGGAAAGCAAACACATATGTAAAGCAGAGGGTACCCCTGAGACTTCTACAATAAGTCAAGAAAATGTATAATAGTAAGGGTAGAAAACACTGGCCACACAAAATCAAGGAATAAAAGACATGCCAGTTCAAGCTGCTCTTCAAAAGAAACCTAATGTTGAAGCAACATACTCATACTGCACCACCTCCAATCATGAACTTAGGATTAAAAATGTTTAGCGAGCTGAAGAGTATCATATACATAAGTACATCATACAACAAAGACAACTGGAAAATCAATGACGATAACGCTGATGCATATAGATCTGTCACTGAGGAATTGAGTACAAATAAATTTCAGTGTTACTCGTATGAAAATAAAGCTACATAGAAGTAGTAACCACAGGTCTTAACTTCTGATGCGTTGCAAAAAAAATTGTTCAAGACTTGGTCCAAAAAGAATTTCAAGCTCTGGAAACCAGCATTTCAATAAAAAATGAGATAACTAAAGATTTCAACGGAGAAACAGTGATAAAAAAGAAGCCTCGGATTTATTCGTGCTCACTTTTGATAGAAACAAAGCACCGAGAAGATCTACACTACTAAATCTAAATTATGGGTATAGTTGGAAAAATTGAACCACTTCAAAAATCTTCCATAATGTAAACGTTATCAAGCCTTTACACAAAAGAATTGCTACCGCGACTTTGCCTGTGTAAAATATGAAGACAAACATGCAAAAAAAAAACTGCTCACTGTTTAAAGAACACCAAACGAAATGTGTGAACTATCTAGGCAACCATCCTAAAAACTATAGAGGATGTTCAGTTGCAAAATAATTCCAAGAAAGTAAAAGTAAATGTACCTAATAGAACTAATGCCCAAATTGTAGCAAATAATCAACGGTTGAAAACAAATCTAAAAACCAAGCGGCCAAGGAAATTGTTCAAAACAATAGCGTGGGAAAATAGCAAATCCTACTCCCAAATTGTTAAAAATGTGAGAAAAAATGAAGAAACTTTTATAAAAGAAATGCTGAAACTTATCTTTATCGAAAAAATATTTACAAGTGTTGGAGGCAATTATGACTTATCGCCAGATCATATCCAGTGATCTTGTCACTAAGTGAGACGGAAGTGCAGGTGTTCCGCACTGAGGAGAGCAAGAATTAATAAAGTTGGGCTTGTAATAGCTGATGATAAAAAAAAAAAAATACTTCAGTTAGTTGAACTGAATATAAAACATAGAAGAAAAAAAAAAAAACTCGAATACTTAATTTTAAAAATTAACTTTATTGGATGGCTCCTAACAGACGAGTGATTTACCATCTTCAATTTTTCTTCCTTGAAGCTGCTGATGGCTTATGTATCACTCAGCTGTTTCATCTATAGGTCAGTCACCTTGGCCTATTTACTTTTTTGCAGCGAAACTTTTTGGAGTGTGTGTTAGAGTTCATCTTTTGTACGGTGCATCTCACTAACATCCAACTCGTCCATCATGGATCGGCATGTGGACCAATTCGGGCGACAGTTGACAGTTAACGCGGTGTGTCGTGCGTGGTGTTTTTCCATGTGAATTTTGTAATCTACGAGTATGTTGTTTTATTTTAAAGCTGGTGGTTTATTTTTCTTGTGTGCATTAGAGCTAGTTACTCGTAATGTTAAGCATTTGGTGTGCTTAATTTTAGGTAAATTTGAGTAACTAGCTTCCTGGAAACACACAGTTCCCCCATCATCAGTTCGAGTTGATTCTAAGCTTGTAAACAGGAGTACGAGCTGGACTGAATTTAGAGAAAAGCTAGAAAGTTTTATAAAGCTAAGATATCCTATGGAAATACATGAGCAAATTGACCATTAAATGGAACAATTCATTGCTGATGTTCAACAGGGAATATGCATATGGTTTGAATAAATGCTTATTACTCGAGTAATCAACTCGACCTTAGGCGATGTGAATAGGAGGAAGAAAGTCACTAGGGTACTCCCCTATCGTCTTCTAGTCGACGAAATAGTAAAACTTTTAGAAACTAATTGTTATAGTGTGGTGATATATGCTGACGATATTGCCATACTGGTACCCAGTGAGTTTCTTCAAGCACTTAGTGAACGACTGAATTACGCGCTGCTTTAGTGAATAACTGGGTGAAAGAGAAGGCCAGAGTATGAACCCATTGAAAACCAGTTTAGTGCTTTTCACCCACATACAGCTACCCTATTATGAATGGAATCGTTCTGATATCCAATAGAACAGCGAAGTACCTCAGCGTAATATTAGATTCCAAAGTGAGTGAGAAACAAAACAAGAAAGACAGAATTAAATAAAGGGCACGTTAGCGACCGTATATATATATATATATATATATTTTTTTTTTTTTTTTTTGTACGCTGGGAGGTGGTAATCTTCAAAAGACGAAACTGAGCCCATACTCAGTAACAGTGTGGGATTTTTACCCACCAACCCCTTCTCCCTTCTTCCCTTCTTCCCGTTTTCCCTACGGTACCGCCATCTTGGCATTTCATCGCAGGGCGGGAAGGAGCCAGCCTTCCACTTATTGCACCAAGTCGTTAGACCAATCATCAATTTGTCCTTCATATCTTAAGGTGTTTATGATAAGTATTCATCTGTGGACGATAAAATATTGGTTTAGCTTTTTGTATTTTTTTTTAGTATTCTTTTTTTTCTGCCTATCTAGCTAGTTCAAAAGGTTTTACTCTTCTTAATCTCCTAGTCAGATTGCTAGTATTTAATAGTTCCGTAACTTCTGAGTTGACTTGATTGAGAATTCTAAGTTTGTCTCTATTAGCTAGTTTTTGGACTTCATCTTTAATCATTTCAATTTCTAGATCTCTATGCAGATCAGTGTTTCTTATGTACCATGGTGAATTTACTATATTCCGTAGTACTTTATTTTGAAATTTTTGTTTTTTCTGTAAATTGGTTTTGCATGTGCATACCCATAGCTGGAGCCCGTAGGTCCTTACTGGTTTTAGAATTTGCTTATAAAGCAGTAATTTATTGTAATTGGACAAACAAGAGTATTTTCCTATAAGCCAATACATTTTACCGTAGCGCATGTTCAGTTCTTCTATTTTTTTTCTTGACATGCGCTTTACAGCGCTGTATTGCATCAGTGTCATGCCTAGATATTTGGCTGTATTTGCGTATTCTTATTCATTATCATCTATTATTTCTAGTATGTGCGGAACATTTTCATTTGTAAAGTTGGACCAACTTTAGGTCATTTAATTTAATCTGCCATTTGGTCCATTTTGATATATTGTAACTGCCTTCCGCAGCTTTTTCGTCGCTACTTCGACAGTTCCTCCCACAGCAAGGATAGCAGTATCATCTGCAAATATTGCCACAGTTGTTTCATCACTAAATGGCAAGTCGTTGGTAAATTAGGGTATATAATACAGGGCCTAGCACACTGCCTTGTGGTACACCAGTTTCTATTTTTCTCAATGAAGAGTAGTCATCTCCTTGTTTCATTCTAAAAAATTGCTGTATCAGTCCTTTGTGCCATACTTTATCGAAAGCTTGAGCTATATCGAGAAATATAGTAGAGCATATCTTTTTTTTCAAATGCTTTTTGCCATACTTTATCGAAAGCTTGAGCTATATCGAGAAATATAATAGAGCATATCTTTTTTCTTCAAATGCTTTTTCGATTTTATCAGTTATTCTATGCACCTGATCAATCGTGGAGTGCTTATTTCTAAAACCAAGTTGATGGTTTGTTATTAGCGATTTTTCTTCTTTTATTTTATGCAGACGTTTAATCAACATTTTTTCAAATAGTTTGGACAACATAGGCAGAATCGATATAGGGCGGTAGGAGGTGACTTCACTAGGTGGTTTCCCTGGTTTTGGTATCATAATTACCTCCGCGACTTTCCACATGCTAGGTACATGCCTTATCCTGAATGCAGCATTTATAATCTGTGCTAGTTTCTTTAAGCCTTTTTTTGGGAGTTGCTTTAGGATTTCCCCTGATATCAAGTCAAATCCTGGGGCTTTTTTTTAGTATTGATGCCTTCTTGTATTTCTCTGGCAATTTTTCTCAATGAATATGTTTCTCCTCTTCGCACAATTCTTCCGTTCCTTGACACTCTTTATCTTCATATGGTTGGAAGACGCCTTCGAGATACTCAGCAAATTAATTCCCTTTTTCTTGGTTGTTTTCTGCCTAATTACCTTCTCTGTTTTTAACTATTGGAATGTGTGCAATTGGCCTTTTCATTTTCTTTGTTGCCTTCCGGAGTAAGTATTCGGTACTAGCATCATTCGTAAGATTGGTAAGGTATTTTTTAAGAGACTCATTTTTAAATTATCTTATCGATCTTTTAAGCTTACTGTTTAGATTATTCAGTATTGTTTTGTGGCTGAGTGCCCTTGATCGTTGCCAATGTTTTCTAGCTCTTCTCTTTTCCACAATTATGTCACATATTTCTTTTGGATATGAGTTTTTTTGGATTTTAGTTTTGGTTATATGTGTTGCAGCCCATACAGCTTTTTTTTGAAAATTGACTGTAAATATCTGCACAGCCTTTTCTTACTGATCTTTTGTTTCAATTGTTTCTAAGAGCTGAATACTATCCTCTAGATTATGTCTGAAATAGTTCCAATCAATCAGCTTATTAGCTAGTTTTGGGGTGTTTTCTTTGTTAGTGATTTTATCGCCAAGTATCGCCAAATTGATGAAACTGATATTATTTGTCCACTGTTCGTTTATATATTTATAGATATTCCTTGTATCGCACATGATTGGAATTTGGCTTCTATATGGTGATCGAACGTATTCTTTACTATAACTGAAGCTCCGCATTTTGCCGAATTATGGGGGTGTGGGGAGTGATATTATTGGTACCTTCGCAGTTTGGAGTTTGTTTTGAACAAAACAAATATATGTCTTGTCTCAGAGACAGAGATATGTCTTGAGACAAGACTATTTTGTTCATGTCGAGAACTACTTGAATTTCATTTTTACGATTCTCGATACCATTAGCATTCCATTCCAGGGTTTTTATATTATGCATCATGTTTGTCTCTTTTGTGCAGCCTTTTTATTGCTGCTTTTTCCCTCAAGGAAATATATTTTTTCTAGTATAGCTTTACTGCTTTTTTCCATGCTTTCCATTCTATTTAAAAATTTTTGCATGAAGGTTTCAATTTGATTTTGTTTTTGTTGTAGCTCTTGTTTTTCTAAATTTGTTGATGCAGCCTGTGCATATGTCAATCCTGTACACGTTCCTGTTTTTGGTTTTAGGACTTTTTTGATAATTTTTTGGCCATTGGTACTTCTCTTAGCGTTCTCGGTTGCAAGTCGTTTATGACTTTAGGTGCGTCCTTTTCTGAATTAGGTTTAGTTTGTTTATGCTTTTTGTCTTTTGCCAGTTAAATCTGTTTAGCAACTAATTAGCCTCTATAGTTGGCTGGATGCTTTTCGTTGCAATTGGCACATTTTGCTAGTTCGTCTTTTTTCTTCATACAATGTTTAGTATGGTGATTTCCTGCACACTTAACGCATCTTGGGTTAGAGCTGCAGTATTTATGTGTATGTCTATACTTTTGGCAGTTCTTGCTCTGTGGGACTGCCAACAAATTGGTGTTTCCCAAAATTCTAATAATTTTAGGGTACAACTGAGTACGCAGCCTTATTACAAACACCGTGGTATACATTTTTATAGAAAACGTTGGAGCCGTTTTCGATATGAAGTTTGAAGAAAATCTGTCTAGCCATTTAAGCTACAACTCGAAGTACGAGAAACACTTATTTGAGTTTCTCCATTACATTAATGTTAAGATTAATTCAAATCTCTAGATCGAAAATGTTCACGAAAATAATATAATACTTGCCCTATAGGAGCAAGTAAAAATTAGGTTTTTCATAAAATAGGCTAAAAAGCTGAAAACCTTTTGAATGCCATATCCTTAAATATTTTAAAAATTGAATAGGTATTGATTTTGAATAAAATCGGCTCAGCCGAGAAATATCAAATTTTCGCAATCCCGCTGTAACGTACATTATTATTTTTAGCGAAAAACTGAGTATGCATTCTTATTTCGAATGTCCCTATTGCCCCAGATATGAATTTTTATCGAAATCATATAGCTGTTTTTGAGATGTTTTTTTTTAAATTAGTCCAATCTTGAGGTTAGGCTGGAAACTCGAGTTTCGCTTATGGCCATTACCACACAGATTAGGCTGCAGCCCAAGGTACAGATAGACAGGCAGACAGACAGAATTGCGAGACCAACTTTTTTGAGTTCCTCTATTATAATAATGTGAAAATTAATTAAAATCTCGAGATTGAAAATTTTCACTAAAATAATACTTGCTTACTAGAGCAGTAAGAGCTAGTAAAAGCCTACATGGCATTTTATGCATGTATATGCATGTAAAAGAGCATTTGTGATATGGCTATACACTGCTGCAGTGGGACCCATCTAAACCTATGTTTCGATTCCTAACGTCAATGGGCAGGTTACTTTGGAGTGACGGGATCGTTGAGATCGACACCAACGGTAGCTCTGGAAATGATACTAAATCTTCTTCCACTAGATTATACATACATATTGCGAAAGTTCAGCAATAAAAACTGCATTAAGACTCAGGACAATGAATCCCTGTGGTTCTAACCCGGTGGAATATATCGAATATCGACGCTCTAGATGGAAACGGACTACATATGCCTATCACCGTTGGCAACTTCTCCGACCAAATGTACCCTTTTACCTAACCTACCCTAATAAATACATTTAGACTTAAGTGATGTAATAAGTTATTTAGAAAAGTATTCTAACAAATTTGACGCTTTTTTCTATCTTACTAATTTTAATGGATGAATGATTTAAACATTTGTGTCTAAAGACCATCCTTTTCATTCAGGTTTTTGGTGAGATTGTAATAAGCTTATCAATTTAACTCCTCTAAAGAACTTTCTCATAAATACATTCTTAATCCAAAAATCCAACTTACATAGAAAAATGTGTGAAAGTAAGAAAGACTAGAGTTGAAGTGTCATCAAATAGTTATCATAGAGTCTCCATCTAATATATTGCATATATACAATAGCAGACGACAAAGGCTCAACAATAGTAATACTGCACAAAAATTCACAGAAAAAGGAACAGCGAACAAAAAGAAACCCACCAGAACGCACGCACATAAAGTACCTACGACCATAGCCTTGCGTAGTCAACGGACAACTGTTCAAAGAAAACCTTGAGATTGTCACCGACAATCAGCCCTATGATCAGCAAACAATAAATTTTAAATCGGTTAATGTGTCCCTACAGAAATCGTGAGTCTCATATCAGAAGCAGAGAAAAAAATAAAGTGCACGACTGGGTCGCACGTACTTGCACCTATATGCTGTTTATCATCAAAAACTCATATTTGAAATTTAAAAAAAAAATATTTTGAAAATTTTCCATGCAATGATATTGGATTTTAAACAAAATCGCCCTAGTCATATTTGAAAACGATCCAATTTTCAAAACAACGGTCAATTGCTAAAGTATTTATTATTTATTTACTTTTCTTAATCAATAATACATTAATATCTATTATTAATTAATAAATATGAGCACTAGTATCGAAGAACTATCGGCTCTTTATAGTTTTATAGCTTTTTTCTAAGCATATTCGTAGATAACATCTTTTTAATAATTTCTGTATTGGATTGGGTAGGCTCCTTTAATATTTCTATTATGTTTAGATTTTTTGAAGAGGTGTTGGTGTGTCAGGCACCCCTTTTTACTGGGTTAATCGGATGCACTTTGTTGGGATTAATTGTTGTAGTGGTGATGATATTCTGTCCACTCTTCAGCTGTTTTCCATTAACTTTGATTTGTATTGATTTTTTCAGGTCCCGTCACCGAAAAAATGATTGTACATAATATTAATGTGCTTTTCATTAATATTATGTACAATCATACAGCAAAATTCATTAATTTTTGAGAAAAAATCATTCCGTTTATGTACAAAATCTTTAAAAAAAAAAATACTAATTTTATGACCAAAGTTCGTATGAATTTGCATTCATAAAAATATTTGTATGGGAGATTTTGGGTAAGAACTGCAGATCCTTATTTTAATGAAATTGGTCATAAGTATATGAACTATTCATACAATTGTGATTATGACTATGAAGAATAAGAGATTGGATTAATGAAAATAATCCTTAAATTAAAGAAAAAAGTTTCATCGGCTTGTTCATAAAATTTAAGAATTGTTGCATGAAACGAAAGACAATTCTTCTCCACAATTTTTATTAAGAGTTTTTGTATATTTATTGAATATTGAGAATGAAAATAAAAAATTAAATCTTTCTTACGTTAAAACCCATTTAGAAAAACTAGCCGCATTTTTTTACAAAAATAATTCGGTATGCTTTTATTTAAAAAATAAAATTCTAAAATTTTTTTTTTTGTTTGAGAAAGGTGCCTAGAATATCTGAATTTTCTTTCATACACGGTATATTTCGGTTCTTAAAAAGTATGAATTTTCTTCATAACCAATATGTATCTATACTTTATTTACATAAAACTATTCATAAAATAGATGCAAGACGCTTGTTTTGTTTTGTTCATAACTCCTCATCCTTATAACAGCACTCAAACGATTAACGAATAGATTAATACGTATTATGTAACTATTCTAAGTATGTATCAAGCCATAAGCAATATACCGATTTATAAGGAGAATAGATTTTTTTTTTTTCATAAACTGTATGTATAGATACATACATCCATACTCAAAAGTTTCGAATGTAAATATTCATACACTCAATGCATTGGTATTTACTTTTATGAATCCATTCTTAGTTACAACGTGTTTGTTCACAAAAAATCTCAGACTATGAGTAAGAACAGTTATTTTATTGAGATCACAACTTGCAAAGAATTCCTGCGTCCGGACTGGAATATTGCAATCACTTACGTTTTTGTTTCAGTGACAGTCTTTCATAAAAATTGTCGTAAAATATTTTTTGTTAATAGTTAATAAAACTATTAATTTGTGAGACTAGAGTGATTTGTTAAGGTAAGTAAAGTTCAAAATGCATAATTTGATTAAATTTTTTATACAGAAAGGAACATAGTTATTTGAGATTTTATTAAATATTTCAGTGCTGATTATTTATAATTCTTAATAGTCAAAATGTTCTGCTTTCTTTGCAAACTTCCATTTACTAATATTTTGTTGCTGGCACACCATTTAAAAAAAATGATCTAAATGCACATAGTACATATCTTTGGATGGTAAGAAGTGTTCATTATTATTTTCAAACTTGTCGAGTTACAAGCGCACATACAAGTACATATTACACATACATTCCACAGCGAATTTTTCAAATGTAAAGGAATTGCATAAGAGTACACAAAATACCTATGTCAGATTTCAATAGACCAACTGTTACTTTTGAGGAATTGAGGTTGTTAATGATAATCCCACTCTTCCGTCCTCCTCAGTTAATCCTGAAACAACATTTGAAAAACGAGATTTTAAAATAGACATTTTTTTTTCGAGAGGGTGAAAATCTTCTAAAGACACCATAAGGCCCGACCGCTCGTGATTATGGTAGTGTGAGATTTTTACTCACTAAAAACACCACTCTGCAAGATTAATACTAAACAAAGCCGACGCTTATCCAGCAGTTTTATTTTCGCTTACGAGACTCGTGATTTTTGGAAAAAGATGTTAGTATGTAATTTAAAAAGAATGCTGCACTTTATGCAGGTTAAATTCTAATGAAAGTTCCTGCGGTATTCACGACCGGCATATACTATGAGCCGAGGTCAAAAGGTTTTGTCCTTCGCAGACGACGAATTGAATTGTTCGCGTCAAGTAGTTGAATGACGGTACGGTTGCAATGGCCGTGAACACGATCTTTGTGTTTTCGAGCAAATTTTGTTATCTCTTCGACGACGCTGGGAGTTCCCAGATCCTGATGAATATCTTTGTTACGTACCTACCATGGTGCGCTAACGATAGTTCTAAGAACTTTATTTTCAAAAGTTTGTAGGATGTTTCTATTGCTTTTCCTTGAACAACCCCATAGTTGTACACCATACGTCCACACTGGCTTTAGCACTTGCTTATAGATAAGCAGTTTGTTATGTAGGCTCAACTTCGAATGTTTTCCGAGTAGCCAGTACATTTGTCGGTATTTGTTTTTGAGCTTGTCCCGTTTCTTTTTTACGTGCGATTTCCATTTGAGCTTAACATCTAGAGTCATTCCTAGATATATTGCTTTGTTCGCGTACGGTATTTGAACCGAGTTTAAATATATTATAATCTATCCACTTTTTGTAGGTAAAGTTGACGTGGGTAGATTTGCTTTCATTCAGCACAATACTCCAAGAAGATGAAAATAGAACAATTGTTTTAAAATTTTGAAAAGATTTCCATCCTAAAGAGCCGAATATTACCGTGTTGGGAAAAGAGGCAATGTATAGGGTGACCAAATAGCAATGACAGATTTTCCAACTGTTATATTTCAGCAGCTGTCAATGTTACCAATGACATCCAGCTGTGAAAATGTAAGGTTTGCAATCTCATCATGCATCGTTTGACGTTTTCCGAAAGTGTGGAAATTATTAAAAAATATTATCGAAATTCCGGCTCAGTTGCAAATACGCAACGTGAATTTCGTGCGCAGGCAATTCGTCGCACCGTGGAAAGTTTGAGCGTGAGTACACTCTTTTGCACCTTAAGCCACCAAACAGACAGAGATCGGTGCGAAGTGAAGTAAATATGAAGTGAAGTAAAAGACCCAGAAATGTCGACTCGGCACGATCAGCTGAATTGGACATCGCCAGAGAGTCAGCCAGGCTTATTTTGTGGTTGGATTCGGGCCTACATCCGTATAAGATCGTGCTAAAGTAAGAATTGAAGCCGGACGACTATAGACAACGCCGTGAGTTCACTAATTGAGCGCTAGAAATGTTACCCGGAGATCCGGACATTGGCCAAAAAATCATCTTCTCAGACGAGGCCCATTTTTGGCTCAGCGGCTATGTCAAGCAAAATTGCTATAAGTGAAGCGACCATAATCCACAATTGTTCGACAAAGCATCAATGTATCCACAAAGATTGACTGTTTGGTGCGGTTTATGGCACGGCGGCATGATCGGACCTTATTTCTTTCCGAAATGAGGAAGGAGACACCGTTACCGTCAATGGTCCTCGGTATAGAGCGATGTTGACCGTCTTTCTGTGGCCAGAGCTCGACAAAATCGATGTATCCGAGCTGTGGTTCCAACAAGACGGCGTCACATGCCATACAGCGACGCAACGCTCGAAGTGGTGAAGGAGAAATTTGGGTCATTTCACGGGGAGCGTTCATCAATTGGCCGCGATCATGCGACTTGACATCCTTCGATTATTTTCTCTGGTGCTAGACTTTTTGGACGAGTCGCCAAATTTTTCCTTCACCACTTCGAGCATTGCTTCGCTTGTCAAATGATGAACGATGAAATGGCAAACCTTACTGAATATTTTGACAGGTGGATATCATTGGTAACAGCCAATGATTTTCTTCTGCGAGAAAAACATATCAAGGATATGAGGAAAATGCTGTAGAAAATATATCAATTCGACATTAAAAGTGGTAATATTTTTTTAAATTTTCTTTTAATAAAACACATCTAAAATTATCTTTTTCTTTTTTTCTTTTGCAAAATGAAGATAATGCTGCAGTAAAACTGATGTGGTGCTTGCACGCATACCTTTTTCCAACCCAGAAGGCCGTTAAAAAGGACAATGTGGGGAAAAAACGTATAGTAAAATTTAACACAAAGAGGCCCGCCGGAGGCTTTAATTTTTGTGGGCACTAGCGTCCAGAAGATAGATCACCAAATCGCATTTTTAAGAAGCAATTGCTAGAAAATTTCAACAATTTAGATGGCATACAATTTATGTTTAACTTTTTTTAAGGGCTGCAGACATCTGTTTCAAATGTTTTCATTTATGTACTTAACCTTCAATTTTGGACGTTTTTACGATACAAAAGTGACTAATTTAAAAATGCTCCTTCTGTCCGAACAATTAAAACAAAAAAAAGTAGTTTATTTGAAAAGTATGTAGGTAGTTATATGTAAAAAAAAATTTTTAAACAAATGAAAGTGAATATATATAAATAAAATAGCGTTTTTCAGTTCTCCATTATATTTCAGATTCCAGGAATACTTATTAATTTACAGGTTCATGTTTGGTGTTGTGAGATTCTAATTGGTTACCAGCGTAAGAATGAGTAGAAGATTTTAATAAATTTTATTTTACATGCTAATTTATGAGAAAAGATGCATACATATGAATAATTTATGTTTTTTTTTTTTCTTAAAGGCAATGAAATATTTCTATCACTGTAGCAAAACTTTTACTTACTGTTTAAAACTATATTCATAAAAAACAAAGAAAAGTTCATACATTTTTATGTAAATTTTAAGAATTCAGATGAAAAAATACATATATTTTAAGAATAAATACATAACACAAAAGAAAAGATACATAAATTTTTTGGATATTTTCTGAAAAATGCATGATACCAATGAATTTAAAAACATCTTCACATACATATCTAATAAATAAATACATAAACAATTTACGATGTCATTAATTTATTTTATACACAGATTCTTACTCTTAGGTGGCAATTCATAGCTGTATGAATATATTCACACACCGATATGCGACAGAATATATTCTGTAAGAACTCGATGTTTAGGTCACTTTTAATAATTTTTCATTTAGTATATGCATTTTTTAAATAATTTCATGTACCTTTTTGGTTCGTATAGACTGGAGCTACGCGAACGCCAGTTCGTTTCCCTGTATTTCCACATGTCCTGGACACCACATGAGCTTCAGTTTTTATGTTATAGTTACGAGTGCATATAAGCGTATCTCTAATCTTTACTATTATCCGCGGAGTTATCATTATTATCCGAGCAGACCGTCCATTTATCTGAAGTGTTGGAATATTTTTTTACGGCTTCAAGTATTGCTACAGCTTCCACTGTAAAGATTAAAGTTGTGTTAGGTAGGATTCCTTGTACCTTCTTTTGAGACAACTGCAAAGGTTGTATAATGTAGGGTTTTCGAGCCGCCAGTGTACAAAAATTTCCAACCTTTCATGGTGAGCTGCGATGTAGTTTCGGTGAAGATCTGTTTGTAGGCTGCGGTTTTAGTGTTTTGTTTTTTGAGGTCACACAAGCTGAATATTATAGAGCTGCTGTCAAAGACCCAAGGTGGCTGTGATGATGAGTGTATTTAGCGTACCGTTTGTATGGTATTTTCAATTTTTCGCCTAGGTCCACAATATCAAAATATCCACCTTACCAAATTCACTTTTTTTTTCAAAATCGGATACTAGTACGTTAATTTTTTTTTTTTTTATAATTTGCACGAGCGTTCTGTATACAGTGAGGGAGAAAGAAAGATTGGAGTAGTGATTTGTAACTCAGGTGGCATTAAGTTCCAGTAAACTCCAAGGGTGGCGTGCAGATAACTGGGGAGCATTTTTTATTTTGTTGTTATTGTCGTAGATTATGATTCACAGTATTTGTTTCCGTCCTCCTGATATCACAATCAAGTTGCATTTCCAGTCATGTTATACCTTCGCAGTAGAGTTGACACAAGCTTTTGCAATTGATCGACTTTTTTTTATTTATTTCGTGGGAAATAAATAGATGATTGTTAACATCAAGATTTAAACCGTGAACCCACAGCGTGACAAGCGACTACTACCCGGTTAAAATGAAAATTTCGATTTCGTTTCGAATTGTGAATTCATTGAGCACAGACATGGAGTCTGAAAAAAATCTGTCAAGCCTTTCAGGCAAACAGAATTGAGTTTCTCTATTATAGTAATGTCAAATTTGATCAAAACTTCGGGATCGACAATTTTCAGGAAACCAATACTTGCCCTTATAGGTGCAAGTAAAAATAACTTTAGAAAAAATTTCAAAGTGTTGTTGGCTATGTTTACCAAGCAGTGAAATGATAATGCAACTAAATATAATCTATACAGCTCTAGAGAATAAGATGCCCACGTCTCGTCGGCAACCAGCGTCCAACCTACATGAGGCACCTGCATCTTTATCTTGTTTAAAAGACTTTGTCCTTGGAAGGCTTTTTATCCAACAGCAGACAATGGCAGACCCAAATACCATCAGACAAGATCAGTCCGCCCATATGTAGTCTCGAGGGTATCCATATTAGAAGCAGAAGTCAACTGATATGCTGTGAAAGGGCATTGACAATTTTTGTTCTGTACCCATAGTAATTGATGTGATTTTGTCGTAGTCGTGCGCATGTTCATAGGCCATGTCCTCCTCGTTCAAGGATCTCTCATAGCAGCAACACGCTTCGACCTAAATAGTGAGATAAGAAAAATAAATAAATAAATAATTCGTGTAATCTTAACCGTGGTGAAAACGGATACAAGTAATGTGATCATTTACGAGATAGATTTCGTAGATAGGCGGTCAAATTTTGTTCAGTTACTTGTGATTTCTAGCGACTGCTTTTGCTGTACTTTCATTATACGCATTCGCTTAATCCTTATTATACACATACATAGTATGTACAAACAAATAGAGTGAATCCGAATCGATAATACAATCCGCATTTCGGGCTGTAGGTAGGGTTACCGATGAAAAAATTTTAAAAAGTCGCCTGGGAAAAAATGGGCCCCTATAAAATTTGTTGGAATAAAAATTTATTCGCAATGAAAAATAAAGTGCTGCACGTACTTGAACATACATATATGTTGTTTATCAGAAAAAACTCAGATTTTAAATTTAAACAAAATTATTAAAATGTTTTTTTTTTTTTTGTTCTCAATAAACAAAAATCCGTTAAAATTGGAAAAAAAATATTTCTGACAAATTTTATGATATGCCATGACCTTGCATGTGTCAAATATTGATTAAATATCGATTTTGAGTAAAATGGCAATATTCATTTTTGAAATCGATCCCATTTTCAAAAACCGGTCAATAAGTAAAGTACCGTTACATGTATTTTCCGCCAAAAACGTGATACATGTCCACCAAATTTGATCAAAAACGTTAGAGACAGGCGGGCAGACAGAATTGAGAGGCCCACTTTATTGAGTTTCTCTATCATAGTAATGTCAAATTTGATCAAAATCTCAAGAACTAGCATTTTCAGGAAAGCAAAAAGAAAATATAACATTGGCTGAATTATAAAGTATAATTAACAGAATATTTAAAAATAAAAAAGGAAAAACGAAGAAAAAAAACAATCATAAAAATTAAGTTACCCAATAAAAGGTTTTGGGCGGCTTCGTATGATTTTGGAAGGTCATAACCCTCTATTACTGTTCCAGGTCATAACGTCGCCAATATTTTCAAAAAGGGCCAACAATTTCGATATATGCATGCATGTATGAACGCTCCGTGTCCTCAAAAAGTTGCTAAATGGCGACATATGTTACCTATCGGTAACCCTGGCTGTATTGGGTCGAAGTGAATTCGTTCATAATGAGCTCCTGTAGTTGCCTTGACCGCAATAAGTTGTAACTTAACTTCGCAGTCTTGTCGAGTTTCCGGGGAATCCAGTTTTTTGTATATTCCGCTTTTTCATGGTTTTCCTTTTCTTATTGTTGCATGTTTTATTTATTAAATTCTACAAAAGAGAACAGTTAACACAGTGCACCTGTTCCACGCGCCAATGTCATGACAGGCAGCTAATCCAAATTCACGGAGTCATCATATTCCAGTTCGAACAAAGAAGAGATCGACTTAGGAAGCCGGAAAACCCACCCTCAAAACCGGTAAATAAGGAAAAGTCGAAAACTGCTGCAAGAAAGGTGACTAGAGACAACCGAGCCGACCCTGGCGCGCTTACGTACGCTCAAGCTGCGACATCAAACACCGATCAAATTCCACACCGGGTTAAGGTAAAAGCGCCTAAAGAAAAGCCATCCGATTCTGACATGCAGACGCGTGCTCAAGCTTCAACATCAACAAAAACGAACACTGATAATTCGGAAAACCCCGTATCTCACGTCTTTTCCATTATCCTTGCGCGGCTTGAGGAGCAAACAAAAACAAACATGCTAATTGTCGAAAGGTTGGAGAAGCTTGAATATAAGCTTAACAACAGGAGCATTTCAAAACGAACATGACGAAACTTCTTAAAATTGTTGCATGGAACGCCAACGGTCTCATACAAAGACTAAAAGAGCTAGAAATATTTCTACGGGAAAATGACATTGACATATGTTTGATCTGTGAAACTCACCTGACGAAACTATCGCGTGTAAACATTACTGGATACAGTACCTATCACGCTTATCACCCGTCGGAAAGAGCCAGAGGCGGATCGTCTTTAATCATAAAAGATTGCATCGAACACTCTGAAGAGATTATGATAGAGCTTGAAACAATGCAAGTGAGCACTGTACGCGTGAAAAATGGAAATTACTCTTTCAATGTCTCGTCTATTTATTGTCCACTCGTTGCAGGTTTGAAAAAAATGATTTTACAAATATTTTCAACTCTCTTGGACCGAATTTTATTATTGGTGGTGATTTTAATGCAAAACACACCTTCTGGGGTTCAAGATGTGTCTCACAAAAAGGCAGAGCACTTTACAACGCCTGCATGCAACACAGATGCGACTTCACTCGACTGGTAAACCAACATATAGGCCGACTGATAACAACAAAATACCCGATCTGATCGATTTCTTTGTTGTAAAAGGAATACCAGACAAATGTATTAAAATTGATGAAAGTTTTGATCTCTCTTCCGATCATTCCCCTATCATTCTAACGATGAGCGAACGCCTAATTAAAAAAGATGTACCTGCTAGACTAACTAGCAGAAAAACTGATTGGGAAGGCTTTAAAAAAAGACGTTGAAGAACATATCGAACTGAGAGTATCACTTAGGACGTCTTCGGAACTCGAAATGGAAATTGATCGTTTTGTTGAAGTTCTGCAGCGTGCCGCGTGGAAAAATACTCCCTATCAAAGGAAAACGCCAATCAATCATGCCCAAAAATATCCACTGGAAATAAAAGAAATGGTAAGGGAGAAGAGAAAAGCGCGTAAAAAATGGCAACAAACTCGTGCTCCGCAACATAAATCGCATTTGAATCGCTTGTGTAACTTGCTAAAAAAGGCCATTATTGATTTTAAAAACCGGACAATACAAACCAGCATTGAAAGCTTAACAGCGGACAAAGATTCTAATTATTCGCTCTGGAAAGCTATAAAAGGCATTAAAAAACCGAAAATACAAGCGGCCCCAATCAAGAAAAATGACAACGAATGGGCCAAGAATGATAAAGACAAAGTAGAAGTCTTTGCCGCCCATTTAGAAGAAACATTTAAACCATTTGATGGGCAAACGCTTGTTGAAAATGATAATGCGTCGGATATAGCATTTCACAATTACACAATAAGAAATGAAGGCTGACCGAACTTCAACAAGAAATAAAGAAACTTAAACCGAATAAAGCTCCTGGATACGACCTAATCACAGGAGAGCTTCTTAAATCGTTACCTAGAAAAGCGTTAGTTAAGTTCCTTTACATTATAAACGCAGCGATAAGATTAGAATATGTTCCGAGTCAATGGAAAGTCGCGGAAGTAATAATGATTCTGAAGCCAGGAAAACCACCGAATGATAAAAAATCGTATAGACCTATTTCGCTGCTGCCGATTATGTCTAAAGTTTTCGAAAGAATAGTACTTAAGCGATTACAGCCGGTTATAGAAGAAGGATCTCTTATTCCCAATCACCAGTTTGGGTTTAGAACCAAGCACTCAACAATAGACCAAGTGCATAGAATAACTGATTTAATTGAAAAAGCTTACGAAGAAAAAAAGATTTGCTCGAGCATATTCCTTGATGTTTCTCAAGCTTTTGACAAGGTCTGGCATAAAGGCTTGAAATATAAATTACGACAAGTTCTGCCGGAACACTTATATAATATTCTAGAAAAATACTTGACGAATCGACTTTTCCGAGTCAAACACGGAAACGAATATACGGAATTTAAAGAAATAAGGGCTGGGGTGCCGCAGGGAAGTGTCCTTGGACCGCTTTTGTACCCATTATATACTCGCGACATACCGCAAGAAGAAGGCACCATATTAGCTATATTTGCCGACGACACTGCCATCCTGGCAACGGGTAAAACGATCGAAGAATCGACTGAAAAATTGCAAGAAGCATTGAATAAAGTAAATGAATGGACAAAGATTTGGCGACTAGCTTTAAACGAAAACAAATCTGTTCATGTCAATTTTACTTATAAGGAAATAAATAATTTGCCCATCTTTTCAAACTCGGTTCAAATTCCGTTTGCAAACGAGGCTAAGTATCTTGGAATGACGCTTGATGCTAAGCTGAAGTGGAAATCGCACGTGAAGAAAAAACGTAATGAACTCGAAACCAAATACAGAGAAATGTACTGGTTACTTGGAAAACATTCCAAGCTTAATATAGAGAACAAACTGCTTTTATACAAGCAAGTGCTAAAGCCGATATGGACATATGGAATACAACTTTGGGGTTGTACCAAAATAAGTAATGTCAATATTTTACAAACTTTTGAAAATAAAGTGCTAAGATCAATAGTTAATGCACCGTGGTTTATTAGAAATAGCGATATCCATAGAGATTTAGGAATTGCGACAGTCGAATATGAAATCAAAAACTTCGCGCGTAAGCATAAAGACAGATTACAAGGACACGTTAACAATGAAGTCCTTCGAATTCTAGATGAGAGGAATCTACTGCATCGTCTACAAAGGACTAAACCTTTCGACTTAACGCGATAGCAAGAAACCGCGCCTAATTTGCGGAACAAGCAGGAACTTTCAAAGGAAAGGGACCTGCCAAACGATCTCAATACATGAAAGAAAAACTGCTGGATAAGTCAAAACTTAGTTGTAGTATGTAATCAAAGAAATTTATTACGAAGGGAGGTTTTTTTAGTGAGTAAAAATCTCACACTACTATAAGCACGCGCTATCGATCCTCATAGTGTCTTCATGAAGATTTTTTACCTACCCTCGGGAAAAAAAAAAAAATCATATTCCAGTTCGAACATGTTCCCATAGTGCCGGTGCACAGGAGTTGGATTACATGCACGCGCAATGCACCGGATACATGAGCCGACGATTGACTGCCGCATCAGCGATATGGATCGTGGAACTGAAGCTTGCAGTGGGATAAGTAAGTTTTTTAGGTTAGTCTTAAGTTTGACTTGAAGTTGTGTGTTCGTAATAAAGGAGTTGTTAGTCGAACAGTTGGGGGGGGGGGGGGGCTAAGCTGTTATTTTTAAGTGTCCGCGTAGCGGCCGCCTTAACTAGAACAAAAATACCGATTATTATTACACTAGAAATATTTGGTAATAAACCCGCACCCCAACACAAAACATATTCAAACTACTTATGTAATAAACTTAGAAAAGCGATTCAAGATATAAAAAACCGCTAGGCCTCTGCTTATCTTGAAGGCTTAACAGCCGAAAAATGCACAAATTATTCGCTCTCGAAAGCCATGAAAAGTGTCAAAAAATCCCAAATGCAATTGCCACCAATCAGAAAAATAATGGCGAATGAGCAAAGGGTGACAAAGAAAAGGCGGATCTTTTTGTCAAATACCTAGAAGAAACGTTTAAGCAATTTGATGGACAAACATTGATAGACGATCTTAGAGGTATGGCAACGACATCTGATATGAGTAACTTTAGAATAAAAAGTGTATCATTAACAAAACTTTGCCAGACGATAAAAAACTTAAAAAATAATAAAGGCGCTGGCTATAATTTAATAACCGGACAAATACTTAAGAAATTTCCAAAAAAAGCATTAATTAAACTTTTATATTTAATAAACGCTTCAATTAGACTGCTATACGTTCCAGATCCGTGGAAAGTGGCAGAAGTGATAATGATTCCGAAACCGGTAAGCCTACAAAAGACAAAAAATCGTACAGAGCGATATCGATCCTAGCAATAATATGAAAGGTATTGAAACGCATCCAACCGGTCATTGAAGAAAGACGCCTTATACCTGACCACCAATTCATGTTCAGAATCAAGCATTCCACAATTGACCAGGTTTATAGAATAACCGAAGAAATTGAAAAAGCCCTAGAGGGAAAAAAGATTTGATCTAGCGCTTTTCTTGGCGTCTCTCAAGCCTTCGACAAGGTTTGACACGAAGGCTTGAAGTACAAGCTAAGACGGGTTCTACCGGAACACTTGCGCATTGTTAACCAAATCGACACATCTTAACTTCACATACAAGAAAATAAACAATTTTAAATTGGCTACTTGGAAGACATTCCAAGATAAGTACATGTAACAAACTGCTTTTATATAAGCAAGTGCAAAAGCCTATATGGACGTACGGTATACAACGTTGCCAAATACAGGTTTGTTCTATTCCCAAAGATTTGGGAATATCGCCTTGAAGTTGCGGCTAAATTTCAATTTTGGCAGACATTTGTCTGTGATTGTTATTCCAAGTAGTTCATTACTATTAAGCTCTTGCTCAATGTCCGAGTGAACTAGTTTGGAGATCGAGTCATCTTCAGCTATGAGCATGAAGGTGTTAACCATATTTTCTCTCTTTATATGAGGGTAAAGAAGTGGTAGGTTTAGAATAACCTTCAGCGTTGCAGTGGAAGGAGTTATCATTTCAACTGTTGTCCACACACAGGTTAATATTTGAAATTTATTGAGCCTATATTGTTTAGACCTCTGTTTGATTTTTTGCCACCATACTGGTACTGCATATGTGATGACCCGTCTTGCTATCGCTGCATCATTTTGGGGTTTAGGCCCCAATTTTTACCAACGCTACATTTGCTGGTCCATAATGAGGTCCTGGCTTTGTCTATGTATATTGTGAGTTGAGAATTTCAAATAAGTTTTTCATGAAGTGTTTTGGCCAATTCTACTTAGAGAATTTTATTGTTTCACCAAAAAGTGTGGGTGCTTTTAACCTTTCTCGTTTTCTTCTTTTGGTGAATACAACTATGATGCTCTTTTTTGGATTAACATTAAGGCCTACTTTTTGACACCAGTCAGCAACTAGATTCAGTGCCCTCTGGAAGAAATACGAGATTGTTTCTTCGAACTTGGCATTGATTAGCATCGCAATATCATATGCGTACCCTTGGACATAGAAGCCTCCGTCGCTGAGTATTTTCAGCAGTTCATTTACTACGGTGGACCACAATAAGTGGAAGAGGACTCCACCTTAGCGGCAACCTTTCGCAGCAGTTACTCTGACTTTATTGCTGCCTAGTGAGGTGTTATATTTTCTGTCTTGTAGCAGAAATTTGTATGTCCTGTGTATTGCATACATCTGTGTATTTGGGCGTACTCAATGTTATCAAAAGCCCCTTCTGTGTCAAGGAAGCAGCCCACCGCATACTTTTTGTCTCTAAATGATTTTTCAATTCTCATTATGAGTTCCTGAAGAGCATATTGTCGTTGATTTTCCTGGTTGATTGGCATATTGGTTTTTTTATAAAGTATTCATGACGAGGGCTCTATCCCTGATATTCATCAAGTATTTATTCCATAATTTTCAGCAAGAAAGAAGTAAGGCTTATGAGTCGGTGGGTAACTCTGTTGGTTTACTGCCCGCTTTTGGGATGAATTTTACCGTGACTTCTTTCCAGCGATTTGGTATGTAACCCCACGGAAAACTAGCTCTAAAGATGTTAATCAGCAATGGTGCTAAATGAGGGGTGCCTTTTTGGAGGAGCTCCTTATCTGGGGAGGATTTACTGGAAATAGAAGCGGTGATGGAGTCTGGAAAATGTGTTTCAACTAAAAGCCGTCTGTAGGCCTTCTATAGTGTGGGTCTTAGAGATAACTCTGTGAATGCGGGCACTGCTGCGAATGTCACAAAGATTTTGGCAGAAGTTCTTCCATGATTCGCTTTTAGCTCTTCTAATTTCAAGATTATATTTGGTTAGAGATTCAGAGTGTCAAACCCAATAAATTTTGGGTTTCGCCTTATTGCACAATTTCTTTATTTTTATTCTTAGATTGGCGAGTTTTTTTTTTGTGAGGCAATTACCTGATTTTTTTTTTCTCGCAACCAAGTTCTAGTCTGTCTACTTCTGTCATATTCTTATTGTATCTGGTCAAAGTAGTCATGAGTTCTAGACTACATTATATCGGTCCCAATGAGTGGATCTTGGCTGTCTATACGTTTGAGAGTGTTTAGTGCTTAAATTGATATCGAAATGAATTTGCCGATGATCCGACATGGATCATGGTCAAATGGATGTTGAAACACGCAATTTTTTGATAAAGTATTTTATAAATGAGGTACTAAGGGTGAGGTCGAGGACTTCTGCCCTAACTCTGTTCGTAAAGGTGGCGGTATTCCCATTAATTATAATATAGATATTGTTCTTATTAATAAATTCTAAAAAAGACAGATAGTGTGATGAGCATTTGCATCGCATCCCATTATAAGCTGCATTTTACGTCTGCCACAGTATTCCACAAGTCCTCGTGCAGCGGGTAATTTCACTATTACTGCCACCAGATCTTTGGTTGTGTGCTTTGGAATTGGAATTGTGCTGATTGTTTGATTAAGTACGATCCTTGCTCTAGGTTTTCTTTCAGTTACGGAATCGTAAATTTACTCACATTTGAGCCTTTTATATAGTCTTTAAGTATGTATGGTTCCTGGATAAAAGCCACATTCAGGTGATCTTTATTGAATCTATGAATTAAAACCGAGGAGGCTCTTGCGTGTTGTAGATTAATTTCGATGCACCCTAATGCCATAATCATTTACTGTTTGGAAGTGCTGGCAGAGCTACCAACATGGCTTAATTCCGCCCACTGCCGACATCGGAATTTGAGCTATTCGTCTCTTTTAGCGGTGGCAACAAATTTGAGAGAGGACAATTCTTATCACCTTTGCACATTTCAAACAGATAGCTTTTCTTCACTAGCTGGATTTGTAGCGTAATTAGAGTACATGATAGTACTCGTAGACCTATAGGATAGTAATATTGTGCTGGGTTGCTCCTGTGCTACATCTATAGCTTCTACTTTCTTTCTAGGAAGTACTGCTGGTTTCTTTATTTCCACTTGAGCTTCTGCGTATGGCTGAATGGGGCTTAGAAAGCTTTGGCATGTTCTTTTTGAAAGGATGTTTTACTGGCTATGTGGAGTGCTGTCTGTGAGGATTTCTTTTGATCTCCTCCTGAGTCTCCTCTTGGCATATCAGCACATGTGTCGCTTCGTGACTCTGTGTGCGGTCTACGCTTCTTCGTTTCCGCTTGAGGAGAGTTGTCCGTGGACCTGCAACGTTTAGTGTTTGCTGGGTTTACTGCCCAGGGCAAAGACTTTCAAATAGCGCTCTCTCTCCATTCGTCACGCGTCTCTAGGCTCAATGCCACTCTTGATTATGGCGGCAATTCGACACCTCTGAGCCCCCGTGAAGTATTCGTGCTTGTGAAACTTGTGCCTTTAGGATTTGTCATTTTCTTCGGTGCTTGGTACCTTTGGTGCCTCAGCATAATTTTTTGGAGATGAGGGGATTTCGTCTACATCCTTCTGAGACACTGGTGAACGGAATTAAGGCGAGAAAGAAAAGTCAGCACCTGTAGGCTGGTTACTATGAGAGGTCGCCCAGTATCTCATAGAGACATTGCGTTTGCGGTGCATATTTTTTAATTCCCTGCACCATTCTGTTCTCGGCACGAATTCCATAACACCTTGATTTCAGAAGTTTTTACTCTTGCTCCGTGTAGGTATCAGTCCTCTACCACACTACGTAACTCTCCCCTATCCGCCACCTGTGGGCACGCGAGGTAGCTTGATACGCACGTGTTTTATCTCAGATTATTTTCTATATTGAAATTGTTTTACTTTGTTTTCTAAGTGTCTAAGTTTTGTTTCTTGATTTAAAAATAAAAGTTATTGTATTAATATGTTCAAGTCAGAAAACGTTTTATTACAGTGGTAATTTATTTGCATTTATTGGTTCAGGTTGTCTATAGCTTTCGGGACCGTTATGAATAGTCTCGAAAAGCTGGCTCTGAGTTTTACCAACAATATTTAATAATCCTTTTTCTATCTACTTGGTATACATACTTATTATGTATTGTAGGTTTAATTCTAATTGACTTAAAATTTGCATCTTTTTGATTGGATTTATTACATGTATAATTGTACCTGTGTCACTCGCAATATCTCCTTGCTTAACTTTTATTTTCATATACCCATTCATTTCTTGTATCGAAAGTACCTGCAGTAACCCTTGTACTGTGATTGTCCCCATCGTTAGGAATATTAATATTACCTGTAAATTTAGAAAGTCTTTTAATATTTGATAGATAAACTTTTTTTAACGGAAATTTCCCAAAATGTAGTTCGTCCTTATGTCATATCCCTATGTGTCTTTTATTATTTCTAATATATTACTCATTTCTATTTTCAACGTGCTTTTATCTGTCCCTGTTTATTCTTAGGATCGTCTTAAATTTGTTTGAGTAAGTCTGTCTATGATTTTGTATCTGTTATTTCACTGGCTTGTCTTGGAGTTACTTCAATTGCTGAGTGGTACCTATCGTTATAATTTCCTATAGCTTAGCTGAATCTTTGTTATACTGAATTATTTTCCTAGATTGCCTTAATCTTGTTTGTCAATGTGGAGTATAGTCTTTCTATTTCCGGTATACTATTAGGTTTTGTCAAATATATCTATATTCCATTCTCTTGTAAATACTTTGTAACCTGCTCCTATTTAAACTCATTATCCATAGTAATTTTCCTTGGTGTTCCAAATGTTGAATTTCGTTATCTTGTCTACAATGGTAACGAAAGTTTGTTTTTTATAGTAGAAAATATTTGTATGTATGATTTCATATGGAAAAAATAATAATATTGTCGATGAATACTGCACATATTTTATTAATGCCCTTAATATTCCATTAATTAAAAGTTGAAAAGTTGCGGGAGCATTCTTTAAATCGAATGGCATTCTAACGTATTCGTAAAAGTAACCTGGTGTTAAAAATGCCGTGTTTTCAATGTCCTGCTCTACTACCAAAATCTGGTAATATTCTTGAAATAAATCTGATGAACTAAAATACTGGGCATTATCCAACTTCTCCTTTTCTCTTTCTGTTTTGCGAAGTGGGTATCTATCAGTGGCGTGGCGTCCATCCAAGCCGATTCCTTTCGGCTTCCCTTTTCAAATATCAAAAATTTTTATTTTGCCACTTGCCAACCATCACATTCAATTATTTGTTCATCAAACCATTTTTCATAACTTTTATACACGCTCGAAGATGAAATGCTGCGACCACTTCGGTTGTTTATTCATTTTTACTCATACACAAACTCGCACACATAGGCGAGACAAGTATGAACTCCTCTAGCGAGAGAGCGTGCAATGATTTTTTTTGAGAAGCCATTCATTTTCCGGCTTATACATTCATTTCTTCACAGTACGAACTTTCAACTCTATTCCTTTCTGGCATATAGTAGAAGTTTATTTGCGATTTCTTGGTCTAACATACATTCGCTTATGAGGAAAATAACCCGAGATTTCTCGGCTTTTGTGGATGAACATTGGTGGAGGAGAAAGGTTTTAGTTCGAGGGAGTTTTTTTTTTTTATTGTAGGCAACAAAATAAGTCGACGAAAATTGAGTTATTGGGTGATGTTGTGGTTCGAACAGCGTTTGAGGTTTTTCTTAAGGGTGAACTATAATAGTAGAATGCTTTCATACGACCACTTCCGAAACAGGGCAAATACACAGGATTTGTATTGTGTGACCATAATAGCTTTTTGCTTCGATTCGTTAAGTTTCGTTCACTTTTGCTCACTTACGAAAGAGCGAATGGATTCGCTATTTCGTAAGTGTACGTATGAAAACTTGACAAGCGGTCCCCCATCTAAGTACTAACAGCGCACGATGGTGCTTGATTTCGGTGATCGGACGAGAACTTTTGCTTCCGACACATACGCCTATTATGGGCTACTTGAGCAATTGACAGTACTGAAGCAAACATAACGTAGAATTATGACATTAGCTTCCGATTGCTTCCGACTATTATAGTTCAGCCTTTACTTGTTGGGTATTTTTTTTTTGCAAATTTGAAATGACGGTTACAAATGGGTGTGTAATTGTGCGTGATTTATTGAAAATTTGGATGCAAATTTTTGTAATTTTTGTGACTGCTAATTATTAGAACATTTTAAAAATATAACAATTACATATTGGTAGTTAAGTTAGTGTTTTAAATTATTAAATTATTATAAAGCAGTGAGTAATCAAAGTGAATAGTTATTAGCTATAAATTAGCTATAAATTATAAAACTACTCAAGAGGTGGTGCCCCATTGAACATTCTTATTATTCTTAGACAAGATGTCTTAGTTAATTTTGAGTGTTGTTTAACTGATTTTCTTCTAAAAGAAACCCACGAGTTCAGTAAGCTTTCTTTTTTGTAAAAAAAAAAAGTTATAGAACTAGGTCGCTCGACACCATCAATGAAAATTGATTATACGCGAAAGGATGGGTATCAGAAACATTTTCATGAGTCTTTTTACAAAAAAGAATGCATGGCTGACTAATAGTTGCAAATTAAATAGAATGTTTTGTTTTCCTTGTCTTTTTTTTCTAATTCTCCTAGTGTTTGGAGTAACACAGGTTTCTTTAATATAAACAATTTTATTAATTCTTCCAAAAAACATATTCGAACGGAAAAGCATATACGCAGCTGCTTGCATTTGCATGAATTTGGCGAATATCACATAGAGACTTCTTTAGGGAATTCTTACGAGGCCCATAATAGATCGCAATCGCGATTTAATGAAGCCTTTCATAGACACTGTAGTTCTTCTAGGAAAACAAGAGCTGGCATTCCGGGGTATCAGAGACTCGATGGCAATATCATTCGCATATAGTGAACGTCTTATTCAATTGCAGAGAAGACATAGAGGTTGCGAAGCAAGAGATCGAGGGTTTTGAGTCATGGATTCATTCTGAATTTTTAAACTCATTTGACTCAATCTATAAGAGCGTAAGTAACTGCTCAGAATCTCCACGCAAACGCCGACTACTTAATATTGATTCAAATACAAATTATAGCCGAATTTTTGTAGCAATTATAGATAATGTTACAAGTCAGATTAAGAATAAGCATTGTTCATTTAGTTCATATATTTTCTTTGATTTATTAAACAAATCAAAATATGAATATTTTTCTAATTCAATGCCGGATTACAAAATATCTTCTTTAATTACCCTATTTCATGGAATTTTTAATTTTACTACTTCAAAAAAAAGAACTCAAAGTTTCAAACACTACCCCTTCACTTAAAAAGCTTGAGGTTTTTCAACTTTATAAGCATTTTAATACGGAAATGCTTAGAGATACTTTTTCTCAAGCTCTAACATTGTGTGAAATCTTTTTAACCCTGCCTTTGACTGTAGTCTCTGTCAAAAGATATATTTCGACTTTAGAAATAGTCCACACTCAAAAAATTCCCACAAAGAAGAAAGACTCTCAAACCTGGCACTTTTATCTATCGAAAAGCACCTTTTTTTAGAAATTAAAAATAACTAAAATTTGTATGAAAGAGTTTTAGCAGAATTTGTAAAAAAGAATCGTAGGATAGCTTTAGAGTACAAATAGGTAGCACATAATTGTAATTGCTAAATTTTTTATATTTAACAACGCTCCGAGTTATCAATAACTTATATAGATTATTCTGCCCAGAACGGCTTCTTTCGAAGCCACCTTTTTTATGCGATGAGCTCATTGTCTACGTAAATTCCAATGACTTCAAGTATAATAAAGGTGGCTTAGATTGCATATCTTAAGTCTGTGTTTCGAATAAGCTTGAATAAAACATTTTACTTAAAATTTTTTCGGCTTCCCTCTCTTGAAATTTCACCCCACGCCACTGGTATCTATATTCAACTGTAACTTGATTATGTTTTCTAAAATGTACCACTAACCTAAATTTGTTTATTGCCCCCGTCTTACCGTCTTTACCCATATCATCCTAGCATTTTTAGGTTGCTTAAATTCGTCTAGTTTTTACATATTCCGTGTTTTTTCTTAATTGTCCGTCTATGGTGTTAATGTGTATTTGGCCTCCTAAATTTCTATTTCACACTTTTTTGTGTTTAATAAACTGTTTTTTTTTTTTTTGTTCTATTAATAGTCAGAATAATAAAAATTTTATATTGATCCGAGTCTAGTTTATAAAAAAATCGGCATCTGATAACTGATTAACTTCGTTTCTAGTGCTAATAGTGTCAACTTATATCTGTTGCAGTAAATCATTGGTATAGCTCCTATAATTTGGTTGACCTCTAGATTGCCTACGAGTACTACCATAGCTATTATTAAAACTACTTTGATTTAATTAGGTTGCGCTGTTTTCTTCGTTTCAGATTGGTTGTTTATTCAATGGTCGTTTCTACGTTGCCTAGTAAATTTCAATTTAGGCTATTGAGTATCGCACTTTATCGATAACTTTATCCAATTATTCGTTCGTTTCACTAGATTCTATTTCTTCAGAACAGAATTTAATTTCCGATGTACTCGTATTTATTTAAAATGGGTTGAATTTCTGATAGTTCAAATATATCGTACAATTCGGCTGCTAGAGCCCCTGCTATAATTTCTTTTATTTTTGGAATTAAAAAACTACTGGAATTATTGATAATTCATTTTTGGTAATCCGTTAATAGTACGCATTTAGGAATATCATTACCTACTGTACTAATTTTATTAAATAATTCAGACATTCAATTTACTTTTAAAATGGTAGCGCCATTCTTCTGTGTTCGTCTATAATTAGGTGGCGCTGTTTTCTTCGTTTCGGATTGGTTGTTGATACAGTGATCGTTTCTACGTTACCTAGTACCTAACTTTCAATTTAGGCTACTGAGTATCGCATTTTACCAATAACTTTATCCAATTATTCGTTCGTTTTAGTAGATACTATTTTTTCAGGTAACAATCTCAGTTACACTTTGAACTCCTACGTACTAAATTTAATTAAACAAAAACCAAGAATAAAAGAAGAAGAAAAAAAACCGCACTTAATTTGTTAATTTCTTTATTTATTTATTTATTTATTCATCTACAAGTAATATAACTTAACAGATTACACGAAATAACTTACAATGATAAAGAAGAGAATGAAAATAATATTTACAAGAATTTACTCAATTAAGGAGTAAAAATTAAATAATGCACTTTTAAAAATAGATCTCGATAAACTTAAGTCTACTACAGACCAAACTGAGTTGAAGTTTGTAATAGCGCGAGACATATGCTCGTTCAATCCATAGTTAGTTCTATGCAAAGCACGAAAAAGAAACTCTCTTTGCCGAATTGGTCTCTCGGGTGCATACCTATATATTAGAATTAAAGCTAAAAAGCATGAGCTTTTTACATGATAACAGAGGACGTCTCTCACAAATGGTGGATCTTCCTCCTAGTCGTAAGCTTAGCTAGACTAAGTAATTGGCATCTAGTTTTATATTCCGGCGATAAATTTCAGCACATTTTGAAGAAAATAAATTTAGGAAATCTTCTCTGAACTCGTTCCACCCTATCAATATGCACCTGATAAAAAGGACACCATACGATGTCACAGTATTCCAAGAGGGATCGAGCAAGAGCAGTGAATAGAGTTATTAGGGAGTGGGGATTAGAGAATTCAACAGTATTTCTTTTTATGAAGTCGACCATGGAATTCGCTTTGGATGTTATGTAATCTACGTGATCGCAAAAAGTCAATGCCTGATCAAACTAAGAACACCCTAGGTGAATGCCTTGAGGTACGCCTGAGCAACAGTGAAATGGGTTTGAATGAACAGAATCAAGCTTAACCAACTACACTCTATTCATTAAAAATAAGATATCCATCTCAATATGGATGAGTGGAAACAAAAGCACTTCAACTTATGTACGAGTATTAAGACATTGTGACTCACAGAATCATGTTGTATCCGCCGATACAACGGATCACTTTTTCAAGAATAGAAGAATCAAGGATAACTTTTAATACTGTTTATTTTACTCTCTTTATTATTTCACTATCTATTTATTAATTCAGTTTTCCATCAAGCGTCAGTGCGCTCCACTAGCCTGTGTTCCACTGTCCGTTCTTCGCGTCATAGTTCATGCTCGTCCTCTTTTTCCATTACCTCCTCCCAATGCTCGCATCGGGTCAAGTGCGTAATGTGATAACACATGTTTCGTTTACTCATTGCATGATACGCAACACTTGGGTGGCACAATTCTGTGACACACATGTTTCGTTTGCGGAAGGTAAAGCGAACACATGTGGATATTGAATAACCTCGGTTGCATATTGGATACACGTTGAGTTTTGGGTTTTGAATGACGCTGTGTTTTGGGTTTTGAATGTGGAACACATTTATGTACATACATTGAATAACCTCGGTTGTTCTAAATGACTAACTGTCACTGTGCCACTGCGTTACGACGAATATTATTACATGTTTATTTCTTTTGGTTCTAATATTTTTATCTAAAATACATAATCGTTTTATATATATGTGTTCTTTTAACTAGAGGGTACATTGTTCAGATACCTTTTTTGATTAACTTTAAATAAAAATTATTTGTTTGCTTAACTATGCACTTTCTGATTTAGTTCAAATACAAAGATTTTTTTTTTTTGATTATTTATAAAAAGATTGTTAGAACAAAGATTGCAAATTCTAATAGCTCTCTTGATTGGAGCTATCTTGTGTTACAGTATTTGTCGATACCCTGTTTATAGATAGGGTTATCTTGAAATATTTGTGTAATATCAGTGCTAATATGCCAATTATACAAATTGAGAATATGACGGAAAAGGAAATATACATACATATGCTCTTGACTTATATATTGTAGTATGCAGGCTACGGCTCGAGTAGATAAAACGATATTCTGTGAAATTTATTTCTTTATTTTCTAGTCTATAGAACAATTCAAGTTCACACTATACTATTCTTTGCAAATTCTTTTCTTACAAGGTCTCTTTCCTCTCAAATCACTTTATCTCCTTTCAATTACTTAATTCACAAATCCAAACTAATTACTTTTTCTTGTTTACTCTCAACTTTCAATTTATCACCAAATTACAACTTCGCCCATTATCACTTTTCCAATCTCTTCGCCACGGTTCTAAACCAACTGTGTCTTTTTTTGATCGCCATCTGTCCTTATATAGCAGAAGTTTCTGATAGCCAGAAACTTCTAGCAAATTCTTCGACCACTGGAACAAGAGAAATAATTCTTGCAGTTATAATTCCCTTTTATCCCTGATATTATTCGTCTCTTTCGTTGACATGAGCTGTGGAGACTTCGTCCCAGACACGAACCTCGAATGAAAGGACAGTTCGAACCAAAATTCTGCCAGAATGAAGTCACTTCGGAATTTGTTGCGTCATATTTTTAGGGGGCGTAGTTATTATTATGCTACACTGCCCCCCTCTTAGACATGTTCGTCCCGAACAAGTGCATCCTCATTTCGGCCATTGTATCGACTCAGTCGGTCCACATGAACCACTTTCATTTTGGCCCTCGGTCCTCGCTGGATGCGGTAGACAACATCGTTGATGTGGGTTACTATTCTGTAGGGACCTTCCCAGTTCCGCTGTAATTTAGGTGATTTCCCCTTTTGGCGATGGGGATTATACAGCCACACCAGATCTCCTTCCTGGAATCCTGACGTTGTTGCCTTGGCATCATACCTGGTCTTCATGCGGTCGCTCGTCATCTTAATCTGGCTTCTGGTCCTTTGGTGTATGTCCCTAAGCCTTTCCCTAAGGTCCGCCACGTACTCTTCTTCATTTCTGGGCTCATTGGTAGGAGATCCAAATTTCACCTCACTGGGTAAACGAGCTATTCCACCAAATAAGATTTCGAACGGCGTATGTCGAGTAGTGCTATGCACGGCACTTCTATAGGCCATCAAAAACAAGGGAATCTGCCGGTCCCAATCCTGTTGGTAGTCACCTACGACCTTCGAGAGATGTTCGTCCAAAGTCCTATTGAAACGCTCCACCATACCGTCCGACTGTGGATGAAGCGGGGTTGTCCTTGTCTTTTTGATTCCGAGTAGTTGACACATCTCTTGGAAGATTCTTGACTCGAAGTTCCGCCCTTGGTCAGAATGCAATTCCAAGGGCACACCGAATCTGCTAACCCAATTGTAGACGATCTGCTCCGCCACGGTTCTGGCTTCCTGGTTAGGGATCGGAAACGCTTCCGGCCACTTACTGAAGTAGTCCATCACTACGAGGATATACCGATTACCATTGTCGGTTTCCGGAAAGGGTCCTGCGATGTCAATGGCGATTCGTTCAAAAGGTGCTCCCACGTTGTATTGGTGCATCTTACCTCGAGTTTTGATTCTCGGACCCTTGCTAGCTGCACACACGTCGCATTTTCTGCACCAGTCTTCGATATCTTCCTTCGCTTTTAACCAATAAAAACGTTCTCGTACCTTTTCTAGCGTCTTATTCACTCCCAGGTGGCCTCCGGTCGCCCCGCCATGCATTTCCTGTAACACCTCCTTGACCCTCGTCCGCGGTACGACAAGCTGCATTACATTTTCCATTTTCTTCTCAGAACACCTTCTTGGACATGGAGGGAGTCCCACTGCGCAAAATATGCCTTTAAGGTCGGGCTTCTGTGAGAGATGTCCTGATGATCCGGTTTCTCCATGTTCTCCTTCCAGGCCAGAATCGGCTCGATATCCGGGTCTTCCTTCTGAGCGTTCCGGATCTCATCTACGCTCCAGCCGGCGATAGGTTCGGCTCTCATTCTTTGGATTGAAACCAGCTCCCGTTCTTCCTGACGCGCACAATGTTTACAATCCGTTCTGCATGGTCTCCGGGACAGTGCATCCGCATTAGAGTGGAGTTTTCCTTTACGATGCTGTATTTCGTAGTCGTAGATTTGCAGCCTTTCGATCCATCTTGCGACCTGACCCTCAGGACTCTTGAACTGTAATAGCCATTTTAAGGCTGCATGGTCTGTGCGAAGAACGAACTTCCTCCCGTAGAGGTATTTGTGAAAATGCTTCGTAGCCAAGATCAAAGCTAGAAGTTCCCGCCTTGTCACGCAGTAGTTCCTTTCTGGCTTAGAGAGCACCTTGCTGAAGTACGCAACCACCTTCTCTTGGCCGTCATGCACCTGGGAGAGTACGGCTCCTACCCCGACATTACTAGCATCTGCATCCACAACGAACGTTTCCCCGGGAGTGGGGTAAGCCAGTATCGGGGCATCGCATAGCCGTTGTTTAAGTGCCTTGAAGCTCTTCTCGCACTCAATTGACCATTTGAATTGTTTTCCCTTTTCCGTCAACTGGTGCAGGTTCTTTGCGATCCCGGCAAAATCCTTCACGAACCGTCTGTAGTAGGTGGCTAGGCCCAGGAAGCTCCTTAGTTGGTGTTTGTCTTTGGGGACTGGCCAGTTTTTCACCGCTTCGACCTTCTCCGGATCGGTTCTCACTCCTTTCGCTGAAATTATGTGTCCCAGGTACTTGACTTCCGCTCTAAACAGGGCGCACTTCTTGGGGTTGAGCTTCAGATGGGCACTTCGAAGCCTTTGAAACACATCCCTTAGATTGTCTCGGTGTTGCGCAAACGTTTTTCCTACGACGATGACATCATCCAAGTATACCAAACAGGTTTTCCATGTTAACCCTTGCAGGACACATTCCATCAATCGCTCGAAAGTCGCCGGAGCATTGCACAGCCCGAATGGCATTACCGTGAATTGCCATAGCCCATTTCCTGCGGTGAAGGCGGTTTTCTCCCGGTCTTCTGGATGGATCTGTACCTGCCAGTAGCCACTCTTCAAGTCGAGAGTGGAAAACCATCGGGCTCCTGATAGTGTGTCTAGCGTGTCGTCAATCCGTGGCAGAGGGTAGCTGTCTTTCTTGGTGACGTAATTGAGCTGCCGATAGTCCACGCAGAACCGCGTGCTGCCATCTTTCTTCTTAACCAGTACAACCGGTGATGCCCACGGACTTTTGGAACTTTCAATCAGACCTTCTTTCTCCATTGCCGACACCATCTCTGCAACTTCTGTCTGCTTTGCCAATGGAAGGCGCCTAGCAGGCTGACGAATTGGTCTAGTATCACCAGTGTCTATTCGATGTTGTACCAGGTGTGTTCGGCCGTATTCTCCGTCCTGTGAGGCAAATACATCAGCGTACTCATTGATAAGATTCTCTGCCATAGTTCGCTGCTCCTGATTCAGCTCACTGGACTGGAGAATCGTCTCTCTCGCTTCCGCTGTCCAAGGTGATGGGAGAAGTTTTGGAGCATCACGTTCAGATATTGTTGCGACGGCGGTAATCGGCGTGCATTTTCCAGTCACCTCCCCTCGCCTTAGTTTGACAGTGTGTGGTCTTGCGTTCAAAACCCTCACTGGAACCATGGTGTTCTTTGGTTCGACTAACGTCTTTCCCACGATGTAGTCTTGAGAATTCTTCTCTGGGTCTGGTTCTACTATGTAGAATCGGTGGCTCCCAAGATCACCTTCCAGCTTCGTCCAAATGATTGTCTCTGAAGACGGCGGCAAAACTTCGTCTTTGCTGATGACTGTCCTGAGAGTTACGGCATTCTCATTTCCGTACACCATCGGAATCTCCACATTTCGATACCTCAGTACTTGCATCCCGATGTCCAAGATTACTTCATTTGCTTTCATGAAGTCTACTCCGATGATGCACTCGTCGCATATATCTGCCACCAGAAACGCATGGGAGAACGTCAGTCCTGCCAGAGTAATCGTAAGACGAACTTCTCCAAATACCTTCGCCATTTCCCCTGTTGCAGTCTTCAGGCAGTAGCTGTTGGTGTTGTGCAGCCAGGAGCTTTTGACGATATCTCTTCTTACAATGGAGGCAGTGGCACCTGTGTCGATGGTGGCTACGCACTTCTTCTCGTTGATTAGTGCCTCCACTGTCAGGCTCTTGTTACCCCGTTTGGTTTGCGAAACTTGAATGGTGGTCCTGGGGGCCTCGATTCCAGTAACCAACTTCTGCCCCGCGAAGTTGGTCCTTACGCATTTCCCGACTGCTGGTTTTGGGAAGTCTGACTGACAAGATGGATGTTATCACCGCCAGATGCTTCCTCTCTGCTTCTCCTACTTCCGCAATGTGAACAATTTCCTCGTCTAGGTGCACTCCTGCACTGCCGTTGTAGGTGTCCGGTTTGGTTGCAATTCCAGCAACGGATTTGACTTCCGCGAGCTCTGTCTTCATCCATGACGGCTGTTCTCTGGCATGAGCATTCCACGACGAACATTTCCCTGACACGGTGTATTCCCTGGTATGCTTGGTCCGCAGCCTTCATTGACAAAGCGAATGCCAATGCCTCGGGGAGTGTTCGCTTTTCAGCCATCCTTACAGCCATTTGCAGTTGTCTGTCCTCTATGGCCTGAATAAAAGCTTCCACCGCCATTTCGTTGATAAGCTCCTCACCGGCTTTAGGGTATGAAAGATGGGCTAGTCGCTCTATATCCGCTTGCAACTGTTGGAGCGTTTCCCCCCTTTTCTGGACTCGACTACGCAGCTGAACCCTGTACACCTGCTGCATGTGTTCATCCCCAAACCGCATCTCGATAGCCTGAACCAGAGAGTCGTAGTTCTGCTGTTTATCTTCCGGGATGGTCTGCAAGAGCTCCGCAGCTGGACCCCTCAGTGCAAGCGTGAGTGCAATAGACTTCTCTTCATCGTCCCAGCTATTGGTCATTGCGGCCGCTTCGAATTGCCTCTTATAAATTGGCCATGATGTTTGACCATCGAAGATAGGAGGCTGCACCTCCTTTCTTCTCAGACCGTCAGTGGAATATTCCCGTGCTTTCTGTCTCTTCACGTTGCTGAGCTCCTTAGCAAGATTTTCGACTTGCTTTTCTACTTTTTCAAACTGAGTCTCTATCTTCCCGAACTGAGTTTCATGTTTCTCAAAATTTTCATCGAATCTAGTTTCGACTTTTTCGAGTTGCGTCTCGACCTTCTCGATTTTCTCTTCGATCACTTCGAATTTGGATTCCAAGTTCTTGTTTTGCTCATCAAGTTTACTTTCCAGAGCATCTAGAGAATTCTTTTGTTCGTCCATTGCTTTCTTTTGTTCATCCAACTTAAGTTCTAGAGAATTCTTTTGTTCGTCCATCTTAAGTTCTAGAGAATTCTTTTGTTCGTCCATTGCTTTCTTTTGTTCGTCCAGCTTAAGTTCTAGAGAATTCCTTTGGTCGCCCATTGCTTTCTTTTGTTCGTCCATCGCTTTCTTTTGTTCGTCCAGCTTAAGTTCTAGAGAATTCCTTTGATCTTCTATTGCTTTCTTTTGTTCGTCCATGACTAACTTAAGTTGCAGGAGCAGACTTGTTATACCCGGGTCGGCTGCTGTACTTGCTGGTTCCTCTTCCACGTCAAACTCTACGTCGTGCGGATTTTCACCTTCCTGCGTTACTGCTTCTTCCAGACGAATCAGCAGGGCATCTTTTCCCCCAGTTGTGTCGAGGTTCCGCTTACTGAGTTCTGCCTTTAGTTGAGTTATAGTTAGTTTTCCCAATTTGCGACCCATTTTGCGCAACTAATTAACTCAACACAGAAATCGTTTTTTTTTTTTTTTTTTTTGTGCAATTTCACACCACGGAAATAGTTATTCACAGAATAAGTTTTATCCCGCTTCTGACACCAATGTAGTATGCAGGCTACGGCTCGAGTAGATAAAACGATATTCTGTGAAATTTATTTCTTTATTTTCTAGTCTATAGAACAATTCAAGTTCACACTATACTATTCTTTGCAAATTCTTTTCTTACAAGGTCTCTTTCCTCTCAAATCACTTTATCTCCTTTCAATTACTTAATTCACAAATCCAAACTAATTACTTTTTCTTGTTTACTCTCAACTTTCAATTTATCACCAAATTACAACTTCGCCCATTATCACTTTTCCAATCTCTTCGCCACGGTTCTAAACCAACTGTGTCTTTTTTTGATCGCCATCTGTCCTTATATAGCAGAAGTTTCTGGTAGCCAGAAACTTCTAGCAAATTCTTCGACCACTGGAACAAGAGAAATAATTCTTGCAGTTATAATTCCCTTTTATCCCTGATATTATTCGCCTCTTTCGTTGACATGAGCTATGGAGACTTCGTCCCAGACACGAACCTCGAATGAAAGGACAGTTCGAACCAAAATTCTGCCAGAATGAAGTCACTTCGGAATTTGTTGCGTCATATTTTTAGGGGGCGTAGTTATTATTATGCTACAATATAATAGTGTTTTATTTTTATTTATTAAATTTTTAATCATAACGGCTGTATTTGTCTAGATATAATTTTTCAATATGTACCATATTGGGAGAGATTTAAGATAGGTTAGTGGGGACTCGTTTATTGGCATATCTTGAAAATAGTAGAGGATACGTCGTTCGACGCCTGCAGGTAAACTTCGTCCGTTACAGCTTTGCAGTGTGGCTTTATTTTGAGAATTCCGCTGTCTGAAAGTTTAATTGTGCGTGGCGTGTCGTCACATAGGATTCGCACGTTTTTTGGTTCTGGCATAACATATAGCCATGAGTTTTTGTTCCTTAAAGTGAACCATACTTCGTGTTCAAGTTGAAATACTCTGTATTCGCAAATCTGTGGGTTTGGGTTACCAGAAATTAGTTGTATTATACTGTAGCATAATAATAACTACGCTCCTATGTCTATGCAGCAAATTCCGAAGTGACTTTCCATTCTGGCAGAATTTTGGTTCGAACTGTCCTTTCATTCGAGGTTCGTGTCTGGGACGAAGTCTCCACAGCTCATGTCAACGAAAGAGACGAATAATATCAGGGATAAAAGGGAATTATAACTGCAAGAATTATTTCTCTTGTTCCAGTGGTCGAAGAATTTGCTAGAAGTTTCTGGTTATCAGAAACTTCTGCTATATAAGGACAGATGGCGATCAAAATAAGACACAGTTGGTTTAGAACCGTGGCGAAGAGATTGGAAAAGTGATAATGGGCGAAGTTGTAATTTGGTGATAAATTGAAAGTTGAGAGTAAACAAGAAAAAGTAATTAGTTTGGATTTGTGAATTAAGTAATTGAAAAGAGATAAAGTGATTTGAGAGGAAAGAGACCTTGTAAGAAAAGAATTGCGAAGAATAGTGTGAACCTGAATTGTTCTATAGACTCGAAAATAAAGAAATAATTTCACAGAATAATTGTTTTATCTACTCGAGCTTGCATATTACAATACAATTGTTCGTGTTGTGGTTGTGCCCAACGAAATTTTGTTCGCATACGAAATATTCTGGTTCGCTCATTGTGCATTTTTCTAAATCATTAGAGCTTAGAAATATGTATCGTCTATAGCTTTCGTTGACGGCAATGAGGTCGATACCAGTGGAAACATATCGATATATGCGCTCTTTATATTTGATGGAGAGTGGTGTTACTTTAAACAGGTTAAATTCTTCGTTGATCATCGGTATACTGACTTGAATCATAAAGTTATCATTCAAATACACTGGCGTGGTTGTTGCTAGTAAATTGATTATAGGTAAATTCACTCTGGAAACTTTCTGTGGGAACCTCACGTTATGTGGGAGTTCCGTTTGTATGTGGTTTAGCGTTAAGATTAATGTGCCTGAGTTTAAAAATTGGCTGTCTAACTTCCCTAATTTTGCCTCTCGTAGAATGTCAAGTAATTCTGACTGTTTTGTCAAAATTTGGGAAGAGCACATGGACACTAGGTTCGACATTTCGTCAAAATTGTGTAACACCTTTTCGAATTTCGTGAGATTTACCAGTTTAACTGAATTTTTCCTAATTTTTTCGGTTATTGAATTAAAGTTGTTGTTTATGTTACGCGTCGTATCGTTAAGTGCATCAAAAATGTTCAGTATTATTGTCCGTTGGTCTTCGGTCATGTGATAAAGACTATTTTGCTTTTCCGTGAGGGATTGTAACGCGCTTTTTATTTTTGCTGCGTCTTGGGAAACCATTGTCTCGAATAAAAATTGTTGGATATAACCTATCCCGTTAAACAGACCTTCGTTTGTAGTACTTCGTTTGGTTACTCTTGTCTTTAGTAAAATGGTATCCAGTAGCCTATTGTTCTGCTGTATTTCGGTAAGAGAATTTTTTAATATTTGTGGGGTTATTTTACAGTGGTGCAACGGGTACTCCTTTATAGTAGTCTCGCAGAGATTCGGCAGAGTGTTAATATTGTTTTCTAAGGTTTTGGCATTGGTTAGTGAATTATTGAAATAAAATAAAAGTTTCCATTTTGTAAATGATTTATCAGGTACGCCCATAGGTTCCAAATAGACACCTGTAGTATTTAACGGTAGTTGTTGCTCTAACTGCGCCGTAGTCGCACTTAATGCACATGAAAAAATAATGTAGCTGAAAGTGAAAACGCAAGAACTTTAGCTTTTAATAGTTTGACATTCTTTTATCTGTTGTGCTTGGTGTTTATGTGTTTATGTATGACTGTGTTTATGGTTAAATTAAGTTATTGTGTTTGACCTTTTTCTATCTACCTATTTTTATTCTGGAGTTTTCAGGGGAAAATATTTCTTTGATTTCGTAGGGTCCTTCAAATATCGGGGTAAGCTTCTTGTTGACTCTATTTTTTATTTCTAGTAGACCTTGTCTTATATGTTGTTTGCTTGCAGTTTTGATCGTGTAGGTTTTAGACTTTTCTTTTGCTTTTATTTGGTTATTACGGATTATTTAGTAACCAGTTTGCATTTTTGCCTTGTTATTTTGTTACTGTTTTCAATAATCGGGAGTGGTCCTACTATATCAAGAGCTATCCTTCCAAATGGAACTTTTAACGTTGTAGTGATAACCATAGGGATTTTCTTACTTGCATACTTCTTGTTCTTTTGACATGCCTCGCAAGCCATGATGTATTTATTTATATCGGCATACATATTCTTCCATCTGTACGATTTCTGACACGCTTTAGTGTGCGTTTGATTCCTTGGTGACCTCCCAAGGGTGTATCATGAAATTCGTACATTATTTGCTGTATTTTTCCTGGGTCTCTGATTTCCATCACTTGGTTGTCTTGCTGTCGGTCGCCTGGCGTTATTTTACTACGGCTACTGATTACCACATTGATTTCACCCATATTTAAACGTGACAGAGCATCTGCATTAGTATTAAGATGCCCCGCTTTATGCTAAACCGTGAAGTCATACTCCTCAAGTTTTATGCGCCAGCGCATTATTCTCAAAGTAGGATCCTTCAGGTTGAATATCCATCCATATTGGTAGATCACTACCATTTGAATCTCTTTGGGACAGTACCGCGCCTATGGCTTCGTTGCTTGCGTCGGAAGTAATGTAATAAGTGTTTGCAAAATTTGGGTAAATGAGTATAGGTGGTTCAACTATGGATTTCTTTAGTTATCTAAAAGATTCGTCGCAAAAAGCATCCCATTTAAAGGGGACGTCTTTACGCAACAGTTTATTAAGTGGATTAGCTATCTGGGAGTAATTTTTTATAAATTTTCGGTAATAACCGGACAACCTCAAGAACGATTTTATTTGATTTTGGGTTTTTGGGGTTTCAATATTGTTGATCGCTACGATCTTATCGGGATCTGGTTTTACACCGTCCGCTATAATGACGTGTCCTAAATACGTAACTTCTGTTTGAAGTAATTTGCATTTAGATAATATGATTTTTAGATTGTATTTGTCTAAGGCCTTGAGAACTTCAATTATCTTCTTGTTATGATCTTGCAAATTTTTTCCGTAGATGACTATGTCATCGAGGTTAAATAAACACATATGGTCTGTAATCCAGAGAGTACAACGTTCATAAGTCTTTGGAATGTATTAAAGGTGGAGCATTTCGTAAACCGGATGGCATTCTGTTGAACTCGAAATGACCGTTGATAGTACTAAACGCACTTTCTTTTTATCCTCTTCAGTAATGTCGATTTGGTGGAAACCATTTGCCAGGTCTAGAGTGGTGAAATACTTTGAATCTCCAAGTTGCCGAGAATGTCGTCGATATTGGGGATTGGGTATACGTCCGAAATAGTAGCCTCATTTAGTTTTCGATAGTCTATTACGACTCTCCATTTTTGATCTCCCTTTTTAGGGACTACATGGACTAGCTTGGTCTAATCACATCGTCTTCCAGCATTTGATCGACTTGGGTCTTTATTTCTTGCTTGTGGATTTCTGCTAGGCGGTATGGACGTATATTAGCAAGGTCTGCGTTTTCAATCGTTTTAATGGAATGTGTTATTCCTGGCGTGGAAGATAATTTGTCGCCTTCAAAGAACAAGTGATTAAAATGTCTGCAGGTATCTTTTATTGACTGCTTTTCTTCTGGATTGTGATGGTTAAGGTTTAATTCTGTTTCAAGTTTTTCTAATCTTTCTTCAACTATTTGATTGGTGTATCTAGAGTTTATATACTGTGTAGTGGTCCATTTTTTCAGACTTAAGGTTCAAGTTTTCTATATTAATGTCTTCGTTGTTGGCGTTCAAAATTGATACGAATACATAACCATCTTTGGGTGTCGTTATCATTGAAGCCGAATAAACTTGTGGGGCTATTTCCTGAGAAAGATGTATTTGGTCCATTTTTTCTTATACTGGCCCATACTTTATCCATTTTTCGGATCTTGCAGGAATCGTAAAAGTTCTGTGTTCGTAGCAAAAGTCTATTAAATATCTTTGTAGTGGTATTTAAAGGTGTTGTCTTTTTAATCTATTAGGGCATTGAATTTTCGGAAAAAATCTTCGCCTATAATACCGTCCTGTGAAATAGAGAAGTTGTTGGGCACTACGTAGAATATATGCGTATCTATGTCTAGGAGCATAATAATAATTTGTATGTTGGATTTTTTTGACGTTATTTTAATTTGACTTCTAATGCTTGATGTTCTGTTAAGTGAACTGAAATTGTCAATAGATTTGGAGACTTTGGTTTGGATATTGCTTTCGCTACTTGAAACAAGGGTTTGAGTTAGGAATCGGTTCAGATTTGTTATTTGTTCCGGATCTCGTCCGTTAGTGTGGGTTTGGTTTAGAATTAAATTAGTTTTCGCTATTTTGCTCTCAATTTGCTTAGTATTCTGATTTTCGTCTACGATTGGTTTAGGATTTTGAAACTGTGGACGCAATTTAAGGCTTTGTGCTTTTTTCGCCCGATTTCGTCATTGTATTTTGGTTCGGAGAGCACATTTGGCATTGATCTCGATGATTTTGTACTTGATTTTTTATATGATTTATTGAATGATTTTGTTCTTGGTATAGAGAATTCGCCTCTCGATTTGGAGTTTGATACAGTGAGCGAGTTGGAACTTGTTCTTGATTTTGTATAAGATTCAGTGAATGATTTTGTTCCTGATTTTGATACAGTGAGTTAGTTTGAGGTTGATTTTGATTATGATACAGTGAGGGAGTTTGATTCTTTATACACCTTACTTCAGGTCCCTTACCTGACTCCGGGTGTTTGACGGGCCAGGTTTTGTATCGTTTCCCAAACTTAAGGTAAATTGTTGAGGATTTCTATTATCCTTCCGGTTGTTGTTAAACTGCCTCTTTCTAGACTGATCTATGCTGTGTCCTATATTTTGCAATATCTACATTGCACTGGTTATTGGAACACATTTACTCTTGACTTAGAGAATTGTTGTCGCGTCGTAGAAGAATTATTGAATTGGTGATGGGGTTGTGTATTATATGTTTTACGGTTCTGAGCACTGTTTTGCGGTGCCTCATCAATCTGCAGACCCACGTATTATTGTGTCTTTGCGTATAGTGCTGTTGTGTCCTTCGACAATCTCTCGTATTGTGCGTAGTAGTTCTACAATTTCGACAATAGTTATCACGATCATGTTGGTTGGGGTTGTACCTGGGTGTAAGTTTCTCTTCCTCTATTGTTATATCAACTGCCTCATCGAGATCTTTACATCTCGCGCACTTAACTAATAATTTTAGTGGCGATGTGAGCACATTACAAAAACTACTCAGAATGATATTGCTATTGAGTAGTCGAATAGCTTCATTGGCGGATTGGTCCTGGGTTGATGCATTGGCATTACTAAGTTCATCAAGTAATGCATGAGCCTGTTCTTTAGGATAGGACTGTTTCTCCTGAGTTTTGATGGAATTGGAAAATCTCCGTTTGTATCACTGGTATGGCCCGACTTTTTCAAAAATTCTTGATTAATGCCTCTCTCAACTTGTTATATTTTACTATAACATTATAAGCTCGGCCTGCGAGTCTCGATTTTATTATATCAATGAATTCTAGTTTGTTCATTTCCGAGAATACCTTTCTGGCTTGGAGATCAGCTTGTTGGATAAACCTGTCCAATGCCTTTGCGGCGCCATCGGACTCTGGTAAGAGTTTGATCAGCTGAGAGGGGTTAAATGGGTGCTGTAGAGGCGGAGAATTTTGGTGAGGTATTTGAGTGTCCGAAGACGATCTGGTTGATAAGAAATTGCACCTACTTTTGGCTGTCTATTTTCTGTAGATGTACTTACGTTTGGTGTTGTTTTATTAGGGGAATGTCCGACCATCGTTAGCTTTGACAGATATTTGTCTGTGTCCAGACTAGCGGAATTTTCGGTCGACCTGATGACCTTCTTGCCACTTTTAAGCGATATGTTGAGGTTGAAACTCGACATATAATGCTAGAAAACGGTTGAATTAATTTTTCCCTATCCGCGCGAAGAACGTACGCTACCAACAGAAAAAAAATAGCTATGGATCGAGTATGAGTTATGCCAGACGGGAACAAAATAAATTTTGTATGGGAAGGAAATCGAAATAAAAGGAATAGTAAAAAAAAGAAAATAAATGTACACTAATCTTGCTTAGTGGAACAAAATTTGTTCAATAAAATATAATAAGTTTCTCAATAAATATAACTAAATTTAATTTATTTTTATTTTCTCTTACTGGTACATGATGCTTGCTGCTGGGTGCTGGGAGACCTTGTAGACTGCTGACTGCTATTTCTGCTGCTATTGCCTCGGCGTGGCAATTTCTTCCTTCCTTTATAATACAGGAATTGGACTACCTCTGTGGAGTTTTTGTTAGTCTTTTCATTTCGCGTTATCACTGGAGTCAAAAAAATGTTTTTTTTTTTTTTTTCGTTTTCACTTCGTTCACACTTTGAAAAAAAAATTTTTTGATTTTGAATTTGGGATTTTTTTTTTTTTTTTATAATTTGCACGTTTGAAAGGGGTTATGAATACCCTTATACTATTTTTAGGACACGGGCGTTTTGTGAAAAGGGGAATAGACAGAGAGAAAGACAGATTGGTGTAGTTGGTTTGAAACTCAGCTGGTATTAAGTTTCAGTGAACTCCAAGGGTGGCTGTCCAGATAACTGGGGAGCTTGTTTGTTTTTGCTTTTGTCGTTGCTCATGATTCACAGTATTTTTTTCCGTCCTCCTGATGTCATCATCACGATCAAGTTGCATTTTCAGCCATATGACTGCCAGTGTTATGCCTTCGCAGTAGAGTTGACATAAGCTTTCGCAATTGATCGACTTTTTTATTTATTTCATGCGAAATAAATATATGATTATTAACATCAGGATTCGAACCGTGAACCTGTAGCGTGGCAAGCGATGACGTTACCACTACACCACGGCCACCTTTTGATATTGATTTGAGGGAGTTCTGTGTTGATTTTGATCTGAGAGCTCGATGTTAATTTTGATTTGAGAGTTCGATGTTGATTTTGATTTTAAATTTGGGAGCCTAGTTAGATGCTTTTTACTAGGCAATCCCACCGCTGCCACCAAATGTTGTATCCGCCGATAAAACGGAACACTTTTTCAAGAATCAAGGATAACTTTTAATACTTACTGTTTGCTTTACTCTCTTTATTATTTCACTTTATATAACAGAACACTTTTGTACGAATAGAAGAAATCGAGGAACGCTTTTTAATACAGTTTACTTTATTACTTTAGTCTATTTATTATTTCAGTTTTCAATCAAGCGTCTGTGCACTTCTCTGGCCTGCGTTCCACTGTCCATTCTTCGCGTCATAGTTCATGCTTGTCCTCTTTTTCCATTACCTCCTCCCAATGCTCGCATCGGGTCAAGTGCGTAATGTGATAATACATGTTTCGTTTGCTCATTGCATGATACGCAACACTTGGGTGGCACAAAATGTGTGTGATCTCTGATTTGGGCACAAAAATCAAATGCCTTACTTGTCAGTATAGACCGTATTCACCTGACAACACCTTTCAAACGAATTTAGTTTAGATGATGTAAAAGATACGAGATTGGAGGCTGTGGATCTCCCTGAAACAAATCCATGCTGAGATACCGAAATATGCTCTTTGACGAAAAATTCCAGTTTGCTTTTGACAATACTTTCAAAAAGCTTAGGAATGGCTGATAATTTACAGATTCCTCTATTGTTCTTAATGGCATTTTTAGAGCCAGCTTTGAAAACTGTAACTAAAAACGATACCTTCAATACACAAAGTAGCATAATCAACCAAGGCTTGCGAGTTCTTATACCGTTTAAGAGCCTTATACTTCAAGTTTTTCAAATACATTAACCAGGGGGGCTTTGAGAGTTCCTTTTTACGTTTTATTATCGGGACATATATTTCAAACCCTGCATCAATGACAGTTTTGAAACGAGCATACATTTTACTTAAATTTCGGCAAAGAAATTCATTAGTCCAATCAAATGAATTGATCCGACTATTTAAATCCACAAAATTTGATTTAAGGAAATTGAAAGTCTTAATATTACTATCAACTGACTTTAAAATATTGCAAAATTCAAATTGAGTTTGCTTGTGATGGAACGAATTATTAAGTAGTTAATAAGAAGCATAAGATGAATCTACCTTAAGTTCTTTTACGCAAACGAAAACAGGATCTAATAACCTGTTTAATGAATTATACATCGTGTTAACTTGTGAAAGGTTTAAAGAATAATCAATAAAAGTACGTTCATAATCTGAATCAAAATTCGAAGGGATTAAGATTTTATCTTCTTCCGTCCAAGACCATTTCACTTAAGAAAAATTAAAATCTCCTAACACACATATTTACTGAGTTGCCTTACAAACATTTTTTGATATGTGATCAATATTTTCATGGTGTTTAAAATGAGTATTTCTAACACTATTCGACGGAACATAACTAGCAATTAAAATAAGTTGAGGATGTGAATTTACATTAATTACAATACATAATTGCTCAACATCAGTGACTGGTAGTTGCTTACAAGGTAGAGATGATCGGATAGCAATTACATTTCCTCTTCCACAGTCCTTGGCGGTTTGACATCTATCGTAACAGAACACGATGTAAAGTCTGCTGTCAAATATTTCCGACGAGAGTATACCCCCATAAAGCCATGTCTCGGTTATGACGATAATATCAAGGAAGAGGCAACGAAGAGATCATAAACCTTAAACCTCATTCCACTAGCGTTGTGGTAAAAAAGTCCAAGAGATGACGGCTTATTCGATATCAGGTTAGTAATCGTAGCTGACGGTGTGTAGGCATTACTCAATTTTTGTTGGACACCGTCAGACCTCCTTTGTTTTTTTTGAAATGATGGAATGAACGCATCCTCACTCCAACAGGCCAGATATTTGGCTCATACAAGACATCTTTAAGTGCGACTGGAACACCGATTTTAAAGTTGACGAATCTTAGATTCGACTCTTCAGAATCACGTTTGGTGAGCTTATAAAACGAAAGAATTGTTGAACTGACATTCATTTTGGGAGCCACGTAACTGGAAATAGCATCCGTAGTGGCAGATGGGCGAAAACTCCCTAAGTGAAACCGTTTGAGCTAATGTATAACGCCAATGTTACTATTATCACGATTAGTTCCTATGACAGCTTTTGGCATGCTGGACCGTTTCCAGCGAAGATTTGCTTTTACTGCGCCATCAAAGTTACCAATAGAAACAGCAGAAACATAAACGTTAGCCATATCGGCATCAGCATCGGCATCGACATCATCAGAAGTACTAGTGTACTGAAGTGCCAGAAGTGAACTGTTATCATTTGCAGTAGATGCAGCAACAACGTCTTTAGGGGTATCAGGAGCAGTATCATCAGTAGCGGCAGCAAGCGCAACCTGATTAGGGCAACGATCAGCATTATCAGTCACAGTTGACATACCTACAAGGCCTACTACAGACCGAGCTATTTCACTTCTTCTTTTCCTTACGGCGAAGTTATGATCCGGAAGCAAAAGAAGAAGAAGTGGAATAGCTCGCTCTGACGTAGGTCTTGGAGGTGTGTCAACTGTGACTGTGTGAGCGATCTATTCCACCACTTCTCAAAATAGACTCTCTGTTTATTCCCATCAATCTCCTATTTTCATTCAATTCAGTCAGCACAGTTAACAGCATAAGGCAATAACAGTTGACCTTGTTATTGCCACTGAGCTATATTCGTGTCATACAAATTACCAAGCAAGCTGGTTTGGTTAAAGCAAGAACATGGGCTCGTTGTGGTAATCTTAGTGATCATTTATTTGGCGTACGATAAGCTCAAGACGTGCTGATTTTAATATTAATCCAACCAGACGCTGGGAAAATACGCGATTTTGGGCATATAAAAATTAATCATATTTATTCAATCATGCCTTGTGTTCGTTCATGACCACTTCTATTAGAATTAATCGATTTGAAATAGTCTTTTTGAAACGGATATTTTATTCGTGTATCATTTACGGACTAACTGTCATATCCCATAGATTCTGGCTTTATTTTGAAGCTACATTCATGCCATTATGTATGGTATAGCACCTCGACTTCACTGCCAGTGCTTCAAACGGTCGGTACAATTTTTGATGACTCGGTACAGTATGTGCCGCATTATACCGGCAATAGCGCCTTGAATGTTGGCCTCGAGTTCGTCCAAAGTGGTTGGCTAGTTAGCGTAGACTAAGGACTTGACATTACCCCAGAGAAAATAACCGAGGGGTGTCAAGTCGCATGATTGCTCGCCGTGAGATGACCCAGTCGCCAAATTTCTCCTTCGTCGGTTAACATCGCTCTATACCGAGGACCATTGACGGTAACGGTGCCTCCTTCCTCATTTCGAAAAAAATAAGGTCCGATGATGCCGCCGTGCCATAAACGCACCAAACGCTCAAAACACTTGTGGATTGTGGTTGCTCCAATAACGGCAATTTTGCTTGTTGACATAGACGCTGAGCCAGATAATGGGGCTAGTCTGAGAAGATGATTTTTTGGCCAAAATCCGGTTTTCTAGCGGCCAATTAGCGAACTCACGGCATTGTCTATGGTTGTCCGGCTTCAATTCTTACGTCAACACAATCTTATACGGATGTAGCCCAAACCCAACCGCAAAATAAGCCTGGTTGACTCTCTGATGATGCCCAATTCAGCTGATCGGCACTAAATCGACATTTCTGGGTTTTCTTCGATACTGGCTGCTACGACGGCTATATTTTCTTCACTTTGCACTCGTGGCTTAAGGTCCAAAAGAGTGTACTCACGCTCAAAATTTTCCACGGTGCGACGAATTTGCGCACTGAAGCCATGATGGCGACCGACCTCACGACGAAATTCACGTTGCGTATTTATAACTGAGCCGGAATTTCGATAATACGATAAAATGGGAAACCTTACTGAATACTCTGACAGTTGGATATGATTGGTAACTTTAACAGCTGCTGAAACATAATAATTGGAAAAACTATCATTGCTATTTGGTCACCCTTTATTTTCTTAACTTCTACTTACTTGTTTTCTTTAAGCTTGCCATTTTTGTCTGTAATTCAATTGCTTATAGATTTTAAATAACTTTCATGTTGAATTTTATTGTCACACTTATACCTTATTTGATTTATTTCTACAACATATTAATCAATTATTATAATTTGTGTTATATTTTCTATGAGTATTGCGGTGGTAAGTTTTAGATATACTATAATAATTTGTATTTATTTGGTACTTTGAATGCTACTATTTATGTTTCTGTGTTATATTTTAAAAGTCCTACCTTCAAGTTTTTTAATTTATGAAAGTCTAGTTTCTTTTCATTAATCTTTGTCGTTGTCAACATGCTAGGGTGAACTAATCCTTGCTTAACTAAGGCTTTATTGTCTATTATTTCATTTATTTTTTCTTTCGTCATTTTTATATTCATTAATTGGTGTAATTTTAACTGTTGTATGAATCTTTTCTCATTTCCTGCCAAGTCTTAGTATGCTCTTTTAAGTTCTTTTCTTTAAGCTGTGTTATGCTTTCGTTAAAGTAAGAATTGATTTCAACTTGCCTGTTTACATTACCTATGGTATTTTATTCATTTTCCTCTATTACCTGTTATATCTTTTGGTCGGTATCATCCATTGTGCCGAAAACCCATTTTTGAGTTGTTCCAAAGAAATTAACTGGTCCTTGTTTTTATCTTGAGGTATTTCGCGATTCTATTGCAGCTAATTTGACGTACAGTGTTCCTATTTCCTTCTTATAACCACGTCCTTGTCTATAATATTTGTAACTTTTTTACATTTTCTTCTAATAGGTTCATTATTTCCCTTATTTCTCTAGTGTTAACAATATGTAATATAATCTTGGCATGGCATCCTTGACTATCTCCGTCTGTCCCATGTTGATAATTGTGTACCCTTGTCTATTATGAGTCGGTTTATTGTCAATGTTGCTGTTATTTTATGTGTTAACAGTATATTGTCAGTGTGAGGTACACTAATACTGTCATCTGCAAATGTTCGATGTCATCCTATGTTAATGGGGTGTTCTCTATCTAATGCTTTCAATCTATACCTACGTAATTTTTTATAATAATTTCGCATTGTTTCCTTATACTTTTCTCTGTTTTAGTTTACTTTCCTAATCTTATTCACTTTTCGTATTTTTATTTGCTTCACTAATGTCGCCATGTCCGCGAACATTTCTTCCTCTGGCGTCATTTTCAGTGTGGCAGGATATTTATTATTGTAGTTGTTTACTGGCCTGTGCATCTTGTGAATCAGTGTTAAAACTAAATTCCTTTTTGCTGCTAATTTCTCTGTTGAGTGGAACCTCTCTATGTTACTATTATCTGTATGTGTATTGGGTTTCGTAAGACGTATTTCTACCTGCTGTTCTCTTAAATATTCCCTAAAATTGTCTGTTTTAAATTCATTATTCGCGTTATTTTTTTCTGGTTTCACAAATTTCATAAAATGCTCTTCTAATATTTCTATTTTCATATTCCAGTTTCTATTGGGTAAATTATGCACGTAAGCCTTTTTGGTTAATCAGAGTCTAAAAAGCTAACTTCATGAAGCTACATACGTCCATGTGAAGTACTTGATTTGGTCTAGGAGCTGTTTCACTTATTTAAAATTCCGCTTTAATTGGTTTGCGTTCACATTTAGTCTCGACACATGTCCTGCAGTTATTTATAATCCTAGTTATATTTTTGATTAAATGGGGGTAACATATTTTATTTTGTAAACTATGGTAAGTTTCTATGATTTCACTATGCAGACTTTCCTGGGTGTGGTATAATGAAATTTGTTTCTGTGCTTCTTCTAAATTATTTATTTGTCGTACGAGGGCAAGGTGAAAAGTTCTCGGCCGGACAATGAAAGACACTTCGTCCAGCGTTTCTCCAACATCAGTATTCCTTCTCGGAAGTGAGAGTCTGGAAGGCTGTGAAAATATTCATTATTCTCAACTTCTGCATTAGATGCGAAGCGCTTTCCAGAAATAAATTTCTTCAAGTTTGGGAACAGATGGAAGTCTGAGGGTACCAAATCAGGTGAATAGGGGGGATGGCCGAGCAAATTGTACCCCAAATCCCGCAGTTTTCCCATCGCCAACGCACACTTGTGTACAAGTGCATTGTCCTGGTGAAAGATGATTTTTTTCTTCTTCAAGCCAGGCCTCTTCTCGCGAATTTTGGCATCCAGTTGGTCAAGAAGGTTGGAGTAATATTCGCTTGTAATTGTTCTGCCTTTCTCATGGTAATCAATTAACAGGATCCCTTTCGCATCCCAAAACACACTGGCCATGACCTTTCCGGCAGATGCGATCGACTTTCTTTGCCGCTGACCCACCGGCTTCCACCCACTGCTTCGACTGCACACGGAAGGAGCAGAGTCCCCGTAAACTTTTGTCAACTTTGGATGAATTTCCTTAGGGGTTAACCCATTCAAAACGAAGAATTTATCACCGCACGATATTCAAGTTTATCCATTTTAACGAAAACACGCAAGACGTCTGCAAAAACTTGAGAGAACAAGTTGAAACTTGTCATACGAACTAATAAGAAGTGCACCCAGGCAGGAAACATAAATTTTTGCTGATTGGAACGCCGTCTCTGCGTCAGGCCGAGAACTTTTCACCTTGCTCTCGTACTCTTAGAGTTGCTTAACAAATTTTACCTGTTTGTCATGAGTGAATAACTTTATTAATAGTTGTTGTATTTTGTTGAATTCATGGTAAAATAACTCTGTAAATATTCCTGTAATACCTGGATCAATATACCTTTGTAATACATCTGTCCAGTATTCTTTTCCTTTAGTCATATCAATAGAAATGATTCTCTTTCCATGTAGAATTTCTGTTTCTCTATCTGAAGTGTTTGATACTATAGTTTCCTTAATGGGAATATGGTTCAATTGCTGTTTATATTCTAAATGTACGAGTACTGTTAAATTATAGACTGAACGATCTGAGATATAATTTTTACTATTCTCAGGCGGGATACTGCTTTAAGTATTCCATCTCATGCTGGTACTCCTGCAATTTTAAAAGAGACCGCTGGTATCTCTGGCTAGATTCTTTCCCTGTATATTATTTTATTTTGATATTTGATGGGTAAGTGGTCGGTGATGATTTTAAATTTTCTTCCTCATAAATGTGGTCTATAATAGGTTACCGCCCAAACGATCGCCAAGTCCTCCTTATCGGTGATGGTATAATTCTTTTAGTGATCGTTTAGTGATGCATTTCATACCGGTTCACATTTTTACATTAATACTGCCACTATAGCATAGTTGCTTGTATCAGTAAAGGGACTTTTCAAAATTGGAAAATTTGGGTGTCTGCCAATTTTTAATTTTAGTGTCTTGACTGTATTTATCGTCATTGACGCTAATCTTTTTATCTTTTCTTAGACACTTAATCATTGGGTGAGCTATCTTCGATAAACTTTGCCGATTTTCCTATAATAGCCTTCGGGTCTGAGAAATCCATTCAACTGTCTTTCTGTCTTAGGTAATGGGTATTCCTGAATACATTTAATCTTGTTATGGTTCTTCTGCTGTTAACACGTGCCCTAGAAATCCCATATTTCGTTTCATAAAGGGACATTTATCGAACTGAATTTTTAAATTGAGCAATTTTTTGTAAAATCAGTTTTAACGATTGCAGATGTTCTTTCAAGCTAGTTGAGAAAATTAAAATGTCATCTAATATTCAACACAAAATTTTATTCAAGTAGTCTCTTTTTACATCATTCACTAACCTCTGAAAGATTGATTGTGAGTCCATCGGGTGTTACAATAGCAGCTTTCGTGATATCAGCGGGGTGAACCTTTGCGAGATCGATTAATGAAAAGTACTGAGCTCTTCCTAGTTTACGAGTATCTAATATGCCCGCAATGTTCGGTAATGGATTTCCTAATTATTCCTAGACGCCTAACTTCTTCCTCGTGCTTCGGGGGTAACCAAAATTTTAAATCACCTCTTGAGTTATAACTGAATTCTTCGGGTATATTCAACTGCTGATTGCTGATTTTTTTTTTTTTGTATTTTTTTAATTTTTTTTTTTCGAATTAATCAATAAACTTAAACTACCTACCTAAACCTAGACACCAAAAAACTATGTAAGCCGGCCAAGGCAAAAATATGGCGGTCAACTTTGCCGTACTGGACCTACCCCGGAGCAAAAGGGATCGACGAGGGAGCTCCCTCCATTAACCACCAGATTTGCTGGTACTGCTTCAACACATCTTTTATATCGCGTCCCGATACCGATCTACTGAATCGGAGACGCTCCTCAGTGCTCTATGCGACGTGTCGGCTGTAGTTGAGCCGCCTGTCTACAGCAGTCCGGGCAACGTGAAAGTGTAAAGGTACGATATACCAAGTTGCTTTCCCTAAGATTGGGAGGGTATGAATGCCATAGCAGTTGCCAGAGTCTGCTAACGAGTAGCAGGGCTGAAAAGCCAGAATGAGAAACGCCTTGTCTTAAAGTCAAGTTGAATCTGATTTATTTTGAAAGAATCGATCTTTATACTAATTCCCCACCAGCATTCCCACTGCACATCGATATCTAGTGGGTCGCATGCCATCATATTTCGGCTTCTTAGTCATGACCTAAAAAAGTTGTATTTCTATTTCCCCAAAGAATTACTACACATTCTATCGATCACACAAAGAGTCAAACACTTCTCAAATGACACGTTAGTAGGTCAGCTTTATGCCCTGCGACATAGTGCATCGAAGTATTTTTGCCTTTCTTATGCGTCAGCACTTTGGCGTGTCCCGTCAAGTGTTTTTGTTTTGTGATCGTTGACTTTATGTGATATTACATAATTCATACAATGTGT